>CM046471.1:853697-2053697 GCA_025506415.1 Flaveria robusta | reverse complement strand
ACTTGTCATACATATTTCGATTTTAAAATCAATATAAAGAATTGTGAATCAATTTTAAATTGTGATTCTGTTTCTAATTTTAAAAATACTAACAAAAAGACACGTGGCAATAGCTTGTTAAAAATATGACAAATGACAATGTAATGCCTAAAATCTTGACACTTGGTTTAACCTTTTTCTTTTATTATATATTGAGATTTATCAGAGGAGTAGTCTTAACTACCTATCGATGCACTACCAACAAAAGGAAGAGTAGTTATAATGCACTTTATCTTAATCATTAAGATACTCTCAAAAGATAAGCATGAGTGATCAGCAACTCACGCGTTTAAACACATTTTTGAACTGACGTGATTTCTAAACGTGTAGCCTAAAGTGACCATGGTTAAATTATATACACTAGAATTTGCTTTGTCGAATTGTCGGTGCTACTCGTGTGATAGATTGTTCATTGAACATAGTTTTTTTTTTTTAATTTTTATCTTTCTCGATCTAGTATAAATAAAAGAATAATAGGTCCAAAAACAATTGCAATCGAAATCATGTGCAATGGTGCACGCCTCGCTTTATAATCTAGCTTGTGCATGTTCGAACCTTCTGTTTGTTTAACTTTTACATGATTTTTAACACCAATTGATTTTTATTTTATCTTTTATTTTTCATGTTTTCCTTTGTTTTTTTCACTTTTGTTTGATTTGTTTAACGTCAATTGATTCTCTTTTATCTTTTATCTTCAACCTTTTACAAGTTTTTAAAGTTGGATTTTTCGTGTCCATCAACGCACGCTCATACAAATTTTAATCAACGTCTCTGTCGCAACACGCGGGATCTGCGTTTGCTTGTTTATTTACATTTAGATATGGTCTAAGACTTGTGCATATGATTGGTGTATATCATCATGATCATTTTAAGTGGCACAATGTGATTGGTAGACATGTTTTATCAATTTTCTTTTGGTTCATTAAATTAGGTGTCAAGTCCGTTTTCAAAAGTCGGGTCAGAACCTTATCCGATTCATGCTAAGGTGATAATTATCTTACCAAGTAATGCACCTTTTGAGCTTGATGTTGATTTCATAACATTGATGATTATGTAGGAGATATTGCGAGTATTTTACATCGTTTATATTCACATTGTAATATACTTGTATCTTGTTTCAACTTCATAAAATATAAGGAAACGTGGTTTGTACGTTGTGAAAATAAAAAATGTACACAGGGAATTCTGTGTTTTTACGTTTTACATGATATATACACCATAACAATATAAATTTCAGTACATGTGAGACAAAAGCGAGACAATAAAACCGAATTTGTCGGGGCATAGACAGACTATGAAATATAATTATATCTCTACAATAAATGTGAGACATAAAAAATAAGATGATAGACATGAACTCGTTTTGGGTTTTAATAAAGCGACCTACTAATCACTAATGGTAAACGATATCAGCTCGAGAAAAAAAAAAACTCAAATCAAACAAAGTTTTGTTTACCTCGAGTCTTTTTTACGACTAGCTTGATTAACTTACAACCCTATTCACTATATAAATATAAAAGTATTTACATAATAGATCTTGTGTGTCCCATCAATTTTATCTTGTACAAATCACCCATAATGCTTGTGTGTGTACACAAACATCAATTGTATACCATTGAATAACTGATAGCGAAGTTTGTCACTGAGACATTTATACTTTTAAATTCAAATATATGTTTTAAAACATTATACATACGACCATAAAATCTTATTTTCCACAGATCTTAGACAACATTATTACTTTGAAATATCATGTTTATTTTATAAAAAAACTCAATATACAATATAAATAAGTTTTGAAAATTAACAGATGCATAAAGTACAAATGTCATGCAAAAATATAAATATAATAGTTATGAGCAGAAAAACTAAATATAAGACTATAACGGAATTAACAGAAAAAACAAATTGATGGTGCAGCTGTAAATTTTTAATAACCAATTTGTGGTTTAACTGGATTAACCGAACCGATCAACAATAAGACCAATGTTTATATTTTTTACAATAATATGTGTCAAACTTTTGCCATATATTTTTTCTATAAACATTATTTGTCATTTACCCTATTTTATAAATTTAAAAGATTGCTACTATATTTTACACAAGATATAAATGAATTTATTAAATTGATAATTAGCTTGAATTTACACGTTTAAAATCAAAGGTTAAACAAGTAACTAAATAATCGTTTCCAATAATCAAATCAACTGAAATGTTTATAGGTTTGGTTTCAACACATAACCAAACCAAATCAACCGACGATCACCCAAGTATAAAATGTCATTTGACTAGCAGATTGATTCATGCTTCTTATGCTTGTATTACTAGCTTCTTTGCTTGTACCATAGGTTAATACCTTTTCCTCTCATAGTCTGATAGTCTCACTTAGGTCTTAGATCCTTACCTACTGATGAGCATGAAGTCTTAACATCTGATAGTCTTACTTAGTTCAATACCTTTTTTGCTTTTAGACCACTTAATGCTTTAAGCACTTGTACTCTTAGTTCACTTCTACCTTAGTTATATAAGATTTCTAAAAACATGATAAATAATGTCTTAGACATCATATATATATGTTATATACACTCATCATTTGTTTGTGTTTACCTAGCATTTTTATAATTAGTTGGATTAACATAACACGTTTATGTTCGATCAAGATCATAAGGAAACTTTGGCCCTACCAGACACAATTCATTTTAGACATAAAAATAATGAATCCTATCAGAACTTTGAAGTCAAACATGTTTGTACAAAAATAATGACATGATTTAGGACTGTTTGATAAGTCCTTATCGCCAAAAATAAAGCCGTACACTACGGAGCAAAAGAGAATTGTTGGGAGCAAGACGTTAAAAATTATTTTAACTGCACAAGCTAAAGCGCGTTCTACCTTTTCTTCTTGGGTTCTTGCAGGTAGTGGCGGTAACACCTTCGAAGCGTGGCGGGTAGAGGGGGGAGGGTTGTATATGAAAGTTACTTGGATTATTATGAGGATGAGCAATCATTGGTAGGGTAAAATAGAATTTACCTTCACCTATTTGATTTTTCACCCAAGAAATGATAACTTCCACCATTGGTACAACTTTGATTAGACAACACCACATAAACAACCCATTTTAAAGTGAACCTCTCATGCTCCTCTAATTGGAATAATGCAGCAAACAGCCCTCAACTTTTCAGTGTTTTCACCTGGAAATTATTATTAAAATATTTCAATAAATAAATAAATAAAACAGTACAAATTAAAACTTTTAAAGCACTCCCAGATCCATCTACCCACCATAAGGAATTTCTCAAATTATAATATTTTCATTGACTTTTATCATTAACAAACTAGATGTTGAGTATAGAGTATAGACCCTATGGAATTATTTCTATAGGTATAGATTGTATGTATATGCACACACACAGATAATAGATATACATATAAAACAGTTGCTTTATTTTACACACCTATGTCCCAACTGTTAATTATACTTTTGTTTAGTCTTGTATAATTATTATTGAAGAATTTATTTGATGGCAGAATCTGTAAAGAAAAATGTAATCTTGTGGTACACAATTATCCCCACTCTACTGATCCAGCCCATTGGGGCCCATAACAGCTGGGTGAAGAGTGAAGACCACAACAAAAATGACCCTGAGGTACACCAACCCTTATCTGGCTTCTGGTTTGCATTTTGAACTGACAATTATAATGGACCTTTGTATTGCTATGGTCCATCTACCAAATAATGCAACTTCTTTTATTTCGATCAGGGATTTTATTCAAATCACTGTCCATAAATCTTCATTTGAAATTAATATGTTAATTTTGATTAAAAAATTATATTATTACTTGTGAAAATGTCTCTCATGTTGACCTACTTTCAGTGGCGGTACAGTGTATCTACTTAAAAATGTTCGGTGAATCAAGGTTGGATATATCAATAACACATGTAAAATGAGTATCAGATGCTATGTAACATATAATATGTGAAACAGGTCTTTACTACTTCTGTCGGCCCCTACCTAATTTCAATTGGAGATGCCCAAATCCAAACTGGTTTGTTTGTATTTCTCAATCAATGCAAAGGTCCATTAACAATTGGTAAGACTTAACAATGGTAAGACTAATTTAAGAACTTGCTATGATGACGTCCATAATATATATAATAATATCCTTGGGTGAAACGTACACATACGAATAAGCATAAATACATATACATACACGTAGATATATAGAGAGGCACGCGTACATGCATACATATACACACATAGTCAAACACGCACTTGTACAAAGTTTCATATACATATAACAGAAACATATAGACACAAAAGATAATGCATATTACAGATTTCTGATTTGACTATCTATAAAAATTGACTTATTCTCTTCCAATGAAATGTTGCAAGAATGAATATATGTGAATACACATTCTGGATTTCGTCTCACTAAGAATATGTTATGTCAAACTTATTGAAGATCCTAGTGTGATTAGGAGGTACAGAATGTTAACAAGAAGTCAAACTATCATCTACATCAATAAAAAAAAAGTCCAAATCAATTTTTTATGAATCTCACCAAACTGCTAAAGTGTGGATACTGAAGACATGAGCCCTGAATTGGGTTTACAATCTGACTCGAGGCCCAGCAAGGGTTGGCCCAATGGGCCTGGATTCGACCCACACCCCCTCTGTAAAGAGCAATTGCAACAACTTGAAGAAGGGCTCCGCTCCCACCCTCAGGCCTCAATCACTCCTAGCATTAGAGTGTAATCCTTAAAAATATATGAGTGTGTTTGGTATATTATATAAAATGATTTTGAATATTTGTGAGTGAATGAGAGAGAAAATATTATTGTTGATTGGTATATTTGAAGAATTAATGTTCAATCCTTATAAATGTTTCAATATTTTTTAAAGTGATTGTGAGCGGAGTAGAGAGAAAAAAGTAGTGATAAATGTATAAAAAATATTATTTAATTAAAAAGGAGAAAGAAAAAGTAATGATTTTTAATGTAATTATATGAATAAAGATGAGTAATCCACTGTGAATGCTCTTAAACCACTCTCTTTTAGCACTCACTCCCCTTCTATGTTTATAAATCATATATGCATACATATACTCTATGCACGTTTTATTGATATTTATATAGATTGTTGATTTTGTCGTCAAAGGTTTGTCCTTGGGGCTTTGGTTTGTGTCACCTTCTAACTGGTTCTCTATATGTCTCCTGACTTCATACTTTCTCACTGAACTGCTTTGCCTCACTCCCCTTTTATATCTATGAATCATATATTCATATACTCTTTACACATAATATAGATTGTTCATTAGGCCTGTAAATGAACCGAACGAACATGAACATTAGCATGTTCGTGTTCGTTCGTTTAACTTTTACCGAACACGAACACGAACACATTATCGAACACAATTTTGTGTTCATGTTCGTTTATTAAGAAAATAAAAATGTTCGTGTTCGTTCATGTTTGTTCGTTAAGAAGCTAAATGAATACTTCATGAACATAAACAAACACAAATGAACAATAATAAACAAACATAAATGAACCATAATAAACAAACAAAATTAAACACAAAAAAAATCGTAAATTATCATTTTGGATTTTTTGGTGTATTAGTAGAAATTGACACTCACTAAACTTATGAGTTTCTAGTATAACTTTATACACTTATGTTTCAAATATTAATACATAATACTCTTTTATTAATATATTAATAAATATAAATAAATGAGCATAAATGAACAAACATAAACGAACATATATGAACGAACATAAACGAACGTTCATGAACGTAAACGAACGAACAAAGCATGTGTTCATGTTTGTTCGTTTAATTAAACGAACACAATTTTTTTGTTCATGTTCGTTCATTTCCTAAATAAACGAACATAAACGAACTTCCCGCCGAACAGTTCATGAACGTTTGGTTTATTTACAGGCCTATTGCTCATTCTATTGTCAAAGGGTTGTCCTTGGGACTTCGGCTTGGGTCACCTTCTAACGGGTTCACCTCCGGATCTAACACATCTAGGACCTATATTCAATACGATATGGGCGAGTAATTTGATTATGGTATCTACGGATCAAAATAAATTCGATACGTTACGGGCGACTGAAGCGTGGTTTAAGAACTGTTATGGATATGATCGGCCGGTTGACGGAGATGGCGTGATCGGAAGAGTATCTCGTGACGGAGATAGCATTAACATGTCCGCCCATCATTCCAAATAAAACCCACCATCTAAAGACTAATTATGACAAAACTCTGACCGCTTAAAACATATTGTTTCACATAGATTTGTGCTGGTATGTTGGTTGCTTATATATTACAAATCTATACACATTAACTATGTTTTTCAGTAATTTAATTTAATTGATTTAAATAAAGTAAGTACGGCGAAATAGTTCATTTTATCAAAAAGTATTTGGCCTAGTACTAAGGTTGTGTGTAGGTTGGTCTTCAAGGGAAAATAAGAAAATTACAAAGAAAGATCAATACTAATGGTTTCAGCGTAAGCATTTTTTAAGACTTATGGTTTTTTTTATATATAAAACAGTTTATGAACTTATAGTCTTTCAAACCATGACATGTTTATGATGAAATCATCAATAATGTTAGTCATGTTTGATGCAGCGGCGGAGCTTGAAATCTTTCGTAGGGGGGGCGGGGGCGAATTTAATTTTTTTTAGGGGGGGCGAACTCGATATTTATATAAAAATTTACACTACCCGGCCAAAAATTTACACTATCGGACTAAAATTTAACACTACTGGCGAAAAAACAGGGGGGCCGGCGGCCCCCCCCGGCCCTACTTAAGCTTCGCCCATGGTTTGATGTGTATGCATCCCAAACTAACATATCATACGATCATTCATACTACATTTTAAAACAATTTCAAAAATCGATGGATTCATCATTCATCTACGATTCCTGTCATAGCTGCGAATGAATGCTTAAAGAAACTGACTCAAGTTTTTTGATCCAAACAGCTCGCTCGATTTTGTTTTTATATCTAAAAGTCATGTTGCCATTTCTGAGATGATAATCTAAAGGAGACGGCATTAATTGATGCAAAATAATCTAGTGATGTACCCTAAAATGTTGTATCTAAAGACGCCAAAACAACAACCACCAAAGCTTTAACAAACACCCACTAGTACAATCACCAATAATGGATTAGTCAACACAATATCCTCGCTCCATATGAAGGGGATGATAGCGTAGAAATATGTTTACTCAAAACATACGTTCCAATCATTATAGCTTGACACTAAGCAACGTATAAATCAGTTCCCGTGGGCTAGTATGGAACAAGCAGGTCAAGACTTGGAACCAGGCAGCGAATCGTATATGGCATAAGACGAGAAGTAGTAAACGAACATACGGTAATAAAAACGGTTTTAGTTGTGTCAATCCATCTGATTCTACCAGTTCTATTAGACAAAAACCGGTTCTTACTCACTCATACCCTATCACACCAAAGGGGGAGGTATTCCCGGGGTTTTAGGGATAACACGTAGTATGAGCATGTCCAACTACAGATGATCTAATCGAACCCCAATTTCAAGTTTATAAAGTATCATTTATAATTAAATACCCATGACCGGTGGTACGTTGTTTGTATTTTACAAAAATGAGGTGAGTTTACATCCTTGAAAGCTTAATTTTAAGTAGAATTAGGTTTTCGTAAAAACTTTTTTTCTAACAATATAATTTGAAATAACCAACATTAATTAGGGCAGAAAAATCCTGCGACGTTATCTAAAAAATTGTTCCAAAGATGCTAAAATTGCACGTGCTAAACCATCAACAACACCCCCATAAATACAGTCACCGACAATGGCTTGATTCGCACAGCATACCCTGATCGAGATGAAGGGGATGACAACATAGAAATTTGTTAGCATAAACTGACTCAAGTTTTTGGATACAAACCATTCACTTGAATTTGTTTTTATATCCAAAACTAATGTTAGCATTTCCAAGATGAATAACCTAAAGGAAGTGGCAATAATCGATGCAAAATAATCTAGTGATGTCGTCTAAAATGTTGCATCCAAATACGTCAAAAAAATAGCCATTAAAGCATTAACAAACACGTACCCACTAGTACATTCACTGATAACGGATTAGTTGGCACAATAGCTGAATCCAAATAAAGATACGAGAACGCATAATTTTGTTTACCCAAAGTGTACATTCCAATCATTATAACTTTACTCCTCAACAACATAGAAATCGGTTCCGACAAACTAGTAATCTTAGAATGGAACAAACAAGTCTCATATTGCAACCAAATAAGGAATCGTATAAGACATAAGATGAGAACTAGGAACCGGGCCTATATTAATAAAAACGTTTATGCTCATGTAGGTCTAGTCGGTTCTAGAGGTTTTATCAGACAAATACCAGTTCTTACTCGCTCCTACCCCTATCACACCCACGGGAAGGTGTTCAATTCGTTATAAAGATACCATATAAAATAATCATGTACATCTATAAATGATCTAATCCAACCCGAATTTCAAAGTTTTCAAAGTGTCATTTATAATCAAATACCCATGACCTAGTGCTATATTGTTTGTCTCTTATAAAAAAGGCTCCGTTTATTTAAATTCTTAAAAGTGCAAGTGTAGACGGTTTTTGGTAAAAAAAAAAAAAAAAAAAAAAAAACTATAATTTAAATAATTAACTTTCCACCTAACTACATTTATCGACCCCCATCGCTAGTCAATGTTGGAGTCCAATCCACCTACAAAACGCTTCTCCCGTCGCTATCCTCATCAAGATCCCGATCTCAACGCTCTGACTACATCTTCAAATCCACCACAATCAAACCCTATGGACTTCGAATCAACCACCATTGCAGAACAAGACACCAACAATCACGGATGGCAGAAGGTCACATACGCCAAGAAGAAGAAGAACAAGCAGCAGCCGCTGCAACCGTCGATCTCCAACGGATCCGTTGCCACCGGAACCGATAATGTGTTCACCGATATCGAGAAGAGATCGGAGGAGCGGCGGAAGGCTATTGAAGCTCAGAGATCGGCGGTTCGTGATCCTGATCCGGTGGTTAGATCGTCGAGGAAGAAGAGTTATTCTGATTATGAGGATAGTGATGAGGAAGGTGGTGAGAGTAGGTTAGGTGTGAGTGATGAGGTGGAGGAGAAGAAGAAGAAGCCGAAGAAGGTGAAGAAGCCTAAGGTTACGATGGCGGAAGCGGCGGCGAAGATTGATGCTGATGAATTGGCGAGTTTTCTGTTGGATGTGACGGTGAGTGAATTCGATGATCTGCTGTGATTTTCTTCATTGTTAGTTAAGTTTTGTTGAAGGTTTTTAGGATTTTATGGCCCTTGGATGAAGGTTATTGTTGATATGGTTGTAGATTATGCTTACAGCTTCGTTCTCACTAACACGATATGCAGTTGAATCAGATTGAGATATCGTTTTGGTTAATTTTGATCTGATTGTTGGTTGAATGATTGGGAACTAATGGTATAGCTTATGTATACGTGTTTACAGGCTTCATTTGAGGGACAACCAGATATACAATTGATGAGGTTTGCTGACTATTTTGGTCGTGCATTTGCTGGCGTGACTGCTTCACAATTTCCTTGGGTGAAGTTATTTAGAGAATCTCCTGTTGCAAAGGTTGCTGATGTAAGTTTTCTGTTTGAGTGTGTGCATATCCTTGAATAAAGGAATCTGAATTTATACTATTACTGCCAAGTCATTGTGCATTTGGGCCTGTAATTGAGTTCTCCTGTAAGTTATATGACATTAATACATTATGATATAAAAAGTTGATAAATCAAACAATTCAAACTGTTTGTGTATGCGTCCGTGCCTTTTGTATTTAAATTCATCAATTTAATAGCTATGGTACAAAATTGAACTTTTTTATACTTGTGATTCACTTTTTGCTGGAAATCAGAGATGATCTCATATTCTCATTCACATTACTCACATTACTCACAACACAAAAAATCAGAACAAGATGAATGAAATAACCGATAAATAACAAATGGGTTAGGTTGTTGAGGGCAGCAGGCCTTGGAGCAACTGGTTAGGTTGTTGCTTCGTGACCTTGAGGTCATGGTTCAAGCCTAGGGAAACAGCCTCCCACACAAAGTGTAGGGTGAGGCTGTGTAATCAGATCATGAAGCGGTTCGCTTTGCGATCTGGCCCCTCCAGGCCCCTCTGCGGTGAGAGCTAAGTCAAGCAAGGGGTACACCCTATTTTGGGAGAAACTCCTTCAAATAAATTACAAAGGAAGGTAAAGTATACAAAGATTGATAAGCTGTAATGAGCAATGCATGTCTCTTTATTACCCTAATTTGTCCGCATTACCCCCCTCTGTTAGTTAACATCCTTTAGGTTCCAGGACTACTCAATAACCATCTTTAACACTTTCTTGTAAGTGCAGAATCCTGTGTCTCATATTCCTGAAGCTGTTTACAAGACATCAGTTGATTGGATCAACAAACGATCTATGGACGCTCTTGGATCTTTTTTCCTTTGGGCTTTAGACAGCATTCTTGCTGATCTAGCAAGCCAGCTAGGTGGTGCAAAGGGATCCAAGAAAGGTGCCCAAAAGACATCCTCAACATCTCAAGTAAGATTAGGGAAATCCCTTGTTGTTTCTTTATGAACTTAGATTATTTACTTCATGCAGTAAAATATAACTGATATTCATTACTGTAATTCCGTAACAGGTGGGTCTGTTTGTAGTGTTAGCAATGGTGTTACGAAGAAAACCCGATGTGCTAATTACTGTATCGCCAACTCTAACTGAAACTCTAAAGTATCAAGGACAAGACAAGCTTCCAGTGGTTGTGTGGATGGTAACACAAGTGAGTTAACTCAGAAACATTAACTGTTTATGAGTAACAAGAATTTATTTTTGGTTCCATAATGTGATATTATAAAGTTAAAATATGCAGGCATCGCAAGGGGACCTTGCTGTTGGGTTATACATGTGGTCGCATTTGATATTACCAATAGTTGGGACCAAATCAGGCTCCAACCCGCAAACCCGGGATCTAGTATTGCAATTAGTGGAAAGGTTTTAAGTCGACCGTCTTTCTTTACGATCCAATATAGATGTGTCAAAACAGCCAGGTTGGGTAATGGACTAACAGGACATATTGGGTTCTGGACAAATAGTTTTTGTGCGGATGAAAACGAGCTGACCCAGTCGCCAACACTCTTTTTGCCTTTTTAAGTGTAAATAGTTATTGTAAATGTATTTGAGTACAAAAACCGAGCTGTAAAAATAACACGATCTAGAAAATTTTAAGCATTTGAATGCAAGACAAGTGATTCTGAACCTGTTCAACTCATTAGATCTGGTTTTTCAATCTTATTTTTGTATTTGACTTTTATTAATATTATGCAACCCACTTTTACTCGTCTCCATGTAAATGTATTGAAATGGACACATCTAATCCACTAATTTCCTTTGAGACTTCCAAATGTGTGACAGATTGTTTGTTTTTGTTCATAGGGTTCTCTCTGCCCCAAAGGCTGAAACTATTTTAGTAAATGGTGCTGTGCGGAAGGGTGAGCGTTTGTTGCCACCATCAGCCCTTGACCTGCTGTTGAGAGCCACCTTCCCTCCTTCATCAGCTCGTGTTAAGGTGAGATTTCTGTAGGGTAGATGACCATTTACTATCAGTCAGCGTTCATTTAGTAGTAGACCCTGAAAAAGGGGAAAAGTCATTTACTTTCATCAGTTGACTTGCTATTGTGTGCCAGTGCCATTTCTCTTTCCTTAGAAAGGGTAAAATGTTAATTCACTATTGTTCAGACCTTTCATTCCGCTCATAACTCGAGCAACATACAAACCCCATGCATCCTGACACAACTTAATGAGTAAACTATGGTTTCATCCTTCCCTCACGGTACGACTTCGCTATCCCAGGAAAACCAAATGACCCTTGGGACACTCTCACCCTATGTGGATGTGGCAACTACAACCCACATATGAATATGTTGAGTTTGGATGCTTTTTTAATTGAATCATGTCAAATATAAAATTTGGTTAAAAGATAACTGGTCAAACAAGTTGTAAGTCCTCCCAAATCTATTTAAATGCATACATCTTAAATCGTTATATAAAAATATTTTCACACACATTATCTTGTTGCCTAGAAAAGAATGGGCAAGAAAGTGTTTGTAGGTCAACTTGTGCTGGTCATGAATATTATTTAGCTTCTGATTGATGTTGTATAGGCAACCGAAAGGTTTGAAGCTGTGTATCCTACACTCAAGAAGGTTGCTCTTGCTGGTTCCCCTGGAAGCAAAGCCATGAAACAAGCCTCTCAACAAATTATGGCTCTCTCTTTAAAAGCTTGCGGAGAAGGTACATTTTAAAATAAATATTTTTCTAATTCAAAGAAAATATTTAAAACTTAATTTCTTGATATTGTTCTTTGCCAATTGTAGGAATCCCTGAGCTATCCCATGAAGCATCAAGTATTTTTATCTGGTGCTTAACTCAAAATCCTGATTGTTGCAAGCAATGGGTATGTTTCATTTTTTAATAAAGACAATCTTATTTATACTTGTGTTGGAAGTAGATATAATAGTTATAAAACTGAACTTCATGGAAATCGGATCTATTAAATTTTGTGCTTATACATCTAAATCGAGGGTTAAATACCTAAAATCTGAGTGCCTAGTAATTGACTAATTAAACCCCTTTGATCTTGAGTTTGGAGAGTTAGATGCAAATAATGTAATCAACATGGATTAGAATCCTAGTTTTGATGGTAAATTTTTTTTATCGAGATATGCAAATGAAAACCATGAAAGTTTGGTCCTTGATTCATTCAATCTCACCTTAACTATTAGAGGTGGCATTTTGAACTAGGGGTGTTCACGGTCCGGTTTTGCTGAAAGGTGTGGGTCAAGCTGCTGGTTTTGGCTTAAAGCAACTTTAAAATTTTCCTTTGAAAATTGTTTTTAAAATTTTGAAATGATACAAATGGTTCGTAAAAAGAATATATATACATATACCCAAGTCCAACCATGTATTCCAAAATTAAAGAAGATAAATAAATAAAAAACATTAAATGGCCAGTTCCTAGTTTTAAACGTCCTCTGGACCAATAAACCGCCCGAACCAAATGATATAAATTTGAAACTGTGGACTTGTTTGGTTTGGGTGATTTGGTGGCCAGCTTCAAATTTTTATGAACACCCTAAATCTGAACCCATATATATTCGGGTGAAATATAATACCTCTAAATGAAATACGTCAATGGTAGTTTATCAGGTATTCAAATGCTTGTAACTTCATAAATAGTTTAATCCAAAAGAATTTGTATTATTATACTAATAATAATATAATTTTGAATCATTTTAGTACATAAAAAATGACCAAAGATTAAATGACCCATCTAGACCCGAAGATTAAGTGACCTTTTTCGCCTGAACGCATTCCATCCCATTACCCAACTCACCCACCACCCTTAACTACCTGCATCCTAAACTATATTTTGGTTTCGTATTTCATTAAATATGACCAATAGTATTTGTGCAGGATAATATCTATTTGGATAATTTGGAAGCAAGCATCGTTATTTTGAGAAGACTCAATGAACAATGGAAGGCGCTCTCTCTAAACCAGCCATCTCTCGAGGCCCTCGCCCAAACTCTTAGGAGTTTAGCGAAAAAGGTGTCAAGTCAAAACAGGTCGGATTGAGTTGACCTAATTTTCTAACTATTTTGTCTTTATTTGTTTTCTCTAGAACGAAAAGGCAATGACCGAGGGAGATAAAGCTGACGATCTAGCGAACTACAAGGAAGCCAATAAACACTGTAAGGTGTTATTGGGACGGTTATCACGCGGGTCGGGGTGTTTGAAAGCTACGGTGTTTCTCGTTATTGCGCTTGGTGTAGGGGCCACATTCCTGCCTCCGGCCGTCTTGGAGTCGTTGAATTGGATCAAATTATCTGAAATTTTAAACACCAAGCAGTTCATCTAAAGATGATGATGATGACTAACATACACAGTATCTGGTAAGCAAGAAAGGTCAAAATTGGTATTTAATAAAAGGGAGAAGGAGCCCTCTTTTTTTTTTTTTTCCTTTAGAAGTGAAAGGAGCTAATAGTTTTACAATTATGCCCTTAAGAAGTTAGAAATATGTTATATCGATTTTAATTTTATCAAAGGTCCGAGATTTAGATTTTATATGCTGGTCTTTTCTTTTGTTGCTTATAATATTTGTTTCAATTATGTGAGTTGAGTTAGACTTATTTTTTAAAGCTTTTCAAACTTCATACTTTGTTTCAAGCTGTAGCTTTATAACTCAACCTCCGCTCATGTAGCTTTATAACTCAAGTTCCGCTCATGTGTAGTTTTTCAAGCTCAGCCTGTTTTGTTTTAACATTTAATTAGTTTTTTGTGTATATTGGCAATCGAGTATTAATATATATGTACTAGATTTAGTAAACCCGTGTAATACACGGGTTTACTAAATAAAATAATAATATAATAAAATTTTATTAATTATAAAATGATATTGTAATATATGGTATGACTAAAATTACGTATGAGTAAAGGTCATAAATAATAAAATAATGATATTAGTTTTTTAAACTTTTGTTTAAATTTTTTTAATGTTTTATTCTAAAACAAACCGTATAAGTATGTAATTTAAAAAAAAAATATTAAAAAAAATACTTTTTAAGAAAACACCAATTTTAAAAATTTTCATATTTTTTAAAAAGTTTGATGTTTTATAAAAAGTTTTTATTTTATAAAAGTCTATTTCTTTTAAAATAACATTAATAAAAAGATTTATTTTTTATTTTATTAAAAATTATTTTTAATCTAAAAAGTTTTAAATAATAATATTTGTAATTAAAGTAGTTATTTAATATGAGAGAGAAGCAGAAAATTTTAATGAGAAGAATTGTGACGGTGACACGTGTTCTTTTAAGTTATTCTTTTATTATAATAGAAAGATGTGCGTGTATATTAGTTATTTTTAAAACAAATACCATAAATATCAATATAATTTATGTTTTTTTAGAACAAAGTCCTTG
Organism: Flaveria robusta; assembly: GCA_025506415.1. Taxonomy (NCBI): domain Eukaryota; kingdom Viridiplantae; phylum Streptophyta; class Magnoliopsida; order Asterales; family Asteraceae; genus Flaveria; species Flaveria robusta. Next base: position 2,038,591 of record CM046471.1, on the reverse strand, counting down.
AATAATGTTTTAATATTAAAGTCTATGTTAAATTTGAATAAAATTGTAGAAAAAGATTTAAAACAACTTGAAACTGATACATTCGTTTGTTTAATTTATGTGTACTTTTTGTCTTCTGTGGCTTATAAATATTTTATTTAAAAAAATAAGAACTGAAGTGGTCATTTAAAAGTACTATACAAGTATTTACCCTAACAAATAAATAGACATGAGCAGGGTGAATAAAATCGACCTACAAAACCAACAGCAAAGCAAGTAATTGGATTACAAAATATTTGATTGGTTATGTGATCTCCATAAATTGCACAGGTACTGTTACAAAACGGACACACAATTTGATTACAAATCATCTTTTATAGAATGAATTTCATTCACATAACAAAGTTTATTCTAAAAGATCATCAATACATTTGCCAAGGTAAATAGTTATTTAATCTCTTTAAATGTCTACTACGGTTTCTTTGTTTTTAAATAAAAAAGTGTAAGTCACGTAAGAGAAAAAAAAGTAAACTTAAGGGTCCAAGTAGTTTTAAAAAAAATCAGAAACTCATTTAAATTTAATATGTTAGGTGATTTAATGTGTTAACTATTATTGATAGATTTTTATTATGGAAAACTTGAAGTATGTAAAAACCTCATACTCGAAATTATTTACTAAATGTACGTTAATTTAGCTTAAGCTTGACTCAACTTTTTTAGTTTAACGAGCTAGTCTTAAATAAAGTGAGAACGGCTTGACAAATTTTGACACATTACAGATTATAGATAGAAGACCGTTTTGAATTGTCCCTTCTTTTATTTCATAGAAAACTATTGATATATATTTAATAAAATCAATAGTGTTACATGTATCATAGAACATTTAAATACGAGTTTTAGAAATCTAACATAAGTTACAATTTTGGCACGTGTAAGCATTAAGAAAAAGTTATAGCAAATATATTTTTAATTACTAGGTTATTTAATTAACCTTCACATTCGAATTTCCCTGACTAACAAAAAAAGATAATGCTAATAGATGGATTAAACACACTATACAATGTTTCGAAACAATAATAAATCCTATAATTAACCATTACTCGGTCTAAAAGGCATAATAAACAAACAAATGTCTGCGGACTTCACTATTCTATTTAAATTCATTGCTACATTAACCGATCAGATGAATTTTAAAACTATTGTTATTTACCACCTCCAATTATCATTATAAGATGCCCCTATAGACCCTACCTTTTAGATTGAATATTATATGTGAACTAAGAAGTAAGAAGAAGGTTACGAGTAGGTAAATCAGTTTTGTGCATTATGACTGTTTGGTGTGGATGTTTAACCTCCCAATTAAAGTTTTTATCAAGACACAATATGTTATGCATATAACCTAAAATAACCAATTTTAATTATCGTTTTGTTCTAGCATATTATCATGATCTTATTTTATAATTTTTTTTTTAAATTATTTATCATAACGTCTGGATTGAGTTTGAGTCAGCATTTACGTAGGATAGAGAAAGCATATATACAACTATGAAGTTGTACATCCGATGATCTTTTGCTAACCTAATTATAGATGTAGAATGTACCTAATAAGATAACTATTTTAATTTTTAATGTTTTCTCTTTAGTCTTTACTCTGTTTGATAATCTACCTTGTCTTTTTCCTTATAAATATTAATTAGTCTAACAAATATGCCATCAATAAATCTTCATATTAATTAATAAAATATCAATTAATCACTATTACGTGTATTATGAAAAATTTCTCTAACTATTTATTTAGAAATTTGTATATAATATTAAATTCCAGACTTTAAAAACTTCACAAATTTTATTTATTACTTTATTATATAACGTCATGTGTGTCGCGAAATGTATTTTCAACACATCTTAACATTTGTAATGATATGAATACTTTCACGTATCAATATGATAAAAAGTTACTAACTCCGGTCTATAAATGTAATATTAATTTTGATTTGTTGATTTTGTAAATATTTATATGTGAAAACATTCTTTTTCAAAACTATAATGTCAACGTGTATTTTAATAGTTCGATTGTTATCAAAATATTTTTATATAACTAGAATTATAAATTGTGATTAAATGAATTCAAGTTTAATACAATACAAGTTAGAGGATGGTAAGCTAAAATTAACCAAATATAGTTCGTTAAAACATGGCTAAATCAAAATAGAAGTCTACACTGGTTCAATAAAAAGACATGTCAACTTAGGTATCCGCTAGAAGATCAGCTATCGACAAATTCAATGTTTAACACAACAAATAGTCAACATAAATATCAAGTACAAGGTCGATGTATCGTTTACCTAGGCGGTTTTAAAATGATTAGTGTAGCGTATTTCCATATAATAACATTCATATATGATGCAACTCCAATAAAACATCTATAACGAGCAGTAACGAAGTTTTAACACTCCTATAGGGGGTGACAGGCGAAATTAATTTTTTTATTGGGGGCGAACTTGATATATATATAAAAAAAATGCGCACCACCGAACCAAAAATGTATATTACCGGATAAAAAATTAACACTGACGAAAAAAAAGGGGGCAGTGGCCCGCTGCCCCTATTATCCCTGCCATTTGATAACGAGACTACAACCGTAACAAGTCACTATTATGATAATTATAACTATTTTTCCCGCTAATTTTAAAAAGTTACATATTTTATAAAAAGTTATATTCATAACCATGAACATTATAACAACATAATTTTCAAAACCCAATTAAATATATTTTCTTGTATATCGTTACCTTGGCTCGCAAATAAAGTAAGAACGATAGGGACCATTGCATGATGACACTATACCAATTTGGGGCTCCAGAAACCTACCAAATGTGAGATCATCAACATAAAAGACACCTTTAATCAACAAAAACTGCATCAATCTTCTTTCAATGCAGTTCATCAGCTTTAGATTCGTTGGAAGAAGATAGAAGCAACCTCTGATCACCATTTGTGATCCTCTATCGCACACACACAACACGCAGTACAGATCGATAGAGATTCTCGCCGATCTAATCGGAAAACCTCTGTGTGCGTGAAGATCAGTTGATTTTGCAGAAATGACGACGATGCAAACATGGCGGAAAGCGTACGGCGCTCTCAAGGATCAAACTAAAGTCGGATTAGCTCACGTTAACAGCGATTTCAAGGTTAATTTACAGATTTCATGTTATTCTCGTGATTAGCGTCCTAATTTAATGTGCATTGATGTTATAATTATGTAATTAGGATGTTGATGTTATAATTTCTAAATTTCAGTTTGTTCCGGTGATTAGCGTCTTATTTTATGTGCATTGATGTTGTGATTATGTAATTCTGTAATTAGGATGTTGATGTTGCGATCGTTAAAGCTACGAATCATGTTGAACGGCCGCCGAAAGAGCGACACATCAGAAGTGAGTTTTTCTTCTGATGTTTTCGAATTCAAGTGTTTCAGTGATCTGTTTTATTGAGTGAAATGATTTTAGTTGTTGAATGTGTGTGATTATTGTAGAGATTCTGGCTGCTGCTTTTGCGATTCGACCTCGAGCAGATGTGCAATACTGTATACATGCCCTAACAAGACGATTAGCCAAAACTCGCAATTGGACGGTACTATTATTTACTTTCTGTGATTAAGGGTTCATGTTTGATAAGAACAATGGCTTTTACATTTCGTTGCTACCTAGAACTTTTTTTTACTGATGTCACGACGTTTCGGTTTTGGATGTTAGAGTGGGAGGGGCACCAATGCCGTGAACCCACGGTGAGGCCGGGCGCCAAGCGGCACCACCGCTGCCACCCCCCTTCACGCCGCATTTTTCCTTTTTCACGGCATATACTCGCCCTGACCTTGCCCCCATATGACTGTTGCTTGTGTGTGTGGTGTAGTGGTGTAGAGTGGCATGGTGTGGCAATAGCGTCGCCACCACATTTGAGTGTGTGGTGTAGTGTAACGCGGTAAAATTTGATTGGTGGGTTTATGGTGTAGGTGGTGGGTGTGGTGAGATTGCCCCCTTCACCCTTGGAGAATATCGTTTTGCCATGTTAGCCTGTTAGGTCACCAGATTTTTAGTAATATGCACTTTAGGATGAAGAAATACGTACAACAATAATGGTATAAACTATATCTCAATTCAACTCATGATAAAAGTGTAAAACAAACTTTAAAATCTTACAAGTCATGTATTTTTTTCAATTAGATTATTGAAGCTGCTACGTTATTTGTTTTGTTGGTTAATTGATTTTCTAAACAAAGACTTTATGATTCTTGATTTATTAGATATTTGTTATTGTTGGTTAACTGATTTTCTAAACAAAGATTTTATGATTCTTGATCTATCGGATATTTGTTATTGTTGGTTGATTGATTTCTTGCACGGAGAATTTAATGATTCTTATTTATTGGATATTTAGATTGTACCCTTAGCTTAATAATTATTTTGACATTTGAAATTCTTATTTATTAACATTTTCCTTGTTTATTAAGGTTTTATTTAATTCTAAATGTCGTGACATTTATTCCTATAGTTTATTATAACCTTAGGGAGCAAAATTGAATACTCAACCTCTAGTAACATAATCAAGTAACTAATCGGTAGACCAGAGGAACTGTTTATGTTACTGTGGTAGCCAACTTTATTATAGGTGTCATCCTGTGTGAACAAACTATGTCCACCCATGGTTGTTATTATTAAACTTGAATTGTGGGAAATTGGGAAGAGATCTGATAGCAATGTGTAAATTTCTTTTAACTTTATCAGGTGGCATTGAAGACCCTGATAGTTATCCACAGAGCATTGAGGGAGGGTGATCCTACTTTTAGGGAAGAACTTCTGAATTTCCAACAAAGAGGGGGTGTTTTGCAGTTAGCTACTTTTAAAGATAATTCAAGCCCAATTGGTTAGTTCTGACACCCTACTTATGCTTATTTTGAAGTTTATAGAAGTTATAATTTTATAAACTTAAATATCTTTTTTTAGCTTGGGATTGCTCAGCTTGGGTTCGTACGTATGGAATGTTTTTAGAGGAACAACTCGAATGCTTTAAAGTTTTGAAGTATGATATTGAATCTGCACGTATTCCTAGACCTGCTCAAGGTGAAGATAAGGTATACTCACAATTAAACATTTCATTTAATCTAGTCTTTTGTTGTATTGTCCAAATTACATGTATGTTACATATTACATGATGCTTTTGTTTCTATTTGTTTTCAAAACATTTGGAGCCAGGGGTCTCTCTGAAGCAGCCTCTTTATCCTTTAGGATAAAGAAAAGCGTGCCTCCTTCCTACCCCTCCCAGACCCTATACATATTCGGACTATGTGTGGGATATACTGGGTTTGTTTGTTCGTTTTGTTATATTGTCCAAATTTGATTTATAGTGCATTATGGATCGTAAAATTTAATTGAAAATTTGCAAAATGGTATTGCATTTAAAAATATGCACATCCAACAACATGACAGATGTTTTTATTTTTAGGTTTGTGAACTTATTGGATTAACCCATATGTTACAATACGTTTTAAATTTGCAGGGTTATAGTAGAACACGAGATTTGGATAGTGAACAACTTTTGGAGCAGTTGCCTTCTTTACAACAGCTATTGTACCTTCTTATGGCATGCAGGGTCTGTTACTTATCTGTTACAGGTGGCAGGGTGGCGGGTTGGGTCATGGTCGAAATGGGTTTGGGTTAAAATGGATTCTTTTATTATGGAAAGAAACAGGCCAGGTTGTGTTGACCTGTACACTATTTCCTTTGTAGAAAAATTACATATACCTAATGTGTCATTGTGTTAATATTGATTACAAAAACATCACTACTAATATTATGATAAAATCTGTGAATAAAAAGCGATTTAAGTATTTAACAAGTTGTATGCATTAAAAATAGACATTTGGCAACTTCAACCTGTTTGACCAATTCCTCTTTTAGATACTTTATTTGAAAAACAATCAAAATTAACAAATTTATAAGGAAACAAGTCAAGATTGCCACTCTTTTAGCTATTTTTTCCCTTTTTTTCAGCCTGAAGGAGCAGCTGTTGGTAATTATGTTGTACAATACGCCCTAGCTTTGGTACTCAAAGAGAGCTTTAAAATTTACTGTGCAGTAAACGATGGAATTATAAATCTTATTGATAAGGTGATTTTTCATTATTTACATCATAAAGTATGGCACTTTCTTGCTTCGTTTCTTCTTTTATAAACAATCATCACTCAACCTTTATTAATATCAGTTTTTTGAGATGCCAAGACATGAAGCCATAAAAGCCTTGGATATATATAAACGAGCCGGCAATCAGGTGAGCTTGATTCAAAAATTTTTATTTACAAGCCTTCATTGTACTATAACTAGTGGGACATGTTTGTTTCAGAACCAATGAAATGACGAGAACTACAAAATGCATAAAAGATAATCACAAGTAACGGGAAAGTAAAACAAAGGCGGTTGTATCACCTTCTACTGTATCGCATTCAAAGCGATACGTACAAATGCATTATGCAACTGTCATGGTTCTCAAGATATTATTGGTTGTGAAACAAACAACCCTCTATGACTATTAAATGTGGCAGAACATGTAATATCATGGTATGGTTCTAAAGTGATTTAGTTGGGTACTTAGGTTGCCAGAAAAAAACTGTTCAAAATTTTAATAGGAGCCTTTTATGTATTAGATATACATTAGGGACACTGCCATTTCCTTTTAAGTTACTTTTTTTTATCGTACCACTATGACCCAGTAGAGATAAAACATTAGTACATAACTCAAATTGACCTGTTCATAAGTAAACGAGTCAAATTTAATAAATATAGTGAAAACACCGCATTGTAGATATGTATTATGATTAATTTTCTGCAGGCCGAAAGTCTTTCCGACTTCTATGAAATTTGTAAAGGATTGGAGCTTGCTAGAAACTTTCAGTTTCCCGTTCTTAGAGAGGTAAGTTTACTACATTTCCCATCATTTGTTGCATTGAGTAAAGTTGATATAGGGGCATTATTGGCAATTCAAAATTTTGCAGCCTCCACAATCATTTCTCGTGACTATGGAGGAGTATATAAGAGAAGCACTACGAATCGTATCCGTTCCAACAGACACATTGGTGCGTGTTAATTTACTGCTATACCATGGAAGCAAATATTTTTCTGTGTTTGTTTAAAATGTTTTGCACTTTCAGGAATATCCTGAAACGCTTATGCTGACATATAAACCAGAAGTAGACAATGAGCCTATTGAAGATGCAGATTCGCCTGCTGTTGAAGCTAAACCTGAGCCAATGGATGATGTTGCTGTATCAAACAATGATCCTACCCCTAGCCCTGCACCTCCCTCACCAACTTTCAACAGCCAGGACTCCAACAAGTTACTGGTAATTTATTTGGTTTCACTTTATACACCTAAATTCGTTTATTAATTCGTCTTAATTTAACATTTAGGGGTTAAATTTCAACTCACCAAACGCATTATCAATTGAGGACAGCAATGCATTGGCTCTTGCAGTAGTTCCAACTGGTAATGACTCTTTTCTGCCAGATCAGTTGGTTATTAAAGTAAGTTTGTTTAACTTGAAGTCGATGTTTGTGTTATCAATCAAAGTTCAAGTGTGTTGATCAATTGTGATTCAATTGTGTGTTCATTGAGATCTTGGGCAACAATTAGTATCAGAGCCAAGGGGCTCTTATTGTTGTGAAGAAGAAATTAAAATCGGGAAGAAGCCAATCACGATAGAACTCGTTGATTGTTGTTCCTGTGTTAATCGGAAGAAGCCAATCTCGTTGAAATCGTTGATTGTTGTTCCGATCTTTGAAATCAAAATTTCAGAGACGAAAAAGTCGTTTTTTGTTGTCTGCCTTTTATCGCAAAGAATCGAATACGGCACATGACTATTTGGTTATGCGGACCAGTTACAAATCAAAGGCTTTTGAGAGGCTAATTTGATTGTGTCATTAGTGCGTCTATTCGAATTAACAGAAGCCAAAAAAAAGTGGGCTGTTAATTGTTTATTAATATAATCCTTGATTGGTTAACAAATTAAAAGGAAAACAAGTTTTGTTTTGTTTCACTTGCTGTTGTTCGAAAGTCAAAAAGAAGAAGAACAACACTTCTTTTGTTTTGTCTTTTGTTGTTTACGTGGACAGGAAAGAAACGAAATGAAACATTCTTTTTTGTTCCAATTTAATCGAGAGGGTTAAGATTGAAGTCAACCCGTAAAAAACATCATTCAATTCAAAATTGGTTGGAGAAGGATCTCATAATTTCCAAGTTATACGTGTTACTTACTTGGATATTAGTTTGATTATTTTATACCTATAGAGAGGGAAGAATTGAAATTGATTTTTGATTCCCATTGGAAAGTTAGATTGAACTTTCGGAATCACGTTTGGTTTTTAAAAAGAAAAACCAATTAGAAATTATTCTTATTTGAAAACTTAGCATTTTTGAAGAAAATCTAAGTTAAGATGACAGAAAAGTCATCATCAGGAACTGATAAAAATGCAATTGTAATACATAAAGAGATTAGTTCTTTTTCCCAATTCAAATGTTCTATGTTGAAAACAACAAATTATCCTGTATGGTCAATTCATATGAAAACCATACTTAGGGCAAATGGACTGTGTGAAATGATAGAACCTAATGTTAATACGCAGCTTGATGAAAAGAAAGATATGGCGGCGATTGCGTATTTATTCCAAGGACTACCTGAAGAGATGATATTACAAGTTGCAAATTGTGAAAGTGCAAAGAAGATTTGGGATGCACTTAAAACAAGGCATGTTGGTGTGGATCGAGTGCAGAAAGCACGTCTTCAAACACTCAAAACTGAGTTTGAGATGTTGAAAATGAATGAGGAAGACACTATCGATTCATTCATCGCAAAGCTTAATAGTATTGTCACGATGGCAAATGGTCTTGGATCAACGTTTGATCAACCAACCTTAGTACGAAAACTTTTAAGTTATGTATCGAAAAGTTTTATTCAAATTGTTGCAACTGTTGAACAGTTTGTTGATCTAGAAACGACATCTCTAGATGAGATAATTGGAAGATTGAAAGCCTTTGAAGAAAGGATCAATCTTATGAATGAAAGTCCAGTGAACAATCAAGAAAAACTTTTGTTCACACGTCATGACAAGTCGAGTCATGGGAAACGTTTTGAAAGACGTGGACAAAGAAAAATTAATTCATCACAAGGCAATTGGCGTGATGGAAAGTCCGGTCAAGAAAAGGAAGGGAAAGTTTCTTTATATGAGCAAAAGAAGAAAGATTATCCTAAAAGTCAAGGTCGACTGAAAAAGGATATTAGGGAGGTTGAATGTTATAACTGTCATGAGTTTGGACATTATGCAAGAGATTGCCCTCAAGAAAAACAAGCACAAGAATAGTCAAACTTGGTGCATGAAGACGAGGAACCGACTCTCTTGATGGCAGTTATTAAAGATAATGAGAAGAGTGAGGAAACATTCTTAGAAGAAAAGGAAAATGATTTTTGGTTCTTATTATCTAAATATTTTAATCATGAAGAACCAGAATGGTTTGGTTTATTCATTGAAAGAAGACATGTTATAAAAGAAGACAAAGAGGATAAAATGGGTGGTGACTATGTTCAAGAAGAAAGAAGATGCAAGGAGTATCAAGATACATCATTAGAGGATGTATTATCACAAGGAAACAAGATTGTCAAAGATGTTGAATCAAGTTACAAAAGGAGGAAACGAGATGCAGTTGGAGACTTACCACCAAGACACAAGCTTGTGGAGATTCAAGAATATGAAGTTGGACGTGTTAAAGAAAATATGAGAGAACATGTTCATGTTCAAGACAAAGTTCGTGTTGCAAAGTTGGATCAAAAAATCATGCAAATGACGGGTAGGAAACCGAAGTTTAAAGATAAGGATCTTCTACAACATGTTCATGAATGAAGATATTGAAGATGAAGATGTTGAAGACATGGATTAAGAAATTAGGAGGGAATATGTTGGATTATAATTTCTAAAATCCATGTGGTTCAAAGTTAATGAGTCAAATAAGTAAATAGCCTAAGTATAGTGTGTGTCTATTATGTATTTATGTAAAGTCAAGGGATCATATGTGTTTATGATCAAAGTTAAAAACTACCAAAACATGTATATATATGTGTGTATGTAAACAAATTGAAGAAGTCGATGTTTGTGTTATCAATCAAAGTTCAAGTGTGTTGATCAATTGTGATTCAATTGTGTGTTCATTGAGATCTTGGGCAACATGGGGTCAATTTGACACCCTCCGTATTATAAATTACCCCATCCATTTGGCGCGTTACACAACCTTCCTGGCCTGTTGGTTTTACCATCTTTACTGGAAATTCATAAATAACATTTCTTGATTGACTGGGTGTAGATGTGACATCAAACGCCTCTACTGGTGTTCAAGCGAAAGATCTTGATCTAACAGGATGGGAACTTGCATTAGTCACCACCCCCAGTACTGATATTTCTTCATTTCAAGAAAGGCAACTGGTAAACATTATAAATTATCATATTCTTTTCCATTTATAACCGTAGTTAGTAACACACTAGAGGTGACAATTTTGACCTATTTAGTTACGAATAAGTTGATTTAGGTCATGTAGTTATGTTTTATCCATAATGGTTGACTCGTAGAATAAAAACAGTTTTTATTAAACAAACAAGTCAAACTGGTCAACGGGTTGAATGTTATGCAGTGTGTATTTTTAGTTCACACAACCTCCTAAATTGCTTTATTTAAAAAAAATGGTTTGTTATTATATGAAGAGTAATTTTCATTTATAGTCCTTGAGTTTGCTCAAATTTATGGAAATCATCCATATAGTTCATTTATTACAAAAATGGTCCCTGTAGTTGTACAAGTTTTACAGAATTGTCTCTTTCTGTATAGTTTAACGAGGTAGGGAGAAACCTATTAAAAGTATAAAACTTTATGGACCATTCTCATAATAAATGAATTGTAAGAACAGTTTTTGTAATTCTAACCAAACAGCATGACCAAAAATGTAACTTTTCATTGTACTCATATAGTTTAGTTTGCGCAAGAAGTATATTAGATCAACCTAACCCGACCCGGCTAAAATCTTTGCTGGACCTGCGACTTTGTATTTTAATCAAAATCTTTGTGGGCAGGGTGGTGGATTGGACTCCCTCACACTCAACAGTTTGTATGATGATGGACCATACAGAGCTGCCCAGCAGCCTGTATATGGGTCTCCAGCACCCAACCCATTTGAAGTAGATGACCCGTTTGTTGCTGCTCCTCCAACATCTAATCCCTTTGGTCCATTCCAACCACAGGAGAATCTGATGATAGGTCCACCCAACCCTTTTGTCGATTCAGGATTTGGCCCGTTACCAATCAGCAACACTCATACTCAAACCACTAACCCGTTTGGGACGGGTTTATTGTGATGAAATTCAAAAACCCGGAAAGCTGATCTGATGTGATCAAATTTCCGCGCTTATCATGTGAGTTGATTAAATTTTTACCATTTGTCAAAAATCATTTGTTTATTGGTCTATATTGAGCTGTGAACAAATTCTTGTATTTTATTAAAATTCGTTCTATTTTTTTGTCAGATATATTTGGTCATTTGAAGTGTTATCTAACAAGCTACGGGATTTACTTAAAATTATAGATTTTTTATTTTAATTATGTAACTAACTTATGTTTCTAACGAGGCTGGAAAATAAATACTTAACTCAAAACTAAATTGTTCACCTGAATTAAAATGTCATTCCACTAGAGCATGGATTAGTTACAATAGTTGCAATAAATCAGCCACATTACGTGTTTAAGGAATGATAAAACCCTTAAAATTTCTTTATTTATACTACTAATGAACTCATTATTAAACATGTCTGATTATCTTCAAAATAAATACAAGTAAAAGATCATTTTATAATATATGAGTATTCTTGAAAAATAATGATGATACACCAAGATAAAGTATTCTTTGAATGAATAATTTCCCTTAACTAAAGAATGTCAACTATGCAGTTGTGCATAACCTTAACAAACTAGGACCAAAAGTTGTATTAGACTAAACATACCCCACTTTATTTTTATATATTAGAGTCCCACCTCCTTCAACTCGTTACATTCATCCTAGAAGTTTAAAAAGATCCTCTTGATTTAATGTTTTCTAAAGGGTACGATGAAATTTTAAATAAAGTATGTTTAGTCTACCTCTTTTAGTCTACCTCTTTTATAATATGTAGTCTGAAATCTAGACTTTATGGAACCAATTCACATTCATTTTAAAAGATTAGCCATGAACCAGACTGGATGTTTGAACTTGTTTAAGGTCAATCATTTGTTGCTACAAGGATCCGAGTAATAGGTACAATGTTCTATAAGAATATTATTCTTACAGATTATCTTGAACCTATTTTCTAGTGTGATTAAGGGCGTGCTTAATAATAGTGTGATAATGAGCAAAAAAAATGTTATGTAGGAGCCATCTGGGTAAACATTATGGTCACACTTACACACGCTCCCTAAAAAGTGTAATGATCTAGTGAGTAACTCCGCATCCGCAGTTCACGTGATATCTCCAAATTGATCAAAAGTAATCTTTCCGACCTTGACTCGCTTACGGAAGACCACTAACATGTTACTAAAAGCAAGGGCACTTGGGACAAAAAAAGATTAACTGCAAATAGAAGAGAAGGCGATCCCTCAACCGCAATTGGTACAAATAGATTCCCCAAGCAGCGACTTAGCATGAAAAACGAAAGAACACATATTCAACACTATGAAACTTCAGAAGAATGAATGGACACAATAAACTTAGTAATGAAAGAAAATATCCATTAGTTATCGGAGGAATCTTGTCAGGTCACAAGACAAAAATGGGCAAAATACTAAGTACTCTGATAGGCAATAACATCGCCATGAATAAGAAAACAGTAGGTGACAATGTCAACTATAAAAACAACGCATTGATATCATATTAAAACCATTTGCACCAAATAAACAGAAAACTCTCAGATCAAAAGTAAAAACCTAGATGTTTGATTACATAGTACTTAAATTAAGTTCTCAATCTTAAGACTTACAACCACAAAACACTATAAATATTATGCTTCACACCAGGTAAACATCATCCTCGTAATCACTCTCTCACTATAAACCTTTTGAGTTCTTCAACTCCACCTCTCAGACTCGTAATATTTATTCTTATATATTTTGTTGATATTTAATACATCTCATACGCGTATCGACTTGACCGTCAGAATGTTATCGGATTTCAAGCTCCAAGACCTTTCAATGAGTTATTTTGTGATTACAGCTCATACGTATTAGAAGATAAGAAATGAACCTACATCACCCAAAAGACGTATTTAAACCGGATGAGTCATTTTCTTTGTTGCTTCATCCTTGACTCGCCTCTAGACAAAGAATTTTAAGCAACAACATACAACAAAACTAAATAAACGAATCAAGGTTAAGATCTATCTACAAAAAAACAAAAAGTAAAAATCACAAACTTGAAGTGAAGGAATACATAAGTATTATTAAGGGCAAGAAATTGGTTTTGGTTCATTAGTTTTTCTGCGCATCCGGACTTAGTTTAGGTCATGAGTTCGAAAGGGTTTTTTTTTACACTCCTTTAAATTTACTACTTTTATGCTCGCATTTTAACCTTAACCCAAACCAAACACCCTATCGTTGTTCAGCCGAAACCTGAGCCCTCTAAGCCGAAGAAGGGACACGACCCTTAGAGCTCCGTCGACCAAAACTCAAACAACCATTTAGGGTTAGTTTTCTAGATTGATTCTTGAGTTAATTTTGTTTATTAGTCTACGATACAAGATTCATACCCTAGAATTTGTTTTCATTATTTTTAGTTTATTTATTTTAGTATCTAGATTGCACTACATTTTGTGTTTATTAGTTAGTCTCATAAAATACAAATGAGAATAACATTTAAAGGTTTGTTATTTATAATCAATCCTATGAAGGTGTTCATGCCATAGTAACTAGAACATCAAAGTTGGGCCGTTGAAATCTACCAAACGGTTTTGGAGGGTTTTTTTTATAGAAGAAATAAATTCAAATCCTTAACCGTCAAAATAGAACCATCATTCATATTACCAAAACCATCAGACCCACCCGGCTAGTTTGGTTTGTGATTTCATCCTTTCTAAATGTCTATAACCAAAATTTGATACAAGTATAGGAAATGATTTAGCGTATAAGTTACTATAATACTATAAGTTTATAATTCATTAACCATCAAGTATTGTCAGGAAACAATTATAAAATACAAGTTATTATTTTTATTTCTTTTGATATTCTACTTTTGATAACACTTTAATACAATTAAATTATGCATATTTCAACCCAATTTCAACCCAACCCGCCTGGATCAATACAAATTTAATCACCGAAAAGAGTAACCTGCCTTGGCCCCGCCTCTTCCCATTTTCCCGCCAAAATTGTATCGCTTGCCTATATCCTTCATTATTTGGCGCCAATTTCATCTTCCTAAAATCCATAGTCGCGACCTTCACCGTCTCTGCACTTCTGATCCCGAAGCAAGCTTTTCAGTTACGTACCTCATCCTGTTGATTTCATGTATACTGTTTCTTTGTAGTAATATTAGGGTTTTCCAATTAACTGTATTTTTTTTTGTATTTTCGTTGTTTGTGTTTTCATTCAAGTGTTCAAAGATCTGTATTGAAATCTTCGAGGTTTTGAAACCGCAATATGTCATTCTGAATCATTGATGGTTTCTTAGGGTTTGAGAAAAGCTTTAGGTTAAAGTATGACTAAAGAAGAAGCAGAGAATGGAAAAGATGACATGCTAATCGACGATCCTGAGGCCCAACACAATGAATTGGATGACGGATTTAGTTCAAGTTACCTCAAACTTTATTACGGTACTTGTTCATGACTCTAATTTTGCTACAATTTTATGATGCTTTCTCAATCGAGTGAACCCTAGCATTTTCAGATGTGAAATTGAGATGATTTAGCTGTGATTTTACTTGTTTTAAGTTTTAATGTTGTTGCTAAAGAATAAAAGATATTCTTGTATTTGACATACTGAAAACAATTCATCTCCATACCATAATATCTACATCATGTTTATGGCCATTAGCACTTTAAGAGTTGTTCGAATAGGATTCGTAGCAGTGCCTGTTTTGGCTAAACATAGTTTAAAAACTGATTGTTGCTGCTCGAGCTTCTTATGCATTTCCTTGATGCTTATAATTGAATTAAGATGAAGGAATATGTGAAGGCTTTGGCTTTCTTGGTTATAAACCTACCCTTGATCTACGGGGTCATAAATCAGTTTCTGACTTATTGGGCATGCTTATATTTGGCAGGATGGCTTTTCCCTCATGCAGACATGTCCAAATGGATGGCATATGGAAACGGTAATTATATTACATAGTCATATTCTGGCTAGAGCTTTAATACATATCGGTTCAAGATTCAAGATATTAACCAAACTATTTATCTTTTGGGCGATAAATGTTTCGCAATGTTATTCTTCTGTTTTCAAAGTGTTGATATTTCGCTGATCAATTGTATTGTTTATTTATGCAGATGGGAAACATCCTGCATGTGACCAATCATATTTCGGGCGAAGAGAATTTTCTTTCACATTGGAGAATGATATATATGTGCGGTTTCAGTCTTTCAAGACTGGATATGAGCTGGAAAAAGCCATCAAGGAACAGTGTCCATTCAAAATTGATATTGGCCCGGTTTATAGTGTTGATGTAAGATAATTATAAATCATAATTTTCTTGTTGTTGAAGGAATTCAACTTTTGTGCAGCACGTTCCATGAGTTATAATTATTTGTATGTTTTGTCAGCTTCATTCTTATTTAACCTCAACTAATTTCTTTTGCTTAATTAAGTAAATTTGTAGTGATTGCTTATTGGTATATGTTTTTTGATCTTTTAACAGCCTGCAAAGAGGCATGCATACTCACAATCTGGGGACAATATATTCACTCCTGTGGAAAGAGAGCTAGTGTTTGATATAGTAAGATTGTTTTGCTTATGATTGAATTCTAAACACTCAATAGTCTAAATGCAAATGTTTGATTATTTAACATGACCAATGATTGTTTTCCAATTTGTTACTCAGGATATATCAGACTATGATGATGTCAGGTACTGCTGCTCTGGAGCAGATGTTTGCTTGGACTGCTGGCCTCTGATGACCATTGCAATTAAAGTGATTGATATCGCCCTTAGAGGTATATGCACTAGTTTAGTCAAGTATTAATTTAACTATAACATATCTGCTAACATTAATTTCATGTGTCATTGGTTTAGATGATTTTGGATTCAATCATATTCTCTGGGTATACAGTGGCCGCCGTGGGGTGCATTGTTGGGTTTGTGATGCAAAAGCAAGAAGGTGATACTGAAAAACTTGTAAACAATACTTTAATTCTTTCTACACTTGCATCTTTATGTGTTATGAAACCTTAACTTTACTGTATTGAATCTCAGGCTAAATAATGAACAAAGGTCGGCTATTGCGGACTATTTCCGTGTGTACAAGGTTGATTTTAGTTGTTCATACATACCATGCAAATGTGCAAAATCTTTTATAATGAGATCCTGTTTATCATTACTTGCTCTTCAGGGAAACAGTAACAGTAAATCAAAGGCTTCTCTTGTGGGTCCTACACTTCATCCTTTCCTTGTGTAAGCATCCAATAGTGTATGACAGTCACATTATCAACCATTTAAACCCTATTAATATTTTATGCTTGTCATTTTTGTAGGAGATCATATAATGTTCTGAGTGACTACTTTGAGAAGAAACTACTTTGCAGTCAACAGTTACTTTCAGATGAGAGATATGAGAATATACTGGACATGATTTCTGATGAATGTATGTAATTTGGATTATATATGCATCAGCTTACCTGCTTTCCAAGAAATGTATATAAAATTGATTTATTTTGCAGCTGTAACCTCAGAGCTTAGAGGTAAGTGGCAAGGCAACAAGCGCTCTAATGCAAACGACATTAATATTGTGCGATGGGAGCAACTAAAACACCTATGTAGCAGAAAAAAGGTATGCCAATGATATTAGGTAATATCCATTGAATAATTGATCACATGTCAATAGCACTCACCCTTATATAACAACTTTTTGGTTCTTTGTGAAGCTGTTATTTTATGCATGGGACTAAGTTTTATGTATTTTAAATGAAAAAAAGCATCATGAATTCAGTTCACTTTTATATGCATCTGTAGTATCTGATTTTTTTTTTGTTTTTCTTCCACTTGTCAGACACCTGGACTTCGAAGGTGTTTTGAGGAGATTGTCTTTTCTTTCACTTATCCTAGGATTGATATGGAGGTGAGTAATCTGTTCTATATATCACCATATAGTTGTTGGTTTTTTATTTTTTGCTTTCATTCTCAACTTTTATATATTGTAATAGTTGGTACAAAATGTTTTTCCATCATATAGTTTACTTATGCATGAGATGCTTTTGGATTTTCATGCAATGGAGTACATATAGAAATATATGAAAACTCATTTGCGCTCACATCTCAGGTTTCAAAACACATGAACCATTTGCTGAAATCACCTTTTTGTGTACACCCCAAAACAGGTTAGTAATATTAGATGTTCATGTCTGTTCAAAAAAAAAAATATTAGATGTTCATGTTTATGATGCAAAAACCGATTGACTTTTTGGTTTTTTTTTTTATAATTCTCTGCTTAAATTCTAACCTTCTTTCACCAGGCCGTGTTTGTGTTCCCATCGATCCAAACTTGTGTGATGAGTTTGATCCTACCAATGTGCCAACACTTTCCAAGGTAATTTACTTCGTTAGCAAACTATTTATGGAACTGTTTTTCTATCAGTATATTGCAGTTTTGTTTAGTATTTCTATTTACTTACGCATAAGCTACCCTTTGTTAAATCTTTCAGCTTCTAAGAGAAATTAACACAGGAGGCTTGCAAGCAGAAGGCGAGAAAGGTATGCTACTCAAAATTTCATGATTACTATTCAATATATTGTTTTCTAACAAATTAAAGCTTCTTATACAAGTAAATAAATACATTATATCTATTTTAATGATCTCATAGTCTTGGAACATGCATTAAGTTTATCATTCATGCATGATACATTCAATATTATAATATTGGCTCATCATGTTATCCTAAACCAACCATTCCTTTCTTACTCTTATTGTGTGTTAATCAACTTCTCAAAAAATTAATTTATTGTGTGTGGATTGATGCCAGTCTGGGATAGAACCTCAATGGGGAAGTCCATCAGATATTTTAGAGAATCGTTCTTGCAGCCGTTGTTGAAATCTTGCAAGGTAATCAGGTTTGGTTTTGGTCATTCGTAGTTCCAAAGTAACTGTATATATACTTCAGAATGGGGATTGGTACATATAGGATTTAGTGCAGGTGTCAAAATGGATGGCTCAGGTGAGTTGGGCGTGTAGTTGAAACAGCGGGTCGGGCTGACCTGAAGCTTTCTTTGACGGTCTTTAAAATCAGAAAGTTATTAACCATTTACACTTTTTGCAGGAAGAGATGGAAGCCTCATATAATGCCAAAATTCAGCAATCAAAAAACTCTTTGGGCTGGTAATGGCTCAATTATCGGTTCCCTGTTCTCAGATTTATTTTAAGTTTTAACATATTTAGGTTAGAATATAATGTTTAAATGATTATAAGCAATACAGCTTGAATGATTGAAGAAATTAACGAAATTTAATTAGGAAGTGTGGTTTATGCTTGAGAATTGAGATTACAAGTAGCATGGGCTGTATGGGCAGGGCATTGGTTCTTTTTTCTCTAAGCATTCATTGGGTTCATTTGTTTCTAATGTATTTATTTGTGTAGGGGTGTGAAAATAACCAAAATACGATCCGTTTATGGTTATGCTTCAAAAAGTTTCAAAAACCGAATAAACATAACCGATTATAGAATTGATCCATACGTATCTAACTATTGTGCCTCTAAGGCTCTAAGCCAACTGCGATCCATTTACAGGCCAAACACCCAACTTCAGTTTATGCTCGATTTGTTAGATTGTTAAAAGCCCTAAAGATAATAATAATAATAATAAAAGCCCAAATGTTTATATATATGGTTAATAACTTATAGAGAAAGTTTACGGTATAAAGTTGAAAAATCATGCGAAGCGTGCGAAGTAATTCCAACTATTGATTTAGTAGATAAACAGTTCAGATTAAAGATGAAATAATCACGCATGAAATGATTGCTGGAGGGTTAAAATTGAAAATAGCTTATAATTGTTGATTTTTTTAAATTGCTTTTAGTTTTTTTAAATGTATATAACTTTTTTATACGACGTTATTTTTTTAAAAAAATTACATCATAAAATCGAGAATTTAATTTTGTTTAATTTGAGTATAGTATTGCTATGTTTTTTTTAAAAAAAATAAACACTTTTTTAAAAGAAAACGTATATGTGTTATGCGTATAACTTATGATTATTCGTTGTGTAATTATGAACATAACTTGTTTTATTTTTTATAACGTGACTAATTTTTATTTGCGTAATTATGAATCTTTTATGCGTAATTGTAGCGCGGATGAAACTACCACTCCGCCCAAAAAACACGTGTCACGCTCCGGTGACTTTGTACGTTTCGCACGAAAATTAAAATTTGTATAGTAACCGGCCCCATAACTTATATACTCTCATAGTTATACTATATTTTTTTTGTTTTAATTATTTAGCCTTTTTCTTTGTAATATTTTACTTTAACTAGAATTGACGTGATATTGTAACCCTTAAAATCACATTTGATTAAATGCAATTTGGGTCTTTCATGAGATTATCAAATCACATGTTATTAGATTCAATCTAGATCCATCACTTTATGATCTAATATTACATTAAAAAAAACACACGCACACACATACGAAAAAAATATACATATACTAGGTTATAACCTCGTGTATTACACGGATTAAATAAGAGAAAATACTACATATTTATGAATGAAGAGTTAGGAACTGTAAAACTTCAAATATAAAGTTACTTTGATTAGCTGATAAAACACTTTTAATATTCTTAAATCTTTCATTTTAAAAAGTTATTGATTTGAAAAAATTTCGTTTTATTTATCAATATCTCACTCTTTAAAAACTATGGGTTTGTTTTGTAAAAAATATTTTTTTGTAAAACTTTTATTTTTTAAAAAGATTGATTTTAAAATATTTCATAATTTAAAAAGGTTTTGTTGTTTTAGAAAAAAATCATAGTTTTAGGCAATTTTGATTTAGAAAAAGTATATTTTTAATCAAAATACTTAGTTTTTATTTAATGAAAAAATGTTTTATAAGAAGTTAATGATAAAAAAGGAAATGAATTTATAATATAGAGAGAGAAAGAGAAAAAGTTAAAAATTAATTATTTGACTTTTTAAAATGAAATAAATAGTTTGGGCGGGAAAACTAAGATGATATGGGTTGTGAAAATGACATGTGACGCCATATCTAAATGATTATTAGGTTAGATATTTCCATTTTGAGTCAAACCCTTAATCCTAAAAGCCAACATGCAGTATGCATAAACACGTTGAGTAGAGGGGATGAAACCCTAAGCCATTTTCGTTTCCATTAAACAATATTCTAACAGACCCATTAAGGCATTAATCCATTATCATCATACTAAATTACTAATATCCACTATAGCTTAAACGGCCACGAAGGTTTCAGAAATTGACATTGAACCCCATTAACTCATGACCATCCTTTAAATTAGTGTTGTTCAAATAGTTCAATGTTTGAAACCCGTTCGAACTCGTTCGGAAAAAAGTCAAAATTTTGCTTGTTCGGTTTTTGGTTCGGTTGTAAACGAACCAAGCAGCTCGGTTTGGTTTGAAAACGAACCGAGCACGAGCAAAGGTACGTTTGTCGCTCGTTTGGTTTTGCTTGAATTAATTTTAAATTTAGTTTTTATATATTATATGTTTACTAATTTATTTAATTATTTACCAACTATCACTATTTTATTTATTTAGTCAAAAAGTCAATAACCCTAAATGTAAAAGTTTTAATTCTCTAATCACATTATCACTTCACAACCCTTGCATCATTCCCCCATCACCTTCATCAAATCACCAGCAGTCCCCGACTCTCCCTACCTTCTTGCTGACCGCCGACCTCCGGCATTCTCACCTGCGACCCCCAACCTTCGGCACTCCGACCTGCGACCCCCTACCTCCGGCACTCCGACCTGCAACTTTGGACCTTCGACACTCCGACCTGCGACCCCCGACCTCCGGCGCTTCGACTTACGACAATCCAACTTTGCATCAGTGCCTCCAACAGTCTGATCACGCATCCTCACCTCTGACAGTCCGCCTCCAAAGTCCAACCTCGTATCCCTGCCGACCTCCGAAGTCCGACCTTGTTCGATTGTTTCTAATCGTGATATCTTTGAGGTTAGATTTTTCTTTGATGATTTCGTTTTTAAAAAACATTTGTAGAAGCATTGAGGAAGATACTAGGGTTGGAACTTGAAAGTTAAAACTTTTGAATGAATTATTAGTTTTGTTTTAAACTGTAACACGAAACTGAGCAATACCAGCAAAACCGAGCGTTCGGTTAAAACCGAATCGAGTTCGAGCATGAAGTTTGCTCTTGAATTTGTAAATTCAAATCTAACCGAGCCGCTCGGTTTGAAAACGAACCGAGTTCGAGCAGAGCTGCGTTTGGTTCGGTTTGATTTATGAACAACCCTACTTCAAATTGAGGCAGAAGTCGACAACCTGATTCTCGATTAGGAGGCAGTGACGATTCAGAGAGGATCAGGGTAAAAAAAGACTAAGGGTAGAATAGTAATTAACTCCAGTTTAAAAAATTACTAGTTGCTAGAATCTAACTCATGACCTAACACATCACCAAACTAACGCACAAGGACGAAAACCAATGTACCAAGTTGCGTCCTTTAATTTTTCAGAGCGTTAATAATAATAATAAGGGATCACTTCTAGAACAATTATGTGTTCACTTAACTTTTTGGTATTATATTGTACACTACTAGTTTGAATTTTAATGGGTCGATTGATCCCTTTCCTCAAAGGATTGTTCCGCCTCTAGTTTAGAGCATGTGTAATGATAGCATGAGTGTGAAAAAAAAAAACAGTGTTATATAAACTAATAGACACCACCAGCGCAAGTCTTGTGGTCATCACACTCGAGTGTTGTTACATAAACTAATAGACACAACATGCGTAAGCGTTGTGGTCATTACACTCATTCTCAGTACAGGGGTGTAATGGTATAGTATGACTGGTTTTACAATTAAAAAATGAAAAAAAAAAAGTTCATGTAACAAGATAACATTAGCCATTACACATTTTTGTTCACATCTTTTCACATAGGCAACAGCCCTTCTCACCGTGGTTGTGGTCACATGACATGGTACCTTCCCTTTTTAAGTCTTTGTCTTCACACCCCAAACCACCCCCCCCCCCCCCCCCCCCCCAACCCCACCCCCATCTTTTTTCTTTACGGACCCATTACACATGCCCTAAGTTCTTTTTTATGCCTAACCATAATGAGCTGATCCATTGATCCAGATCCAGAACAAGTCATTCAAACATAGAACAACCAGCGAACAAGTTATAGTACTGTTCATGCTCCATTTATCGGTTTCAGAATGGAAGCAGTAAATTTGGTGGGTAAGAAGTTCTCAACATACAACCGAACGATTGCCGACAACAAAACTTTGTAAATCATCAAGCATTCAACAAAGTGATGCATGTGAAACTAGTAGGCCAAAATCTGCACCTCTCAAAAGCTAACTTTATTACTACAAAAACACGAAAATACATACGTTGTGGAACATAGCAGCAAGATGTGTATATATTTATGTGATCACAGTCGGGGCAGAACGGCCAGTGTATTCTTTCATCTTTGACAGCTTTAGTGCAACATCAACCTGTAGCCAAACATATTGGTCAACCCTCGGTCAACACATACATAATAGATGATGTTATATTAATTTTTGAACATTTATTTATATTAATTATTCATTGTTTGAAGATTATGAGAGATAAGTAGGACCCACAATCACATTTCCATATTTCCTAGCATGTATATATAAATTACTATTTTACAAAGTTACCCTTTTTAGCCTCACGAATTATATTTACCCAATAAAAAATAATAACATCAAATTACTCATCTTCAACTTTATGATGTCCATACCCTTTCTTCAAAACTACTGTTATAAATTGTATTTGATAAAATGAGAAAAGGTGAAATAAGGTGAATATAATATCATGCAGGGGTGTACAATGAAACCAACTTAACCGTACAAAACGAAGCAAATCGGACGCTTTTGCCAGTTTGAGATCCAAACGTTTCAGTTTTGGGTTTTGCTAGTTTAACGGTTTGGTTTAGGTTTAAAACTTGAAAGTGACTGTTTAACATTTATTGTTCATATTTTTCTTCTTTAGGAACATGTAGTTATGTATAAGTATTATACACATGAACCATCTTTTTTAATTTAAAATTTTAATATAAATTAACAACGTAAAAAAAATATGTTCAAACCAGCAAAGCCGAACCATAATAATGCTAAATGGTAAAACTGGCAGGTCCATAGCAGTTTGGCATATAATTTCAGTCAATCCCATCCGCTTGGGGATCATAGAATGACAATAAAAATAAAAAGAAAAATGGTTTACCAAAGGAGCAAGTGCTTCTTGAGAATCTCTTCCGGTTTTGGATGAATCTTTTTCATATTGCTCAATGTAGAGACGGATTGTGGCACCTTCTGACCCGGTCCCAGATAAACGGAAAACCTATAACAGAATTGACACAAACTCAGAAGAGTTCAAAAGTTTTACCTACTTTTTATATTTTGAACTTTGTTTACAAAAAAGTCGGTAAATAATTTAATCAACACTGACCAGACGTGACCCGTCTTCAAATAAATAACGAATTCCCTGATTTTTAGAGACTGAACCGTCTACGGGATCTTTGTATTCAAATTCATCAGCACTGACAACATCTGCTACATCTGACCGCATTCCCTTTATGGTACTGCACAAATATATAGCACAAGGTAAATAGAATAACAGGTAAAACAGTTGCCATTTATCCTAGAGCTGTTCACTAGTCAAAATTGAGCCCGACAGGCTCAACTCGGGCTCAAGCTAGAAAGCATATTAGCCAACTCCGCTCGACTCGAAAACCAAGCTGGGATTTCAGCTCGAACTTGGCTTGTTTACAACTTGAGCCAGCTCATATCAGCTCAAACATTATACGATCACAGCTTGGCTCAAGCTAATTTAGCTAAAGCCGATTTTGAGCGAGTTGAGCAACAAGTTATTTGAACAACCTTAATTTATTATAATGAGAGATAAAATTGTAACGAAAAGAAAATTGATTAAAAAGGTTTCAAGGAATCCCGAAACTTACTTGTTAACATCACTAATAGAGGTTTGCAGCTTGACCAAGTGAGCCATAACTTCCTTAGCAGCACCTGCATCGACATTCTTCAGAGAAACAAAATTATTCTCATCAATATAAAAGCAGATTACAATTTTAATTAGGTTTTTAGTGCTCAAACATAATTGGGGAATTAAAAAAAGACCTCATAATCATAGCGAGTGTAATAGTGGCGCCCAAAAGTAGCCCAGTGTTGCTTCACTATATCTTCAACAGTCACAAGGTTCCCACCATTGAGGTTGTCCTTGTTTTTATGAGCAAGGATAGATAACCAAGCCAAGACAGCCCAGATTCCATCCTTCTCACGTATATGATCCGACCCTGTATAATAAAAACAAAATATTAATATATGCACCAGCTCTATCTTTTCTTTTTTCTTTTGTCTAGCAGCACAGAAAAAAAAGAAAAAAGAAAAAGAAGGTATTACCAGTTCCAAAACTCTCTTCACCACAAACTGAACATAATCCAGCATCCATTAAGTTACCGAAGAATTTCCAGCCAGTTGGCACCTGAAACAAAAATAAGAATCGGGTGACTTTACTTTCAGGAAAATAGTCTAAAATCTAAATCCGTACTACACCTATATTGTTAGTACAGGAGTACCTCAAAAAACTTAAGGTTCAGACTTTTAGCTACAACATCGAGAGCAGCAGATGTTGGCATGCTCCTACAAGCAGAGAATTCACAATTACAAAACAAAATTCGTTTCTATTTGACTTGGATATAGACAGTTTACCAATTGCATGATGATATGACATTACAAACGAGATCCCTTTATAAAGTTGAATATTAGAGGTGGCATGATGGGGGGATCAAACAAAGTTTGAGTGACAAGTTAAATGAGTTCAGGTTGAAATGGGTCAGGCTGGGCTGGGTTGACCAACACGGCTTTGTCCATTTTCTTATATTTTGTAGATAACTTAATGTGTTAATTACAATCACAAAAAAGAAAATTTTGCAATAATAATCTGAATCTTCAAAAGATTTTGAAGGTCATCTGTATTAGAAATAGATTTTGGGCCACTATGACAAGTTTGACTTGTTCAACCTGGTTTAAGTTTTTTATTTGGCCCAATCAACCCATTTAAATGAGCAACAATGCCACCTCTAAGACATAAATTATCAACTATACCCAGCAACACAGTTGCTTACAAGAGGATGATATTTTTAGAAGGGACACGATACTTTAAGAAGCTCACAACAATTCCAAGAAAAAAACAAGTTATATAGCGACAAAATCTGAAGTGTAACCTGGCAACACCCTTTAATCCAGATGAAAAGTAGGGTATGGCTTGGACTGCATTAGCAGCAATGATAGCAACAGAATCTGAAGGTGTAACAAAAAACCTGAACCCGTAAAAAAAAGTTAACAAAGACTCCTCCAAGAGGTACTTTCTAGATGTTCATATTTGCATCAACTAGCATATTACCTTTTACCAAGGATCATGTTCCTATCAGCATCACCATCAGCAGCAGCACCAAATTCTGGTGGGTTGCTATCAGGGTTTTTACCCAATCCCATTCTTGCTACCAACTCTTTAGCATAGGTTAGGTTGGGATCAGGATGTCCACCACCAAAGTCCTCCTGTTTGCATCAAAAGTTTAGCGAAGAAAAAAACTTCACAATTTTAAAAAAGGATAAAATTAGAGGTAGCAAGATGGGCACGTCACGTGGGTTGGGTAATTAGTCAGGTTGAAACAGGCAAACATTTTTGTCACATTTTTGAAAATCTTTTATAAATAATAAACGATTGAAATATATATACAAAAATTCAAATCTATGAATAAAGTCAGTTTAGGAGGTTGTATGCATTATATATATAATTTGTATATGACTTTTAACTAGCTAGACTCATTCCCGCAGTTCCCCTTTTGGCTAAACTTTTAAAATTTAACCTGTTTGAAGTATAGCCAAACCCAAATCAACCCATGCGTAAGTAAATGGGACAAAACTGCAACCTTAGGATAAAATCTAAGAACAAATGAGATGGATTAGGTAAAACATAAATAACCATTTTGTCGATTTTAATCTGGATCGAAACAGGCCAGGTTGAGTTGACCCGCAAACAGTTTTTAGTTAAATTTTCATATATCTAAAAAAAAGTTAAAGTACAGTAATAATAAACTAAATCTTTGAGAAAACAGTTTAGAAGTTTGTGTGCATTAAAAATAGACTTTGAGGAGTCTTCAAACTGTTTGACTTGTATGACCTACCTGGCCAGATCTGCATTTTAATTAAGTGTTTTTAACTAACTTAACCCATTCATAAGTAATGGGTGGGAACTTCCACCTGTAACTAAAATCAAAGAACACATGATATTGGACTAGATGAGCATAAATAACCTTGGGCACACAGTTCAATAATGAGCTCTCCTTTGCACCAAGCTCTTCAACGAATATGCGTTTAGCATAAGCTCCAGCAACTCCATGCAGTGCATCATAACTAGTAAATTACAGCACACGTTGTGTTAACTGAATGTTCGATGAGCACAAAAAGGGAAATATTTAAGTGTGTAAGTACGCACCAGAAACTAAATTGTGGAGATGCAATTAAATTTTGGATGGACTGGAAGTCAAAGATTGACCTAACAAAATTCACTAAACCATTAGTTGAATGCAACATTGATGTTTAACTCATTCCTTTTATCAAAATTAATAGCATACTTCATTAATTTCACATAGTCGCTTGCTGAGTCAAAAACATCAACATCAAATTGGCCATCAGGACCTGAAAAGTTTGAAATTCCAATTGCTGAGATATCCACCTGTACACACATATCAAATATGTTATCAAAATGATTCATATAATATTACCCTTTTTTTAATTTACTATAGCTTGAGGACTCAGCTTACATCAGGTAGATCTTCTGCAATAAAATACTCCTTTATTGTTTTTGTGTTCTCAAAGATTTTATCAGTAATTCCTTCAGGTGCTGGCCCACCATTCTCCATATTGTATTTAATTCCAAAATCCTAAAAGAATGAGCACGAGAATATAAATTCTACTGATTATATCATGACCATGGTTTTGCTGTTGATCAGAAATTACAACATACCTCATTGGGCCCACCAGGGTTGTGACTAGCTGTCAATATGAATGCCCCATTTGCTTTGGAACCCTTGAATATTAGAAGTATAAATGTTAACTTAATCCTTACCATTTTGGTAGAGAGAAATTTAAAACAGAAAAGCTTACATCAGCGCCAACTCGTTCCCTTACAACCGCTGATACAGCTGGTGTGGATAAAAGTCCATTTTGGCCAACCCAAACACGTCGTACACCATTTGCAGCTGCCATTTTAATTATAATCTGCAGTTGAATAAAATATGTTCACTTTGGATAAAAGAACTATTAGTGTCCATCATTGTTAAACAATATTGTTCTCTTGCTTTTAAGAAGAAACCATTTAAATTTCTGATTAGTTAAGGAAAAAGCAAATAATGGTGTGTGTTCTGAAGAGATAATTTCCAGAAGTAATTGCAGGCGTTCTATGTTGAAAAGTAAATTCAAACGGCTAATATAATCACCTGGATTGCATCCTTTGAGTAGTATCGTCCATCACCCGAAACAACAAGGGTAGAACCTTTAACTTTCTCTGCAGAAAGGGCGTTGAACGTCGATTGAACAAAATTTTGCAAGTAATGTGGTTGGGTGAATACTTTAACCTGGAAATTTTGAAGTAACAAAATTAATTATTACAGTAGTGCTGCAAATAATAAATGACACCTATAATACCCGATGTGGACTAACTTTTAGCTCTTTTATAAGTACATAGAAAATGGATATTAAAAGTATCACATATGACATTTATTAAAAAAAAAATTACCAACTTAAATGATCTATATCTACACCAGTTATTGATGTATGCAAATGCTGATATAACTATGGCTGCATCCTACATATTTCAATCCCAAAGTTTTGCTATTATATTACAATTTTTAACTAAAGAAGTAATATAAATACATATAAGGACAATGATAGAAACCTAGTCGACTTGATTGAACTTAAACAAGAACACTGCAGTCCTCTTCGAGATGGACCAGTCTCCAAATTACAAAGCAAAGAAAAACCAAATTACTTAACACCTAATTACTGAACGAAAACAACTATTAATACTATTACTTTCAGTTATGTAATCACTTCCACTTCCACTTCTCCACTTAACCACTAATAAAATACTGCATTAATACTACTATCAGTTATGTAACCGCTTCCACTTCCCCACTTAATGGGTCAAACTAACCCACTGAAGTGCCCATGTCAATGTAAACAAGAAGGTTCTTATCAATACTTCCGGCCCGGAAAATCGACTTGTCCTCAAGTCGAGAGGAAGGAAATTGGCCGGCTAAGTCCCTGTCATTCAAATCAGCTTTTACATCCTTATTCCTCACATGATGAAACTCCTTCCCAACATGATGAAACTCCTTCCCATTATCCATTCTTTTATGTTTTCCAATATTCATAGCTTTTGATGACGATGATACATCCATATGTCCCTTCTCATGTTGTAGCAAACTATCTTTGTGATTTAAATCCACATACATCATCTTTCTATGGGGCTCTTTTGATTCCTTCTCCCGTTGGTACATCCCCTTATTTTCAAAGCACTCCAATATATCATCTTTATGATGCTTGTAGATGTAACGACACAATTCCCAACCAAGTTTTTTGATTTTTGGTGGAAAAATAGAGAATAAGCTTTCTTCTGCAAGGGTGGAGGGCCTGGAGGCTAGGATGTCTTTTTGTGTGTCAAGATGGTTATTGATGTAGTCAAAATGGGTAGTTTCGATGGTGGTGGTTGTTGTGTCGGTAGTTTCAGTGATGGAAGATGGTTGCTTTGGCGGTGGCAGTCCCGGTAGTTTTGGCGGCAGCGATGGTGGAGTCGGTAATTTTGGCGGCGATGGTGGGGTGGTTGGTAGTCCCGGTGGTGGATCCAGTGATTTGGGCGACGTTGGTGGCATAATCAGTAGCTCCGATGGTGGCTGTTTTGCTGTAGATCGACCTTCTATGAGCACTTGAACTTTGATTTCTTCAATATCTTCCCTCAAAGATGCAAGAATAGCATCTAATTTTGCTGCAATGGTTGCTAATTGATTTGCCAAATTTCGGGTTGCAGGTGCCATTCGATTTCCCGGCAATGGAACCAAATGATAGAAACCTAGTCGACTTGAT
The DNA here is from genome assembly GCA_025506415.1 of Flaveria robusta. Classification (NCBI taxonomy): domain Eukaryota; kingdom Viridiplantae; phylum Streptophyta; class Magnoliopsida; order Asterales; family Asteraceae; genus Flaveria; species Flaveria robusta. The sequence continues at coordinate 2,008,948 of CM046471.1, read as the reverse complement.
TGAACTTAAACAAGAACACTGTAGTCCTCTTCGAGATGGACCAGTCTCCAAATTACAAAGCAAAGAAAAACCAAATTACTTAACACCTAATTACTGAACGAAAACAACTATTAATACTATTACTTTCAGTTATGTAATCACTTCCACTTCCCCACTTAATGGGTCAAACTAACCCACTGAAGTGCCCATGTCAATGTAAACAAGAAGGTTCTTATCAGACAAATTTAATATATGTCATCATTTGTTTATGGTAAAAAAAATTACTACTGCTCAATTCTTATAACATAAAACAATCTTTAGTCACTAATACTTAAGTATTATTTGTCTAATTATCATGAAATATGAATCAACATAAAGGCCAAATGAATATCACATGTGTCTGTGTTAGTAACTTAGTATGATAGTATCTTAAAAGCTTGGAAGGGCCTGATGTAAGCCATTACTAAGCAAGTCACCTGTGAAGGTTTTAATTTATTTATAACTACTACACTTGACAATTTTCATATAATAGCATGAAAAGTTTAAGATATCAAATGATGTGTACAAGATAAAGCATAAAGCACCTTCTACTAGGGAAATTGGTCAACTGAGATAACAATAAATATGACTCTCAAAGATTTTTCACCTTTGTTTTTGTTAGGTTTCATTCTGAATTCGGACTATCAGTTCTTCTTCAATGTGAAGCCTTTAACTTAAAAATATTTTCCTAAGGAAAAGCATAAGTATGTTTTTCTACTGGACTCTGGATACATCTCAAATCAAAATTTCTTACTTTCTCATGGCCTTAAGGAAGGTTATTTAAAATTTTCATTGCTATGTCTTAGAACCTATGGGAGTGACTGATTTACTGAGACATACTTCCTTCATCAGTAATTGTAACAAATACTTTTTTGGCGTGCAACTTTAGGAACTTTCACAAACTTGTTTTTATAGAGCTGTTGGTCCAAATAAAAGTATGTATACGTAAAAGAAAACCGAAAACAACGTTAGTCAAAATCGATCATATATAATATAACTGCTAAACATGTATATTAAAGAGTAAGTATTGCAATTTTGAGGAGAAATTGTGAAAAAGAAAGTAATCAACAGCCTTTAACATTTATGCACTACGCAGTGTCCACCTTTAGTTGTATGCATTTTGATCCTCTGCTAAGATTGTTATATGGAGGCAGATCATGTTAAAGGTGTAGACACCTGAAATATCTCAACTCAACCTTTTCCATTATTACCTAAATAGATTATAAGATTATTAGAACCCTCGCTGATGGCAAATATTCCTTTACAAACTAAAAGGATATATAAGCAGAACTGTAACCTAAAGATGTATCATGACCTTTCCCAGTGGTCATTTGCAGGCACTTTCAACCATGGGTATTCAGTTTGAGACTTCAAGTCCTAGATAATTATCTTGTTTTACAAGCCTAAATCCCTACTAGGTTAACTAGATTTGGGTTGAACAATACATAGTTGTGAAAATCAGTTTATTATGATACGAACCCGATGTTAGGGTCGGGTCACTCGGGATCGGGTCAGGTCCATTTGGAGTTGAAGAGGGGGAAACGAGTTAAGGAGAAATCTTATGGGAGAAAACATTCAAATGTGAAGGAGATGGGGGGTGACCCACGACATCAGGGAAGTGAGAATACACACCATAACTGTTCCACGTTCCTGTTCATTTAAGTATCCAATTTCCTGAATTTCTTTTCTTTTCTTAGGCTAGATTATATGTTTATGTTGTTCTTAGTGTAATCGGAGATTTGCCCTGCTTGAAATCGGGCCGACTACCTTTTATTTTCTTATTCCAGTTAATCAAAGATCTTAGTTCTTATCAGATTACCTGATAATATGAAAAGGGTTTGTAAGGTAAATGTTCATTTGTGCCTAACATTATAGGGATAACAACTAAGTAACTAGATTGCGCTTTGAAGCTACAACAGCAAGTATCTGTCTTTTCTCCTGACATCACTTGTAAGTATTGAATGGAAATTTGAAGTGAACATGTATGTATACACAGGTTTCTCACTGGAAATCTATCTGAACATGTATGTATACATAGGCTTCACACTGGAAATCTATCTCTATAATGCTGATGGCTGAAATGTACCATCTTATTTACTTAACCGTCGATGAATATTCATACCAATATATTAAGTAAATATCTTAGAACTAAAAAAAAATAACGTATTATACTAGCGATTCGAGTCCCGTAATCAAGTTCAGCGTTATGATTTTGGGAGCTCGGTCACAACATTTTCTGGATTTAAAAATTGAAATAAAACTTTACTACAAACTACTATAAACAAAAGAAAGTGGCCTCTTTTATTGGAAGGGAATACTCTGAACTTTCCAGTCCAATAAAACTGCCATCTCCACATCCAGTATAAGACAATGTCTGGACCAATGGTATCCAAACACACCACTTAGGTCATTTCAGTTTTCAATCGAACCAACTTTCCCCTAATTCAAATCCCAGGAACCTATCCCATGCTCCAACACACACCATCATCTTCATCATATAGATCCACACAATAACCGACAGGGATCAATCACATACCAGATTTCAAAACTACGATTTAGAACTAACATAAGCACAATCACAATCCGATCTCACCTAAACACGAACCAACAACAGCATAACTTTACGAATCAAACAGAACGCTATCCAAAGCACCAATTTCTCCGTAACACAATCAGGAACTCAGGATCAAAGCAATCTAGCTGGATCTACGAAATGCAAAACGTAATCAATTAAAAAACAAATGAACGGAAAATCACCTTCTTCCTGAGTCCAGATGTGCCAGGCTTTTGGCCTTCAATTGGCGCAGATTCGACACGAGTAACTTTGAAATTCGCCATTAATTGGAGGTTTTTTCCTGTAATCTTAACGAATTACAACACAAATTGAGCTACACATGTGATATAATTGTGTGTGAGTTGATGAGAGAGAGAGAGAGAGAGATGCTTACAGAGGGAGTAAGTAAGGTTGGCGAAAATGAAGAGAAGTGAGTGATGGTGGAGGCAAGAGTGAGATATACGGGAACACGTTGACGGGGGATATTCTATTATTCGAGCGCTTCAGACGGTGATCTGTCTCCACCAGATCTCATAAACCGTTTCCTTTTATTTCTCACATATTCTTGTTTGATTTCATTTAAAAAGAAAAAAAAAAGCGTATACACTCCTGTCTTGAAATGTTGGCACGACGTTGATATGGGTGTTTTATTTAGCTCTTGTTATACGTAAAATGTATATAATATTATCCTACAATTTATGTAAAAAAAAAAAAGGTTTCGTACGACTTTAAAACATGAGCTTAATGTTACGAAATTGTTAGATTTTGATCAAGTTATCTAGATCTAACCACGTGGATGGTTTGATCTCTTGGTTAAGACACAACTAGTTCGAGTTAACATTCGGGTTCAACAGTTTAATGGTTCTGGTCCGGTTTGAAACTAAGTAATGATGCTTTAAACCTATTTATATTAATTTGTATGTATTTTAATCATAAACTATTTTTATTATTTAAAAATTTTTAGTACAAATCAATGATCCTAGAAAAAAAAAGTTCAAACCATTATAATTTGAATTATTAAACTTTCAAAAAGGTAAAAACCGGTCGGTCTAACTGACCCACCAACCCGACCATTTAATTTGTTGGTCCTCAAAATCTTAGTTAGGGAGTCAACCTCAGTGTTTGTCTAACATAGCCAATGATTCACTACTAGAGGGAAACTTCAAAGCCAGAACTCGTTCCATTTAAGTTGATCGATCAACGGGTGGGTCTTAAGAGGTTATGCCAGAGAAACTAATAATAACATGATTCATGCTATATGTTACCAATACATCATCCCTAAAAAGTTCACCCGTAGTGAAATTGATTCATAATTTTTTTCATGTCATTCAACAAGGGTTTTAAATTTTAATTGAATGAAGTTATAATGGATCCTTCCAATGCTTGCTATTAAGAATTTGAAACTTGATCGAAGTTGTACTTTGAAATCTAATATCACATGAATAACTCCTGTGATCATTTATATGCGCTCCAAACAAACGAGAACACTCATTGTCTTCCTTATGAATTATTACATCTTTTGTGGTTGTAGTGGCGAATGATGGTTGCATTTATCTTGGACTTGTACGGACGATGAAAATGAGGGTGAGGATAATACAGATTTTGAGAATGAATTGAATCATTATACTAGAAACAATGCACACCAATCTAAAATACAATGTTTTGGTACTTTCAGTCTCACTGCCCCTGTACCACCGACAGGGCCGGCTCAACCATTTTAGTGGCTTAAGGCGGGGTTAATTTTGGAGGCCTTTTTCTTAAATATTTAATAAAAACCCTCCTCCTTTATCTGGGATTGGGACTGGCAAAAATAAACTAAATAGCTTATATTTGGCGAAGTTAATTTTTTTTTTAATCTACTTTTTATATATTTAAAAAACATGCGAAACCTTTATATAAAACTTATTTTTCTAGCTTTTTTTGAAGCAAGCTCTTTAATCAAATCTTTATACTCAATCTCATAAGATGAATCTTTTTCAATTAATACCAATCCTAGTCTGGCCCAAAATAGAATAGTTAGCCCAAAACGTAATAGCTAACCCAAAACTGTAATTATCCTAGCCCAAACACTAAAAAAACTTTAAGCCCTCAACATGTGGAGGCCTTAGGCCACCGTCTGGCCCAATAACCTTATTGGGCCGGCCCTGACCACCGATGTCTCGTGAACTACATCATTTATTTGATGTAGATAGTGATAAAGACATAAAAGTATAGGGTATTAGGGTGAGTCGATGACGAGAAAGATGTGCTACTTGGTATTGATATTGAATCTGTTGACAAGAAGGATGGTGAAGAGGACTTCTAGTATTGTTTTGGACGACTAATCATTTAGGCATTTTACAATTTAATTACTCAATTTATAGATTTCAATTCTACTCAATTTATAGATTTCATTTCTACATATTGTTTAGGACTCGTTGTGGCATAGAGTAATTTTATTATAGATTTTTGTTGGTGGACTAATAGCCGGATTATACTCTTTTGTTACTATAGGTTTAATATAAACAGAGGTGTAGGGTTTTGTAATTTGTAAGATTTTGTTCTTAATAAAATTGGTGTTTATCATGTTTATTTGATCCAATATTTTCAACGGTAGTTGCTCTTATGACTATATGTATAATACCCGAAAATAAAAAAAAATAATAATAATAACAATAATAATAATAATCTAAAACATATAGGATGGAATAAATATAAATCCTCACGTGTCTTGCATGGACCAAGTCATATTTATCCATTTTTCCCTCTAATGACATCGTGCGCAACAGAGTCACGCGACTTCCGCACCCCCTACCGCCATTTATACCTTTAGATCTCTAATTCCACCTCACGAACGTCGGGTGTTATTGTGCTTTTATTCAAGCAATAGCCAGCAGCCTATCGCACTACATCACCATCGTGAACCCCTTCACACCCCACAATCACCGCTGAATCGGTTCTTGTTCACTAAGCCACGACGATACGCCACCGGTTGCAACCTATAAGTACACCGGTTGCATATTTGATTCACAACGCAGGTATTCACTTGAACCCCTATGTGATATTCAAACTCAGGTTTCGTGTAGCTCTTACGTGAACATGATGTTTTGATCGATTTACACAGCCTTTTCGTTTGGTGTACCTTCCATCGCTCCGCTAACCAACTATCACAGTCGTTGTTGCACGGTTGCTATAAGTTGTCTTCACCGGCCTTAGTGCGACAAGGTACTGACTAAATCAGGTCATTTTCCTTCTTTTAAACTCTGATTTGAATTGCTTTGACCTGAAGTTTGCTGCTCCTTTCGGTTACGTATGCAGCCACCGTCATACTTCTACTAGCACCACTGCGGATTCACCTTTGTTCCTATTAAAAACATTAATTTCGGACTTCTGGGGAATTAAGGTAACAATCGAACCGACCTTTGTTGCGTGTATGTTTAAGTCATGTGATTGTCGCTTTTGTGATAACTTTCGATTCCGGCGAGTAAAGTAATAAAATCAAATTTGAGTTTAAGAATGAACATGTGTTGTTTTTTAAAGATGTTCTTAAGATTTAAAGGAAGTAAAAAAAATACAATATGATACACATGAGAAACTAATATATCAAGTAATTGTTGTTTTTTTTTTTCTTTCTTCTGTTTTGCTAATGAAGCTTGGTTCGGCCATGTAGAGTAGACAATGTGATTCCAAATGTTAGATTAAAAGATTTAAGTTAAGTTACGAAACTAGCAAATTTTACTCAAATAAAACACACTTTTATTTATGAAACCACTTTTGAAACCATGAAATCTTCAAACTTTGACTCGTCTCATCACAATTAAATTGATTTAATAGTTGAATAGGTTGAAGACCATAAACAAAAGAATAAAAAAAAAAAAAAGATATTAAGGTTATTAACTTTCTGACATGAAAATCTCCATATATTGAAGTAATAATCAATGCAAAATAAATAGTGATTTACATGTAAATACTTTTAATTTAAAGAAGATTGATAGCGTGAATGAATAATAGAAGAATGTTTGACGATGGAAAATAAATAATTAAATAAATGTCTATTGCTTGCAAACCGATAAACCAACAAGTCAACAAATCACATGACATAATGTAAGTTTGTTGATTTAATTCAAACGAGATTAAATGCAGATTCTTGTACAACGTAAGGGACTCGATCTGTTTTAGATTTGCTTTGCTAACTAAGGTACAGATTCTTGGTTATTTATCTTTAGTATAAATTCTAATTGTCCTTTACTTTGCAGTACGGATTTTAAATACTTTTATTTTTAGTATTTTGTCGTCACTTCAATTGATACGATCCAAATAAACCTTCGAGTATTTGTGTTATCTAGAAACCTTATTTATTATCATTCAGCTCTTATCTGTTTTGATCCGTTAAATTATTGGTCATATTTATTGACTTGTTAGCATGCAATAGATTATATAAATGTACTCATTATTGCATGTTTCAAAATTAAAAAGAACTTTATTAATATGTTATATGTTAGGTAGTTATACTACCATTTGACTTAGTATTCCGTTACCCGAGCATGTCAGACATGTCATTGTGGCGTCAATGACATGACACTTTTCGTGACGGTGTTTATAAAGAGTTCACGGCGTCTCCGTTAACACGTTGGTACTTGAGTAGTACTTTGGTCATACTTATATGGGAGGCGTATGGATCGATTCTAGTTCAGTTCAGTTCAGATCAGTTCAGTTCCGGGGGATGGAATCATGTGTGTACGCCCACACACCATCTCATTGGTGCATAGTCTAGCTAGCTATGTACTTATCAGTTCAGTTTTAGCTCTGGGTACTTCTTGTTTTACACGACTTATTTTATTTGTGTATGCTCGTCGTGTAGATCAGTTCAGTTTCAGTTTCAGTATTACATGTTCAGTTCAGTATCAGATATCAGTATTATATAGAATTAGATTTCAGTTTCAGTATCATAAGATCAGTTCTGTATCGGTTTCACGCGTAGACATCTAATTATATATATATTTGTCTCTGTTATCGTCATAACTGTTGTTCTTTCCGTTACTGAGCAAATATTTGGCTCAGCCGTATTTTCTTTTGTGGTGTTTTTATTTGTATGTAGGTAATTAGGGTAATCTGGGAAATCAGTGAAGAGTGAATTGAAGATCAAAACTTCGTATTTGCTTTAATTTATGTAATGAATATTTAATTAGGTTCTTTTGAAGTATTTGGGTTGTTGAATTGCTGATTTCAGACCGTCTCTTTTATATAATGGATTTGGTTTTGTTTTGATATCTATAATAGTGACACTTCAGCCTCTCCGGGTTGGGGTGTTACAATATGTGTATATAAACAAATTCACACTCACATGATGTAAAGATTTTATGTTAGAATGTTAAAAGAATTTGATTTCTGGTATTTTTTTTCAGGTTCTCCCTCTTTAAAGCTTCTCTTTCTAACATTACAAGCGTTTCCTTCATCCTTTTTATCATTGATATTTTTCTTCTTTTAGGTCTTTTAGGTCATGTTTATATGACAATGTGAAAGTAAAGCAAGTATACCACAATGTAAAAAAAACCTTTTAATTTATGTTTACATATGTGATACGTGTGTGTTCATCCGAACAAATATAATGACACAAGTCTATGCTTCATGCAACATATGTAAGACAAATGGGAGAAAATAATAAACTAGATATACTTGTAATTAATTAACTTTACATGAATATTTTAAAGAAAAACATGTGTGATTAAATTACATATGTGAAGGATCATCATACTTTGTAATGAAAAGACATGATTTTTTTAAACAGCAAACACGTATTCATATCATCATACTCCTAATGTGAATTATTTTTAATTATGTGACACAAACTCTTATCTTCAACCTTATGTGAAAAGACATCACTATTCACACACTAAATATCACTTGACAACAATCCATTTGGTAATGAACAAATATAACAATAAATAAATTTGTGAAAATTGTCAATATTATCTCGCCAAACTGAAGAGAACATATTAAGTGCATATACAATGATAAATAATAAGCAAATTTATATATGTTCTTTTAGTGACATAAAAATATAATGTTCTGTATTAAATCACACAGTATTAATATAATTTAGAGTTAAGTTCAATTTTATTTCTTGAGGTTTATTAAAAATAACTTTTTTTATCAAAATATATTAAACATCAATTTACCTCCAAAAGTTTCATAAATTGTTTCAATTTTAATTCAAAAGTTTCATTAGTTGTTTTAATTTTATTCAAAATAATAAAACTTTTGAAGTGAAATTGAAACAACATATGAAATTTTTGGAGGTAAATTGATATTTTTAATATTTTAAATAAAAACTATCACTTTAGTTAAACCTTAGAGAGTAAAACTGAAATTAACCATATAATTTATTAGTTTATATATACCATGAAATCCAATACAGTGATACACACCACAAGTTATAAGAGTCAAAGCATAAAACGCAAAAGGAAAATGAAGCATCCATTCGTTTAATTACAAATTGACTTTTACAGTAAAAACACACCCCATTTCACCCCTTTAGAAACTAACGACAAACCGTTAAACAACCGTTAAGTGCTCCCCTCTCATGGTGTTTGTATCATGTCAGCAAAACTGTTAATTAACGCCAAGGCGTTGCTTGTCACCTCCTTCACCTCCACCGCCCGGCGGCTGACCTCAGCCTTCACTCCGCCGTCATCCGCCACATCTTCAAACCCGTCCGTACAAGTCTCCATGTTGGTCAACGCCGCACTCATCCACGTCTGCACGTTGCTGACCTGGAACCTCACCGTCTCTCCGGTCCCACGCAACCGCCTCATTTGCCGAAGCGACCCCCGGATTTCGTCCACCGCGTCACCAAACACCGTGACACAGTCGTGCACCGCGGCGGCGACCCTTGGACTATTGCTGTAATCTGTTGGAAAGTTATATCAAGCAACACATATAATTATTTGTGACAATATGTCAAAGGAAAATTACAAAATAGTTATTGTGTTTTGATCATATTGTTATATCACTAGAATTAAAAATTATAAAAATAATCTGAAAATTTGTGAGATGTTGTAGAAATATTTTTCATCATTAAATGTCTGTTAGTTATTTAGGTTAAGTAGTGGTAAACTTGTAATTTTTATTTTTACGTAATGTGTTTCTAAAAAAAGTAAAAGTTACTAGAATGTAAATTTAGAAGTTTACCTTTACTTAACCCTAAGAACTAAAAGCCATTTAATGATTAGGACTAATTTTACAACATCTCATAAAAATTAGACTATCTTTACAAACTTTTTAATCTTAACAACCAAACATACAATATAACCAGACTATACACAATTTTTACAAAATTCTCTAGTATCAAAGACCACACATACAAAAACTATTGAACCATATGTTTATGCTAAACATGCAATACTTTTAATTCAACTTAACTAATGTTCTCAGAATCGGATCGGACAGCGAACCGATCACCTTACTGGTCGACTGGTCGGACCGGATTTAAGAACTGGATGATATCATAATTATATATATTTATATTATAGTATAGTTATAAATATAATTTAGTATTTTTATGTAAATTTTATAGTTATATATAAAACTAAAAAATGATTATACATCCAACATTAAAATTCATCATCCGACCTATCTGTTATACTCATTAAAATAAAAAAATTGAAAATCCGGTCCGAGCCGGTTCTCGGCCCAACCGCCGCACCGGTTCGAACCGGCCGGTTCCTTGAAAACAAAACGATTTAGGGTGGATTGGACCAGTCAGACCTCCAATTCCTGATCCGACCGGCCGGTCCGATCCAAGTCCGAAAACAATTAACTTAACCACTATTAAATGATTAAATAAATAAACAAACTCACTCATAGTTTACTACAAACTCATCCAAAAAATTAACATTACGAATATGAATAATTATCAAGATTAAAACCTTCATAATCCGCGTGGCGGGAGATGTTGGCGACATAGTTGGTCATGTGGGTGGCTTTGGAGAGAGTAACCCCGATGGCGACACGAGCGAGGCGGCCGGGGGATTGTTGGACGGAGGCGGAGTAGCCGGAGAGGGAGGTGAAGCAGGTTTGTGGGTATAAGGTGGTTCTGCAGCTTGTACGGATGAAATCTTTGTCGGTGGACGATGGTGGGGCGGCGTTGCTGGCGGTGGGTGGTGGCGGGAGAGGGCTGCCGGCGGTGGATGGTGGTGAGAGAGGGTTGCCGGCGGTGGTTATGGTTGGTAAGGTGGTTGACAAGAGGATGAAAAAGAAGATGGTGAAGGGAAATTGGATTTGCATGGTGTTATTATTATTGTTTTGAGTTTGAAATGATTTTAGATGTTTTGTTGGAGTGAAGGGTTTAAGTAGTGTGTTTAGGGTGATGTGAAATTGGGATAATAGTTCTTTGTTGATATGATTGTGTTTTTTTATTGTATAAACGATTACGGTCATAAGTAAATATAAATTTATTTTTCGTCTAGAAAAAAAACGTTTAGTATCGTTGAATTTAACTGTTCTAGGAGGATGTACATGGATTGTTATTCGGGATATACGTTTACAATGATGTTAGGATAATTTTATAGATGTAGTTATAATTTATGTAATAACAAGTTATTTTGATTTTATAGAGACTTCGACTTTATAAAAATACATTTATATGAATATTCGATTAATTTGTGCCTTACGATAAATCATTGCATGTTTACGTGTACTCCTGTGTATGTGTCCGTATATATCTGTTATGATTTATGTTATAACGAGTTATCCCGATTTTAGAGAGATTCCAATTTAAAGAAATTGCATTTTATATGAATCTTTAACTAATTTGTGCCTTACAATAATTTATTGCATCTTCATGTGCATTTGTATGTGTCTGTGTATATTTGTTTGAGTGTGTTTTCATGAGTATGTATTCATGAATTCATATGAATATACTTTACGTATTTTTTTATGATTAACTATGAACACAACTTTTTAAAAACAAACATAATTTAAACTCATATTTTCTAAAATACTATTTGCTCATCACATGAAGTAACAACCTTATTACCTTAACAAGGACTTCAATACACATGCGAAACATGTCTCGTGAACTTAAAGCATATGGTGTCATATAGTTAAATCTCGTCATGGGATGGTGTTCTCTTGGCTCCCGCACCACAAATCCACCTCACTACCTTGTTTTCTTTTCTGTTTCTTTTAAACTTTGATATGTACCGTCTGATTTACCCATATTTTTTTCCGTTCCAACTCACCCTCCTTCAACAATTCCTCATAGCGTGTCGTTCATAGAAACCCACACCCTTCATCCTTGTGGTAATAGCATTGTCAATTATATTTAAAATATAAAATTATAATTAAAAACTCATTTAAATTACCTTTTCTATATTTCCAATTTTCTAACGGGCATACATATTTAACGGATTCTTCATTCTTGTAACAACCTTGCCCAAAAAGGGTATAAACGGAATAAACTGATAAAGTGCATATGTGACCCATTCCCATGAAAATGTTTGAACATCCTCATTAATCCACGGCCCATATGAATGGGCCCGCATAATCATCACTCATTATCAATTATAATATGCTTCTTCTCGTGCAAACGATCATTAACACCCCCCCCCCCCCCACCCCCACCCCACACACACACACACACCCACCCCAAGATTATACTTGGATTAATTATATATATATAGAGAGGGAGGTTCCTTTAAAAAATAAATTTTCCCTAAGAATACTAAAAAGAAATCTTAGCCTTCTAATTATCTAATTAAGAGCTAGGGTCAAAGTGTAGGAAAAATAAGCAAGCAATGGTAGTTTGGGTATTTTATAATGTTACCCATAATTGTTGACTTTTTAAAATTTCCTCCCATTTTTTTAAATGCTAATAACTTTTTCATACGACATTATTTTTTTAAATAAATTACATCATAAAATCAAGCATTTTTCCTTTTTAAATTGAGTATAGTATTGATATACTTTTTTACAAAAAAATCAAATTATGTGAAATTATGCTGCATTTTTAACGTTTTTGTGCTGTATTTCATAAAACAGCACAAAATTGTGCTGTATTTCATAAAAACAGCACAGTTTTGTGCTGTATTTCATCAAAACAGCACAAAATTGTGTTATATTTCATAAAAACATCATAGTTTTGTGCTGTTTTGCGTTAAACAGCACAGTTTTATGTTGTGCGGTTTTGCGTAACATGTTCTATGTTGTTTTACGTCAAAACAATAAGGTCTCGTGTATTGTTTTTGTGGTGCATTATGTCAAAATATCAAACAACATAGAAACAACACATCTTTTCTATTTTAATATTCACTATTTTGCGTTAATATAACACGTTTTGTGTTGTTTTGCGTTAATACAACAATCTATGTGTTGCTTTGTTTCGTTTTTAACAAAAAAGACGTTGTGTGCTGTTTTAACTCAAATATTTTTGTTTATATACGTGTTGTTTTATGACAAAACAACATGAATTCTGTTTATTTACCGCACAATCTAGCACTTTAAAAAAATTCAACACAATCTAATATTTTAAAATAACTCAGCACAATCTAGCACGTTAAAAAATATAGCACAATCTAGCGTATCAAAAAATCTAGTACATTACATTTGAAATTATGCTGCATTTTGATAAACTACAAAAGAGACTAATAGGTGTGTAGATGTGTTTTAGGACCAAAGTGCCCTCCAACCCTAATTTGAAGAGTGTTACATGTAATCTTCTTGTTCCTTCTTAGACTATTAGGCAAAACTTATTTTTTATTTGAACCTATATATATATATATATATATATATATATATATATAATGACATAATTTATATACAAATTTATACAAAAAAGTTAAAAAGACTTTAAAAGAGTGAGAAAGTTTTTTTTTTTTTTTTTTTTTTTTTTGTGGTGGTGGGGGGTGTGTGTGTGTGTGTTGGGGGGGGGGGGGGGGGGGGTTTAATATATCATTGGTGTAATACGGTGTAAATGTTTGTTACATTGGTCCTTACAACATAAATAGTGTAAGTATTCTTTACATTTGAGCTAACGGGTTAACGTAATAAACAAAGACTAACAAATTATCCTTACCTGATATGTATATACATATAACAACAATATAAAAGACTAAATGACCAATTTAAGCTCGAGTAAAGTCATTTCTACTTTTCGAGTTTCAGTTCAAGTGAAACTGATATACTCACATTAGAGTATACTATTGCCTGGGTTAGACTCAACATGAATACACCATTAACTAAATCGTTTAAAGCCGATAACAATGTTCACCGATAATGACTTCAAAGTTTTTTCAACGACTGCTAAAGATTAATAAATTAGTGTAGGTTAGAAATTTACCTAAAAGTTGACAAAATGCATTTGCCAATTAACTAGTGAGGTATGAATATTATTGGTTCAGTTAATTTAACCTTTAACAAGATTGAAGAATAAGGGAACTTGGAATGGAAGATCTAATTTGGTATTTTGATTGTGTGATCATAAGAAAGTAATCATTAATCTTTCTTTTATATGCCCAGGTTATCATGAATTGAATGCATGTTTAACACAACTTTTGAAGGATGGTGTAGTTCAGTAACTTGTAAGCCTCTGATTATTTTTTAAAAAATGTCTAAGCACTGGTTCATTGTTTTTTCTTCATAACCTTGAATGGCACTTGTAAGATAAATTGTATATATTGAGTCAGACAAATTAGTAAGTAAATCTCCATGTTTATAGATTCATAAATTGTTCATAAAATTATTATTTGACAATAATATAATTATTAGTAAATGATAATTGTATACTTACATATAATGACTTATAGGTTAATTTTTAAAACTTGATAAATAACTAGCATATTGATATTCATATCTTCATATAATTAGATAAATTCCATCAAATATAGCTGAAGGTAACAACCAAGTGTTTGAACTCATGCAAAAATATTTGGAACATAAGATTTTAAATAGTCTTAAAACATATCGGTAGGAAGTTTTTAATTTTGATAAAAATAAAAAGATTTAGTTGCACTATAAGATTGTCAAATTTCAAAGGGAAAAAAATACCCTAATATTTTTAACTAGTTTTAGTAAACCAGTGTATTACACAGGTTGAATAAATAAAATTAAAATTTGTTAATGATAAAATGATATTTAAAATTATATGATTGAAATCTTACTTATTATAAATAGAATAAAATATTTTTTTAAAATAAGATTTAAAAAAAATATCATTTGTAAAAGCTTTCTTATTATAACTTCTAATTTTAATTAATATTTTAATATAAGATATGATTGAAATCTTACTTATTATAAATAAAATAAAATATTTTTTTAAAATAACATTTAAAAAATATCATTTATAAAAGCTTTCTTATTATAACTCCTAATTTTAATTATTTTACAAAAATTTTACTTTTTAAATAACACCAATTTTAAATATTTTGTATATTTAAAAAAGTTTGATTTTTTAAAAAAATTTCTTATTTTATAAATATTTGTTTTTTTAGAAATAATATTAATAAAAAGATCCTTTTTTTAATTTATTACATATTATTTTAATATAAAAATAATTAAATAATATAGTAATTAATATGATTATTTAATAGGAGAGAGAGGCGGGAAAAATTTAGTGAGAATGAATGTGTTAATGCCATGTGTACTTTTTATTTAACTTTTTATTAGAGCATTCACATCCCATTCCTTATTTTTATCCTTATAATTACACTAAAAATCACTACTTATTATTTTTCCTTTCAATTAAATAATATATTTTTATACCCTTTTCATCACATTTTCTCTCCCTCTACTCACAACCACTTTAAAAAACATTAAAAAATTTATAAGGGTTGAACAGTGAATCCTTAAATTTACCGATGAACAATAACGTTTTCTCTCTCATCCACTCACAACACTCAAAATCATTCCATATAATATAACAACTCTCACTCACATAATTTAAGAAATGGGCTGTGAATGCTCTTAGAGTAGAAAGATTTGTTTGACTTATTTAATACTGAATTAGTTTCGTTAATTTGGTTTTGTGGATGTTTGTAACCTAAACCAAACTTCAAAAAGTTCAATTTAGAATTAAACTAGAGGTGTACAAAAAATCAGGTTAAGAACTCGACACGATGGTCTGAACCAAACCGAAACTAATATTAATATGAACCGGTCCCAACCTAATTTAAACAACCAGTTTGGCATCGATTTGACCCT
This sequence comes from Flaveria robusta, assembly GCA_025506415.1. Classification (NCBI taxonomy): domain Eukaryota; kingdom Viridiplantae; phylum Streptophyta; class Magnoliopsida; order Asterales; family Asteraceae; genus Flaveria; species Flaveria robusta. Next base: position 1,993,200 of record CM046471.1, on the reverse strand, counting down.
ACCACCCCTGAAATCGGTTTAAAACCGGGTAGAGAGAGTAAATTGGTTCTAGAAATTATGTTTTATCTCTTGAAACTTAGGGTTTCAATGGAAGCGCTTTATCTATCGCTTATATTAGAGGAAAGACTTGCAAGTTGCACCCACCCTACCCTCCCTTGATTCTACAAATAGTCTTATTATACGGGAGATATTAGTCTTATTATACGTGAGATACACTGGGTGTATTTGTTTGTTTGTTTATGAAACGTCGATTACAACATCAAATAAAATTAAAACATAAATCGTATTCATATCGTAATTCTTAACTTAGGCTTTTTTTAAGAAAATATATGTTTTGTTATTTCTAAAATTCTAATAATAAATAAAATATACATTATAGGTTGTTCTTTTTGTCGTTACGAACCGGTTGTAAACCAAACCAAACTAGAATCTTGATACAAACTAGGTAGGGTTTTCCATAGAACCATTCTCCACCAAACCATGGTTGACTTGATTGGCCACAACCCGAACCAGCTTAGGGTTACAAACAATTTTGTGCTCCTATAGCCAAAACCAAACTATTGATTATTTGCATTACTCGGCTTTTTTTTTAGTTTATGATTTTTATTACAAAACATTAATTAAATGAATCACTTTATATCATTTCAAAATAAAAAATTAGAGCAAAATAATTATGAATCATAATTTATGATATTGGCCGTGATTGACTCCACATCTAATATGTTATATGTCAACCCTGGACCGGTTTGTGTGGCCTATTTGCCCCCTTTTGCCGGGATATATGGCTAATTTATGGAGTCAACCTTCTTTGACCAATAAGTTTAACTAAATTAAACTTTATTAATTTGTGACAAAAATTTAGAAAACATGACCTGTGTTTTATAAGGTGTTAATTCAGTCGTTTGTTCGGGCAATCTGAATCGGTTTAGTTATTCGAATTAGAACTAGGAATATCGATTGGAATTTAAAAGTTGGTTTGGTTTAAAGTTTGGTTAATTTAAACAAACCAAAATAAAAGGAAAATAAATTGTAACTCGATTAAGGTTACTTAGAAAAAAAGAAGCTATAATTTTATAAATAGGTACAAAAATGTATATAGTTTGTAACCAGTTCGAATCAAAATACGAATTCGCATTGGTATCTAACACGATTTGAAAAATTAAAAATGAAAATTAAATTTGACTCGATGCAAATTTCAAGTTCAAGTTAGGTACAAAATTCAATTTCCTCAGGTTTATTTTGAATATTAAACACCCTATTTTGACGACGATGATGACCAACATTGTAAGATCATAACGAACGACATATGTCACTAAACCAATCATGATCCTAAAGATGGACACTTTATAATTCATGAACCAATAAATGGGGGATTGGTATCTTAAGACTAAAATTAATTTTATTTTATATTAATATAGGACGAATCGAACAGTTATAATGATAATAATAATAATAAAATAATAATAATGTTTATTTATTGACTATATAATAATATAATAATAATTAAATAATAATATTGGTTTATTAAATTATATTTGTTTTAGTAAATTATATTTGTTTATTGAATTCAAATCTATCTGATTAATTTTAACACGTCATTTTTACCTCTTTTAAGTTTGTAAAGTTTTGGATTTAACTAAGTATAATTTTTATTTAAAAAAATAACTTTTTATGTTCGTATTTTTAGGTACGTGTCGGTATGTGTGCCGTCAGGTATGAAATGTTTCTATGCATATTTTTATATATGCTTTGAGATGATACACATTTAGATGTTTGCCTACTTTTTGACGTAGTTTTTGTTCGGAAATGAGTCGAATAAAAAATATTTTAATTCGACGTTATAAATCCGAGTTAGTGTACGTTTCAACGTAGATTTGGTTTGAAAACCAGTCGAGACGATCGTAACCTATGTAGTTTTAGTGTATGCTTTGACATGGTCTACATTTCCACTTAATTTTGTGTGGAAAAAAGCGGGTGAAGTATAATACGTTTCGTTCAATGGTATAAATTCGAGTTATTTTACGGTTCGACGTGAATTTAATACAAAGACAAGTCTGGTCAATTGTTAGCATGTACTTTATTAAGCCGCGTACGATGCAGCCGTAACGCGCGACTGGTAAAAAACTAGTCCCAATTGAAGTTTACAATAAAGAGACAAATGTGTGTTTAGTTGTCTTGTATTCATCAGCTTCTTGCTAGGCTTTTCGTTAAATATATTCTAATATTCATTGTTGTTTAAAAAGAAAAACTATTATGGTTTATACTTAACCAGAAAAAGTACACAATTTCACATATTAAGAGGTTTCGTGCAGCGGTCCTAAGGACAACCTAAAATAATTCACATATCTTAACAAAACTATGCTAACTAATAAGATTGGGTTAAAAACAAGTTGTGTTGCACAGGTGATCCGTATAAGTATTAAAGAAAATAATATAAGTTAAAAGTCATATAATAGTTACTAGACCTGCATAAAAAATGGTTTGTGAACCAGAATTGGTTTTAACACGAACCAAGACTATTTTGAAATCGGTTTGTAAACCCCTCTGTTGAAACTGGTCAAAGCCAAACCGAAACACAAAAATCCTATTTTCAAACCAAACTGGTTGTTTCTCTATAAAAAAACCTGTTTTAAACCGCGTTTGTTTGGCCAAAATCCCATGTTAACGATCTTTGACCCCGCCAGAACCGGCTTGACCTGAAAACAAGTTTGCACCTCTTAACACACTTACACTCCTCTATAATAGACCCAACCTATATAACATTGTAGTATCTATAGTATATGATAAAAGAGTAATTAGGATATCACATGACACTTTTCTGTTACTTCATAAAAAAAATTTTCCGCCTAAAATATTATATTATTTTAGTCAAGTTTTTATTTTAAGAAACTAAATTAATAATTAATTTTGTTTCTAATTTAATTTTTTTTTATATTATCAACTAAATTGTGTAATCATATGTTATTTTGAATTGTACATACATTTATAGTCAAATAACATTTAATTGAAAAAAAAGTTAAAAAAATTATTTATTGATATATTTATATATTTTGGGTTAATTTAAATTTAAAACAATTGATTTTTTATTTCACACGAGTCAATTGTATGTTATATTATCCAAAGAAGTATTCGAATACATATAACTTAAAAATGTAATTTTTTATTTTTTATTGTTTTATGTAATACGTAATTTAATCATACGAAATATTTATACATTTATGAATTATATAGTTTATATATTTTCAACCCGTGTATTACATGAGTATCTAACCTAGTATATTATATAACAACTTACTCTCCTCTATTATAGGTTGGGCTACATAGTTTGGCCAAAAGTTCAAACCGAAAGACACTCATGGATAGGTTGGGTTTATTATATAAAGAAATCAATATTTATAAGTTATGGTCGTTGTAAAGCATAATGGGAGCCCAAACCCACCGAATTCAACACAATGTTAATACCGTAACTCGTACATCACAAGTTGAGATTGGGCCTCAAAGCATAATGGTTCTAGAGGCCCATAAGTTGTTATATAATGGGTACTACAACTAGTGGGTTGAACCCGTGGTGGACAAGAGTTTCAATATGGGAATCTGCATATTATAAAATGAATCCTTCAAGAGATAAGTGTGTACATCCCAAAAAGTATCATCATGTGTTTCATAGCTATGATAGTAACGTGGGCAGATAAAATGTAGGACTGAACAATGTAATGATGATAATAAAAATAATAATGATAATAATCATATTAGATAACGATAATCAAAATAGCATTCCTCATTGTAACACGTATAACAAAAGAAAAAAAAGGATAAGAACTAATTATGTAACCGCTACACCGACAATTCAAGTATTATATACATCATTAGTTCGATCCTTTGTAGGAACTACCTGTGACGGTGGATCTCGAAAGATATGAAAGATCTCCATCAAAGCCGTGCATACGACTTTCATCGAATAAGGCTTTCCACCGAATTCTACATGTATCTATTAAATCGAGTATGTACTTTTGTTTACTCATTTTAAACTGAGTGCATGTTTCCCTCATCTTCCTACTATGATTGGAGATCATGTATTTTACATATCCAATTGATTGAGCCATTGGGTTTTCAAAATAATGTAAAACAAAGTGCTTCAAATCATTGTTATCTGATTTGAACCTGTTCAAAAAAGTTGAGTTACTTCGAGTTGTTTGTTGACATTGACAAAATTAGAGAAACCTTTGAATTTTTTTCAATATTGAACCTTTGACATATATTAGTTCTAAATTAAATCTCCTTAGAAAGAAGATCATATGTCTCATGGCAGCCTGCTTCAATCCCTTTACGAAACTTTCATTACTAGGTTAACCATATACTTCACATGTTTTTAGCATTTCACATAGCATAATTAGATGACATAAGTTTTGGATAAGAATTTATAACGCGCTAGAACACCCTTTGATGATCCTTTACTCTGACGAAGAATTATATGGTTCCTCGAACAATATGATATCTCATACCATGTAAATTCTTAACACCCCCCCCCCCCCTCCCCCCCTCTTAGTAAGACTACATAATGCTCTTGCGAATTATGACTAATACTAGGTATATAAGCAATGACTTCAAATCCAAATGTTAATAGTATGTTGGCAACTTTACAAAAGGCATAGTTTGTTTTTTAGGTGATAGTGAAAAATTATCAGATAAATAAATTTGTTTTATTGCCATTTTACATAAGTGTACATGAGATTTTCATGTCATACAACTGCTCGTTCAGTTCTTTCAAACTAACTGGATCCTTTTCTCGCGTTCGATAATCCCCTCCCTTCTTCCATTTTGTCCCGAGGAGTAACTAGGATCAATTTAGTCATGTTTTCATATTACAGTTGAATTTTTTTTTTGTTTTTAATTATTCTAAAATAAGATAACTACTTTCTTCACTAAACATATGCAGACCAATCATGATTTTATAATAACAATAGACCTTTCTTGATTAATTCTCGTTGCGCTCATTCTTCAAGAATCAGAAATATCTTTTTCAAGTTTGAATTTGTTCATTTGAAATCTGAGTTTTTCAATCTCATTTTTATTTACTTATTTTATTGATTTTAAATTTACTAATATGAATGTTTTTTTTAATATTATTCCTTAAGTCTCATAGTTTGATCCATTGGATTAGACTTGTTGTGAAGCGTACAAAATAAGTTAGATTGATTAAACACACTATATGAAGTATCTGGTTTTTCTTCTCATTCTCTATCCCATGATTGAGAACATTTTCTTCTATCTAAATCGATATTATTCCATCTCAATTTCTTCTTGTACATCTCAAAGAAAAAAAAAATAGATTTAGAACCCTTTTTATGAAAGATTTTGGCTTTCGTGCTTTGGTGGGTCTTCAAGATCCATTTGATGACCTATGTTGTGATAAAAGGATGTGTATATAATCTGACAATTATGGTTTCGTTATATAAGGAAATAAGAAAAATTAGATTTTAATACTTCAAATTATTAATTACAGCCAATATCAAACCTAATTAATAATTTGATTAATATTAATCATGACTTTCTATTTTGTTACCAACAGTCTAACTGTTCATTAACTATGTTAGTTTTTACGTTAGTTTTTATAATATGGCATGTGATGTTGCTCGTTATGTGGCATGTGACTTGGCGTATTACATAATTAAAATAAAAAATATAAATATATCACTCAGTCTTTGTGTCTCTTTGTCTCCAATCTACTCAACCAATAACAAAAGTGTTACTTTAAGTAACTTTAGAATATGATCTTTTATAAAACAATAGAGTAATATATTTTTATTTATAACTATGTAATACGTCACGTCATATGATACATTATAAAAACTAATGGAGTTAACGAACAGTTAGAATATGACTGCCGTTAGTAACAAAATAAAAAATAAAAGTTAATATTGATCAAATTGTTAGTTTGAGTTAATATTTATCAATAGTCAATAGTTTGAATTATTAAAATCTAATTTTTAAAAAAATAAATATATTTATTTCTACTTTTCAAGATTTTGAAGGGTGTTAATGTTAAATGTATAGGCGTTAATATCATTACATGGTGTATATTTTTATTGTTGTTGTTATAATTTTAGTAATTTAATATATCACCTAAATGGGTGAGACACGAGACACGAAATTAAGATTGTTTTATGAAAATCCTGACATTCAAGAGAGTCAAGTGGTGATATACCTTCTGCACTACTCTACTTACTATGTTAATTTTTCTATGTTTTAATGTTATTATATAAAATATATGTTAGATAATTTTATCTAATTTGATTTATTTGATTTCAATTATTTTCATAACTTATAAATTTAACATGATAAAATGTATCTCAATCCCATCAAGTATGTAACGAAGTTGTTTACTTTTTATAATGCGAGGTGGATGAAAATGAGTATGTTTCTTTCCCAAAACATATTTACATCATAACGGATCGAACACTGTTAGCTCGTGAAATAAACGAGCCGAGTTAAAATAGATTTAACTTTTTAAACCAGTAAGTAAATAGTTTATCATAGTTTCCTTAGTATTTCGTATCTTATTACTTTCTTTTGAGGTATTTAGTTTATAATAGTTTTATTGTCTTTCCGTAGGCCAACACTCTTAACTTGTTTATATGACTGGATTAGGACTCAAATTTTGAGATGAGTAACTAACCATCTGTATTTTAGTTGGTTTATGTGGATTTGCCATTAACATTATAACATATGAATAGCTTTGAATTCCGTCTTCTACTAGTGAAATTTTAAAGTACTATATATGTATTGACTCAGACTTGGACTCAATTGACACCTTAGTTGTAGAATTCCAAATCAAGACTTGTGGATAATTGCAAAAAAGTCTAGGCAACTTGGATAAACCAATTTGTTGACACAAAGTCATGCAGCGATTGTCGCAGCCATGTAGAATTTGTTTTATTTTTCTTTTTAAGATGATAAGATATATCGAAAAGCAACAACCAAGTATAGAGGAAGATATCTAGTCACATAGAATTTGACACACGTTTTAATGAGGCACAACATATTAATAATATTATTTTATATTATTGCAAACCCGTAAACCTTATCATTTTATATAATTTTTAACTAATTTTTTACTCTCAAATATTATTTAAATCTAAGCTTGTAAGAATTTAAACTCAAACTATCGTCATTGTAGGGTTAACTTGAACAAAAGCTTACCGCTCTTTTCATTTAATTTTATAATTGTTTGATTTTGAATTCTAAATAACATAAATGTTTTTTATTATTATTTTTAGGAAAATCAATATTTGTGTTTGAGTAGTTTTTTTCCTTTTGATTTATCAGATCTAGATACACGCACACATGGATATTCATATAAACATATAACGAATATTAAATTATACAATGTCAATTTAAAAACGAAAGAAGCAATTATGTATAACCATGGGCGGACCTATTATCAACTTTTTACACGTAGTGTAAAAAAAATATTTTTTTTTACGTTTTTATGTAAAAAAATTTTTTTACGGTTTTACGTTACCCCTGAGAAAATATTACGTTACCCCTAAAAATTTTTTAAACTCAAAACTTTATAGAAAATTTTAAATTTTATAAAAATTAGTTTAATATTTTATAAAAAATATTATCTTTTATAAAAACATTGTAACAAATTAACCCAATTACCCAAAATACCCAATCAAAAGCCCAAATATTAATTCAGTCCAAAATTTATTTCAGCCCAATTAAGTTTTAAAAGCCCAATTTATTATAAAACTCATTTAACTTGAAAAGGAAACCCCCCCCCCCTTTAAAACCCATTCGACCGTTGCTACTTTGCCTGCTGCCTTCTGGAGTTTCGAGTTCTGCTGCTCACTGCTGGTCGCTGCTGCAGTGTGCTAGTCGCTGGTCGGTGCTCGCTAGTTGACAGTTGTTGCTACTGGCCTGCTACTTGAATGTATTCTTTTTTACTTTCTAAGTTTTTTTTTTTGTGCAAGATTTCAATGTTATTTGCAAGATTTGAAGAGCAGGGGATTGATTAATGGTTATTTAATTTAATTTTTAGGTTTTATTGGCAATTAGGGATTTGTATTGAAATTAGGGATTTGTAATGTTATTGTGAATTTGATTTAATTTTTAAGTTTTATTGGCAATTAGGAGATTGATTAATGATTAATGAATTTGTAATATTATTTGGAAGATGAAATTAGGGATTTGAAGATGTATTTGATTTAAAATTTTATGAATTTGAATTGTATTATTTGGTTAATAACTAACTAAACAACTAACAAACTCAAAATACTAAATAACATTAATAACTTAATAAGTTAATAACTAAACAAATAACATGACCAAAATTATAATAAGCCCAAAATTTAAATAACTAAACAACTAATAAACCCAAAATACCAAATAATATGACCAAAATTATAATAAGCCCAAAATTTAAATAACTTAAAAACCTAACAAGTTTACAAGCTCAAATACCCATTACTCAAACTAAACAACTTGAAAAATAACTAGTTATACCCATAACTCTCACCGCCTCACCCTGTTGCCGATCACCCAACAACCTTTGTCTCTGTCGCCAACCAATCATCACCTGACCAGAGTGACCGCCCCCCGCCGTCCGTCGTTCTGTTACGGCGGTGGTATTTATATAAATGTACGATAAAAAAAAATTTTTACGTTACCCTTGAAATTTTCTTATAGATCCGTCACTGTGTATAACCATATAATGCATCAGGGTACAAAGCCTGTTTATATTAAAAGTCATTTTCTTGACATATGATGATAACTTGTATTGACTTCAAGTAAAATAATAGAAAATTAGAAATTATAAAAAAGCCATTTTCTAGCACACTCAAATGTTACTTTGATTATATTCATGTACTTCCTCGAGGGCCATGAACTTCCAAACCTAATATCACATAAACATCTATTCATTTACTAGCTTTAATATATCATGTATTACACAAGTTAAATAAATAAAATATTAAATAAAATAAAAAATTTATTAATTATAAAATAATATTTTAAGATAAGATATTACTGAAATCACGTATAAGTAAAAATTATAAGATATAAATCATGATATTAACTTTTTAAATTTTTATTTTTAAACCTTTTTTGTTAAAAAATACTTAACATTTTGTTTGAAAACAAACCGTTTTAATTTTTTTTTTGTTAAAAAATACTTAACATTTTAAATTTTTTTTGAAAAAATGTGTTTCTTTCAAAATAACACTAATTAAAGAATTTTTTTAATTTATTAAAAAAAGTATTTTTACTCTAAAAAGAAAAATTAAATAATAAAACTAGTGAATGTAATGTTGTTAGTTGTTACGTGTCCCTTTAGTTATTTTTTATTACAGTAAAAAGATTTTAAAACCTTTAAACTAGATGCACCCTTCTGATGTACCCTATGAGAACATATATCCGATAAAAAATTAAAAATAACAATCCATCATATTTTCTATAATAAAAAGGGTTTGCCGCACGTTGATGTGGAGGCGACGAGGATGAAGGGTTGTGAGCAGCATCCACACCTTACGGTCTTAAAGAACAATACATACTTTAAGTTTGATATATTTAAGGATTATAAATTTTAATATGCTAACACAAAACAATGCATATCAGATTCAATATATTTTGATACATTTAACTCTACTTTACAATAAAAATGAATATAATATCTACATATATTTGCTTGGATCAATATAAGTTCCTTAATCTTATCATGTTTTTCATTCACTTTCAAGAAACATATTTTAAATTCACATAATTTCGAACATCTATACCGTGCTTTTATTTAAAAAAAAATATTTAAATGATGCAACCTTTGTACTTTAGATGTTTGCTTCACAACATGTTGTACTTCATACAATGTTCACATACGGTATACTTTGCTTGATGATAAACTTACTTCCATGCAAATTTAAATATACTACTTTACTTGTTTTTTAACCCAAGGCATGAGTAAGAGGGTTCTAAACTACTCATTACTTGCAAGTGAATGCTTATAATCCATATATATTCTACTAACAAAACATCAAATGTTATAACTTTTTAGTTTTTATCATGAATACTTTCATGTTGGAAACACACACACACACACACACACACAACACACACACACACACATACACATATATATATATATATATATATATATTCTCTTGTATAAAATTATATTGTAAGTTAAGCTAAAAAAATAGTTTAACATGTAAGTTTATTGGAATGTTTTACAACAAACATTTAAGTAATAATTAAATAATTAATATTATATTTTATTAATCTCATAATAAATATTATTATGGAACAAAAGCCGATAGCATGGCCACTTGGTGTGGTGATGATAAGTTATCTTATTGGATTAGTATTTAGATTCTTTGTATCCGAACGATGTTGCCTACATACCACTAATACTAGATCGCATCATGTACACCCTCCCCCACCACACACAACACCCACACACACGCATATACATATACATATACATATTTGTGTAAATTATATATTATAATAACCTTATGCAACTTGAAGCATTTCAAACACTGTACGATATCTAGTTGAAGTTGTCGTATTCTTATTATTTTCAGTCAAACAGAATAATTGGCTCAATCCAATTACTTGTGAGTGTGTTTGGTGGCAGCTAGCGGCAGACCCTAGGGAGCTTAGGATAATTTTTTCTAGCGTTACATTTTTCTATCCATAAACTTTTCATACTTTTGTTTTTAAACCACTTCAAACTAATTGAATCTTTTGTCCGGATTTGAACTTTAAATCTTTTATATAAAAGGCAAGAGCTTCTATCAAACGCATTGTTCTCACATTAATTACTGGTTTACATGTTTTATAGTTACTTGTTTTTTTTTTATTTGTAACATATGAAGAGTGACCCTAATTTATCACACATGTTTAAAAATGATCATGTTAAAAAAAAAGTCTTTCTGGTTTTGTATATGCGTTTATATTATGTTTGATTTACAATGAAAATTAAGATTCGAGGGAATGTGAGTTTACTCAAACATATTATTTGGTTTCCGCTATTTTATCTATTTCTAAACCAAATTTCACTAGATCAAGTTTTAGTTGTGTTTAGACCATAGATGTCCTATCATTCATCGTTTCACGCCACTGCAACGTTACATCATCACCATCGTCCATCTTTCACTTCATCAGCTATGAAAATTTTGATCATTCACCATTCAACTTTTAATTATAAATAAATAAATATTGATAGTATTTACTAATTTTAAAACAATTGTCTAATCTTTCTATTCTAATAAAAGAATAAATAGGAAGTACACAGGACATCACCACTAGTGGTGTACAAATCGGTTTTTTGGCCAAACCGGAACCGGTTTGGTCAACGAAAGTCAAAACCGGTTTGGCCCCAAACCGGTTCGGGTTACAAACCGGTTTAAACACCGGATAATACAAACCGCCCAAACCGGTTTGGACCGTTTTGGAAACTGGTTCGGGTTTTAATTTTTTTTTTTTGGTTATTCCATATTAAAAAAATTTAAAGAAATTAAAATTATATTATATATCATATTTATATAAATAAATTAAAAGCAAATTTAAAGAAAATTTAAATTTTTTGTTAAAATATATAATTATATTTATATTAATTGAAATTTTTTGTTATTAATATTGTTATTAAAATCATGATGGTGGTAGTTTTTTATTATTATTATTATTTTTTTAATTGTTGTGAGTAACTGATTATTATTGTTATTAATTTTGTTATTAATATAATAATATTATTATTTTATTTAATGTTAAATAGCTAAATTATTATATAATAAAAGTGAGATATACATTGAAAGTGAGAAATATAATGAAAGTAAGATATATAATATAAAAACTAAACAATTTAAACAACATTGAAGATTAAATAATAGTTTTATAAAAACTAAACAACGACTGGTCGTTCTCCGTTCGTACGTTGCATACTTGTACGTTTATTCTTCGCCACCAGAACCGGAGCTGTTACGAAGGTACTCATCATATGCCACTTCATCATCGGTCATTCCGGGCGTCAATCCGCTCTCTACCTCGTCCTCGTATAATTCTGCTTCGTATTCCAATTCTTCTTCTAGTGAACATTTGTCTTGTACTCTTTCCGCGGCATCCAAAAAATCATTCAAGCAAATTGACATTTCAATCGCTTGAGGAGTGAGTCGAGTTCGTCTTATCAATATAACCCTGCCACTAACAGAAAAAGCATATTCCGAAGCTACAATGGAAGCTTGGACGGTTAGTAAATCTCGGGCCATGGTAGATAGGGTGGGAAATTGATCTTCTTTACCTTTCCACCAAGCCAACAAGTCAAAATTTTTAAAATCTTGTGGACTCATGGTCAATAAGAAGTTGGTTCATCATACCTCCCGAGTTCACTACTTGGAGTGTTACCACGTTGACGTTTATTACATTCATCCCTTAAATATTATATAAAGCAAACATTGGATCATTTGAACTTTCGACATTTGCCGCATGCCTCAATGACTCATGGATATGTGATTTTTCACTATATTTTAATAAATAAACATCAAACATTTTTTCTAAATGTTGATTAAAAGTAGCTTTTAAAGTTTGAGCATAAAAGGGGTTTTCATATTCTAAATCCAAATTAGAAGTAATTTTATCAAGTAAAGTTTCAACCCCCGAAAAATTTAAACAAGGGTTTAATGCAGCGGCTCATGTAATAACCGGAGGCATTTCTTTAAAATACTTTTTAAGTTTTTCTTTCATTGGGGGTATCATATCCGAATAAGGTCTACCCCTAAACAACATCTCATTTAATTTTGAAGTCATTAAGTAAATTTGGTGAAGTACTAAAGGACTCGTTGGATAATAAACTCCAGAAAGACAAGTAGTTGCATTTTTAAAAATTTGAAGCATTTTGCTTATTTCTTCAATAACGAACCAACCCGATGGATGGTAAGTATTTGCCTTTTCACGGCTTACCAAACTGTTATGAAAGGCTATTAAACTTTTTTTTTGTTCAATTGTCTTTTCAAACATGTTACAAGTGGAATTTCATCATATAGGTACGTCCCAATTCGGACCTAAACATTTGGATTTTTGCGTCTTTACAAAACTTACGATATTTACTATATATTTGGTTATTGCTAAAAATGTCATGTAACATTCTTTTAAAACCATCTTTCACTGTTTCAATTGTTCTTAAACCGTCTTGAACGGCTAAGTTTATGATGTGCGCAGCACATCGACTATTGAAAAAAATACCGTCACACATTGGTTTATATTTTAATTTTAAATGATCAATCGCAAGTGTGTTATTTGACACATTATCAAAAGATATAGAAAATATTTTGTTTACTAATTTATACGTTTTAATAACTTTATCAATAAGATAAAAAATGTTTTGGCCGGTGTGAGGATAATCAAACAATTCAAACGCAATCGTACGTTTCATCATTTGCCATGAATCGGGTTCAACCCAATGGGCGGTGACACAAATGTACTAGTCCGGTGAACCGTGAGGAGTCTATCAAACATCACTAGTTAAGTTAACACCGGTTTGTAAATTTTTAAAATAAGATATTAATTCATTTTTTGCTTTTTTCCATATTTTTAAACAATCTATTCGAATAATAGCACGACTTACATTGGTGTAATCTGGTTGGAGAGTTCGTTGAATGAGTCGAGTCAAACGTTCGTTGTCGAAATGTTTGAATGGCAAGCTTTCTTGAATTACAAACTGTGCCATTTGCTCCCGAACCGCATCAACGTTATAAGCCCAAACATTTCCGTCGTTGGTCATTGAAGCTTGACCTTGAGACGGTTGACCTTTCAACGTCTTGCAATATTTAAGCTCAATATGGTTTTTCAAAGTTGTGTTTGCATCTTTTTTGAAAAACTTATGACAAAACTTGCAACGAGCTTTGTTCGAACCGGTAGCTATTTGATATAAATCGTAATTGCACCATACTTCGCGGTTCCTATTAGTAGGAAGGATTGCTACCACCATGTTGCTTGAAGACGCATCACAACCAACGGATGATTGAGCACTAGATGAAGCCATTTGTGAGAGTTTTTTGTAGAATGAAAGAATTGAGCGTTTTTTGTGATTTTTTAGAGTTGAGAGCGTTTTAAGTTGTTGTGATTCAACCAAAACATACACTACATATATATACTAACCTATTGGGGGTATAATGGTAAAAAAACCACCAAAAAGGGTCAAAAAGAGGCTCTAACGGCTATATAGCCGTTACCCAACGGCTAGTTTTTAAAAACCGGTTTGAGAACCGGTTTATGAACCGGGTTAAGAACCGGTTTAAGAACCGTTTTGAATACCGGTTTAAAACCGGACCGGGTTAGGAACCGGTTCGAATGATGAAAACCTCAAACCGATTACAAATTGGCGGTTTGGTTCGTGTTGGAACCGGTTTGGCCCAAACCAGTTTGGGTAAAAAACCGGTTCCAGTTTTTTTGGGGAACCGGTTCTCGAACCGGTTTTTTTGAACACGTCTAATCATCACATTCATGCTCATCAAGTTTTTCCCGTCTCTCTCTCCTATTAAATAATTATATTAATTACTAATATTATTTAATTTTTTTATATTAAAATAATTTTAAATAAATTAAGAAAAAGATCTTTTCATTAATGTTATTTATAAAAAACAAAGTTTTATAAGATAAATTTTTTTAAAACATCAGACTTTTTAAATATATGAAATAATTAAAATTGGTGTTTTTAAAAAAGTAATTTTTTTATAAAATAATTAAAATTAGGAGTTATAATAAAAAAGTTTTTATAAATAAGATTTTTTAAAATATTCTTTTTAAAATAAACTATTTTATTTTATTTATATTAAGAAAGATTTAAATCATATATTATACTAATATATTATGTTATTATTAACAAATTTTAATTTTATTTAATATTTTATTTATTCGGCCCGGTAATACACGGGTTTACTAAAGTTAGTAACAAAAAATAAAGATAAGATAACTACTAATGAAAAAACACTTACCGAATTCGAGTTAATGTTTAAATGTGTTTCTCGAATACGTAACTCCTGAATATTAATTGTTTTCATTATCATCTGAAATGTCGATTCAAACACGTGCAAATGCTTACAAGACTAAAAACTTCATCTTGAATACAACTCGATTTTCATTCGAATTTATATAAGAACGTTAATTAAAATTAAACAAAATTGTGTATTAACGTTTTTTTAAAGTTAACGAACACAATTTAATTGAGACAAGACAAATAAATGTTAAATGAAAAAAAGTATAAAAAAGCTAAAACCAAAATCAATTTGAGAGGCCGTAATAGTAAAGCTACCCCACAAGGAGTCATCACCTGCGACGCCATAAAGCATGATGTGGTGTTCCTTGACGCTAACTTGCTTAACTTTACAGGATAGGTATGTAAGATAGTCTTATTAAAGATCAATAAACTATCTAAAATGATATTCCATCCATATATATAAAAGCCACATAGCAATTTTGCTCCCTTTTTCTCGTAAAATTCGGATTATGTAATGATTCACACTCCATATGTAACACTTGAAATTTTCAGTGTTTCAAACCAATAATAGTTACAAAGTTTGAACGAAAAGTCTAAGGTATTCAAGGGTTTTATTTGTAATTGAAGATTTGATGAAAGTATATTCTTCATTCTAGTTTTAGCTTGATTAGAATTAGTTGGGATGTTACCCCTAGAAAAACCGACTACCCCCTCCTCCTCGTGAATTCGATCTAATTAATAACAAAGAGAAATAAATAGATGGGTCGAGAGAAGGAGAAAGGAGACAAGGAGCAGTGATCAAGAAACCATCCACCCTTTTTCAACGGTCGATGGATGAAAACGACAACCGTGTGACAGCGGTTCACGACGGTGTTAAGGTGGGCAAGTTTAGAGAAGACGTTGAGCAGAAGCAAATCCAAATAAGCTTGATACTCTAGTAAGATTAGGGAGCATTTTCCATAAATAGTAACCTATACTAATGTTGCATTTTACTAATCATGCTATAATCTTAACAAATACACAAATAAATAAATGTTTTAAATTGATTCTCATATTTGTGGTTCACAAATAAACCCTCACACACACCAGCGGCAAAATAAGCGAATTCATATTTACATACTACGAGTAGGATATTAATTCTATTTATATTAGTAACTATATTTTACATTGTTTGACTATGTGATATGATGTGATGCATTGATGGCACTACAAGTACTATATGAACTTACATTGTGACGCTAGTAGATCAAACATGTCACAATTAACTTATGAAATGCATTTGGTATCACAATTACTTGGGTTAATTTGAGGGCTACAACATCATATCAACTTAAATGTTACACTATGTATAACATGTACACCACGATTAACATATTATATGAGTTTGATGTCACATATACAAAGGTTACTTGATCATGGTTACCACGAATTATTTTAATTAATATTGTAAAAGGTTGAAAGACATACGTGAATCATAAAGCGACATAACATGAAGTGTTTTGTGCTCCATAGCATAACATTTGGGCCAAATGAAGTCACACTTCAAGCTTGCGATCAACCAAACATAAAAGGAAACAATCAACAAAAGCTCGTATATGTCTAACTCATCTAAAGCTAAATATGTGTGATAAAGCAACTCTATCCTATCATTTTAACATTCCGTTTGGTTTCTTTTAAATCTCTAACATCTAAAGGACACTAAAACGACCATGAGAGTTAAATAAAAACTAATGACTATTTTCCTATCATTCACATATCTCCTGCGTGTGTGAATATCATTAAAGTGCATACTTGTTGTCTCCATCCACACAAACATCAACCCTGATTGATTAACGTATCATTCGGGACACCTATCGTCTATTTGTTTATTGTCATATACAAATCAGTTAGATCCAACTAATATTTTCATGAAAAAGAGTTTGATAATATCCATCCTTGTGTGTGGGTATGCAAATTTAACCGCAGGAACACAAACATGCTTGTTCCTATTTTTTCATTATAAGAATGAACACAGTCATGTTTTTTAATGTTTGTTTGTTAACTATCTAAATTGAACAAGTGGTCCACTAACATAGGACATAAATGAAAACAAATGAACATAAAAGATAACACCAATTTTTATGATGGCCCAAAGAAGGTTATGGTAGTTGGTTTAGATGAGCTAAACAAAAGGGTTACAAAATTAGAAAATCAAACTGATTTTAGGTTATTATTAGGATTAAATAAGTTTGAATGAATGATTAAACGAATAAATATAAATGAACATATACAAATGAATATTCAAGAACATAATTGAACGAACACTAATGTTTATGTTTATTCGTTTAATTAAATAAATAAAATTTGAGTTCATGTACACTTTTCTGTTAAATGAAAAATTAACAAACTCTCTGCTAAAAAATTCATAAACGGTTCAATGAATATTAAGTGTTTTTGCGGATCTCTCAACACAAATATATCACAAAATAATCAAAAGATAAAAATCTATTGTCATAAATTAATATTTTTATAATTCACATAATATATACATTTAATAATTATATTATATTGTATTTACATCTATATCTATTTATTAGAAGAATCCAAAAAACAAAGAAAAAGGAGACGAAAGTGCACTAAGTATCAAGTGAAGATCATAAAAAGACGGTGAAACCGTGAAGAGTAGAGGGGCGCAAGGCAAAAGGCAAATTTGGTAAATGTCTTAAATGCCCCCACCCTCATTTACGCCTATCACCACTCCACCTCCTCATTTACCTTGAAAATGATTGGTCAAAACGTTAGATTGTAGCTAACGGAAATGTAACGGTTTCTTATATACCACCATCCTGACCCGCTGAGATTGAACCCGACCCGAATGAAGGATCCATGTTCCTTACATTGATTTAGGGGTGTTTATCATCTAATTCAACCGGTTTTTATGAACTTTTTTTTTAGAGTGAATGTCTCACTACGGTTTTGAAAAATGACAAATTGAATCGATTGTGTTGGATAGACCCGGTGGACAAACTTTTTTTTTTTTACCAATATGACAGCTTAAACCGATTTTTTTTCTTTAAAATATTACGTTACATATAATTCTTTAAAATAATAAAAATGATTCAAATAACTACATGCTAGAAAGTAAAAAATATATGTAATAAATGTTACACCTCCGTTTCGATATACATGACTAGTTTAAAGATTCAAATTGAATTGAATCGTTAAACCGCAAATTCACGATTACCAAACCATTAACCTTTATCTATGGTTTCGAAAAGCAAAAAACCAAACCGGCTATATTTGGTGGGTCGACTGATCGATTGGTTTCACAGGTTAAAGCTTTCTCTCCTAAATCATTAGTTTGTATTAAACGTTTTATCATTGTAAAGATTATTCACGACCACGGTCCAAGGTACATACATGTAACTATATATATTAAAACTAATTTTTTTCAATAATAAACATTAAACAAGTTTAAAACCTCAAACCAAACCTAATTGAAACTCATAAAACCATAGAAAACCAAATAATGAACCAAACCGCTAAGTTCTAAAACCGACTGACTTGTTTTGATTCGATTGCTTATTACATCTCACTGCCATGACCCGTGAAGTTAAAACCCGACCCGAACGGTCAATCCACCCAACTGCCCAACTGTACAAGTCAAACAAAAGTCCCTGTGCCATCGGTATCCGAACCCACACCCATCCTTTCGGACCCTATCACGTGTTCTACTCTCATTGGCCCATACTCAAGCATCCAATGAGCTCCTTTTTCCCTCTATAAAACCAAACGACGAGGCTTCACTTTTCCATCACCACCGTTTCTCATTCCCGTAACGTCGAAATGGCGCCAAAAGCAGTAACTTCTCCGGTGGCTTTTGCCGTTATTACTCTTGTTCTTCTTCTCTCTGCCTCCGTCAACGCACATGACTACTTTGATGCTTTACGGAAGTGCATTTTGTTCTTTGAAGGTCAACGTTCCGGCAGACTTCCGCCGGATCAACGTGTCAGGTGGCGGAGTCATTCTGCATTGCGCGATGGAGCCTCCGCAGGGGTAACTCTTTCGTTTTCTATCGTGTTTACATTCATATAATTGTGTAATGAAATGTGTGTTTGATTTTGACGGTTTTCACGTTCGCTGAATGATTATACGCTTCGTTTAGGTCAAAATCGTGAGTTCGTGATTGCGTTTTTCACTTTTTTGTGTGAGTTTCACTTTTTTGTTGTGTTGAATTTCGAATACAGCAGAACAATTGTGCGTTTGATTTGATTTTTGTTCAATAGTTTATGATTTCTATAAATTTCAGATTCATATAATCGTGTAGTCAAATGTAGGTTCGCTACACGATTATACGCTTCGTTTTGCTCAAAATCACGAGTTCGTGATTTTAACGTGTTTTTCACTTTTTTGTGAAGAGTTTCGTAGTACAATTATGCGTTTGATTTGATTCCTGTTTGCATTTTTTTGTAAATTTTCATTCATCTAATCATGTAGTGAAATGCAGGTTTAGCTTTGACATTTTTCATGTCTGCTACATGATTATACACTTTGTTTAGGTCAAAATCATGAGTTCGTGATATCAACGTGTTTTCACCTTTTGTGTTGAGTTTCGTATCGCAGTAGTACAGTAGTTGTGTGTTTGATTTGATTCATGTTCAATAGTTTATGAACTCTATAAATTTCACATTCGTCTAATCGTTTAGTGAAATGTAGGTTTACCGTTTACATTTGCCGTTTGATTTGATTATTCTTCAATAGCTTACGATCGTGAAATTACAGGTCGATTTGAGAGGAGGATACTACGACGCCGGGGATAACGTTAAATTCGGTTTTCCGATGGCGTTTACGACGACAATGCTGGCCTGGAGTGTGATCGATTTCGGTAAGACAATGGGGCCGGAGCTCGGGAATGCACTTAAGGCAGTGAAATGGGGAACTGATTACTTATTGAAAGCAACGGCAATAGACGGCGTCGTTTATGTTCAAGTCGGAGACCCGTATTCCGACCACAACTGCTGGGAGAGGCCGGAGGATATGGATACGCTGCGTACGGTGTATAAGATTGATCGGAGCCACCCTGGATCTGACGTGGCAGGGGAAACCGCTGCCGCTTTGGCCGCCGCATCGATTGTTTTTCGGTCACGGGATCCCGTGTACTCCCGCATCCTGCTCAACCGTGCTGTTAAGGTGCGTTTTATTTTTTTTCAGTTTGTTATTGCATAAAGTAGAGTTTCATATGGTTTTCTTACGTGTCGATTGCTGATTGGTTTGCTGCTATCCTTCGAAATATTCTCTGGTAATTTCTTGGAAAAGAAGATATTATGTACTATGTGGTGTTTTATTTTCTCTAGATGTTGAAGTTATGTTATATTGTGAGTATTGGGTTTTGCATCTACGATATTTGGAGTTTAAGTTCCAATTGTAAAAAAATAATATGAAAACATATAGTTAGGATTTTTTTTAATCTGATTTATTGGGATGAAGTATAATTAGGACATTAAAAAGCTTGGGAGAGAATAGTGAAAGTTACTTTGAAATAGATAAATCTTAGGTCAAGGTGACATACTTTATTCACATGGGATGCCATTTAATGAAATTCTGTTAAATAACTTCCTTTTAATGCTAGTAATTTTTTTTTAATGCTAGTAATTACTCACTACTTTTCCATTTCATTTTACTGTTTTAACGCAAATGTAGCGTGGACGTGAAGTTTGTGATTGGATGAGTTGCTATTCACTAGTCACTACTCTCATAGTCTCGTAGCTGAATAGGGCTTTTATTACGTATAATTGATATTACTATTTACAATTTTAACTTTTAAAAAATTTATTACATTTGCATAGAGAAAATGTTCCTTCTCATAAGTCTTATGGTATATAAAATGTTTAGCTTTTTTTAGTAAACTTTGTGAATGTCTAACTTAGCTGTTTTAAAATATTTTATAGTAAAAACCTAATAGTCACTAATCGTTTTATAAAATCTTATAAAGTAATTTTTCTACTCTAATAAAATGATAATTAGAAGGGACACGTGATAACATCACATTTATTCTTATAATTTTTTTCCCACTTACCTCTGCTATTAAATAATCAGATTAATTACTAATAATAATATTTATTTTTTTAAATTAAAATAGTTATTTATAAAATAAGAATGAGATACTTTTATTAATTTTATTTAAAGAAACAAATTTTTATAAAATAAAAAATTTTCTATAACATCAAACTTCCTTAAAAATTAAAAAAATTTAAAATTGATGTTCTTAAATAGTAAAATGTTTATAAATAAAATAATTAAAATTGAGAGTTATAATAAGATAGTTTTTAAAATGTTTGTTTTGAAACAAAATTTATATTCTATTTATAATAAAGTACGATTCAATCATATAAGAATATCATTTTATAATTAATATAAATTTTATTTTATTTAATATTTTATATTTAACTGTGTAATACATGGTTTTAAAAAAAATTATAATAACATCACTATACTTTTTAAGTAAATACACTGTTTTAAGTTTTCTCCATCATTTATAGCAATTGGGCATGAAATTGATTCATCTTCTCTTCATTTACAACGTTTCCCAAAGCAATTTACATACCCTCCAGTTACTTTTTTTTGTCAGGTCTTCCGGTTTGCTGACACTTACAGAGGTGCATATAGCGATTACTTGGGGTCTGCTGTTTGCCCTTTTTACTGCGACAACAATGGCTATGAGGTACTATTTTTAGGAAACATATAATCATTTTTGATCCATCTAAGAGCATTAATAGCTTTTTATATTTATGTACGTATAATTCTTATATTATATAAAATGATTGTTAGTGGTTGCGAGTGAAGAAAAAAAAAATGCTACTGTTCAATATGTAAATTTAAAAAAATACTATTCAATCCTTAAATTTTTTTAAATATTTTTATAAGTTGTTGTGAGTGGAGTAGAGAGAAAAAATAATGATAAAGCTATAAAATATTATTTAATTAAAAAATGAGAGAAAATATAATGTTTTTAGTGTAATTATATGGATAAGAATAATGAATGGACTATGAATGCTCTAATATATTCAAATGGTATTATGATCCTTAAATTCATATGTAGTATTTGATTTTTAAATGGAGAATTTACGAGAATAATTATATGGTTTCCTTCTTCATACTATATTTTCATAATATTCTATCTAAGAATTTCTTTTTAGTATGTAACATTCTGTTAATGGATGATTTTATCAGGATGAATTGTTATGGGCAGCAGCTTGGTTACACAAGGCATCAGGAAGACGGCAATATAGGGAGTACATAGTACGAAATGAGGTCATCTTGAAAGCAGGGGACGCCTTTAATGAATTTGGATGGGATAACAAACATGCTGGCATCAATGTTCTTATTTCGAAGGTATGTGAAAAAGTACTTTTTGTTTAATTTATCCATACAAATAAAACAGCATGTTATAACCCACATAATTTCATACAATTATTCCTAATTTTTCTTTTTTGAAAATTTTTTCATATAAAAAGCAAATCAATAAAGTAATAGTTTTGTTGGTAAATTAGTCAACTTTTTTTTTTTTATTTAACCTAAGGGGTTGTTTGTTAGTTTTTTTATGGTCGTTAAAAGACAGCATTTTAATGGTTCATAACTTTTTAATCTTTAATAGTTAATTTTAATGTTGAATGTTTAAGATGTATTATTAAAATTTAACCTCTTAATCATTTAATATTAGACTTATCTTTTAATTATTAAGAGGTTATGAACTATTAAAAAATAACCTTTTAAAGATCATTAAAAGGTTGCTACCAAACAACCTCTAAGTGGTATCTTAAACTCCTGCATACCATGAAGACATTGTAATGTAAAAGTCACACACACTTTTTGTTATTATTATTTTATTTATACATGACGGTATTTGTTTTTTCACAATTTACTTTTTGTGCATCTATTTTATTTTCTTAACAAGTGATTGAGTTTCAAAACATCACTGATGACTAAATTTTCTCATGTTTTTGACGGTTGAGTTAATAAAGTTTTTGTTTGACATGAGTACAAAAAATTATATCTAGTAAAATCTCACATGATAGTAGGGTCTAAGGAGCTTTTTTGACATGGATATGATCATATGAATTATAATTTGATCTTTAAGCTAATAAATCAATATTACCCAGGATTTGAAAACGTGTTATAGACGATGCCTCTTTTCTAATTTGTGGTTGATCTAGTCAAATCCTTGTCTTATGTATATGTCTTGATATTCCTTTTCTAAGTGTCTATTCTTAAATGTAACATGCTCCATACCCTAATAACTTGTGTCAGCAAGTCACATGGTTTCTTAGCTTCTATGGTCTAATCATGTTTATTTCTAAAGTGGAAGCCAAAGGTGGGTCCCCATTCCATGTGGGTCCTTGCCCACAAAATTCGGACAAATTGCCAAAACTAGATATCGTTTGATGATTTTCTCACAAGTTTTCTCTTACGTACCCAAAAGGAAATCTATGAGGTCTTGTGAACAAAAGATGGTATGAGAGGTTAGACGATACATAAGGCTCATTGACTATGGATGAGAGGTTAGAAAATACATAAGACTCGTTGACTATGGATGAGAGGATAGCCTTATAATTAATTACGTTTTTATGGGAGCAGCTACAAAACATGAATAATTACCATCAAATCATATAGCAAAGCATTTTACTTCTTAAATGTCCAACATGCATTATTGTGTGTCTATTGGTCTAAGGTCTTTATACAACAAGACCATGTCCTTTATCAAGAAACAGTGTCCTCCCTATGCAACAAATGCAGTGACTATATCTATTAGGTCTTTGCTCTCAAATAGAATGGGCTCATGCAATAAGTTATGTACCTCCATCATGTTTAGGTTTCTGTGGGTAATATGGTGGGACCCAACTATGGTTCAGTGTTAATCATCTACATTGCATGTGCATAAAGACAATGAAGGGTAAAAGCCAACAGGATTGTAGTGACACTTCACATTTCCTTTTGGTTCCCATACTTAATGGATGGAGGCAATTAGTATACCTTCATAACAATTAGATTGATAGCGACCTTACGTAAATTGGATAAAAAAAGGGTCCTAATATAAAGACACCCACCCAGATAAATCGACACCCCCCTATACGCCGCGTATGGGCTCGAATACACTGAAAACGAGGAAAATTCGGGGGGCTGTCAGAGAGCTATACGCCCCATATAGCTCTATACGACCCCCTTATACGACACATATAGGGCTATACGACGCGTATAGCGAATTTCGACACTGACTACGAGGAAAAATTCAGGGGGCTGTCATATGGCTATACGACACATATAGCCCTATACGACACATATAGAAATTGGTTGTAAGGTATCTTTTTGAGTGATGGGCTCTTATGGTTATAAAAAAATGCATTAAAAGAAAAGTTCAGCATATCAGCAGGAGACCATTACCATATACAATTCAATGTGACAAGTTTGATACAAGGCATTCTTTTACATGTACATTTTGCTTTGTGTTGCTATTAGTTAATAATTATGACGCGTAAACATTTACACAGAAAGTGTTGACGGGAAAATCGCCCGAACTGAAATCATTCCAGAACAACGCCGATGCTTTCATCTGCTCGTTATTGCCTGGAACCTCACATCTTCAAGTTCAATACTCACCAGGTTTTTTTCTTTTCTTTTCAACACAAACCGTTTTGAGATAAACTTTTTTAAACTTTTGATTTGGTGATAATAGGTGGGTTAATATTCAAAGCTGGAGGAAGTAATATGCAACATGTGACCTCACTATCTTTCCTACTGTTGACTTATTCTAACTACTTAAGCCACGCCCATCGCTTTGTGCCATGTGGCGATAAAATAGCTTCCCCTGCTCTTCTCAAAAGCTTGGCCAGACGTCAGGTTAATTCAATCTCTGATTTTACTTTTTATAAATTGGTAAAAGTACATATGCTGTTCACAATACGTAATCTTGTGAACCACATACACTAAACATTGCATGCCATTATATAACAGTCTTATGTCGGATTCAAAGTCAAAAACAAAAATGTTTTTTGGCCCTCACTTTGCGGGACTTAAATTTGATATTTGATACTTTATTGAACATCACATGCATATTTTTATTCACAAAGTTTTCAAAAATGGTTTGGAAAAACTTGTAAACATGATTGGAATCTTATGATGGAATAATTAATCGATTGAGGGGCGTCATGGGCGCTTTAATAGTACCTATTAGTGTTGGGACCATGTTTCATGACTTGGGTTATTGCCAAATGGATAGCGGCAGTTAATTCCGGGTCCATAATCAAGTCCCGACAAAGAACAACGGTCATAATGTTTTCTAACCTTTTACGCACAAACATTCCCTTGAGTCATGGGCCATGGGCCTTCTTGGACCTCTCATAGTGTTACATTGTTTCTGCCAAATCAAACACCAAACTTGTATATAGCACGGGTGTTTACGGGTTTATTTTATTTGGCTGTTTTTTTTTTAATTCTTAGGCTGAACTGCTAACTAAGGTTTCAAGAAACGTAAAACAAAACTGGTTGGGTTTGGTGTGTGGGCGAGTGTTGCTTGTTTTACTGGTTTTGACTAGTTTTTGCTTTAAACCAACTTTTTTCTTCAAAATCTTTAGTTTTGTTTAATATTTTAAAATGAAAAAAAATTATTTTATGATTATAATCCTTATACTTAACTGCATATTTCAGAAATAAAAAGATATTTATAAAGAGTGAAGGCTAAATGATTTGATCGGTTTGTATACAGCCGGTTCTAAATTTCAAACGGGGACCAATGTTTAAAACCACTAAACTGGAAAATCAAATTGTTTGGGTTTGGACGGTTTGATTGGTTTCAACTGTTTTTAAACACACCTAGTACTTTTAGCATGAGAACTTGTACCGTCCGTTCTAAATCATTTTACATTTGTCTTTGCTTCACAGGTGAACTATATTCTTGGAGATAATCCGATGAGAATGTCATACATGGTTGGATATGGTCCTCGTTACCCACTAAGGATACACCACCGTGGCAGCTCGTTACCGTCGGTTAGAGTCCATCCAACCCCCATAGGCTGCAAAGCTGGTTCTCGTTACTTCTTTAGCCCAGACCCAAACCCAAACGTACTAGTCGGAGCCGTAGTCGGTGGGCCCAACACCACCGACGCGTTCCCCGACTCCAGACCCTTCTTTCAAGAGACCGAGCCAACGACATATATAAACGCACCATTGGTGGGGCTATTGGGCTACTTTGCTGCCCACCCTTGATTTTTAAAAATGGTTCATTGGGTAGTGGTGTGCAAAATGGTCACCCTACCTTAATGGCTTACCCTTATAAACCGCCGTTATTAGCGTTGATTTTCAAATGGAAAAGGTTGCAGTTGTATCTAATTATTGTTAAATCTATCATGTCCGACATGGTATGTTGTTTTCTTGTTTTATAAAGTGAAGTTCCTGTAATTAAGGGAAAATTGGGGTCTAACATTGAAAGATGCAACTCATGTCTGTTTTGATTTTTAATGGAATTAATTTTGCTAAACATGATGATTATGACCGAAAAGTAGTTTGGGATGATGGAAGAAGTTGAAAAAAAGTGAAATAAAATTATTTTTTTTGTTATTGATCATCGGTAACTTTTGCAATGGATTAAATTGTATAAATTGGTAAAATACAACATATAAAGATCTTTATTTTTTAAGTATATTTATTGGTCATTGGTAATATATATGTAGTTATTTGACCCCGTTGTTTATGAAATGCAAGACCTTACCCTAACTTCTAACGAATCTAGGTGGTCGTTTGTCATTTCGCATCTCAAATATCGGCTATGCATTTATTCCACATACTTGATACTAGTGTGAATACTAAGAAATGCGTTTCAAGTTTTTAGTTTCAATAATAATCTACTTTTCATATCACAACTTGCACTTGATAATCCATTTGATATATTCTTCTAGTAGTGATAACTTAGACTAAATTTGATAAAATCACTAGAGCTTAAACCAAGCTTGAGCTTGTATAACTTAGACTAAATTTGATCTCAAAATTTCCTCTTTACATGCCTATGTCTAAAACTTAAGCTCAAGTGTTAAATCGTTTTATAAGCTTGAAAGCTTGACTCATTCACTAAATTTTTTTGTTTAATGATTTTTTTTGTATATATAACTATTTTACCTTATGTAGAATTGTAATATGTATTATTTAGCTTTTTCTATAATTAAAATAAATTTTAGCACTTATACGTGATTATACAACCTAATCAAGATCGGTGTATAAGGCTTGAGGCTAAACTCTTTTGTTTTATCAGATTCATAACAATCTTAAATAGCCTGTTAACGACTTAAATTAATAAACTGTAACTTTAAAGTCAATACCCATAGCAACTAAGCAAGTACCTCCTCAAAAGGCTAGTTTATTTTTGGGCCTCAGGCCTCATCAAACCTGCATTTCTGGCGTTTAAGTTTATCATTTAAGTTTATCATTTCATGCCTCTTTGGGGCTTGGGCCATGTTTTGGCCCGTCAGATTAATGTAAAATCAAATCATTTGCAAGTTGCAACTAGAAACAAAATAAATAACAATTATAATCTTCTCCTAATAATTAATTAAAACTTTAGGCACATGTTAGCACCAAATTTCACCCCATAAAAAATTTCCCGCCCAAACCCTCTATGAAGGTTTAGCTAAAAAACACGGATTATGACCCTGTGTTAACATGACCCGTTTTCACATCCATCCTGCCTCATACTCATCGAATTTTCTCATGTTTACTCTCCTTTAATCATGTTTGTCCAAAGACCTATCTCGTATTCATCTATTTATTTTTCTTCGTTGTTCTGATGATTAAACAACTTTTGGAGTACATTCAATTATGATCCAATAACAAATTTTCTAATGCACTGAATGGTAACTAATTATTGATTCCAACTTTAAGTTGTTGATTCTAGTTGTAACAGGTTTGCCTTCGTTATGGAAACCACCGATGGAGATAGGGATCATTTGTACAAAATTGTGAAAAGAGCGAAACTTTATGTTGTAATCTCTCCTCAAATGGGGAAATAGGTGAATAATGTTTATGGTATTGTTTGTTTAATAATTTGTTGCTTTAAATCCACAGGATGTTTATGCCATATGGTCGTTTATTCTGTTAAGATTGTGGCATTTTTGGCAGCCATGGAAACTTATAGTATAATTTTCTAACGCTAGAGTGGCTCTAACAGTAACATATTGGTGCATAGACTAAGAATTTTGGGAGTAGTGCTCTGGACAGTGCTCTTTTTATTGGATATTTTGATGTATGCTTGAGAATATAACGAGAAAAAACAATAATGACCAAATCATATTTCACGTTATGACAATTTGCCCACATCTTAGATTGGTTATTGCTCTTTCTGAAATGAACCCTTTAGAGTTTTAGGTCTTGTAATAGTCGGATTAAAGCAAGCAAGCTTAACAGCACCAACACTATGATTAGTTATGATGAGTATGATAACATGGTTTTTTTTTTTTTTTTTTTTAAAGTTGGTCCCATTTTATCAAAAAAACTAACGAGTGTTAACTTTCAGTTAATAAGTGATCATTGGAGTAAAATTATTTAAAGTTAGGAATGTTTGTAAATATTTTCTGAGTTGGGATTAATACCGGCTAATAAATGAATGTTGAAATTATTAAAATCCAATAACTATTTTTTAAATGATTAACTCCATGTAATACATAGGTACTAGTCTAAATTTATATAATTTTAATTATACAATATTGTGTAATACACGGGTTAATAATCTACTTTTATTATAACTACTTATATTTCAAAAGTATTTAATAGTGTTCTATAAGAATACAAGCAAGTGGTATAACCTTTTAATACATATGATTGTGCAAGTGCCGAAGCCCACCCATCGTTTATCCAAGCCACCCCTTTCTTTTAAGATCCTAAAACAAAATAAAATATTAAACATATAACTAAGTTATTTATTTTAATTCTTTAACAACAACAATATGATATTTTTAAATATCAAATACGCCATTAAGACGTGTTAATTTCTACCTGCATTCCCGAGTTTCCGTCTTATATTTTACGTTAATTATCTATATTTGTGTACGTGTAGGTTCAGATATAGAACACAATTCACTAAACAAATGGGTATAAGAGATTAAAAAAATAGATTAAAATGCCTTTTTCGTACCTGGTTTTTCGTTAAATTTATTATTTCAATCTGAAGTTTCATCTTTTTTTTTTGTTATTTCAATCACTATAATTTTTCAAAAGTTGTCACTTCCACCCACTTTATTAACACCATTAAAACCTCCGTTATAACTCTACTATTTAGTGTGTAATAAGGTGGTTGAAATTACTGAATTAGTAGTTTTTAATAAGAAGACAATAGTTTTATTATGAAATCATTTTCAGGTTCCTTCATCCTGATAAGAATCATTTAAAAAGATTATATTCAAAGTCAAATCGTTGAATGAAATATTTAATAAAAAACCGTTTTCTAAATATAAGAAATATTCCATGAACATGCCATACATGTATTTGTATAAACATAAACAAATGTCTACATAAATAATAGTTTGAATCGTTCAAACATTGCTATTTTTTATGTAAGAAGTTATCATCAAACTTTTTCATAATTTATATGACGTGGAACAGTTAGTTCAAGTTGTTTTATCAACTAAATAAAGCTTCGCAAGATATTTTCAATTTATAGCAGAACACACATATATATAGTAATAGGTTAGTACACTGTGTATAACACGCGTTGAATAAATAAAATATTAAATAGTTATTGATAAAAATTAAAAAAATTATAAAACAATCTTTTGATATAAGATATGATTGGCATTACGTACGAGTGATAAAAAGACGATATCATTTTTTAAACTTTTGTTTAATTTTTTTTTTGTTTTTTTCAAAAAAAGTTGGTTTTTAAACAAATTGTTTCAAAACAAACCATTTTTAAAAAAATGTCATTTTTAATAATTTCTTTATTTTAATTTTGAAATTTAATTATTTTCGTTTCATGAATATTTTATTTTTTAAAAGCCACAGGTTTTAAAATATATTGTGTTTTTTAAAAATTTGATATTTATTTTTGAAAAATCTCTTATTTTATAAAAAAAATATTTCTTGACAAATTGCATTTGTAGAAAGATCTATTTTTTTAAATTAATAAAAAATATTTTCAATATAAAAAGAATTAAATAATATCATTTGTATTAAATGTGATATTTATTAGGAGAGAGAAGAAGGAAAATAAAGTTTAAGAGCTTTAAAATTATGACAAGTGACATACAAAAATCTTATTTTATTAATATAGATAGATTAAGGTATTTTTAGAAGTCATAAATATTTTTAAAACCATGACAATTAATCTGAATCCTTAGATCATTAAATAAATGACTCAAACTTATAATAATACGTTAATAAATAAATCTTGTTAGTTTTATATCATAATGGTAATACAGAGTTTTATAATAATTCATTTCATAACTAACCCCATATTCTATCACTTCTAATTTTTCAAATCAATTATGATCCTACATTTTCCCAACACATTTGACCGTATATCAAATCAATTTTATTGAAACTATTATATTTAATATAAATACAACTCAACAAATATTATTCGAAATAGAAAACCTAAATCATCACCACATTGCCACCAACGTTTTCTTCGTACCCCATAACTTTTTTTTTTATTTCAATTAAAGTTTGAGTTCCATTTTTTAATCATGAATCATTGAGCATTCATCTCTTAGTTTCCCATTATTTGTTGAAAAATCCATTATCTGTATCATTATATTTTAATTTTTAAGATTAGAAAATAACGAGTTTTGAAATTGATACTGCTAGTTTTAAAAGTGTAAAAAGTTCCATAAAAAGACTAACCATATATATATTATGTTGAGTCCAGATTACATTTGTTGAATTTACCTGTAACTTACAAGCAATTTACAAAAACATAATTTGATAAACAGCTAATTAATAAGAAATTATGCCAGATTTCAACTCTATCAACACATTATTTAATCCCTATATGTGATAGAGATACCTAGTATTGACTTTACAAACACATTACCAACTATTGTGCCTATAAATATCACTCCAAATTATATATCATTCATCACATCACCAATACAAACAAACAATCCCATTACTTTATAATCATGTACAATCAAACCGAGTATTCACAACCATCATACGGTCAACCACCACCGGCGCCGGCGCCAAAGAGTCAACCACCACCGCCGATGGCGGCCCCACCGCAACATATGACCTATGCCGGCCAATGGTCCTCCGGCCTTTGTGACTGCACCTCTGATGTCTCCAACTGTAAGTGTGTTATAACGTACCTTTGTTCATCAATTATTTTGTGTAAAAACGGTCTTTAACCAAAGAAAATTTTATTAACGTTGATCTTGTGACACTTCTTCGATGATAGGTTGCATTACGTGTTGGTGTCCGTGCATTACATTCGGGCAAATCGCTGAGATCGCGGATAGGGGAACTACTTGTAAGTGTCTATCTTTGATGGTGTAGAGGTCCAAGAGTCTACTAGACTTGATTATCTTGAAGTTGAAATCGAAATTCAATTTTAAAATAATTTTTATAAGTATAAATGTGTGTATGTGTCTACGAGCAATGAGAGTATTATGTATTTTAGTCAAATGTTAGTATTAATTAATTTAAATAGCAATTAAAATTTGGGACCCTTGGCTTAAAGTCATAGCATTATTTAAGGAAATGTTAGACATTCCAACGTATTTTTGGTTGTGCCTATGTGAGAGATCCATGGTTTTGAACTTTAAAAGAGGTTTTATGACGTTTACTGCTGCATCACCTCTTTAGGACTCATGAGAGTATGCGATCTAACCATTAGTAATTTTGATTTTGTGTATAAAAACAGCTTGTGCCGTTCACGGGGCCCTTTACACTATACTTCTGACACTCACCGGATGTCAATTTATATATTCTTGTACGTATCGGTCTAAAATGAGACAACAATACATGTTGCCTGAGGAACCCTGCAACGACTGTTTGGTCCATTTTTGTTGCGAGCCATGCGCCATGTGCCAAGAGTATCGCGAGCTTCAGCACCGCGGGTTTAATATGGCTCTTGGTAACATGTTATAAGTTTATTAATATCAGTATTTTAAATTAACAAGTATAGAATAATATTCTTATTCTAGATTTTATTCATTTTGCAATGTATTTAGGATGGCATGGAAACATGGAGATGCAAAATCAGGCCGCCACGGCGCCACCGTTTGCTCCGGCAGGAATGAAACGTTGATTATGATCCTTTGAGTGCATGAAGATTCAAGATATGTTGTTATAGTTTGTGCAAGTGATTTTAAATTTATTGGTGTTAAAATAAATGTAAAAGTTTGTATATGAATCGTTGAAAAATGATTATAGACGTTCTTTTGTGGGTGAATCAGACTTCCCATGTCCAAAATGAATTCTAAAATTATTGTTGTTTTTGTAATGAAAGTAATTATTTTGATTCCATCTTAATCTTGACTTATCATTGTTGTTGGATATAACATGTGCTGATGTGCATAAACTTAAAATAATAATAATAATAAAATAAAAATAATAATAAACTCGTCGTATTTAAATCATCATATTCTGCTACACAGCAATATCTGTATTGACAAATTATTAATAGATCATGTTTCTTAAAAGTAACCTTCATGTTAATTATAATTGAAGCAATTAACTGTACAAACTTTCTAAATAGATGGTTTTTTCTTCAATGTTATCATTGTTAAAAGTCTAGAATCTCTCTTCATTCAAACTACTAGATGTTGTATTTAAACTAAAATTTTGACATGAACGTGAAATAACAAAGAGTTATCTAAATTTAAACAAATTTTATTATAAAAAAAATCTTTACATACTCATTAATATGATTCTTCCTGTTTTACTACATGTTGGTATAGTTTGTCATAGACAAATGTTATATAGAAGGATATAGGATATATAGATTATAGCCCATGGGTGTTTTTGGATCATTCTGTGTTGGACTCAAATGCATTGGGCCAAGCCCAACCGGGGTACAACCTATGAACCTAAGGCCTAAACTTCTAAATTATTATTTCCTTTTTGTACTTTAAAAGCATTTTATATTGTTCGTTATGGTTACTAAAATTGCTAAACCGAACACAATAATACAATGTTTCGTAAAATGACAAACTAATCTAATCCGGTTGGGATGTTAGTGGTTTGGAGGTTTGACATTATTTTTTTGCTGTTTAAAATATTTATATTATTTTATATTTTTAAAAAACCGTAAATTTGTATTAAAACATTTAAATGATAAAAATGATTTGAATATAATACATAAACCTAAATATGCATAATGAGGTTTGTGACTGGTTTCTAGTTTCAAATGTCGGCCGGATCATTAAACCACCAAAAGCGAACCACATAAATCTCAAACGGCTTAACCAACTTACTTGCTTCAGTTTGATAGGTTTAGTCGGATTCAATAATTTATATAATCCCCTCTATTTTGGTTTGTAAAAATGTTAAACCAAGCGTGCTGGGTGTAAACTCAAGCAAAACCGTATAAAAAAGTTTATTAAAAACTCAGTGTTTGACTCGACATGATAGTCTTATATTGAAGGATCCTCTTGAACCTATATCAAACCTTGACCACATTTAAGTTACTCTTTTTAACCTCAAACAACCATCCAACTTTCTTGAACCATATTTCAGCCATAGACATGGAGATTTCACAAGATACAACCCATATACAACATAAAACCAATTAAAATTCAATCAATCCGTCAAAACCAACCATGTGAATCTCAAAACGTCTATAGAGCTAACTAAACGACTTGCTTAAGCTAGATTGGTCTATCCGATTTCAACGATTTATAAAAAGGTATTTGTAAAACCGTCAAAGATTAATTAGCTTACTTGCTTTAGCTTTGTTTGAAAAAATGATAAACCAAGCTTAAACTATTACACTAAAAGGTATTTGCTACGGAAAGTCAGTTGCAAATTTTGCCATGACTTAGCTGTGAACAGATTTTGCTATGGTTTAGCTTCATCGTAAATGAAATATGTAGTAAAATACATACCAAAATTGAGAAATAATTATTTAAAAAATAACTTAATACAAGTCACAGCAAATTTAGAAAAAACTAAAAATAATTAATAACATCCATAAAAAAAACCCATTTTCATTAAAAACTAATGCAAAACTCTAAGTCGTAACCTTTTGGTATATTAATGGAAAGATTTGACATTATCATAAACTTTAAGGTCTCCAAAGCCAACCTTCTTCAACTTATATGAAACCTTCACCACATCTTACTCTTATCTTGTCAAACAAACAACCATTCAACTTTGCTAAACCATTATGCACCCATTTAACATGAAGAATTCACATGAAACAACCCACAAACAACATGAACCTAATCAAGATTCATCGAACACAGGACAACCTCATGAATCTTTGTACCTCGTATTACCTTATCTTCCACTTTTCGAGCTTCTCGCCATGGCTCAAGCGTGTAGATCCCTCAACGATGCTTTGAACAACGATATCTTGCCGTGGTTGGACATTATAGTCGAAGATAAGGTTCCACGATCGCGGGTTTCTGATGAAATTTTGATGAAGATTACTTCGAAGGCGATGGGTCGGCTTAGAAGTTTGGTTCTTGTTAATTGTGGCAAGATTACAGATGATGGGCTCCAAAATGTTGTAGCCAATAATCCTGGGATTAGCAAGGTATGATCAATTATTTTGTGGGTGTTTTGGGTATGTTGTTTCTAAGTGATTATTATGATAGAAAAATTAAAATAAGACGTCAAGAATTAGTTCAGATGAAGAAAATAAAAGATCATATTTTAGCTAGCTTGTTTATATAATTACATGTAAATGTTCATGTCACCCAAGTTTTTCAAGTCCAGAATCAATATAGAAAACAAGATCAATTGAAATAATTCTCCATAGACGTTTATTAGCAACCAAAAAAATCACTCAAAACTTGATTACAACCATCTACCATAACTCGGTATTTATAACTAAACTATTATATATTTTAATAACAAACTAATGCTATTAATTAGGATTCTATCGAAACTTGATATTATCCTTTTATTTAAATCATTCTTATAATCAACTTGTGATAGATGAGAATTAATCTCCCAACAGTTTTAATGGTTATAACTATAAAATAAGTCGAAATTATTATAACTATGTATTTTATGTTGGTGTATCAAGTTAAATTGTTAGTGAAATATACAAAATGAACAGCTTTTTACTTTTTTTACTTATACGTGAAATTGTTTATCTAATATATTTTTTTAAATGGTAGGAAATGCTTGTGCATTTCAGTACATTTATAATAATACGTAAATATAAAATAAACTCATGACCATAAAAATAACAACTGGTGTATTTATTAACGTATAAGTGTTAGAAAAACATTTATTTTCGTGACCTTTTAAATCACATTATTATTTGAAATTTGTAGCTTTGATTTTAGTTAGTTTCTAATGATATTGTTTTCAAGTGTCATCATCATCCTGAAGTTGCTAACTCAAATCAATTGAACTAGTGTTTACAAACTTTAGGTTTTAAACGACTCTAGAACATAAAAAATAACTTTTTAAAAACTCTTATATTTTTCAGCTACATCTACCTCAATGTCGGGGCTTAACCCCCGAAGGGATCATCAAAGCAGTGACAACGTTAAATCAACACAACGCGACCTTAAGGACGCTAAAGATAAATGGCATCCTCAACATCACGAAAGAACACCTTCAAACACTGCATTCTTTGCTAAACTCCAACGATTCTTCTTCCATTGACGTTGAAATTTGCCCGAAATGTGATGAGCCGAGAGTGGTGTATGATTGCCCTTTGGGAACATGTGATAGAAAACAGACAACAGGTAGTTGTCGAGGGTGTAAATTTTGTGTTTCAAGGTGTGAAGAGTGTGGAAAGTGTGTCGGGTTTGATGATGAAGACAACGAAGCAGCGTGTGAAGATATGTTATGTGAAGGTTGTTGGATTAAGTTGCCTAAATGTGATTATTGTAACAAGCCTTATTGTAATAAGCATGCTTATAAGCAATGTGCTATCCCGGGTTCCTCTCATTTCGTATGCGAGGCTTGTTACATGATGATCGATGAAAGTTGAATGAAAATAGGCAAAAATTACAGTATTTTCTCCCTTTTTTAATCAAAAACTCGTATAACGCTAAATATGATGAAAATACTGGTGAAAGAATGATGGATTATGAAGAACAAATACGCGATTCGCTTGTTTCTACTAATAAAATTTTACAAACGAATCCACATCGACGACAAACCTACATCCCACCCCACTTCTTGGGGTGGAACAAAATCGCGAAATCCAGAACCGAACTTTTTGTGACAATTTACAAGAATGCCATGCTCGAGAGTAGCACTGTGAAAATCCTCATAATAGAGATCGAATCATAGGCGTCGAAAGGTAACGAGCTACTTGATGAAGTTGAGTTTGAAGATGGAGCGAGAGATGTGCCGTTTATGAAGGTCCCGTTACTCCCATTACTACACAAACAAAGATCATGAAAACGATAACTCGATAAGGTTAATATTGACTTTTGATGTTAGAAGTCAAAAGTTTGACATCCAGAAGAAGGCAAGTGCATCTATAATGAGGATAAAATCATCACACACAAAAACCTGTTTCTATATAAACTTATATATAGACTTAAGGGAAAATATTACAGAATAGTAATCAAGTTTATTGAATGTTTCATTAAAAAAATTACCGACTCCAAAAACCTCTTAAGCTTTAGCATTTTCTTCGTCGTTGTGGAAGTTTTTATAAATGGTTAGTAATCATTCAGTCAGTAAGTTTAACAAGTTATGCAGATTTACAGAACTGAAATGATATTAAAACTTAGGTTACTTTTTTATGTTAAAAAGAAAAAAGGTTAAGCGACTTTGCTGGAACCGGTGGCGTTAAACGACCGACGTAACCAACCCAACCGCCCAAAACAAAGCAGGTAGACTAGTTTGAGATCCTAACGGTTTGGTTATGGTTCGGTCTGGTTTGAAACTCGGAAGCAACCGTGTGGACCAAAGTGCCTTGACCTTTATAATTTATACATCTGTTTTCACTTTTAAATTGTAGTTATGTAAACATTTTATAGTTATAAATCAGCTTTTTCATTTTAAAAATTTTAAATAAACTAAAAATATTAAAAAAATCAAGTAAAACCGCCAAAACCAAACCGTTAAACCATTGGGCCCGACGGACCAATTCAAGAACCATTGTCAAAACCGTCCTAGCCTGACCCGACCGTAAACACCCTAACTGGAACCATATTGACATGTTTTATTGGGTTGTATTAGATGTTTACCTTCCTGGAAAGATACAACTGCCATGACCTGCAAACCAAAAAAACAACCATCATCACATCATGTTACACTGAAATGTATAACATTACAAGCACAAAGTACAACCCTCAATGCACGTAACCGCACTTACTTGGATCAGTGGTAGTAATAGTCGCCACCCCGTTAAAATCACAAGTCCCTTCAGCCATACCCATCCTATGATAATAAGCATTGAAAGCATAAGTCGCGTGTGCAGCCACGGTATCCGGTTCATAACAAGGCGCGCCCTGGACCATAGCCGAACAGTCAACCTTCCCGGGCCCACAAGCCCAGTCCAAAGCCGCCTGCAGCATCTTCCGGTCCACACCCTCCCGCGCCACACAATACGTCTGGTTCGTGGTGTCATTAGCCAACATGGTCCCCGAGCCCGTCAAATGCAACACGTATATCGGCCTCCCGGTAGCATCAAAAAGCCCCCAGTTCTTCTCGGAAACCGCACCCGATCTCGCATCTTCGTTGTAGAGCTCGTAAATAAACGTACTCACCGCCACCCCTGGGTGCTTCGGGGTCCCCGTGTTGTTCAAAACATGCTTGATCAAATTACTGTTGTAGGTGTTCGCGTTATCCATAGTGGCATCGGGCTCGTCTGAATCGCCTTTCGAGGGCCAGCCCGATTCCGTCACCACAATCGGGATGTTTGTGAAGTTTAGATACGACATCGCGAAGTAAGCAGCGTCCACCACCGCATCGAACACGTTCGTGTAATGCAGAAGGGTGTTCAAATCAATCGCCTCTTTATTCGGGGGCAGAGGGCGAAATAAAGCATAATCCAACGGGATTGCATCATGTGATTGCATGTAGTCGTAATACGGGTAGACGTTGAGCATGAGGTACGATCCGGTGGACTGCAGGAACTCGAGCAACGGGATCATGACCGGCTCCCATGTCCGGTTGAAGAAGGCTTGGGACGGGGGAAACGAGTCAAGGATTATCGACGACGAGTGGGCAGTGGAGACTTTGATATGGGAATCGAGCCTGGCAGTGACTAGGGCCGCGTGGATGTACTTCATGGCCGAGACTAGGACAGGGGCCGCGTTCGGGATGGTGGTGAGGACCGCGGACCCAACCGATATAGCAGTGATGTTGGTGGCAGGGACGTGAGAGAGGATGTTATGAGCCACCCAGTTCGCGGCAGTGGTGTTGGACTGGCCGATGGCGAGAAGCTGCTGGTTCGGGACCGAAACGGTGACATGGATTCCCGTTCCAGCGAGGGCGATCAGCATTGCTGAGTCAGCGTCGTAGAGTCTGACGTGGCGGATTTGCTGGGCCTTGAGAAGGGCTACCACTTGGGTCGGGTTCGGCATGTCGGTTAGGGCGGTGCCTATGTTCACACCTACAAAAGCTTCTGTAACAGAAAACAGTTTAACAGACAATTGTTTTTGGTAATAATAAAAGTATAAAATCATGAGCATGATTTTTATGATGAAAAGTATGTAGAAAAAGTTTAGGTATGTAGTTTGTGTTACGACTTACGTATTAATAAAAATGTCTTGAAATATACAAATTTGGCGTTTTTATATAAAATAAAGTAAATACGTAAAGATTTGATACTTGAAAAGTAAATAGACAAAAAAGAACATATAAATAAAAAAGTAAAAACAAGGCATGTACATACATATGTATTTACACATCATATTACTTTATCCTAGTGGTTTTCTCAAATTATAAAGTGATCTCATTTTCTAATAATGGAATGGATGAATGCAAATTTTCAGGGACAAAGATGAGTTGTACAATTTTTTATGAAAAATCATACACAAAGATCTTATGTCTCTATAAGGAAAGAAAATGACAATAATAACCTTCAAATTTGACCTGGATGGACCCAAATGGAATCTTTCATAGTCATTTTATTCCTACTTTAATATTCAAAAATTTAAATTCATATAATTTATTTAAAAATAAGAAAGAAAAACCAGAAATGTAAGGCATGTATGAGTTGTATTTCCATTGTGGTATTTTAAAAAGTAATAAAAATACACAAAAAGCTATATGAAATTAAGAACTTTCTTTCTTTTTAACAGTAAAAGTCAAAGCTTTACTCGTTTTTTTTTCAAAATTTAGGTTTTATGAGAACAACATGCCATATTTATACGCGGTGACCAATAGATATAATGGCAGTTGGAACAACATACCGTATTTTACAAGTTAGATGTTTTTTAGGAATGAATCTATCTTACTCTACTTCTAAACTACACTCCTCTTATATATTACGCTTATTAAGATTTGAACCTTCACCTCCCCATAATAGTGCTTCTAAAGGCAAAGCCTCTACCAGTCGGCCACCAACCCCAATGGTTAGCTAGTTGGATAATCGTATATAATGACGAGTTAGATATCCATCTTATATATCAGAGTAAAAGGTGTTTAGAGCATTCACAGCAGGCTCTCCATAAATCTGTGAGTGTGTTCTCTATATTATAGAGAATGGTTATTAGTGGTTGTGAGTGGAGGATAGAGAACATGTTACTGTTCATCTCTATATTTGAAAAAACACTGTTCATTTCTATTAATTTTTTAATATTTGTTGAAAGTGGTTGTGAGTGGAGGAGAGAAAAAATGTAATGATAAAAGTATAGAAAAATATTATTTTATTGAAAAGGAGAGAGAAAAAATAATGTTTTTTAATGTAATTATAGAGATGGAGATGAAGGATGGGTTGTGAATTCAGGGTATATGTGTTTTTGGATATATGAGTTTGTGCCTAATATTTGACTCCATAAAAACTATTTCTTTAATTAAATCATCTGAAGTTGCAACAAAGTTTATAATAAGAGTACAAAATATCCAAAAGGGTATCTCAAGAAAATGTTGTTTAGCCTAGAAGTGGCTAGAACTACTAAAAAGATGCAAAAATATATATATATATTTTTTTATAAAAAATACGAAAACAACACTTTTAATAAATTTCCAACTTAATAACTATGAAATACTTAAAAAATATTGTAAAAGGTACAAATGTAAATAACTTGTTACTATCTTTGCCAAAAAAATTGTATTATTTTATTTTCCTAAAATATATTTGAAAATAAGTAGATACTCGAAGTATATTTGCGTATACAATGGCCATTGCTGTATGTTTCATAAGGGTGTAATTTAATTTAATAAAGATATATACACCAAAAATGATATTTTTAAGATTTTCACCGTTTTTAAAGTGAAAATTGTTGATTTAAAAGGTGTATCTAAGGGGTAAAAAGTATATAATTCAAATGTGTGCATACATAAATGTGGAACCCATAAAACAATTTTAATCTAGAACAATTGAAAAGACATAACTTTACTAATTTTTAATGAGAACAAACAAGAACAATGGAGAGTGTTCATAAGTTCTTCCCCTATCTGAAACACCATAAACCCTAACTAAAACACCTCTATCTCGATTAAAATCAAATAACAACCAAACATTCAACAAAGATCATTAAATATGCAAAAGGGTATCTGAAAAAGTGTTATTTTTGCAAGAAAATATAAAAAAAATATGATCTTGAAGTGCAACATCTTGATTTTTTAGTAAAAGATTTGCAGAAATAAATGAAGGATTTACAGAGAGGAAAGGGTCGTTGACCTTGGTCAGCCATTGCAGCTAAAGGTAGAAGGAGGATGAAGATAGCCGCCATTAATCTCCAATAAGCCATTGAAGTGCAGCTTGAGCTTAAGAACCCTGAAAATGTAGAGAGAGAAAGTGAGGGTTCTTGAGGGGAAGAAGAGCCAAGAGAGTGGGACTATACTAGCTTTATGGTGTATATTATTTTAAATTTTTTAATCTTATTCAACCATAAGGATTGTTCACACCGTCCTAATTTTTTATATCAGGTATTATATTAATAAACTAGTTTTATTAAAATCTTGTATTATTAAATAAAAAATATTAAATACAATAACTTTTTATTAATTATACATTAATATTTTAATATAAAATATGACTGAAATCTTTATTATTAATATAAAATATTTTAATACAAAAACTTTTTTTGTTATTTCAGTCACTATAGTTTACCAAATGTTGTCATTTTCATCCACTCCACTAATACCGTTAAAACTTTGTTAAAAATCCGTTAAATATTAGGGTATTTTAGTCTTTTTGAACATCCTAATTATCCAATTAAAACAAATTAGTCAATTAACATTCAATTAAAAATAAAAAACACATGAAACGACTAGTGAGACCAAAAGCTTTAATTTAAAAGCTTCGATTAACTCTAACCCATGTTGTTCGATTGAGATATGCCTGAGATTTCAATTAATCTTTACGTTTTGTTTAAACGTGTACCGTTATTTGATTGATGTCTGTTGTGGGATTAAGGTTTGTTGTTGACATGCTTTATTTGATTGATGTCTTTGAACGTGACAATAACAGACCTCAATTGAACAACACTACACATTGAAACAAAACGTGAAAATTAATTGAAATCTCACATCAGACCCTAATCGAACAACATGTGTTAGAATTAATCGAAGCGACCGGTCTCACGAGTCGCTTCATGTGTTTTTTAGTTTTAAATGAATATTAATTGATTAATTTATTTTAATTGGATAATTAGGGTGTTGAAAATACTAAAATACCCTCATATTTAACTAAGTTTTAACATAGTTTTAACGGTGTTAGTGGAGTGGATGAAAATGACAACATTTAGTAAACTACAGTGACTGAAATGACAAAAAAAAAAAGTTTTTGGATTGAAATGAAAAATTCAACAAAACGTTAGGGACGAATATGAGATTTTACTCTATATTTTAACTAGAGTAGAGAGATATTTATGATTTCATAATTTTCTTACATTATTCTTTTGTTATTTTAATCGTAGAGTGTAATTTGATACACAAGTAATTATAAAGTACTTATACTATGTGTATTAACTACCTGGTTTTGCCTATATGTTTTGACAAATCAATTTTAAATTTATATCGAAAAATATGTAGAAACAAAAATGTCACAATGGTGTTTTTTGGAATGAAAAATACATTACATTGTTTTGAGAAAAAGTTAAAAGTATATTATATATGATCTGATAAGTTTTAGATAAAACTTATATCAATATATATATATATATATATATATATATATATATATGACATCACAACAATGCATTCGAAATTTTACAAAACATTAAAACAAGGAAAATATTGAAATAAAGGTCAAAAATAACAAAACTTATAAATGCGCATGATGAAATAGTACATTGGCAGTGTTTTCATACTCAACACAAGTCGTGTTATATCTACTAGTGTTATGCTGCAATATATTTTTATCCAACACGTCTCGTGTTCTTCTGTGACTTTGGAACATGTTCCTAAATTTGCAACATGGCAATTCTTTTTACACTAAAAATATGACTTTTGTCTTGTTTACTAGTTAAACAAACCATACATCATTATTCACATGTGGTTTAGTGAGCATAATATAATATATGAAAAATGGTATGCTAGTGAGTGTGAGAGTAAATAAATATAACTATACGTATTTATACAACACGTGTGTTGTTGAGTGAATGTGTTTCATGCACGTTTGTGAACCACTCATGTGCAAGCTACTCATAGTCC
The DNA here is from genome assembly GCA_025506415.1 of Flaveria robusta. Lineage (NCBI taxonomy): Eukaryota > Viridiplantae > Streptophyta > Magnoliopsida > Asterales > Asteraceae > Flaveria > Flaveria robusta. Next base: position 1,950,287 of record CM046471.1, on the reverse strand, counting down.
GCTCACAAATGTGAGGTGGTGCCCTCCTGAACATGAGTGACATATGCACTCAAGGTGTCTTTCACGGAGTATACCGGATGCAACTAAACTTAATCAACTTTATATTGTTTAGTAGTTGTTTTATACTTTTTAATGAACATGACCTCCTAGATGTTTAATGTTAGTTAAAGTTAGACAACTTTTAGCTATGTAATATTGTTTCCAAGTTGATCCTTTGTGTTCTCATGTTCATATGTTGATATTGACTTGCTATGTTGATTGTAAGTGCTTGTATTTTTTATTCTGTTATTACTTCAATGGACTTTAAACAGATCAAATAGTATACATAGGTGCAGATTGTTTTTTCAGAGTTATATGTCTACAGTCTATGGATCACATTTGCAGATATTTGTGTAAGAATATGTTGACCAAACCTCTGCGGTCTGCAAAAAAAAAGAATATTTGTTTTTTAACATATGTAGATTGTTAAAATAAACTTGAGGTGGTGTACGGACGGTGGTGGTGGTGGTGGACGGCGGCGCTTGATGGTGGTGGTGGTGGACGGTGGTGGTGGTGGTGGACAGTGGGTGTTGGTGGGTGGTGGTGTTTAACCCTTCGTAAACCTTATAAGTGGTTGTACCAAGTCTGCCCAAGAATAGCTCGCGCAGACGTTTTTTAATGAAACATTTTCGAAAAAGCAAACAGTCTGCAGATGACAATGTGCGCGTAGTCTGCATGCACAGCTTGGACAAAAGAGTTTGCGAAGAACTTTTTCTAAAAAACAAACAACATCATAGAGTGTTTGTTTTATGGATGAAAAATATGGCGAAGATCAAGTTGTTCTAGTTTTGATATTAATTACTTAGTTTTGTGACAGACATCATGTAAATTTCTGTTTCTAACTTATTATAAAAAAAATTGATTTAAAATCATTTCTCGGTCGTTAAAAAAACTAAATTGCAAACACGTTTAAAATCAATAGGTTATATCATTTAAAAAAACTAATATCTAAACAATCAACCACCTAAAGATGATTAAGAAGCTAGTTATAAACCACATCTATTTCTCCTAAAATGCGATTAAATTAGATTCTTATATAAATAATTTAAATTCTGTTAGATATTGTTAGATGCTATTAAAAAAATGTTTGTTAAAAAGTATATTAAAAAATGGATTTATATATTGTGATAAAAGAACCTAAGATGATCCTAAGTGACGTGTAATAAATATTATTATAACGAAAAAGACAAGAAAACGGACGGGGACTGCTGAGTTGTCTCGTTTAAACATAATGGAAACTGAGGTGTCAGAGACAGAGATCCGACGGCCAGGATTTAGCGCCTGCTCTTTCAATATTTAAATGCATTTGATTCAGGTGCATCGCGGTCCACGATAAAAAATAGCATATTCTTGAGAGCATTCACGTCTATTTTTCATCCACGTTTTTATAATTACATTAAAATTAATATTTTTTCTCTTTTATTTTTAATTAAATAATATTTTTATTATTATTTTTTCTCTCTTATTATTCACAACCCCTTTATAAATATATTAAAAGATTAATAAAGATAATCTATATTTTATCAAATATAAAGATAAGCAGTAATATTTTCTCTATCCTCCACTCAAAACAACTTAAAACATTCTTTATAATATAGAGAATACACTCACAAATATAAGGATGTGAATGCTCTAAGGTCTTACGTGAAGTCCCATCTACATGAGTATAAACTGGTTTTTTTTTTTCTGGTAGAATGGTTTTTTTTTAACTTGTTTTGAATGTCGGGTTACCAAACTAGTAAACAAACTCATAGTTTGAATCTGATTGGAACTGGTTTGGTTTTAACCTAGTTTTTGACTGTTTTTTTTTCCTAAACCAGTTTTTATGTCCACCTCAAGTCCCGCCCTAATATGATAAACAGATAACACAATCTCCTCAGTTCCGGTCACAAAATTAACTATTTGACTCGGGGATATTTAACGGGTTTCACCGAAACATTTCATTTTTTTCCTGGATTATGTGTGATTCAAATGGGGAAACTAAAGAACAACGAGACGAGTACAGGGCCGATGTTGAAGATTTAAAAGCTTATGATGAATCAAAAAAATGGGGCCTTAAACGAACACCCAAGACAACTCCTCTGCTTTAGAAGTTGATGTATCAGTCCATCATAGACGTGTACAAACCGGGTTTTTTTAAACTGGTTTGGTTTTTAAACCGAACCGGTTTTTTAACATGTGGGAAAACCGGTTTTTTCTTTCAAAGCGGTTTGGGTTAGAAACCGGTTTCGGTCATTGAATACTCGAACCGCTCAAACCGGTTCGGACCGGTTTTGAAACCGGGTTTTTTTATTTTTGAACCGGTTTTTAACCAAGTGTGAACCGGGCGGTTTGGGTCGGGTTGGAACCGGTTCTAGTTAAACCGGTGTCAGTTTTCAAACCGATTTAAACTTTAAAAAGAATCTATTAGTAGCATTGCAACCATAATTAAACTTTAAATCAAAGAATTAGATGATTTAACCATAATTAAATATCAACTACCAACTACCAATAATCATTAAACACTAATTATTGTAACTATAATTAAATTGTAAACCCAAAAATTTTATGATTTAACAAAACAGAGCAAAATTTAAAATGATTACTAAATTAACATGGTTTAGCAAATTTGCTGCCAACACAGGCCCGTTTCATCCATCTCAATGCTTAGAATAGCCTTCTGTATAATCGGGCCTTTGCTGCCAAGATTAGCAAATGCTCATAGTCTCTTCATTAAGGTATTGCAAATAGAAATTTAGGGGGTTTGAGGTTTTGGGTTGGGTTGGGATTGATACCCATAAAACTGGGTATCCTCTAAACCCACCTAAAGGGTTGGCTTATAGAAATCCATACACATTACCATTACCATTCCCATTCCATCATGTTATCAAAAGTGATTCCTTAATGCAACTTCTGATTTATTTTTAATTAATCTATCTCCAGACTCTTGAATTGCTTTTAAGCATGATGTTGGATGTGTTTGGGAGGAATGCTAAACCATCAACTCCCATTGAAGCTTCAGCTATAACAGATCGTATAGATGAGGTTGTTGATTTGACACATTTAGTTATGAATGGGTCGTTTTGGGTTGCATATTACGAAACATGCCAACGAGTAAATTTATTATAATTTTAACTTTTTTTTTTTTTGCAATCATAACGCCTAAAATACTTTTTCAAAGCAAAACAATAATCAAAAAGTATTTGTACGCCGACCAGACTCAACCAAGTCTGTTTTAACTTGTAGTAAAAGATTGGCTTTGGCTCAGGGCTCAAGCTTAATTATGTTATCGTAATCATATTTATGTATATATTTATCACATTAAGTAAACATTGTTTCATTACAGATAATATTCTCGTTAGGCTCAGAAACTAGTCAAGCTCGGGCCCAAGCTTGTTGATTAGACGCTTCAATTTAGGCTTGAGCTTAGGGCTCGGGCTTCTTAATTAAATGAGTTTCAATTAAGCCGACTCGAATCAAGCATTTAGTGAGCTTATATCAAGTAGTTCAGAGCGGCTCAACTCGTTTGCGCTCCTAGTTGTAAGTGCATAAAAAGTAACAAGCTTTGATCAAAGTATCTATTTCAGGTGACTTTACCTTATAATGCTTATTTTTTTATTTCTTTTCAGTCACCATATGGTGCGTTATGAAGGTCAAGGTGGTCATGTATAGCCCAATTCAAACCGAGGCCCGATGTATTGGCTTTATGCGGTAGAGCCATTGAAAGCATGCGTTCAGATGTTCAACATCTTCTTTCTCACTTAAAACCCAACATAAGTTGTTCCATTTACGCTGCAGCTAATCCAAAACTCGTTCAAAATCCGTCCTAACTTCGGGTTCTTCCTTGTTCTCTTTTTTCTTTCTTTTTTCTTTCTTTTTTCTTTTACACGGTATTGTATGCCTCGTACAATCCGTATTGATGAAGTAGGTTTTGTGTTTTCTCATGGTAATATTTGCTAACTTGTACATGAGGGCAATTTTTTTTAATGACGACTTGGATCGGTCTTGTTTTTACTAATCGGATAATAAGAAGATGAAAATAAAATGCTTGTTATGTTAAAGAGGGTTTTTGATATTTGCTTATTTAAAGAGCTTTTCTTATTGTTTGTAAATTATTTGCGAGTAAAATAACCAGTTTAAAGATATAATCTAACGACCATTTGTAGTGGGTGTGCGAAAGTGCCATCTAAGCATGCCACGCCCTAAAACACCGCCCCCTTGAGCGTGTTAGGGTGATAGAGGGCGTGATGATGTGATCACTACTAAGAGATGATTTTGATACCTTTTATTTTTCCAACTACATATTTTACACCTTATATTCTCTTTTTAATTTCACTCCACATTTATATAAACATTTATATTCTCTTTTCATTATCACACACTCACTTTGAAAGTACGAATAGTCTAACAGACTAATTACAAATAAATGATCTTGAAGTAGTAATAACTGTATTGATAGTTTATTTGATAAAATTTATAGACTAATTACAAAATCTTGAAGTAGTAATAACTGTATTGATAGTTTATTTGATAAATTTTATATTTAAATTAAACAAAGAGTAAACTTGATGAACACAAGAAAAATAAGAATATGTATTACAAAAGTATATAGTAATATCTCAGCTGTACAAGTAGTGTTGGGGAGGGTGAACTTACCAATGAAATTAAAGAAAAAATTCACTCTAAAGAATTTTTCTATACAACCCAACACAAAAAGTAAGACAATATTATTATTTATAAAATTAATTTACGTTCTATAAACATCTAATAAATTAAGAAACTATTCAATTAGTATATTTTGGCATGTTCCTTACGTTGACAGTTCAGACAAACCTATATGAAAATACACAAACATATATACATACGTGATACATGCATACGTACATACAAATGAACCAATTGTATAAACCCAACGCCACATTTCTCTACACGCATCAACCACACCATCAACACTCTTTAAGATCAAATCACACAACGTTTCCACTCGGCACCCGCTACTTTTTATTTTTCACTGAAAAATCAAAAAAGAAAAGAAAAAAAGTTATGTGACATTACTTAGGTGTGAACAATCTCAAGTTGACTCAATAAGAGCTCGAAGTTAGCTCGTGCCATAGCAAGCTCTATATCTGAAGCTTGAGCATACTCATTTGTAGTTTAAAAGCTTTGGTTCAACTAATTTATTATATATTTTCATTTTATTTATATATATAATTACATGTTAAATATTTTTGTTATAATGGAAAGAGTTGAATTGCAAAAAAATAAAATTGTATAAACTTTACGAAATCTTACGAAAAACAGTCAAAATCAATTCAAATCACTGTCGTTATTGTGAAAATATTATTATTACATATATATAATGATATGTTTTTTATATATAGGTGCAAATTCATGTTTTAAAACACTAACACGCGTAAAATTACGCATGTTTACACTGTGTTTGTTACTATATACACACGTAAATTTACCGTGTAAGTTATAGTTTACATGTGCTAAAATTTTAACACACGTAAATTAACACATATAAAAAGAACATAATATTATATATATGTAATAACGTTATTCCTATATTAAAAATAATGATTTGACTTTATCTTAACTTGTTTTCGTAAGTTTGCATAAAGCTTGCACGATTTTTATTATTTTGCAATTGATTTATGCCCTGTTATAATAACACTACCTAGTAAAATCCTCCTTTGTGATGTAGTGGGCATATAATAAAAGAAGCTTTTTTTTTAAACACGTTCCATCATTTTAACATACTAAATAACACATGTTATCATTCTAGCATATAAAAAAAAATTATTTTCCGTCTCTCTGTCATAATAAATACGAAAATTCTAACAACAATGAATTTGACTTTCATATCTTACTAAAATATGTTAAAATAAATATATTTATATTTGTGTTTTTTTGTCTATCTCATATTAAATGATAATTATTTTAAATAAGTAAATTAAACTATTAAACATCTAAAATATAAATATTTTTATTTTAATAACTTATTAATACATACTAAATTATGATTTCAGACATATTTTATCTTTAAATATAACGTAATAAGTTCTAATTTCATTATTTATTATAATTTTTAGATATTTATTATATTTTTATTTTACCAATAACTAATAATATCTAGAAAATAAAATATTAATAAAAATAATGGTTTTGACGTGTTTTATTTTTCCACCCATGTAATACATGGGTTCTAGCGTAGTAAAATTTATATAGGGATGTAGAAAAACATAATAATGATAAAATTGTATATTCAGATTTTAATGAAACATCATACGCTTAAAGTTATATAGAAAAAAACAAATTCTGACATGCTTTTGATTATATTTATATTGAACCCTAAATAAAATTAAACACATCACAAGAACATATTTAAAATCTTATAAGACAATGTTTTATATAATATTGTTTAATTTATGTAAGTAATATCTTCGTTTATACTCACAAGCCTAATCAAGCTTGATGTATTTATGTGAACCCGAGCTAGGTTTTTAGTTGAACCGATCTTGAGTAGCTTTCAAACTACAACTCGACTTGTTTACATCTTTGGACGTCCATTAAGAAACTTATGTTGGACCCATATTTTTATTAGAAAAAAAGTGGAGTTTACCTATGTTTCTTCTTGGACTTGTTAATCTTTTCAGCCGCCATTTTTTCGAACAAGCTTCCATCATAAACAGCTCTAATGGTATCCTTTTTCAATAACCCATTTTCGTCTTTACCCAGGTAATACAATATCTTCCATTCTGAAAGACCTCCAATCCTACATAACACATCACCAATTTATATTAAACTAGCTTTCGTAAACCCGTATATTACACGGGTTGAATAATAAAATATTAAATAAAATAAAACTTTATTAATTATAAAATAATATTTTAAGAAGATAAAATTAAAATTACATATGAGTAAGAACTATAAGTGATAAACAATGATATTAACTTTGTTTTTTCAAATAATAAATTAAATATTTTTTCCAAAAACGTTTTAAAAAATATCATTTTTAGAAATTCCCTACTATAACTCCTAATTTTAATTATTTTTGGTTTATAAAATTTTTATTTTTTAAAAACATCAGTTTTAAAATATTTCATATTTAAAAGGTTTGATGTTTTAGAAAAAAATATTTTTTATAAAAATTTGTTTATTTGAATTAACATTAATAAAGAGAATATTGCTTAATTTATTAAAAACTATTTTTAATCTAAAACAATTAAATAAAATTATAGTAATTAATGTAGTAATTAATAAAAGAGAGAAGCGGGAAAATTTTGATTAGGAGAAATGTGATGGTGACATGTGTCACCATTAATTACCCTTTTATTAGATTAGTAAGATTTTGTTTAATTAAGGAACCAACATAGCTACTCAAGTCCATGATAGAATACATTTTTATATTCGCTCAACTACAAGAAACAATATTTAAACCCCTATTCATAGAAGAATTTGCTGCTTGAAGGGTAGATGAACCCAAGACCACCTCTAGTTCCGCCTATGGGTGTTCACGGTTTGGTTTAGTATCGTGAATTCTGGTTTTACAAAAAGACAAACTAAACCTTTCAAGGTTGGTGGGTCAACTGAACTTATGGGCGGACCTAGGCATGCCCAGGGGAAGGGGAGGGGGGTAGTTGCCCGCCCTAAAAAAACAGTGTTATACATATGCTCAAATACAATCTGTCTCTTAAGATTTTGCAATTGCCCCCCTTTTGAAACCTAATCTTTCAAAAAAAAAAAAAAAAAAAAAAAAAAAGGAGAAAGATTTGTTGAATGCATTGCCAACTTGAGAACTTTAAGATGAAGGGTTTTAATGAATTTTTTTTACGAGGCTAACTTTTTTTGTAAAAAAAATATTAACTTGAAGTTGTAAACACGAATTATGAATACACTAACCCAAAGAAGTCAAGACAAAAAACAAATATCACATATCAATACAATTCGAGTCCGATTGCTTCAGTGCAGTTCTAGATATGCAAATACACGAGTTTGGGCATCGTTTTAACGAGATACCATACGACTTGTTTGTTTGAGTAGTTTGAGTCCTTGTAATATATTTGGTGGGTTTGATATTCTATTAACACTAAGATTATCTGAGTTGTACCCATATGATTTTTGATGAAAATAATTGTATTTTTTTTAATATGATTTGACCCAAATAAGACCGAAAAAATTTATTATATAGCGTTACTCAAACGATCCTTAAAAATTTCTGCTCCCATGACAAAATTTCATGGCTCCGCCACCGGTCGGACTGAGGGACTTCCATGGTTTGATGGTTTGATAGTTTGGATATAGCACTATGAATATATATATATATATATATATATATATATATTAATTTTCCAAACCGACAAAACCAAATCGTGAACGAACCTATTATATCTCAATCAGGCTAGGCCTACTTGCTTCAGTTTATGCAGTTAGGTTGGTTTCAATGGTTTGCAAACACCCATGGTTGCACCCATATAGATCAATGTTTAACAAAAATATATTAAGAGACTATAATCTTACCATCCTCCATAATCTTTTGGTTCCCGATTTCCCTTGATGAATTCATTCAATTCATCTGCTGTCAAGGCGTCTGGATGTGTGCGTGCGTATTTGTGAAATATCTCCTCAAACTTGGAAGGAACAAACCTTAAACAAGAAGTTTAAGCGGCTATTAATCCAAGTTGCCAAACACTCTAACAACTAATTATCCATTGCTATCACGATATCAAACCACAAACATCATTTATTTATTTCTAATAATCGAGAACCCCCCCCCCCCCCCCCCCCCCCCCCCCCCCAAATAAAAACAAAAAAAAAAAAAAAAACCCAACAATATTCTTTTTATTTTTAAATCATTGAATAACATTCATTGTCCACAACTAGATTGATACCTTCCATGAGCATCATATACGCCTGAGTCACTCCCATGTTTAGCCATTTTTATGTTCTCAATGTTGATCGGGAATAGTAGGTTAGGGCATTTCTTTCCCTGCTTCAAACAAACACGAAAACATTATTACTTGATTATACATTTTTATGTTCTTGATGTTGATCTGGAATAGTAGGCTAAGACACTTCTTTCCTTGCTTCAAACAAACACGGAAATGTTGTTACTTGGATTATATGTGTGGTTCATATCGGTGACAAGCGTGAGGATGCCACGCTGGCACATAAAGGTTGAACTAATGGACGTGAACATATTTATTCATACAAAACATCAATTCCAATTTGGAGGCACTAAAAATCTTATAGTCCGAAACAACACATGTAACCATCTATTTAAACGAGCCAAAAATGCTTTAAATGTCATAAATGGGTTGATCTTATATAATACATATTTTTTATTGTTTTATTTTAGCTTTAAATGGGTTGATGGGTCCACTGAACATTGACTTGTTTTTAATTAAATGGGTTAAAATCTATCAAAACGGAACGAGACACAACTCCACACAACCTACAGCCAAATCGTTTATTTATGTGCTAGTTTACAGAACACAGATTAATTTGCACACCACAAGTTTTGTTGCTTGTCAATTTTACAATGATTTTTTCTCTATGGTTTGAAAGATTGTCAAAAATAAATAAATAAATAAATAAATAAATAAATAAATAAATATATATATATATATATATATATATATATATATATATATATAAATAAAAAATAGTTCATGTGCAATTTAAAAAGGGAGATTATATGCGGACCACAAAGGCAATGACTGTTCCACTACAAACCTCTTTTAGTTTTATAAATAACCCTCCAATTATTAGAAACGAACAATATAAAAAAACTCAAATAATGTTTGGGATGCTTGGATGTAAACAAATTTCTTCCCTCTCAAAAGTGTGACAGTTGCTTTTGCTTCTAATCTTACCCTTACTTCAAGTATATTCTTCATGTCAAGTAAGGCAAAATGCTAAAACGATTTTAGCTTTTTAAAAAGACAAGGACCACATTTTGTTTTCTAAACAAAATATTAAATCCTTTTGTTCTACTATCATTAAATTATTTCATATTAGTAAATATCACATCAAACATAGTTTAATGGAAGTAATAGAACTAACGGCCAAATGCACAAAATGGACCCTTATCATTACATTTATAGATAATGGTCAAATTGTATATATCTAATGAGTTATAAAAGTAAAACAAAAGAACTTAATTAAATAGGCAAGAAGTGAAACCATTTAGAAGTCAGTAGAATATATATTCAAAAAGCTATATTATACTGAATTGTAATTGTAAGTAGATGGTATATCTAATGGGGTCATAAAAGTAAAACATGATAACTTAATTAACTTGGGCAAAGAGTACGTGAAACCAGTTAAAAGTCAATCAAAAGTATGTTCAAAAGGCTATAAATTGAACTGTAATTGTAAGTAGATGGTTTTTTATTTGTATTGAACAGCGGCAGAGCTTGAATATTCACATAGGGGGAGGGGGGGGGGGGGTTGAACTCGATATATATAAAAAAAAAAAAAAATACACTACCGGAACAATAATTAACACTACTGAAGCAAAAAAGAATAACATTAAAACCATAAAAGAGATGGATAAGAATGTTTTGCGCTCAACTTGCCTAAGGTGTATATAATAACCAGAGCTCGAGCAAACTGAACCGCTTATGAACTATTTGTAACCGACTAGTTAAAGCCTCTAATAAAGTAAGGACAAGTTTAAATCGGAGCTCATTAACTCCAAAGCTTGAGCTTTATGCACCAAGTTTGAATTAGGCTTGCAAACAAGATATAATAAAAGTATTATATAAAATAGTATATAATTAATAATACATATTATATATGTATTACAACGACCAAATAACATGCGTAATGCTATATACACTTGTAATTAAAACCATAAGCATTAAAAAATAGTTATATAATTAAAAATAATTATAAATGAGCCAAACTTGAATTTAATCATGCTCAAAGTATATTGTTTAGACCTCTAACAATAAGACTATGGGAATACCTTAAGGCCACTTAATTTCACATGGCGTTCACATCAACCACTTTACTTCATTTTATTTCATCTAACCCGTATTTAAACGATTTAACCCTAACCCTCTCTGATCCATTTTTTTCTCGATTTAAATTAATCTAAAATTCGATTGTAAGTGAGGGGCACCCACTTCACCTCTTGGCAACGTTTGTTCAATTCTAAGCACCCAACCCCTAAAGCTGGGGTGGGGGAAGCGTATGAGTCTCTTAACGGACCACCTGAACCTTAACACTCCAGTAGGGCTGATGCTAAGGATTTAGAGGCACAGGACAAGTTAGGAAAAAGGGCCCCGAATGAAAAAAAAATTATAATAGATTTATTGTTCACGTGTGGCAGGCTTATTAAATAGCTCAAATGGTTTAACCTAAATCGTATTATGAAAAAATAGATTAATTTAAAGTGTGTAATGGATTAATTTTAATAGAGCATTTTTTAATAATATATGCATATTTACATGCATGGTTTAAAAAAACGCGTGAGGCGTACGCCTCGAGGCATGCCTTGACGCGAGACGCCCCAAAAACGAGTATGAGGCGACGCCTCAAAGGATTATTTTGTATGTACGTCTTGTAGGGCTGAGGCGGTAAGAAAAGCTACGCCTCAAGAGCACCTCGGGGGGTTTTAAAGTTTGTTTTTAATGTTTTAGTATCTTTGTGTTAGTTTCAAACATTCCATATATTTTTAATGCGTGTTTTTTATGTTTTTGATGATTCTAATGATAACATTAGTTTGTATTTAATTTTTTTAATATATAATTTTTATATTTATTTTTTAATTCTGTCTCGGGCTTACGCCTCGGGTTACGCTTCCTGACGCGAAGGGAAAACGCCTCGAAGCTTGATTCCGTACTTCTAAACCTTGTTTATATAATATATATTATTTTTTTTAAAAAAATTTAAGCCTCTCGCGAGATTGAGCTCTAGACGATCGCCACTTCCTTGGGCCGGTCATGCGCTCCGGGGCATTGTGGTACACCGGATAGCCTAACCCTCTAACAACAACCGCCTGGATCGTGATGTTCAAATGCCTTATTATTAAATTTAATATTATTAAAGTAACAAAAACAAGAATCTTAATCCCAATTAACAATAGTTTCACCTAGAAATTATGCTTATGTACTTACGTGACAACTGATTTCAATAGGATTCTTGGTCAGATATTGTTTTAATTGTCATCATTAGCTAAATTTAACGATTCCTATTAAAATATGTTGACCATGCATATATAATAAAACAAATAATAAAAACTGGATAGAGATTATACATACAGGACGAGTTTTGCCGCTAAGACCGACATTGATGAAGACTGCAGCGACTGAAGATAACAGTATACCACTCCCAATTGCTCGAAACCCTAAAACACACCAAAAATACCAATTCGAAATTAACGAAACAATCAAAAGAAATTGAAATTGTCAAATAGAAACAGAAATTGTTGCTTAATAGTTGATGAAGATCACACATACTTTCGTATCATCACAGAAGTCAATACAGTAACAGAAATTGTCGCTTAATAATCAATAAAGATCACGCAGAGTTCGAATCATCACACAAATCGTAACCGAAAAAAAAATTGTTGCTCAATAGTCTATGAAGATCAAACATACTTCGAATCAGGAAATTAAAACAGAAATAGAAATTGTTGCATAATAGTCGATGAAGATCACTCATACTTGGAATCGTTAGCAAAATCAAAACGGAAATAAAATTTGTTGATACGTTACAGAAATCAAAACAGAAATCGAAATTGTTGATACGTTACAGAAATCAAAACAGAAATCGAAATTGTTGCCTAATAGTCGATGAAGATCACTCATACTTCGAATCGTTATAAAAAAACTTAAAACAGAAACAGGAATTGTTGCTTAAAAGTTCATGAATATCACACACGCTTCGAATCGTTACAGAAATCAAAACAGAAATAGAAATTGTCGCATAAAAGCCGAAGAAGATCACACGTACTTCAAATCATCACACAGAAATTGTTGCTAAAAAGTCGACGAACATCACACATGCTTCAAATCGTTACAGAAATTAGAAGAGATAGAAATTATCGCTTAATAGCCGATGAAGATCAAACATGCATCAAATCATTACAGAATTCAAAACTCAAACAGAAATTGTTGCTTAATAGCCGAAGAAGATCACACACACACACACACATCAATTCATTACAGAAATCAAAACGAAACGAACCTTGAAACGTCTCCCAAGGGTAAATCACACCATCGTTGTTACGATCAAAGAACGCAACGTGTTTTTGCAACACGTTCTGATCATTATCGATTGCTGCATTCATTTACAACCACAAATTGAAACAATTAACGTCAATTGATCTAGAAACACAAAAAAAATAGAAATTAAGACGAATATATGTTGATAATACCTTCAGAATCAGATTGTACAGCCATGGATTGATGCTTTGCTTGAATATTATGCCCAAAATGCGTATCAAGTGATTACAGAATCGTATCCTTTAAAGAGAATAAAGTTGTTTGAAGGCGGTTGGAGATTTAGAATAGAAGGGTGTAAAGGTTTTTATAGTGGGTTTCAGGTGGTGAAGGTTACTTTTAAAATTTTATTATACTTTGGTAAGATGCTTAGAAAAAGAAAATAGCAACATTTTTCATTTTATACTCATATAAGAGCATTCACATCAGGTTTCATATCTTTATCCTTATAATTACACTAAAAACACTACTACTTCTCTCTCCTTCTCAATTAAATAATATTTTTTTATACTTTTATCATTACTTTTTCTCTCTCTTCTACTCACAACCACTTTAAAAAATATTAAAAAATTTATAAGGGTTGAACAGTGATTCCCCAAATATACAAAATGAACAGTAACTTTTCTCTCTCCTCCACTCACAACCATTTACAACCATTCCTTAAATTATAAGAAACACACTCACATAAATATACCAAACCTACTGTGAATGCTCTAAATATATGTTTTTAATAATCATTTTATGTTAAGGACTAGGCTTTTTAACAGAGACCCGAGTTTAATACTCTAAGAGTAAACAACTAGGTTGGTCAGTCCACTACGATAATTGAAAAATGTACGGTTAAGGTTTGAGAGTTTGAGTATAGTGCAATTATAAGGTAGATATAATAATTCGAAACTCACACGTTAGTCTAGTTTAGATCCTTGAGTTGGATGACTCTTGCGGCATTCGGTAGCGAAAGTGTCATAGGTCGGTTAGCGAGTCGGTAAACTTGTTTTAAATACTTTAACAGTTATAATAAAATATTTGATATTTTAAATAAATGGTGGCATAATTTGTTTTTATGTTAATAGTAATTAGTAAAAAGTATGGTGCTATGTTTTAAATTTCGACCTATTATTCATGAATTTATACTTATAAACTTAAGGGTAGAATAAATTATTGAGTTTATCTGAGACATGTTGCTATGTAAATTTATATCACGTGTGAAAGAGTAGTTTTGCCAAGCACGAATGACGAACTTCTTGTAGTGATGACAAATTCACATTATATGTCGCTACCACATAAAAATACAGTAACATAATGATGATACAGATACACGTGTTAGTAATCACAAGAATAAACGCTCATTATATAAATATACTTATTTAACATAAAACAGTAACATATGATAGTTTCATAATAAACACGGAATATATAAATTGAAAGTCTATGTTACACACGTGAAATGTGTAGTAAACTCGTAATCATTGTACAATAAACTATATTTATAAAAATAAAACTGATGGTGATAAAGTGTCTCATTTTTATCTAAAATATTGAGAACTTTAAATCTGTAAATTGCACGCATAAGCGCTAAATATGAGTTTTTTTTCGTTAGTAGTGTTAATTTCGGTTTGATAGTATAAATTTTCAGAACGGCAATGTAAATTATTTAATATAATATACAGTTCGCCCTCACCTCCTATGGTGTGGTTCAAGCTCCGCTACAATCAGGAGTTGTTCTAAAAAAATAAAAATACAGAGAGAATAAACTTACAAATTTACAACCAAAAACTCACGATTTAGTAATTTTTTGTCTAAAGTATGTTTCAATTTGATCACTCATGCATGTTTTTTACAAATTGAATCATATCCAATCGAGTCATTGTTAAACTTTTTTATGTCAATAAAGTAACGTAGGAGAAGACGTACTAGTTAGAATTTTTAATATATCAAGTTATATTAAAAAAATAAAAAACATTTCAATTATATTAGAAAAATAAAAAAACATTTTAATTATATTAGAAAAATAAAAAAGTATCTAAAATTCACGCCACCGTTTCACATCAGCATTAAAAAAAAATTCTATTTTTTAATTGAAACAAAAAAAATATGCTAAAAAACATGTTAAAACTTATAATTTATAAAACATAAAAACGAAATAGTTTAATTGAAAATTTTTTAAATTTAAGTTATCTGATTTAAATAATTTTAAAAATTAATTATTATTTTATAAAATTACCACTAATGTTTCAGGATACGTGAATATTTGATAAAAGTAACGGCAACCCTTTCAAAGAGGATAATCACTTTTTGGTATATGGATTTGACGTAAAGGGTCCATTTAAAGAAAAAGCGTTTGCCGTGTTGGAAAAAACACACGTCTGACGTCCCTCAATTTTCAAATTCAAACGATCACTTATGTTTCGTAAATTTTGATTTCAATTGTAAACTTATCATAAACAAAAGTCATTGTTTATTCAATAATGTAATGTTTGATAAATACATATTTAAGATGATATTTGGTTATTTATTAATGAATATAGTTTGATACACACAATTACAATACACAGTGACGCAGCTTGAACTATTTCGTAGGAGCACAGGGGCGAAATTAATGTTTTTAGGATGGGCGAACTCGATATTTATATAAAAATTTACACTATCGGACTAAAATTTAACACTACTGACGAAAAAAAAACAGCCCCCCCCCCCCCCCGATAAAGTATAATTTGACGTGGTTAAACGAGTTAAACGAGTTTTTATTATAATACACTAAAAATGCTGTCAATGACTTCTTGTCACATGTAAATACGTCCAAAACAAAATGAATAAACATGAAACTTGTTTAACCCTCTTTTCAATTTTTTAAAGATATAATTTTTATTTCTTAATAAAAAAAAAGATACGTATAAACAATAACGAATTAATTTGGTATATATGTCTTATACTTCCTAATGTTTAACTAAAGTAACCATTTTCCTCCAAAAGATTAAAAACATCAATTTACCTCCAAGAGTTTCATATATTGTTTTAATTTCACTCCAAAAGTTTTATTATTTTAGATACAATTAAAACAACTAATGAAACTTTTGGATTAAAATTGAAACAATTTATAAAACTTTTGAAGGTAAATTGATGTTTTTTATCTTTTGAAGAAAAATGTTATTTTTAACAAACATCAAGGAGTAAAATTGAACTTAACTCTAAATAATATTATTAGTAATTAATATTTTAAACTTTTTAATCTTTAAAAAGGATAATTATTATGCTGATTTTTGTTATAACAGAACTATAAGTGAACTTCCAATTTAGGCCCCGAAATAAATTGAATCGTCTACGATCATTCCATAACAAAAATATCACTCATTTGAACATTTTTATTAGGTACTGATAAATAATAACACCCTTCTTACTCTAGCACTATGTATGCTATTAAGCCTAATGTTTTTTTAATACATTCATCTCCAATGTCTCTCCTTCCTCTCTAAGTATTTTCGCCTAATTATCTTTTCTTTAGAGACATTACTTAAGAGATGAAGCAACAAATCTAAACTTAGAATCAATTGCAAGTTTGAACATGGCTTTACAACAAGATGCAAAGCAACTCCAACCATATTTTTTTCTTACACGCCAACTCAATCAAGAGTTCCCACCTCACACTTTTTCCCATCAACACCCGAAAGTTTTCTTTTAATGGAAACCAATAATTATTGAATTCACCAATAACGAGCGCAAATGTATCAAGTATTGTACCCTTTTCCATTATAGAACAAACTTAATCATAACTTAGATGTTTATCGCGAAACATGTAATAATTACAAGGTTTACACAGGTAAAGTTGAATTAGAAATTGACTAAACTCGAGTTGTGCTCGTGTTTGTTGTTCTTTTGTTATTTTTTATTTATATAACTGTTTTTCACACATGCATTTGTATATTTAAGTACGGTTATACAAAAAGCATTGAAACCAAAGAAACATGAGAAGTTAAGAGGAAGCAACATGTACGCCGTAAGTAAGGAAAGATGTAAATGAGTCTGACTAAAATTGCAAAATTCTCGCAGCAAAGGCACATAGGTTATACGCATCGTTATATGGGTTAGGTGCACTGTGTACGCAATAAGTGCTTGAATTAGACAAATCGTTATTAATGGCATGTACACCTTGTTGTACACAAAATGCATCAACTCTTTGAATAATCATTTTGTTCAAGCTATTAAAATACTACTTGAATTTAAAGAAAAATAAAATGTTGGATTTTATGAGATTCTTTTTTGAAAAAAATTATAAAATATATAAAATTATTCTATTTTTAAAATTTGTAGGCGTTAATAACTGTTAATGAAGGTAACTATTCTTCTTTTGCTTATAGCACCCATAGCTAACTTTCGGTTAGTTATGAAATTTTCATCGTCTCATCTTAGCATTATTTACTTTATCAATTGTTCGAATTTCTTTTTAATTAACACTGTTTAGAATTTTCTCATTTTTATTTGATTTTTTCTATACGTTTATAATTATATAAGAATTACAAGGATAGTCCATCTAATATGTTTAAATTACTGTTTCTATATGTAATTATCATTTATTACACTTTGGTCTTTACTGCCAATTCCAAGTAAGGGGCTGTTTGACAATATTTGAATGATTAAATGCTAAACCAATAAGAGGTCTGAACCATTAAATGCTGAACCATTAAGATGTCTGAACCATTAAGAGCTAGTATATCGTTTAACTATTCAAAGGCAAATGTCTGACCAATTCAGATAAGAGTTCTTAACCATTCAGCATTAGACCTCTTAATCATTCAGTATTATTATAATGCCTAACCATTCAGAGGCAAATGTCTGAACCATTCAGACATTTGCTCGCGAAACAAACAGTCTGAACAGCCCCATTAAGAGCCTAAATCATTCAGATATCTGAACCATTAAAAAGCTGATTAAAAATGCTGTCAAACAGCCCCTAACACAGATAGTCCTTGGAGTGAGTATCCTTTTACTTTTGGAGTTAAACATTATAAAATAAAAATTTTACCCGCGTATTAAAAAATACAAACTTTTGAAACACAGATACCCTCATCTAGGTATCATGTTTTTTTTTCATGTCCCTAACTTCACCCCACCAAAGACGTAAATAAATATAATTAAATGTTGTTAAAAATAACACAGATACCCTCACCCGTCACCATCTCCGCTCGCCATCGCTGCGCAAAATTCCGAACCCTAATAACAATCATTTCATCTCTCCTCATAACTTTCCATTCTCTATTTCTCCATCTCACACTAGTCTGATGTTGTCATGCATTATTCACGTGGGGATCTCCCACGTTCAGATCTCGTAGTTCATGTTTTCAAGATTATGATTATCTAGCTAATGCAAAGATGAAACATAGTAAATTACGAGTGGATTCATCTTATAAAATAATACAATATGATTCTTTGGTGTATCCAAACAACATGAGAACGAGAATAAGCAGATGAATCAAGGGTGGGCTAGTGACAAATCGCGACTAGAACATCGGGTGTTTATTGGTGTATGTAACGTGTTAGGCTACCGATTTGTTAGTCGAGCAACGGGCGATTATTGTGTAATAAAATTATTTTGTTGGCCTTTCACTAAAAAGAACAACGGGTGATCTCGTTGGCCTTTCACTAAAAAGAACAACGGGTGATCTCGTCAACCTTAATATGTTAAAGATGATAGAAAAATTGTTAACAATGAGTTTTTAACACGATAGGAGAATGAGTTTTTCCTAACTTTTGGACGTAAAATAAAGAGTTAATTACACGATTGGTCCCTATGGTTTGCCCATATTACAATATTGATCCCAACTTTTAAGAAATTACATGTTTGGTTCTTACTGTTTACCAACTCATAACACGATTGGTCCCTGACACTAATTTTTGTTAAGTTTTTCTGTTAAGTGGATGTGAAAAGATAAATATACTTCTTTAATATAATAATAATCATATAATAAATTTAAAAAACCCATTGATTAAAGAGATGGATAGTGGATTAAAGAGATGGATAGTTGACAATAAAAAAAGTTATTCATAAAATACTTTTTTAACAAAAATTTTTCTATAATTTAATCTTAATTATTGATTAAAGAGATGAATAGTTGAGATTACTTCTTATATTTTTTAGTTTTAGAAGTATTCATATTTGAACATATCCCTAATAAATTTACTTCCCTTTTAACATTTTGATTAATGTCAACCCAATTAAATAAAAAAATTTCTAGTAATTTTGTTTTACCTTAAATCAATAATGAACCTTAAATCAATAATGAACGTAGGATTTAGGTTGGCATTTAATTTCATAATATCGAATAAAATTTTTTTAACTATGACCCTCTAAAACTAAATAATAATTTATTATCATATGAAATGTTTATTTATCGTATACTCTCATGATTTGACCCACGTAATATGAGAATTTAACCAAGTATATTTGGTACTAATTTAACTTGAAATGATAATGCACTTTTCCTATTTAATCTTACTAAAGACGGTTAATTCAATAACTACATACGCGTTTTACCTAATAACGATGGGACAAAAATTTTATTCGATTAAAAGTTTTTTCTACTTTTTCTTTGCAAACAAAATTTTTGAACATAAACTTAATGGCTTTCACACTAGACTTTTTATGGTATGTGGGATGATTAAGCTTTAGGATCAAAAGCAACATCACAACGAAGTCACTCAATCTTTGTATTATGGTCGGCAAAAGGTGATTAATATATTATTATTATTATAAGAAGAGTTAATTAAACAAATGATCTTTGTAGTAAGGCTATATTACCATATTGGTTGAAACTTGTTAGAAATACAGATATTATCTTAATTTTCACTCAGTAGTCCTTAAAGTGAATAATTGCTTATTTTTTAGATATTGCCACTTCTGTACTTTTGATCCACTAGCACTGTGAATTACCTTAGATCTACGCAGCAGGAGCAAGATGGAACACCTACTCTACTAGTCGTCTGCCCTCTCGAGGTCATCCTTATCTACGTACAAAAAGGACATTACGGGATATCTCCAAAATTTGATGTACTTTGTGGAGGACACACCTCATGTTTGACAAATCTAAAAACCATCGCCTTTACATCAAAACACTTCCCGGTAGCTATGATCAGATCCCAGTGTTGGTTCACGTTTTACTTTATCCTCCACCAAATCATATTCTCAATGATGCTAAGTAGCTCTTGATCGTAGCAATCATGCCTTCAAAGGTACATTTTTTTTTCATTCAGGTCTTACCTTGGGGATAGGCGATGGATCCGCCATTCGACATGATGCAGCAACCCTCATTGGAAAGTTATCGAATGGACGACCCTTCTGTGACTCCCATTCATGACCATATAAATGCATCTGAAATGATTGTACGAGGTCAAAATTCACATAACACGATCATTCGGGTGAACAAGAATTGGGGATCTAATGCGAGCGAAATTCCCACCAATGGTTGAGATTCTCAGTCAATACCCTCCCCCTTCGTGGGGTGCCTTTTATTAGAAAAGAAATGATCGAGTACAATATCGTTTTCATTTCTGATATTTTATTAAAATTGTCATTTCAATCCAAAAACTTTTTTTGTCATTTCAACACTATAGTTTATCAAATGTTGTCATTTTCATCTACTTCACTACTTCGTTAAATCCTCTGCTAAAATTGAGGGCATTGTAGCTTTTTCAACACCATAATTCCATTTAATCAATAAATGCTCCAATTAAAGTTTTTTTAACAATTAACGTAACACCATTTCCTTGCCTAATCGAAATATAAAATCAATCGAATATCAAACACAACAATGTAGAAACCAAAATTGGAATGAGAATGACGATGCTTAATCAAACAACAAAGCAATCGAACCTTAATTGAACAATGGGGCCGCTGACAATAACAACCTCAATTGAATGGGTAATGATGTCGAAGTGTTGAAATCAAACAAAGGTACTCGAACACGACAATAGCCGCAATCGAATAGGTAAAGATGTTCGAACTTTATTGAAATCGATGTCGCCTCTTAAGTTGCATGTAGAAATTGAAGCTTTCTAAGATGGATTAAGGTTAATCAGATCGTCTCCCAAGTCGCATGTAGAAATCGAAGGCTTTCATATTATCAAAATGTTTAATAGTTTTAATTGAAAATTAATTGGTTAATTGATTTTATTTGGTTAATTAAGGTGTTAAAAAGACTACGATACCCTCAATTTTAACGAAGGCTTCAATGGTATAAATGGCGTAGATGAAAACGACAACATTTGATAAACTACAGTGTTAAAATAGTAAAAAAAAGTTTTTGAATTAAAATGACAATTTCAATAAAACGTGAAAAATAAAAATAACATTTTACTCAAGAAAAGTTACAACTTTATTAAACATGTAGAAGAAAACCCAATAAACTGTAACAATAAATCATTAAAGAAGCCTACTTTTTTTCATAAAAATAAGAAAGAAAACCATCATTATCCTAAGAAACAAACCAATAAACAAACCTAGTAAAATCTTACTTAATAGTAAGATATGAAGATTATAAGATGAGAGTAAAATTTACCACTATTCAATGAGATGAAATGGCTTTTTTGAGAAAAACCATTGGATTAACTAAACCTCCTTTAATAAGAAACAATACATAGCCTAATTTATGAAGAAACACAATACATAGAACATTTATGATGAAACAAGTATTATAGCCTAATTTATTAGTAGCATTATTTGATTAGCGGTTCATAGAACATTTGTTAAAATCATCTTGCTTACTGTATACTACTTTATAAGTAAGCTTAATAAAAACATCAAAATTTTTTAAACAAGAAAAAAGTGGTTATCAGATTTTCTATTTTTTCAAATGTGACATCAGGATTATGTTATCACCATTTTCATTTTTCTATTCACGTTTTAGTCATAACACTCGCCCATTTTCTCCATTTTCCAAAATCATTTTTTCTATTTTTTGATTAGCAAAAAAGAAAAGAGAAAATAAGATCATTTGTAGATGAGAAGTTCGGGGACAAGGCAATGATCGGTGACCAAAATTTAACTCCTAAAATCAGGGGTTATTCCTTGTTAGAAAGTCTTTTGTCGATCTTTCTAACGTCTTACTAAGATCCACTTCGTCTCTTTTAATCCATGTCTTTGTTCTTAAAGAAAACTACAAACTATATTAAGTATTTAAGCGTGTGCTTGAAATTTAAGCCAACACGAAGTCAAATTACAGTCTCATCATCAAATCATAGAATTCCATAACCAGCGAGATTTTTTTGTTGAAAGATTTGATGCATTTAATAAATATGTGTTTTTAATTCTAAGGATTTTAATTTGTAATATGCAAGATGTCTAATAATATTTCTTTTAAAAAGGTGAATATCATATTACAAGAACCATAACTATATGGAACCTTCAAAGATTATAAGTTGGTCTTGAGTAGATGGGACGAGAAATTCATACTGAAGTGTACTTGAGTGATGATAATTTTTTAGTATGAGTGACATTTTGAGAAGTTCTCATCCTAAGTTTTATTATACTGAGAAATAAAATCATCAGCTCTTATAACAGTTAGATTTAAAAGGAAAAATATTACATAACCATTGTAAAAATAAGATGTTCCTAAAACTTATCCCCTTAAAGTTGTTCAAATTATTTTTTGTTGTTCATGTGGTCGTTAAAGCATCTATGTCTTCATTTTTGTTTTATTAATATGCGTGACAAACTTGCAATGGATAAACAAGATATACAGAAGTTTTTGTTGTCGTGTTGAGGCGTGACCAACTAGTTAACCGTCTTCAAATTTGACAAATGTTAAGTATTCTATCTAACCTCATAATTTCCTTTGTCTCCATCGAATTGTTATCTTTTCTTTTCTTTTTATCAATAAGGTGAGATCGAGACGAACCTGAGCTTGATAATATTGAATTTCGACTCGTTTAAAATTTAAAAAACTCGGCTCAGTTTAAGTATACCATTTCAAAATCAAGCTTGAATAGTGACACCCCGTTAAGAATCAAGATTGGCTCGACTCGAGCTTATTTGTGAAAAGCCTAAACGAGCCAAAGCTCTGCTAAAGTTTGTTTGTTTGTCATCAACAAAAATCAACATTGTATTCTTACAGAAAATGATTATACAAAATCACCCGATTAATAGAAAGATAGCATGCATAATACTGAATGTGACTTACCGGCCTGTCAGCGACTTAGTGAGGATCAAATGATCAAAGGAGGTGTGAGCTATATCGATGAGCCTACGACCCTAAGATCAAGGTGGTGTTGCATTGATTAGAGGGTGAGTGCATCAATGGAGGAGCATACTATCGTGCAATATCATGTAAGGAGGGCGGCAAGTAAACAAGTGAACATGAAGAAGGGGTTGTGAGGTGTGATTGTGTTAATAGCCAGTGGTGTCAATATATGAAGGTGAGTTTCTTTTATTCACATGAGTGGTTATATGCGTCGTATAGCCCCATATGCGTCGAATATGGGGGGTCGTATAGCCCTATACGGGGCGTATAACCCCTCTGACCGCCCCCTGAATTTTTTCTCGTAGTTAATGTCGAAATTTGCTATAAGCGTCGTATAACCCCATATGTGTCGTATAGGGCTATATGAGTGTATAGCACTTTGACAGCCCTCTGAATTTTCATCGTTTTCAGTGTTTTCAACCCTATACGTCCCTATACGTCACGTATGGACCCACATATGACGTATAGGGCATGTCCATTTATTTAAGTGGGTGTCTCTGTATTAGGACCATTAAACAAATAATAATAATTAGTTTTTAATTTTAATCTTCCAGAAACCCTATATCCTATTTATAAAACTTCAGCATTCATCTAACCAGTAACCACTAGCGTCTTCAACATACAAACAACCACCCCCATCGTCATCTCCGTCCACCCACCGCCACCACCACCACCACCACCACCACCACCACCACCGTACACCCATGGCACCAATCACCGCCTCAGATCACTACGATCGCCTCAAAGAAGTAAAACAATTCGACGAATCAAAAATCGGCGTAAAAGGATTAGTAGACTCCGGCGTCACCACCATCCCCCGCTTCTTCCACCACCCGCCGGAGAATCTCCCCGGACCAAAACCTAAAAGCCGACCTCAATTAACGATTCCGATCATCGACTTATCGGGAGAAAGGTCAACTGTCGTTGAAGAAATCCGTCGATCTTCGTCAACTTTAGGGTTTTTTCAGATCGTTAATCACAGTATTCCACCATCGGTGATTGATTCTGCAATTGGGTCGATGAAGGAGTTCTTTGAGCAATCGACGGAGTATAAGATGAGATTTTATCATAGAGTTGCGGGTAAAGGGGCTGCTTATTCGACCAATTTTGACTTGTATCAGTCAAAAGCTGCGAGTTGGAGAGATACTCTTCAGGTGAGATTCAACAGATACTGTAAGGTTCTTACAGTAATCAATGAGAACGAATATTATCCAGGGTGTGGTTCGGGTTATTTAATATCGTGTGTGTAAAATTATTCGATAACCCAACCGAATAAAATTCGGGTAGATGAGGTTCAGATTAATCGGTTTCCGGTATAATTAAGTCGGATTTTGGATAGGAATAACGCTAAGAGTCTGTTTGGGATTGATTATTTTGGTTGAAAAATTTTTTTGATAAAAGGAAATGATTAACTTAACTTTTCAAAATGACTTTTTAAAAAAGTATTTAGATTAGTTTATAAACTAAATTGTCATAAAATGATCATAAGATACATTCTTATAAAATAAAGGGAGTTAATAGAAGGTAATAGAGAGATGTAAAAGAAAATTAGACTAAAAGTCGTTTTAAAAGTTAATAAGTAACTCGTTACTTACTTTTCAAAATTTTTTTTTTACCTTATATGAAAAGTTAGTTTGAAAAGTTATTTTGAGTTTACCAAACACTTTTTTGACTTATTAACTTTTTAAAAATTAATAAATTAAAAATTAGTTGCAAATAAACAATCCCAAACACCCGCTCACTCGTTGGAAGGGTAAGATAATGACAGAGCTTAGTTTTGTCTCATGGAATAAAGATGTAAAAGACATCTCTTTCCTTTAAAAGTACAGATATTTGTTAAGGTACTTCTTGGATAATAAATCACAACAAAACGGTAAACAACTAAACACGCACAAAAACATAAATTAAACGGAGAAATAAAACACACAAGATTTATAGTGGTTCTGTCTAATTTCACCTACATTCACTTTATTGCAATTAGGTTTAAAATTTCAGTGGTCAGAAGAAGTACAAAGGCTCTATCATCTATTGATAATAACATATTAGGGTTAATGACTTTTCCTCACAATAAAGCCCACTAGAATCAAGCTTAGAATCAAGTTAATGGGTTGTTTGATAGCCTATTATTAATCATTAAAAGAATACCTCTTAGATGTTATCATTCAACATTAAAGTTACCTTTTAACCATTAAGAGGTTATGAACCATTAAAGAATTATAAATCACATTAAAAAGCTACCAAACAGTCCGTCAAAGCCTCCATAAGTTAACAAGTATAAAGAAAAAGTAGCGGATTGATTTGCAATCCAAACGGTTTAGTTCATCGTTGGGTTTTTCACGATTTGTTGGTTTAATGCTTTTTGAAGCTTGATACCGAATGAGTAACTAGAACCGATCGTTTAACTTTTATTATCTATACTTCTTTTATATATGTAGGTATGTATATTTATTATACTCATTTTCATGTTTATTTTGATTATTTTGAGTTGGATATTACGTTTGTTTGTTATTAATCATGTTTATTATTTTCAGTAAAAAAACAAAAACAAAAACTAAAAAAACAGGGGGAAATGTTGAATCAAACTGTTAAACCGTCAAACCAGTAAAACCGGCTAGTTCGGCGGACCCTGCTGGTTTGGTTTACCGATTCATAAAACTAAATTTGTGGTTTGGCCTATAATTTTTATCAAAACCTGCTGAACTGGACCGTAAACATCTCTATTTATAACAAAGAGCTAAATAAGTTGGTTGTGCAGGTGAGGATGTCACCCGTAGAACCGGACTGGGAGGAGGTACCGGAGATGTGTAGGGCGGCATTAGTGGAGTGGGACAAGGCGGTGGCGGGGTTAGGAGAAGAGCTGATGTCGATTTTATGTGAAGGATTGGGGATAAAAACGGACCGATTGAAGGAGTTGTCATGTTTGGAAGGGAGGGTGTGTGTGGCCCATTACTACCCGCGGTGCCCTCAGCCGGAGCTCACGGTTGGGCTAACCTCCCACACCGACCCTGGGGTGTTAACCATGGTGGTGCAGAATGAGGTTGGCGGGTTGTTGCAGGTCAAGTGTGGCGATGACTGGGCTGATGTTGAGGCAATTCATGGTGCTATTGTTGTCAACATAGGTGATCTGCTTCAGGTATATTGCAAATGTTTCGGTTTGTTGATACAATATGACAATATGTTAGAATATTTGGTTTTCAAAACCGGACCGGTTGGACCGCCGGTTGTAGAACCGGACTGGTTATGTGTATTTGGCCCACTTTCATTTGAACTAGTTGGACAGGTGACCCGCTTGAACTGGACCTATGGTCAGTCCGGATTTTAAATCTTTTTTATTTGTTTTTCTCCTTTTAAAATCTTATTTTTGATTAATTTCGTAATTTATGATGTATATATAAAGACTATTAAATCCGATCCGACCAGTGAACTGTTAAGGCGACCGGTTTGATATCTGGTCTGGTTTTAAACATTGCTCGCTAGAAGAGTGGGCACACTCAAGTTGCAAGGCCCTTAAGAAACTAGGTCTCGGGATTAGCAAGGCGCATAGTCTAAATAGGCCTTTTTAAGATGTTTCATGCCAGTTTTAGCAGTTTCAGACCTGTTTTTTTACAGCTTTTTTGCGCGTGTGCGCCTTGATGGACTCAAGGAACAATTGCATATTAAACCAGTTATCATGATAAAATAATCAGTTTGAAAACGTAAATCCAAACACTCACTTACATGAGTTGATCTAACTTGATATTCTTGTTGTTCTAACTTCACAGATGATGTCCAATGATGAATACAAAAGCGCGCAGCATCGAGTGTTAGCGAACCCTGTTGAAGGCGCGCGTGTTTCCATTGCTGTTTTTTTCAACCCAAGCAAACGAGATAATCTATACAGCCCGCTCCCAGAGCTCATATCTCTCACGAAACCCGCGGTTTACCGTGAGTTCATGTATGAAGACTACATGAGAAGGTTTTTCACTAAGGAACTTGACGGGAAAACATTGACCAATTTCTACAGAATTGACAACGCAGACGCGTGATATGATAGGGTCAGGTGAATGCTTGTATTGTGTTAAGTAAAATATGATGTGTATTTGAAATTACATATAGAATAAAACACAGTGATATAAAATTTACAAAATGAAGCTATGAAGAATTGAAGAACTTTGTGTGTCATGATTGCTTTCATCTCTAACCAACGAATATGGGTTGCGGTTAAGTGTTGGTTTGAGGTTCCACGGTTCCACCCGACCCGACCCGACCCAGAACCAAACTGGAACCAGACCAAACAAAGCGTATACCGGTATTCAATTGAGTTCAACTTGGTTGGTATGCAAAAATTTTTAGGGATTATTTGTAGAATCAAACAAAATTTATAAAGAATGATAAGTGACGGATAATATGTTATTTTTAAAATCATAATAGAACTTTTTTCACGTATATTTTTATTTATAAAAAAAATATAAAAATGTTTTCCCGACTACAATTTCTTCTGTCATATCGGTATCAATGTATCTACAAACTATTAATTTATTAATTGTGATTGCTCTTGTCTTGGATGGTAGAAAGATGGAAATGATACAAATAAACGAATAAAAATCTCAAATTTAAGGAAATGTCAAATGATAATAGAAGCATCAGGTCAACAAAGGGTAACGAACAAGTCAAAAGAAATCATTTCCAAACAGTGGGAATTCTTCTTGTGTATACGTCAAGTCACTGATTAATAATGAGAAGAAATAATTTCAATTTTATTTTTTAAGATTTGACAAAAATAATTATTTTTATTCAAAAAATTAAAAATATCTATTTATCTTTAAAAGTTTTATAAGTTGTTTTAATTTTTGTCCAAAGGTTTTATTATTTTGGATTCAAGTTGAAAAAATGATGAAACTTTTGGATTAAAATTGGAACAAATTATGAAACATTTGCAGGTAAATTGATGTTTTTAATCTTTTGGAGAAAAATGGTTATTTTTGTTAAACCTTAAGGAGCAAAAATGAACTTAACTCTAATGAAAAATATAGATGATATCAAATATACATTTAAATTAAAGTGAATCCGTTGAAAAAAAAAGCATGCTTATTTTCACAAAATAATAAAATTATATAATTTATCTTGACTTTTACTTTTACATTTAGTTACATTTATTTGTTTATTTTTAATCTTCAACATTGTAGACGATGAGTTTTGTGAAATGATACTCTTTAAATTGAGTCAATCTTTCTATATTTTTCTATAACTTTTTCTTGAATTTATTATTATGTTATTTTTAAAAATTTTACCATGTTTTTGATGGTTGTACATGACGATGTTTGTTTATGATAATTGATCATATTCGTAAATGATATTAAGAATTGTTATGGTCGTTTACAATGAATTGGGTGGTTTAGGTTTTAAGAAGATAAATGATTGTTCAAGAGAGTGTTTGTTAGTTTGAAACATACTTAACAAGACATAATTATTTTAACGAAAAATTAGATTTTAATAATCAAACTATTAACTATTGGCAAATATTAATCCCAATTAACAATTTCACCAGCAGTAGTCTCAACTTTCAATTTTAATCTCAATAACAATTTCAGTCTAACAAATTGTTAACTTTGTTTATTTATGATAATGTGACATGTGATGTGACAATTACAAAGTAATAACTTGTACAAATAAATTTAGTTTTTATGAAATATTTGCTTTTCGAAAGTATTCAATCATGTGACATATAGATCTCTCCAATTGCGTCTTTCCAACCAATTTCGTTTTTTTTTTAAATTTCAATCAATTTCTAAAAGGTAAATTTCAATCATTTTCGATTGTTTTTATCATTTGTTCTCATATGTAATTGCTTTCTTTTCTTGCTTCGAGCAACATACTTTTCATATTGATTTTTTATTTACGGGGTATTATTCGTTTATGCGACATGTCACACGCCACATCACTAAAATAAACGGATTTAATGATACAGTAAACCGGGATTGTTAGTGGTAACAAAAACAAAAGTTAGGATTGTCACTGGTTAAATTATTAGTTGGATTAATATTGACTAATAGTTATAATAATTTGGATAATTAAATTCTAATTCTTTTTAATTCATATGTGATTATAGTGGTTTGGATCTACAGATTATATTATTGTTTATTACATACGTATATGATTATACATTTATAATTTTTTCTGAACGGCAAATCTATTTTACTCTTACTCCTAAATTACACAAAATCACACTATGCTTGGGTTTAAACACAGGACTTCCCCTCTAAAAGGCAAAACCTCTATCAAGTGGGCTAGCCTCACATTATCATATGTAATCTTTTTTAGATTGCAACGGTTACAAGAAGGTTCTCTACATAATTATGTTCTCAAATTAATGCGCCTCTATATACCTTTACCAAAACTTCCTCTCTTGTCAGTCTAATACCCAACAAAGTTCATCTTGTGGTCGATCCATCGACTATAAGTCCCATCGTTGTAACCGAGTTGAATCATTGAATGCTTTCGGGCGTTTATGATCACATTTCAAGCATACCGAGTTTCTTCTGAAGTTTATGTAATTGCATCTGCAAAATGAGTCACGTTAAATGTGAATCGGAACCTTATGTTAAAAGAAGGGAAAAAAGAACTCACGAGTCGCACTCCCATTCACCAGGATTGAGCTGCCTTTTTGGTGGGTTTGTATGGCATTGCAGGCATCTAGTGTTCTTGGCAAAATTAAAAAAATTGCATCTGTCAATTGTCATAAATGCAAGAGTT
Source organism: Flaveria robusta (assembly GCA_025506415.1). Classification (NCBI taxonomy): domain Eukaryota; kingdom Viridiplantae; phylum Streptophyta; class Magnoliopsida; order Asterales; family Asteraceae; genus Flaveria; species Flaveria robusta. Next base: position 1,920,073 of record CM046471.1, on the reverse strand, counting down.
AAAATGTTAAATGTGTAAAGAACAATAATACAGGCTTCATTTGGTAACAATTATGTAAAGTATTAGTTGTAAACAAGCCTAGCCGTTGGTGAGAAGCTCAGAAGCTCAACAGATCAGCTTGTTTAAAGCTCGAATTGAGTCGAGCCTAAACGAGCTCAAGCCTAAATTTAAAAAAAAAAATACTAAAAACCCAAAAAACAGATAACAAATAGTGTTGCTAAACAAGAGCACACATAAATAACCTTTAACATACCTTATACATAACCAATCTCCCTTCAACTGAACATGATCCCGGTTGTTTCTCGACCTTGGAAATGTTTCATCGCGCGTGTCATTGCAACGCATGCACTTGATGTTTCTTGCAGAGTTCAAGAATTTGCATCTGCCAAATTTTAGTACATAAGCACAGAAAGAATCTCAAACAATATATTAAAGGGCAAACAGCACAAAATGAAAACAATCTTTTACACTTTTTTCTGGATATAGCAACCATCTTTAGATTAGGCACAAAGCAGAAACCAACTTACATTCTATCAGTCAATCCTGATTTAACTAATTGCAGAAACTAATCTCATTTGTCATTTATTTTGATGATGTATGCAACCTATTGATCAAGTTGTTATAAAATGTAACTTGGTTGCTAAAATTGGTAATAAAGTGTAATGTTTAGAAAATTTGAGTATAAAATTCAAAGTTGGTTTTTAAATTAAGAAAATGTAAAGTTTGTTTCTTTTTCATGATATTTTGCAGTATATTAAATGCAAGAAAGATATCAGTCTTGAATTACTTGGAGCAATTCCAACTGTCATGAATAGTAGGATTAGTTGATTGGTGTTCTTGCGGTTGAGTAGGACTTCTCTGAACGGATGGGACCCGTTTTGAAGGATCAACGTCAGGTTTGTTCGTGCTAAACTTCACCATATCTTTAGTTAAACTTCTAATTGCTTCTTCAAGTTTTTTGTTGATATGCGGTTTGTTAGGATCAAGGCTATATGTGAGAACAAAACGCATGACATCCACGGTATGACCACCTTCCTTTTCATGTACCTTCAGATATGCCCTCTCACAATCTCCCCTTAGATTGCAGGAGCTGCAAACCTGCTAAATCATCAATTATTAACACCATGGTGGTCATATACCATTGAAACTAGCCAACTGTCCAAACCAAACCGACCATTTAGCCTTTTTTCGATTTGGAATATTCAGTAATGTATATGTATTATATCCAGTAATCATTTTTATAACTTTAAATTTTTAAATACAAACTAACAAATAAAAATTTTCAAAACAACCATCATTAAAAGTTTAGATATACTCAAATTAGATTATACTAGTTAGCGGCTTGACCCAAATTGGTTTTCAAATAAAGCCAAATCAGACTGTGAACGCCCTAAAACATGACAAAACTCAACAACTTGTAATTTCGGTAACAGAAAACAATCCCTAGACCCACGCCATGTGATCTAATACGTACCAATTTTTTTTTTTTTTTTTTTTGGAAAATTAAGCCTGTAGTTATCATCAAACACTTAAAACAGGATGCTTACATACATTTCCTTCATCAATACCCAAGTGTGCCCTTAGCCGTTTACCCTAGTTCACTACTTTTCTGTCTATGCTGGGACAGCCAGATTCTGCAACCATCTGTATGTCTCTATCCCTGAAGCAGCTGAATACAAACACAAAATAAGTAGAGAATTTGAAAAGAAAATAACATTAATGAGAAAAGAGGTTCTCCCTAAAAGATTGTAAGGTTACCATACTTGCTATTGTATCATAAGATCACCAACTGTCAATGTCAAATAAAATGAACTGATTTTGTTTAGTTGTTAACTTGTTACTAGAGGTGCTTAAAACAGTTGAAAGATATTGAACCTCCAACCGAAGAAAGTCGGTAGGTTTGAGAATTAAAAAGTTCGGCTTTTAGGGTTAGGCAGTTTAATGGTTTGGTATGGTTTGAAGTTTGAAACCAGCCGTTTAACCTTTACGGTTCATATACTTTTTCATTATCTGAAATATGCACCCATGTAAATGTATTACAATAATGGACCATATTTATCGTTATAAAATTTTAAGACAAACCGATGATTTTGAAAAAAAAAAAAATCAGTCAAACCGCCGAATCGTCAAACAATCCGGTCAACCCAATGTTTCTCATATCTCGAAACCATAGTTAACGATTTGACCAAGAATCTTTGTTAAAACCGGAAGACCGGGAACATTAAACACCCTAGATGTTATAAAATTTATTGTAGGATAACATGTTTCAAATCCATTTCAAATTTTATGGTTGCACATCACCTGTTCGACATCAAAGTCAAAAGCTAACCAATCTAAGAGCATTCACATCCCGTTCTTTAAAATTTTACGAGTGAAATTTATATTATATGAAATGATCGTAAGTGGTTGTGTGAAAAAAAAAATATATTACTGTAATATTTGGTAATACAAGATTCTAATACTTATAAACTTTTAAATAATTTTAAAAATAGTTGTGAGCGGAGAAAAAGTAAAAAGTATTATTTAATTGAAAAGTAAAAAAAAAAAAAAACAATGATTTTAAATGTAACTAAGAAGAAGATCCGAATATTAAGTAATTAAAAAAAAAGTAATTAACTACTTAAAACACACAAATTTTCAGAGTATTTTCATCAAACAGGTGGTGTGCATCAAAAAGCCTCATAAACCAACAACGCATAAGACCTCATATACCTCATCAAATCAGGCCGATCACGCGCAAAGTTCAAACAAGCTGTTCGAATTTGATTACAACTCTTCCCATCGATCACTCGTTCACTTCGAAAAGGGTTCGTGACACCATCAAAGTACCCATATTTCATCAACTTCTTCATCAACCCAATCCATTCAGGCCACTGATCCGAAATATGAACACTAGAGGATAATGGGTCAGATGGTGATGTGGGTTCCGTTACAGGTTGTGTTGGATTGTTAACACTGTTGGGTGATTGAAGGTCTTCAATTTCATTCAAGATGAAGTCGATTGCGGGATTGGAGATTAGGGTTTTGTTGCGTGTGTGAAGATGAGAGATTGTTAGCGTTGATTTTGGGGATTTGGGTGATGATTTTAGGGTTTTTGATATGTGTTTGAACATTTGTTTATGATCGATCGAACAGATTAGATGTTCTATCTTTGATCGTCGTTTACATTGGTTTACGGAGGATAACGATGTTTTTTTTTTTATTAATTTTCTTTTGCGTTTTTTTTTTTTCATTTTTTTAACAACTATTGTTAAAGGGTGGTCGGGGTGTTCTCGGATTGGGTAGGGCCATCGGGTTCCACTGAAGTGCAGGAACGTCGTCACAAGTCCCTCGGGTTGAGGCAACGGCTTGTAATTCATGTTCGTGAACCCAATGATGAAACCGTAACTCACAAATACACCTATGATAGAATTTGAGATTCGGATAAGAAAGATAGTAACATAATTAAGGATAGTTTTGGATTCACAATTTAAGGATGGTTTTGGATTCAATAACGTGACATATATCATTAGATGATGCTTACAACAGTAAAAGGTTTAAAAAAATTATGTTATTTTCATTCTAATTAGTAACTTATTAATTTATAGTAACTTATTATGTCTTATTGATGTATTAAGCGTATTAATAAATTTGATCTATCACACCTTGTATGTTTTCCCATGAAGTATACTAAAGTATTTGGTAAGATTGTTCATTATTCGAATAGAATTTATAAAAACCATTATTTGAATTGATACGAATAAGACTACGAATTTAATTTTCTTTTCCGAAACTTCAAACCACGTTAGCATTCAAACTGAATTACGAGGAACCATGATGAGCATTTCGAAAGTTTTGTTACTTGAAGTTTCTATACCATCCATTCATTTACCAATCAAACACCTTATTTCGAATTCTAATCTCATAAAATTTATGAACTTAACCGCTCCTCTTAGTATTATCAATATCAAAACCTATAGAATAAGATAAGTGCGTCAAAAAACTTTACATGTGTTTCTTTGAACATGATTTGCCTCATTATTTAACATGTTTCGCTCGTCTTTTTCTAAACTATGACCAAGTTTCTTTTATGATTACAGGGTCATACAAATAAAAGAAAAGTTCACACATTTGGAAATCATATGATAATTCAACACAAAAATATCAAAAATAACCACAAATACCACATTTAATAAAGAATCATCATTATGAAAAACGAAAAACACCTTGCTAAATAAACCAAATTCCAATTAACATTGCAATAAGATTTAAACAACAAACAACAAAAAAAAAAGAAAAATCAATTAATAATGCAAGATTTCAATCCTCACTAAGAATTTCTTGTTTCTGCAACCCTTTGGAATCAAAATGTGTACCCATCTTCATCATATCCTTGAATTCATCAAAGTTGATCATACCGTCCCCATCGCGATCAGCACCCGCGATCATTTTCCTACTATCCGCGATGGTGCAATTTTCCCCCAAACTCTTCAAAACATTAAACAACTCTCCGCCGTGATCAACCATTTTTATCGATATCAAAAATCGAAAATGCATCCTTCAATTCTCCAACACCTCGGTTGAATCGATGTCCTTCGTGTGTTAATTCAATAAACTCCCCTAAATTTATAAACCCATCGCCGTCAGCATCCACCTCTTTGATCATATTCTGCAGCTCCTCTTCGGTCGGGTGGTGGCCCAAGCTTCCATGATCGAGCCCAACTCGATGCGCAGATCTTCCCGTCACCATTGACATCAAATTTTCTAAAAACTTGTTCTAGTTCCTCCTCGATTCGCACCCGAGAGTCTAATGACTTGTGTGTGATGCCTCGGGTGCGGATTTTGTTGGACTTGTTGTGGGAATAGTGGTTCGTCTTCGCGGTTTGGATCGTGGGTGCTGTTGTTTTCTCCGATTTTTTTTCTCTTCCGGTTTAACAGATTCTTCAAACCCATTACCGATTTGGTATGATTAGAGGGAATAATATGGTTAGTGAATTGTTATGTTTATTTCTTTTGTTTAGGTGTTTATGGTTGTCAAGTGGAGGTCCTTACATCTAGGAGAAATTCCATCGGATTATGTGGTAAGTTTGAAAAAGCAATTATTGTTGTAAAGAGTGAGATTAATCGGTACTCGTTATTGAAAGAGTAATAAATTCATACAATTATTTATATTTGTGTAATTTACTCTTATCTAAACGTGTTATAATACAGGCAAGTTAAAACATTATATGATTATAATAAAGTTGCATGTGGGTTTTATGAAATAATTAATTACAAACTATATAATTATACGTAAAAAAAAGATTGGTGAGCTAACAAATTCAATTTTGGTATAGCTCAAAATTTAAAATAGGTAAACCCAAATCTAATTTGTTTATTGAATACAACCCAATATTTTCAAGCGAAAATTACAAGAATAATCATTTGATCAAAAGATTTTACAAAAACATCTATTGAATTTCGCTTTTACTAATCTAGCCACTGTTGTAAAAATCGCTAGGCGCTAGTAGGGCGGTGGCGTACCGACTAGCGATTAATTGGGAGTAATCGGGATTAATCGGTTGGAATTTTTTATATATTTTCATTTTTATATATACACACACACATTTTTATATGTAATTTTTATATATATGATTAGTTTATAATATAAACAAATCTGGCGATTTTTGAAATTTTCGCCGGATTTTTGAAATTCTCGCCGGAAAGTCGGCGGATTCTGTAAAAATGCAGATTAGGGCCGATTAACAGCCGACTAGGTCCGATAAGACGATTTTTCCCGATTTGGACCAATTTGACCGATTAGCGATTTTTGGCTACGATTAGGGAAAATCCAATCGGTGCCTCACCGATTCCCGACTAGTCGCCGATTAATCGGTTGACTAGTCGATTTTTACAACATTGAATCTAGCAATGTATCGTCACGTGGCTATACAAGCCATGAAATGTCGTCCATGTGACAAAAAACTTTAACATTTTTTAGTCAAAGATACGTTGGAGATATGATGACAATGTGTATCATTGGAGATACGTCGGAGATATGGGGGGGTACCAGTGTATCGCGGCTATTTTAAATACTTTTTAAGTATCATTCAATAAATATGATTTCATTGATATTATTTTCAATATATATAAATATATAAATGATCAAATATTTAGTTACGCTGACTATTAAGCAGCGATTAATTTGTTCATATTATTTTAATCTAATATAAATATATAAATAATTAGATAGCTAATTTTTAATGTTTGAAAAAAATTTATTTTAAAAATCCAATATAAATCCTTGGTGAAAGTTAGACTACAAATTCTTTAGTAACCTAACTATTAAGCTGCAACTAATGTTTTAAAAAAAACTTACATGAATTGTTCGATTAGGGAATTTGAACTTCTAATTTGATGAGTAAACATGTTCATATTATTAGACTACACAATTTTTTAGTAACCACATATTTATATATGCAGTAATGCTTTAGTTTCACAAAATATAAAAATTTAGCATTATTTATGCTACTATGAAAAAAAGATTTATTTCATGTGTATTTACTTTTCAATAAATGAAAATATTTAACATTTTAACAACCAAAATGATTCCATAAAAAAATTTCATAACATCTTATTATTATTCACCTATAAATATCCGTAACATGTTCACTTTTACTAAAAAGTTGCACTTATAATATGTGTTAAATTCATTTTCTTGTTCTTTAAATATTACCGTTTTATTTTAATCATAAGAACATCGGACAAAATTAAATGAAAATAACTCAATGTTAAGAAAGTTATTTTAAAAACCATTATAATATTTCTAAAACAATAGATGTGCATATAATCATCAGCGATATGAACTGCCTAGTGGATCGTTGGGGAACGGATTCCCTTTAATTATATTTTTTATTTTCTTTTAAATCTAACGAATATTATGGTTTAATATCGCTGACTTAGCGATACAATCGCTGACTCAAAGATACAATGACACATGTTATTTTTTGATTGGTGAAATTAATTGATAAAATTAATTTTCAATGGTTATTTGCTATAAAATTGAATGGTTAATGATTAATCTCCTAATTTTCTATATTTTATCTTATACCGTACTATAAATCATTATGGTGTTAAATTGTGATTATATAGTTAAAACTAGAGCATACTTGTTATGAGTTTGTATTTTAAGTATTTTCAAATGATTTTTAAATCCTTTGTGATTTCATCTGGTTTTTGAGACTGTGTCGACGATCCAGAGTCCAATTGCGTTGGTTTAATTTGGGGTCCGGTTCTGAAAAACATAAAGAAAACTTAAGATAAAATTGTTAAAATAATCAAGACAACCATATTCAATCTACTTCTCGGTCCAATCAACTTTGAGGCCTTACAAGGTTGAATCAACTGTTCACCGCACTTCTTCTTATCTTATTATAAAAATCTATAGTAAAACTTGAGTTTGATAACTACTAGTTGTCGGTAAAGAAGATAACTTATGATAATCCCTCTCTACCAATGAAATTTGGTTCTACCATCCAGCTTGAATTGGCCCTTTTGTCTTCCTTTATCGTAACAAAAATGCGTCGTCTTACTCCACAAGCCTTTGTTTGCCTAGTCTAAAGCTTGAGAGTGGTTTACAGGTTGGTGTGATCTTATAAACCGAACTAATGCTATAGTTATCCGAACTATTGTATTTATAGCGAATTGGTTTCTTTGATGTTTTAGCTCTTAAATTTAAGAGTTAATTTCAATTTTACTCTCACAAAAATAATTATTTTCTTTAAAAAGATTAAAAACATTATTTTATTATCAAAAGTTTTATAACTTGTGTTAATTCAAATCCAAAAGTTTTATTATTTAGATTCAAGTTGAAAACAACTTATGAACTGAAATGAAACAAGTTATGAAACATTTAAATTAAGGTAAATTAATGTTTTAAATTTTTGAAGAAAAAAATATTATTTTTATCAAACATCACAGGATAAAACCGAACTTAACTCTAAATTTAAAAAATCAAATACAAATGTTAAAAAAAACACACGCAAAGACTTATACATACACACGCATGCTTTAATAGGAGAAAATCAACTTGTATTAAAAGACAAAACTCCATACAAAAGATCAATGTCACTATCGGTATCACTCAATGAGTACAACAAGAGAGGGAACATACACACGCATGCTTTAATAGGAAAAATCAACTTGTATTAAAAGACAAAACTCCATACAAAAGATCAATGTCACTATCGGTATCACTCAATGAGTACAACAAGAGAGGGAACAGAAATAACAGTCTCCTCCAACTATAAAAGTCACTGGACCTACTACATTGTACATTTTATCTCATATATATCATTATTGTCATTAAAATGAAAAAAAAAAAGAGAAAAAAATTATGAAAAACTAACATACATACAGAGTCAGATATCACTAACATTAATCACAAACAACATACTGCGTACCACTATTTTTTTGTCGGTTCCACATATGGCAATTCAATATGTTCTAATATCGAGTTAAGTGTTGTATCAAGTCTAATCAAGAATCTACAAGTTTATTTTATCAACTTAATGAAGCGTATGCTATAGTTTTCTATAAGTTCTTTTAATTGTTATATGTTACATCAGGTTATAGACCGGTGTCATTCACAGTATAATCTTTATCTTTATATATAATAAAAGAGTAACTAATGGTGACACGTGGCATCACCACATTCATCCTCATTATAATTTTCCTGCTTCTCTCTCCTACTTAATAGTTACTATATTACTAATAATATTATTTAATTTATTTATAGACTAAAAATTTTTTTGATAATTAAGAAAGAAATCTTTTAATCAATATTATTTATAAAGAATAAAATTTTATAAAATAATCTTCTTTTCAAAAACATCAAACTTTTTTAAAAATATAAATATTTTAAAAATCAATATTTTTAAAAAGTAAATTTTTATAAATAAAAAATAATTATAATAAATTTTATAAAACCTTTTGTTTTGAAACAAAATATTTAGTTTTTTAAACAAAAAAAGTTTAAAAATTTGATATCATTATTTTTTATTACCTATAGTCCTTACACATAATTTCAACCGTATTTTATCTTAAATATCATTTTATAATTAATAAAATTTTATTTTATTTAATATTTTATATATTCAACCCGTGTAATACACGGTTATTAAACTAGTATAAGTTATATAACTCTATGATGTGTGCTACACATGTGAATCATTATATCCATTCCTCGTCCAAGTCTTTCAATATAATAACAAAAATTTTTCTAAATTGTCAACCTAAAAAAACTTAGCAAGTAAAAATAAAATTAATAAATATAAACCACACAGTTGATATTTAGCAATCATGGCAAACTGAATCTTACAATAATAAAAACATGCTCAAACAAAACATAATAAAGTTTTAAAAACTAAAATTAAGCTTTTTGATAAGCATTATTGCAGTTGTGAAGTAACAATACTATTACGAATAGCTAAAATTACACACTTTAACATGGTGAACATGTATAATGTAACTTGACTATGTAGTTAATATAATGTAACCAATAGCAATTAGCAAATATGCCAAAAGAAAGAGTACATCAATTTTCTAAGAAGTTGTACATATTTAGATTTGCATTTATATACACTGATATATTTTTTTAGCAACATCCTATGAAGTTTTTGACATATTTTAACTACTACTTTTAATTTAATAAGTATTTTTGATGTTTTTAGTATATTATCTGATATCATTAATTTTAAAACAAAGAATAAAAAAAACATATTATTTTAATAAATTGTTTGATATATAAAATTATATATTTTATTTTTTCTTAAATCACTCGTAAGTTATCCGGGAAAATTACTATGTTTTTCTAGTAGCTAAAAATTAGTTGATTATATGCATGCAATGAATTAAAACTTGTAAAAATATAAACCAATTATTGATAATAAATCAATTATAACTGAGATTCATGTTTACTAATAGAAATTTAAAAAATTAAAATTTAGTTATTCATTTTAACGTTGAATTAAATTAAATTAAATTACCCATCTCTGATTGAACATACTTGTTCATATATTTGTTATAATTAAAATTATAAAAATAATAAATTTCTAGTCAAACATAATTATTATATATAATGGAGTAGAGTAATGGAAAATAGTGTAAGGTTCAATTAGAAAAACTCTTACTCAAATTTAAAAATTGGTCATAACACAACCAAAAGATTCATACATATAGGTAAATTAGATAAATAGATTTAAACAAGAAATGAGATTGAAGAAGAGAGTAGCACGTGTCTTATAGATGTAATGTTTATTAGGATTAGATGACGAGGAGGAGAAAAATCCATTAAGATCCCATGACCTTGATGGGGGTGGAAACTCATAGGATGGGATGATTAGTATGATCACTAGTAATTTTTTTTCATTACTATCCATATTACACATATATAGTTCACTAGCTTAATAACCCGTGTATTACACGGGTTGAATATATAAAATATTAAATAAAATAAAATTTTGTTAATTATAAAATGATATTTTAAGATAAAATACGGTTGAAATTATGTGTAAGGACTATAGGTAACAAAATAATGATATCAAGTTTTTAAACTTTTTTTGTTTAAAAAAGCTAAATATTTTGTTTCAAAACAAAAGGTTTTATAAAATTTATTTATAATTATTTTTTTATTTATAAAATTTTACTTTTTAAAATATTGATTTTTAAAATAATTTATATTTTTAAAAAGTTTGATGTTTTTGAAAATAAGATTATTTATAAAATTTTATTTCTTTATAAATAATATTGATTAAAAGATTTCTTTCTTAATTTATCAAAAAATATTTTTAGTCTATAAATAAATTAAATAATATTATTATTAATTATAGTAACTATTAAGTAGGAGAGAGACGAGAAAATTATAATGAGGATGAATGTGATGCTGCCACGTGTCACCATTAGTTATTTTTTTTTATAATATAAAGATTTTGTGATTCCAGAATACTACATAAGTCAAATGAACGAGTTCGTGTAAAAATATATATTTTAAGATGCATCAAAATGGATTTGTTTTAACTAACAATTCCTGTTGCTTTAGGATAAAAACATCAAAACCTACACATCTTAGAATTTAATACCTCAATTTTTTTTATCGTGAGACACAATACCTAACCATCAGAATGTCCGTAATAGATTGTTGGGTTGGTAAAATGAGTTTGCGTTTAAAAAATATATATTTAAGATGGATAAAAAAAGTTCTTTTATGGAGCTGGATACATTCCTAGCAAACGCGCTATAAAACCGTGAGGGGCAGGGCGTGCTGCGCGAACGGATAATATTTGGTATGGTGTTTAGGCTGTACAAATGGTATCAGAGCTAGGGCAAGGTTGTGTGCCAACGAGGATACTGGTCTCCCAAGTGGAAGGATGTAATATCCCACATCGGTTAGGTAGGAGAACGAAAGCTTTCTTAAGTGGAGTTGGATACCTTACCTATCAGACGCATTTTAAAACCGTGAAAGGCAGGTGCCTGTGGGGCGTGCCACTACCAAAACACACAATATCTGGTACGGTGTTGGGTTGTTACAGGTGGTGATGGTGGTGGTGGGGGGGATGGTGATGGTGGTCGATGGTGGTGGTGGGTGGTGGGGGCTGATGGTGATGGTGGTCGATGGTGGTGGTGGTGGTCAACGTTAGGTGGTGGTGGTGACTGTTGTTGTGGTTGGGTGGGTGGTGTTGGTGATTAAGGATGAAAAAATGAATGAAATAAAAAAAGGGTTGGATAGAATGAATTAGAGAGAATGGGATTACGGTTTATTTCATTACTTTCACCAACCAAAAATGTATTTTTCATTCACTCTTAATAGTTCATTTTATTCCGTCTCTCGTTCCTTGGTACCAAACACTACCTTATAGTATATTTTAACAACTTATGATTGTTTTGTTTTATATTCTATTTTATTTATGTAGTCTATATCAATAAAATAATATGAATCAATACACTCTCACATAAAATAAAAATGAAAGTGAATTAAAATTGTAAATAGTGAAGCCCCAAATGTGTTAAAATCATGAGCTCGTGACTTATGGCCCGTATTAAAAGTTGCCTTGACACTCGTAATATGTGGGGTCCCCGACTTCCTCTAAACAACAAACACGTAAACCCCTAGATCGACAACGACTTGACTCATATGAAGCCATTTTCTGTTTATTGGAGTTACATTCGTGAGTAAGCTTTGAATTAGTCATACGTCCAAATCAAAATGGACGTACCCACAAATCATAATAGACGCATACATAAAATTGTGAGCATCTTTTGTATCCATACTATATACATACACAAATATAGGCAGAACTTAAAAGGGGTATGAAGACCTCCATCCAACAAATTTTATACTAATATGATAACAGAATATCTTATGTCATCGATTTCTTATAGCATGAAAACCCCAAAACCCTTGAATTGTCATATATAATAAAATAATCCAAGTGTATTTTTTTCTTCTTTTACTCTTAGTTGAAAATTTTGATTTCATGTAGTTTAATCCGCCTTCGCCTCCTCCTGCACCAACTCATTGTCGTTGCAGCCACCACAAGCACCACTATGGCCCCACCACTGTCACCACAACCTTCACCAACATCGACAACACCTTATCATCGCCTTTCCCACTATCTGTCACTGCCGGCTGCAATAAAAAATTATAATAATAAACTTATTGTTATTTTTTTTAAAACGATTCATTTCTACCCAGTCCATTATAGTTGAAACCTCGTGTTGGCCCAAACCCATCGTAGCCTGTCGATTCGACCCGACTCACATGTTCCAAGCTTAATCATACATCAATAAAAAAACTTATTGATAATACGCCTAGCGTGGTGCGTCCTTTTTAATGACTCCACCCTATGTATGAGATCGATGTGATACTTAAGAATAGGGTCCAAACAAAAAGCAAGCCATTAATTATTACAAATACGACTAATCGAGAATCAATAGCCATGGGTTTGCTTTGGTACGTATGGTGCTTACAATAAGAAAGCAACCAAACATGTACCTATTTGGTAGAGCCAAACATGATAGATACAATGTATCTATGTCTTTTCAAATCTATTCAACATGGTCCCTCCGCCACGTGCCAAAATGTCATTGGCTTGTCTTGATGACATGGTGAGACAGATTTAATTCATGTGGCTACTTATGTTTCACATGAAACCCATTGATTGGACTGATGCATTGATCTTGATATAAGATGTAGCAAAGATGTTATTTATGTCTGATTTTTTTGTTTTTTATTTAAAAGACCGGATGCTCGATCATGATTTTAAGTAATTAAAATTTGATAAATTACAAGAACAATTAGTGTAAATGCAAGTCCTAGACGGATCCAGACTGCTCTGGTAGAACTCCAATTTATATGAACAATCTCTTTAGCTCTAATCTACATACACTAAAACAACACAAGTTATAACATCATAAGGAGGTGAATCTCTCTGTTACCCTGCGTGGCTACGTGAGAATAATTATTGATTTAGAAGAGTAAAAGGTTAGAGAGAAAGAGAGAGTTGGGGTGTATTTATGCATGAAGAAATTAATCACCCTTACCTTATATTTATAGTATTTTATGATGCATGTAAAACGTCACGTATGATGATGGAAGTGGTCTCAAAGAGTTTGTTACGCAAGTGGAGTCTACCCCTCATACAATCAGGGTTGAGACTTGTGATACATCAACGGTTAGAATTTGTGATAATTATACCTCACTGGATGCACGACATGTGTCCAAGTGGAGCTTTGTCGTGGGTCGCATCCTATCCATGACCTGCTAGATCGTGATTTTAATACTTAAAATTTGATAAAATTACAAAAACAATGACTATATTTATATACTAGTGTTTTTGTTGAATAAGTCTTTACCTCTACAGTCATGAAATATAATTTCAAGTGTGTGGCTTTATATCCTCATGTGATACATATATGATTACTCTAGAATGTATATACATGGCTCGTATTCTATTATTCTTTGATTATGGATATGTAAAATATCTTAATCGGAATATCAAAACAAAAAAAAAACAGATATTTGGAACCCAAGTTATCCGAAAATTCAGATATCAAATTCGAATAGCAAATTTCAAAAAATTCCTGATAATTGGAGATATCCAAGTGAACTATTTGAATTTGAACACCTCTAATGGCTATATAAGTAAATTACTAGTAAAATATCGTCTAAATTTGCTGGTAAAACTATCTTGTAATTAGTGAAAGATATAAAACATAAATGAATTTTAGTTACTTACTCACACATGTATTTAGATCTTCATCTACAAATCATAAGAATAATATCAATTATACTTTATAGATTGGGCAAATATTTATCTTGATAAAATTTGCTTAACCAGATACAACTAACTAGTATATTCAACTGATTAGATGATATTTTATCAGCAATGAGTTAAAGATCTTTTTGTCTTCTTTTCCCATATAATAAATGAGATTTTTGCCTTATATTTTTGTTGTATGTCATCCATCGCCCACATCCTACATCATGTGTGTTACTAAGTAACATACATAAATCTATACTATTTTATAATACATATAAAAAAAGTAATTTTGTATAAAATTTAAGACTAAGTAATTACGTCTCAAATGTTAAACCACTATTTTCAATAATTTAAAGCTAAATCATATAAATCTATACTATTTTATAATACATATAAAAAAATAATTTTGTATAAAATTTAAGACTAAGTAATTACGTCTCAAATGTTAAAACACTATTTTCAATAATTTAAAGCTAAATCATATATATATATATATATATATATATATATTATATATATATATATATATATATATATATATATATATATATATATATATATATCTTTTGAACTTGTCTCAACATTGATAATTGTAGCTAAGATTCATAGAAAACTACTATAGATAGATAATTCTTATTATTTGAGAAATTTTAACCATGCATCTCTTTTTGGCAATGCTGTATGAGCAATGAACACTTTTATTAATATATTTTTCCTTGTACCGCAAAAATATGGAAATTTAACCGATGTTTGAAGTTTGTTTGAAAAAAACTCGACTCGAGATTGATTTAGTTATAAAACAAGTTGAGCAGGTTTAGCTTAGTTTGTAAATGCGTCAAATCTTAGCGAGGCTAAATTTGGCTCATGTAACCCAACTAGTGTCACTTATTGAAAAATTCAAAAGCATCACTAAATGACAAGTAAGTTCCTCACGTGTTCATGTTGAGTACATGCACGTGCAACACATCCCACTCTATGCAATAATGCAAATAATCAAAGCCCAAAACTCAAAACCGACTTGGGTTGATTTGGAAATCTTATTTGTTTTATGACTAAATTATCCCCGTCTCCCATCAAAAGAAGGATTACATTTAAAACTTGAACAATTAAAGCACGTAAGAACACAATTAAAATCTAAATTGTTCAGTATGTTTTTTCTCCTAATTTTCATTTATACATTTATAAATATTGTAAAATGACTTTAAAACTAGTAATATTAGGCTTAAATTAAAAAGAATAAAAAATAAACTATCAATAAAGTTAATTTTGACCACAAGACAACGTAAAAAGCTTCATAGCCTTATAGAAAAACTCATAAGACCTGGAAAACTTCGTGTTACCTGGATTGGCAGCTCGGTGGTAAGTGTTAAAGATGCAAATATGAGAAAACTATGCAAGACCTTTCTTTTATATAATTTCACAATGATATTAATTATTATATTTATTGCTGTTTTAAATTTTTAGACATTAAAGTTGTTGAAGAGTTCTTTATATAGTACTTTATATATTATTTTGTGAAATCCAGCTTGTAATCGATATCCTTAAAAATCAAATTCATGATTATTGATATAACTAAAGTGTCACCCTAATAATAAGTGCTAACCATTTAATTTTTATTGTACTAGGTACACATAATTATGAAAAAGAACACGATATAAAAAAATGTTGTATGACCCCATGCTATAACTTTATGTTAACACACGGTCAAAATCAAATTATCATACATTTTATTTTTATATTAAACTTTTAAACCAGAAGGATTACAACAGTTAACGAACGTTTCTAACTACTTCATTTGTAACAAGATGGGTTAAGTTGCATGAAAACGATGATATTAGATACCCCTATCATTATAAAACTTTACATGTTAGAAGTTAATAGACTCACTGGACCCTCTGTAGACAGCGGTGAAACTAGGTTATGCGATATGAGGTCACCTGACATAAATTTTTTTTTTTTGTATTTTCTATCAAATGTATATATAATACAAGAATTTTGAACCATTCAAATCTTTTTTTATGATTAACACCATTGTTTTATAAAAATAAGTATAACCCATTTTGATGTACAATATAACTAGAAGAGCATTTATAAGTAGAGATATATGTCAATCAAAAAGTCATTATTCACAATGATTCATTAGTGGAAATACAATGTTTTTAATACGGAACTAGTTAGAGTATAGTGAAAAGTGAATAAAGTCTATTAATTGATTTGTTACTTATTTAAGAAAATCGGTAATAAAAAAAAAGATGCATTTGTGACTAGAAACTTTTAATAATTGAAACAAAATAGTTAGATTTATTAGTCATGTTGGTGATAAAAAAATTAATTTTCACCAACAACACATTTAACAAATGTGAAGGCTTAAATAAGCAAGATCAATCTATGCATGTGGTATTTATAGAACAAGCTATTCTTATATTTAAAATCATTGTAGTTTTATTATTTTTTTCATGACAATTTAATTTACTTTAATATTCAACCCGAATTTTAATTGATCCTGAAAATTATGACGTCTGGCTTGTTAGAAAATCAAAAACCAAAAGATACTGACACTCTAAGAGAAAATTTCTTGTTTTGCCACGACCTCTAGATCCGCCATACTTTTATCTTTTCTTAGATTGTTGCTTAGGAAATTTTGTAAGGAGAAAGGGAAGCAAACTTCGTATTCCTGGGACATAGAAGTTGGGCCAATATCTCCATTTTGATAAAGGCTCTTCTCTCAAAAGAAGCCAGTTAATCTCTTTTTGAAAAAAAAAAAAAAAAAAAAAAAAAAGTCCATTCATATGAAGCCGAATAATATTTCTTTTAAATCAATACTTTGTAGGAGTAATTAATTAAGGAATAATATTTATTATAGAAAATTTGTTTGCTCATTACAATCAGTGAAAAATAGCTTAAAAGTAATTTGAATTACTTAACTAAAATGGTTATGTGAATATTTGCAAGGGACTTAATTAGATTTTATATAAATAGTTTAAAATCACTCGTTATAAAAATAATAAACAACAACAGATTTTATTAGATTATCATCCCAATGTAATTAAAAGAACATATTATTATGGATTATATAATTTGATCTTTAAAACAGTAAAACTAAAAAGGTTGGCCAAGAGGATCCAAATCTACCACCTCCTCTTTATATATATATTTTATATAAGAATAAGAATTTGCAAAGGAAAATAATTGGCACAATGCATGGCCCACGCCAATTTATGAAAGCTAGTTCACTGTTACACCATCTTTAATGGTCATGTTGCACACAGAGGTGTGATGATATGAACTGTATCCACGACATCACACCATAACAAAACAAAGAAGAGCGGTGGATGTTTACGCGTCACAACGAAAACAAATAATACGTTAGAAGGGTGCGGCGATGTCGATTGTGCTGGTTTGAAGATTGTGGTCTTGTGAAGTGGTAGTGATGGTGTAAGGTGTGGCATAACCGCCACACACAACCATATAGAATAGATCAATATTACTAGAGAATTAACCAATACTTCATACCTCTCTCATACACACCACACACACATGACATTATTACATAATATACAACTATTACGAGAACAAAATAATAAATTTAAATTGTTTAACTTTTTTTATCAATATATGATTTTTATTTTTTAAATTTTACGTTTGTTTTATAAATAAAATCATTAAAGTAAATTATTCATATATGTTTTAATTCTATACTATATACCATCCAACAAGCTATCAAACTAACTAGCTTGTTCATATATATCTTTTTTTATATATATAAGTTAGGAGAGAATGGGAAAAACAGTAACCAATACATTTATATGTTTTTTATTAATATTTATTGAGACTAAAGTATCAAAACTTTGTTTTAGTACGTTTTGTTCTATTCTGCTCACTTGATTTCCCACTCTCACTATATATAAACTTTAGATTTTTAGCTTTAAAAGGGGCAGGCCAAGAAGATCCACATCCTACCACTTTCCTTGATTTATTTATCATGAATTTGCAAAGGCGCATTATTGGCACAATGCATGGCCAACAACCACTTTTGAAAGCTAGTCCTCTATCATAGAGTAGAATTTGAAAACATCACGAGAATCCAATGAAAATAGAGCACTTTGACCCCACAAACCTAGCACAAACTTATGGCTTTCCAAGCACTAGAACAAGGACTATGATTGAAAATGTATTCTGTTTTTAAACATTAATTAATTAATAGTTATAAGAAAATCTTATAAGTATATATAGTTTGAAATCCACATATGTTAAAGAATAGAGTTGTTTACACGGTTCTTATTTTGAAGGTTAAACTATGACTCGAACTGTTAGTAATGGTTTGTAAGCTCTTTAACCCGAAACGTTATCGTTGAAAACCCTAAATCGAATCAAAACAAACGGTTATCAAAACGTTAGTTTCATAGTTTGTGCCTTCAAAACAAGTAACTTAATAACTTTTAACATGGATTGGTCTGACACAAATTATATGACATATCAACATAATAGTTGGCATGAATTATTTTATTGGAAAAAGACAACTCTAAGTAAGAAAAGAAAATTTGTTTTTACACAAATAAGAATCAAACTTAAGACTATGTAATAACCAAAGAGTCTAGCTCGGTTTGATACCAGGTGGTTTTAAATCAACTATATTTGTTCGAATTTAAAGAAAAAGCTCGACCCGCCAATTAGGAAAAGTTCGAGCCCGTAATCCGAAATGAATGATCGCTACAAACCAAATTATGAACACCCATCTCACGGACAATGTGACTAGTGTGATATAGTATAAAGCAATTGAACTTTTTATTTCAATGAGAAACGAGCCCTTTTGTTTTATTGTTTTTCCTTCTAACATAACAAGTCTCTAAATGATGAACAAAACACCTAGAGTCTTCTTTGCTCTTAGATCTAATTTCTTTTTAAACCTACTTAACCTAGATTGTCTTCTATATCCAAAGGCATATATGTTATTCCACTTATATTGGATGTCTTTTCTCCAACATAAACCATATATACATCATTGAAAACAACAACAAGAATGAAACCCAATGACCAAAAGTGGGGGGTTCATGAACAAAAAAGAAGTTCTGGAAATGGGTTACTGGAGAAAGTTAGGGTTTGTGATGTAAAACATGATGATGATCATCATCAGAAGCATGATCCAAGGGTGGAGATCAAAGAACTCAAAAGTTTCATTCTTGATGATGATGGTGGAGAAGTGATTCAAGTTCTGATCTTTTTGAGTTAACAAACTGTGATTTGGGTTACTATTCAAGTGGTTTACCAGTTTTTGAAACAAACCATATGGATAGCATCAAGAGAAGTGCATGCACAATCTCTAGCTAACCTAAGGGCACGCCATGCATCCGAGCCCGCACCACATCCGAGCCCGTCTGGGCTCGAACGGTTGGAACCCGAACCACGCACCATGCTCGAACCTTCATTCCAAAATGGAGTATAAAGTCAAGGTTCAAATCTCGATATGTTTAATGGGTGAGGTTTTTTCTATATTCCTGTTGATTTTGTTTATTATTGTTTTATAAATATTAATTAAATACTAATTAGTAATTATTGTTTGGATATGAAGTGAGCAAGAGAAAATTCCGAGGGAGGTATTTTATTTTATTTTATTTTTTGTTGCTTTTGCCTTTAAAATTGGTGGTTCCCTTAAAGGCTATATCTTGTTTGGGTGAAAATCGTTGTGTTATTATATAAAATAACTAGTTTTAGTAAACCGTGTAATACACGGGTTGAAAATATGAAAACAACATAATTCATAAATGTATAAATATTTCGTATGATTAAGTTCGTATTACTATAACAATGAAAAATAAAAAGTTACATTTATAAATTATAAATATTTGAATACTTTTTTGAATAATAATTATATACAATTGATCCATGTAAAATTAAAAAATCAGTTGTATTAAAATTACACTAACCTAAAATATTTAAATATATCAATAAATATTTTTTTAGTTTTTCTAAATTAAACTTATTTGGCTATAAAAATATGTATAGTTCAAAACAATATGATTACACAATGAAGTTGATAATATAAAAAATTAAATTCAAAACAAAATGAATTATTACTATTTATTAAGTTTCTTAAAATAAAACTTGACTAAAATAGTATATTAATTTAAGCGAAAATTTGTTTTTTTTAAGAAGTAACATGAGAGTGACATGTGGCATCTTAGTTACTCTTTTATTATATACTATAGATTTGAGAACTATTATATGCTAAAAGAAAATCTTATTGATGGATAACTGACAACGATGTTTCTTGAAATAATTGATAAATCAAAAAGATTTTATGCTTAATTTAAAAGATGCATTTACACTTCAAAATATTTGGAAGCTAATTAAAAATTGAAATGTCAATTATAAAATTTAAATGTTCCAATTTTAACATTTTTTCTGGAAAATATTTTTTATGAAATACAAAGCTTCAATCAGGGGAAAATCAAAGATTTAAGTTAGGTGGTGATTGAATGTCTTCTACCTTTTTGAAAGCAAGTATGATTTCTTTCAATATTTTTTCCATTCATTTTAACTTTACATTTAAAAACAATGGGCGTGATCCATGTTCAACTAATTTAACCACTCGAGTCTCCAAATGCCTTTCTTTTTGGTTAATTATGACTTATAACTATGCTAAAATTTATATAGACATAATTAAAAGCAATTAAACTTATTAAACATTTCATTGAAATATGTCAGATAAATATTATTAATCCAGGACTTTCTGCCAGCGTTAAAACCATCCGAGCTTGCACTGCCGCTCGTTGCCCCTCTTCTCAAAGCCTTTCGAAATGTCAATGTGCCATTTTCTTCTTTCCCTAGGATACTATTAGCTTTGTTATCATGAATATTTTAAGTGTATAAATGGGCACGTCTCGTAAAAAATAAAATAGATATAATAAAAACTAATACACAAAAAATAGACATGGAAAAAGAAATCACGTGTAAATAATTAGTCACTTTTGTAAATTTTAGTACACTTATTATTACACAGGAGAGTAAATATGTCAAATTATTTACGTATTTCATGATTATGAAGATATATAAAGTAGGGTTAAAAGCATATTTACCCCTCTAAAACTCTTTATTTTCATATATACCCAATCAAAAATTTTAAATGCATATTCCCCTTACAAAACCTCATAATTGACAAATTTAACATTTTTTTATTAAAATAGTTTATGTAATGACTAATTTGCCCTTATTTTTATTAAAACTTCATAATTGCAAATTACCCCTTACAAACCTTATAATTAGCAAATGTATTAAAAGCATATTTACCCCTCTAAAACTATTTAACGGCATATATATCCATATGTAATGTTTATTTAATTTTTGGGAAGGGTAATATTGTAATAACAATAAATTGGGTATATATACAATTAAAGTTTTTGCTTGGGTATATATGCGTTTAAAGATATTAAAAGGGTATATATACAATTAATCCTATAAAGTATGCTAGAAGTAAAACTAGCGTACACGTATAAATAAAAAATAGCGTTTTCTAGTAATAGAAAAACTTATTATGAGATATCGGTTTCAAATCATACTAGCATATTATATCCGTCGCTCCACACAATGGCGGCCGGAGGAAGTCAAACGTCAAATGAAAAACAACAAAAATGTTTATAAAAGAAGAACCGACAATCTTCAAAAACTCATCTCATAACTATTGTAAAATTGAAATTATAATAAATATTATCTAGATCATAAACCATAAGTAATATATTTATTTAATATTACTTAATATATTGAGAGACTTTCGTATATACCTCTACAAACTTGCAAAACAATATATACACTTTAAAAAATTTTAAAATATCATCTATAGCCCTAATGCTTTGTAAATATTATATACTATGTTAGTATCACGTGTATTACACGGGTTGAATAAATAAAATATTAAATAGTTATTAATAAAAAAAAACTATAAGACGATCTTTTGATATAATATATGATTGACATTATGTACGAGTGATAAAATAACGATAATATTTTCTAAAATTTTTGTTTATTTTTTTCAAAAAAAGTTAGTTTTTAAACAAATTGTTTCAAAACAAATCGTTTTTAAAAAAATATCATTTTTAAAATTTTTTTATTATAACTTTGAAATTTAATTATTTTCGATTCATAAGAATTTTATTTTTAAAAGCCATAAGTTTTAAAAGATATTATTTTTTAAAAGCCACAAGTTTTAAAATATATTCTGATTTTAAAAGTTTTATATTTTTTTTTGAAAAAAATATTATTTTATAAAAAAATTATTTTTTTACAAATTGCATTTGTAGAAAGATCTATTCTTTTAATTTAATAAAAAATATTTTTAATATGAAAAGAATTAAATAATATCATTTGTATTTAATATGATATTTATTATGAGAGAGAAGCGGGAAAATAAAATTTAGAAGCTCTAAAATTGTGACAAGTGGCATACAAAAACATTCTTTTATTAATATATATAGATATAGATGCTTTTAGAAAACTTTTAAAATGTCATATGCCCAAATCAAACTTTCTAAATATCATATATACCATTATAAAACTTTTCAAATATCATAAATGCTTAAACCTAACTTATTTCATTATATATACTCTTTTTAAAATAAAATATTATATTTCTATTAAATATATAATATGTATTTCTACTTAGAACTTATATCATTCTTGGCAAATTCTTTTTCATATTTATTCCTAAAAGCTTATATATTCATGAGGTCTTTATGGAATCAAAATTTTATTTGAAAATATTAAATTTATTCACCTTTAAAATTTCTTAAATTTCTCAAATAAAATTTTAATTACAATATATTAAGAAAACTTAATAATATTTCAAGATAATACATGATAGTTAATATAAAAGTATGTATTTTTATAGTAAATATATTCATTATGATTATTAACTCGGTTAATGATTCGTAATATAGCTTTTCATAGATTTAAAAAAGAATAATATTTACTAAAAATTATGATTGTTACCGTAACCATTTACAAATAAAAATAATAAATATAGTACTAGTATTATTAATAGTTAATAATAAAATAAATGTGGTAAAGTGGAATATTGATGTATTGATAAAAAATAAAAAGATTGGATCATTATTATTAGTCTTTAATAAAATAAATTATAATTAGAACTAAAAAATATAATATTTAATTTTTAAAAAAGAGTATATATGATATTTGATTTTCGTTTGATATATACGATATTAGCAGATATTAGCAAGATCTTAGTGCTTTTTGTATATTTTAAATTTCTTATGGACATATATGATATTGAGAAGTTAATTATGAGTATATATGACATTTAATATATTTTTCAAGGTATATATAATATTATAATATTGATTTGAGTATATATGATTTTTGGAATTTTTTGTAAGGATATATTAGATATTTAGGAAGTTTCTGATGGTATATATGATATTTTAAAAAAAAAATTTTGGTATATATGGTATTATAAAAGTTTGAAAGGCAATATATGAAATTCACTCTAATTTTTTTTTAAACGGCAAATCTATCCTACTACCTCTTCTAAATTACTCTATATTACACAATGCATGGGTTTGAACCCAGGACCTCCCATTTAATAGGCAAAGCCTCTATTAAATGGGCTAGCCTCACATTGGCCACTCTAATATATTCTACTAGGTTAGTACCCAGTGTATACTCGGGTTGAATGTATAAATTATTAAATAATTAGTAAAAGAAATTTATAAATTGTAAAACTATGCTTAAAGATAAAATATGATTATAATTACTAATAGCTACTTTAAGTAAATAAATAATAATATATTTTTCTTAAACTTTAAGTAAATAAACTATGCTTAAAAATTTATAAATAGCTACTTTAGTGTTTTTAAAAATTTCATATTATATAAAAAAATTTATTATTAGTTCTATTTTAATTAAAAAAACATGATTTTTTATTTTCTTAATAAAATAGAATTTTAAAAAGATACATTGATTTTAAAAAATTTAGATGAGAGAGAAATATATTGCAATTAATAAAATTAATCTTTAATAAGATAGAGAAATTAGTTTTAATGTTTAAATTACTATAATACCCTTTTGGAGGGAAAAATAAGGTGATCATGTCTAGAAAAATGACAAGTGTCAAAAATATAGATTAAAAGAATGACATGTGGCTTTAAAAAGCTTGCTTATTAGAATTATAGATCTAGCGTTCATCATTCCATCTGCCGTATTAATATGACCTTTTTTTTTTTTTTTCTTTTATTATTTTTGAATCTTGAAGCGACATCATGCT
This sequence comes from Flaveria robusta, assembly GCA_025506415.1. Classification (NCBI taxonomy): domain Eukaryota; kingdom Viridiplantae; phylum Streptophyta; class Magnoliopsida; order Asterales; family Asteraceae; genus Flaveria; species Flaveria robusta. Next base: position 1,895,524 of record CM046471.1, on the reverse strand, counting down.
TCTCACTATGTTGCGTGTATTGAGACTTTAATCTCCTGGTATGTTGCATTCAATCTTCTATTTTTGCATTATTGTTTTAATTAATCCCAACAACTCATGTTTTTGTGATGTTAATCTTCTTAGTTGTTTCGTAAAATGTTGTATATATGTTTTTTTTCTTATATGAGCATCAAGCGCTTGACAAAACCATAATGAATCTTTGGACAAGTTCATAACTGGATAGGGAACCTCTTAATCGTTTTTTCACATGGTTGGATATCTTGTTAGTTTATGTTGATATGTGATTGAATGATTTACTATTTGTTACTATGAACACATGGTTTTATATCACCAGGTGTTGAGAATACCGATGGATAATCTCACAAACAACCAAAAATAGGAAATAAAAATTGAAATTACTCGTTGGTAATCCTTCCGTAACCAACTAGGAATATAATAACCTAGGAAGTTGAGGTAGTCACCAACGAGCCACCAACAATGGTAAATTGACATTTGGTCATTGTATGTGGGAACTTCCTTCCCTCATGTAGACCCTATACAATCATCGGTAAAATCCATGGCTAATTATTTATCCTCGTGTTTTTCAATGGGTATCGCCCATGCAATACGGAGACAATCCACATTCATCGATTGAACCGTGTGTGATGAAAGCCTTTTGTCTTTTAGTGATGTGCTATATATTTGAATTTTTCTTTGAATCGCCAACGAATACTTTTAAGCTCGATCACCCGGGTAAACCCACTGGCGAAAGGCCACCCATGCCTGCGAACACAGACAACGCTAGTGACCCGGCCCGCCCACCAATCCAGGGGAAACCCACCACACAAAGACCCACTATGGTAAAACCCCAAATCCACTTGGAACATATTGTATCACGTGAGACTCGAACCAATGATTTTCATTTTGAAAAGCTATGGGTGTCTATTCCCAAATCAATTGATCTAGGGTCATTGGCTTTGTGCCATATATTCAAATTAGTTTGCCATTTTGCGGAACATTTGATACCGTGTGTTGGAAATTGATTGAAAAATGAGTTTTTCATTGAGTGAAAGTTTGATTTTTATCGATTTTAAATACAAATAGTTATATATAAATGCATTTAATATGATTATTGTTTACTGGGCTCATGTTCTTTAATTTTTTTTGTAAGAGCTTCACAATGAACCAATCATGTTCAAAATGAAGTTAAGACGAATAAGATATTGATATATGAAATTGGACAACAAACTATTGGAAACATAATCATTAAAGTTTTAATAAAGACTCAAATAGAATTTCATACAAATTAAATATTTTGTATAATTTTGATGGAGTAGTTTCGACTTCGTTTCACAAAATGATCATTAGTTGGGAGAGACGCAATAATTCATAGCAACTAGTTAGTAACCTACCTGCGCTTCGCGGCGGGTGTAAAAAGTCACAACACTATACAACGGTATAAATCCGGATAGAAGGCTCGGAAATTGTGTCTGAAATTTTAAATGGTTCGTGAACAGATTGTAACGCAAAGAGACAACAATTTTAAAATGTGGTCGTACCATCACGATTGCTACCGCTACTGCCGACTCCACCTCAACCTAAACGGGAGTCTGAACGACAACTAAGTTAGGTGGTGATTATGTGTTTATATTACGTCGATTTTGTTTGAATATGGAGTTCTTCTTTTCTTTTATCATAAAAGTATAAAATTGTTGGTTAATACATTTGAGCTAATTTCATTGTCGTATGTGTTTTCTATTTGCATAAATAGGGGTGGTCTTTAGCAGAATTGGTAATAGGCGGTCTTCTATTCTAGTCTAGCCTAGTCTTTTTCCTTGGATCAATGGCATACAAACGTAATGCAATTAAGAGCATTCACAGTGGATTCATTATCTTTATCCATATAATTACACTAAAAATCATTACATTTTCTCTCTTCTTTTCATTTAAATAATACTTTTTATACCCTTATCATTATTTTTTTCTCTCTCCTACATTCACAATCACTTTCAAAAATATTAAAAAAATTATAGGGATTGAACAGTAATTCTTCAAATATATCAATCCACAATAACATTTTCTCTCTCCTTCACTCACAACCACTTAAAACCATTCCATATAATATACCAAACACACTCACATAATTTTAGAGATTCCACTGTGAATGCTCTAATATGACAACAACAAACCTTTGTCTATAAAACCATAAGTGACTAATGCTAGGCTAAATGAGCAAACTAAATCATGAGGCTTCCAAAATCACAAAAAATGCACATGAACCCATAATTTAATTCATTGAAAATAATCTAATAATTCACTCAACTCTATCCCTGTCAAAATTTCTAGCTATAACGTATATATATCAGTCTAATGTTTGAAGTGCACAATAAAAGTACACAAAACACAAACGAATAATTTCACCAAGAAGAAATTGTAACAATATGAGTTCACTTGTAGTAACAACAGTCGCACACCAAGCTCACCAACAATGAGCATCGAGTAAAAATATAATTGTATGGTTTCATGACTCAAATTTTGATAGTGTTCATCCCTATATTAGTAACTCCTACATATCTAACATACAATTTGATAAATTGTAAATATTAGATAACTTCAAAACCAAAAAACTTTGTGTAAGATAATCAATCAGGTACCTTATTTCAAATTTTCAAACAAAGATTTTTTCATTAATTCTATGTTTCCTCTTTATTACTTCAAAAATTCTCCATATATTAGTTCCTCTAGATTTAGTTCACCGGTTTCTTTTTCTCATCCGATGAATAAGATGATGTTGTCACCGTTGCCGTTGCAGGCTCTTTATACTTGTTACCACTGCTCTCCATCGAAAATCTTCTACTGCTATGACCTCCAACACTACCAAATCGCTCCATTGCAGTTCATTCAACTGTAAGTCTTCGACCTTGATTTGTCAACTGGAATCAATGTATAACATCACCGGCGGTAGCTGTTCTTCCCCAACATCGATTTGGTCGGCGTCGTTGACGACCTGATGATGACAGGGCTTTGGAAACCTAACCAAACCGAGAAGAAACAGGGACGCCGCAACGGCGGGGAAAAGAACGAAATAGCAAAAGACCAACGGAAGCTACACCGACGGTGGACCGGCCGTTATCGCTGTTCCCCCTTTCTCAAAATCACTTGCATGTATAATATAATATGTGATGGGTGCCATTCAAAAAAAAACTGACATGATTACAAAGGATAGGACAGATGGTTGTGTTTTGTATCATCTTCTGTCTATGTTTCTTCTTATGCATGACCCCAGAAAAGCTAATGATGCCACGTATATGCCAAGTACTTATCTTCTCCACCTTTGATTAAAAAACCAACGGTTCAGATGGTTAAAACCACTGTTCATTGCATTTGGTTTTTTAACTATAGGGTAATTATCTAGAACACACAAAATCTATTTCTAGCAATCTTCATCCTCTCTGTCTCCAATTCAATATACAATTTTAGGTGCTCGAGGATAATTATCGACAATACAAATTGTTTAGGCTCTTATGTTCGGATAAACAAACAAATTATAATAGGAGACTCGTAATATGTTTAAAGGAATCGTGTTAATCATGAATCTCCAATCACATTCGTCTTGTTTTATCATCCTATTCTTCTCTTTTGCTTATTTTAGTTGTAAAAGTATATTAGTTCACCGTTTTCACATATTGTAATTAATTTGTAAAGTCTTTTATGTTTGCTTTACAAAAGTTTTTCTAGTTTGTTTTACAAAAGATTTCCTGCATGGTGGTGTTGATACATTCTTAAATTGGTCATGTAAACACACTTTATTGAATGTATAATTCTTTGTACCAATCTACTTTAATACATAAGACTTCCAATTTTATTTTTGAAACTAAGTGATGCATGCATGAGAAACCTAAAGATTCATGTTGGGATTGACTGTAAAACCGTTTTATCCTCACGTGACATGCACATGGTTTATTAACTCTTAACTCTTGTAGTTAACATTAGTTAATGCAAAGAAGATAACATTGAATTCAATTATGAACTTAAAAGACACTTTTTGTTACTTCCATACTTTAAGAATGAAAAATAGAATATAAGGTAAACTTAAAAGAAGGAAAAAGTAAGTTATACAAAAGTGAGGTATTTAAGAGTCTTGAAAATCTTGGTTTTCATACGTATGCCTATATTATAGTAACCAAATCATACAGACAAATTCTACAATTTCCCACCAATACATATTAAAAACTATCAATCAAATAGTGGCCACTAAACAATAATAAAACCATAATATTCTTAAGTATCAAACAACAAAACAAAAGCACTAAGTCGTTGTAGTATAGTGGTAAGTATTCCCGCCTGTCACGCGGGTGACCCGGGTTCGATCCCCGGCAACGGCGATATTATTTTTTAAATCTTTCATTCTAATTCATAGACACGTGTCACCTTCTCGCTTACTTAGAGCCAAACACCAGCACCATATTCACCTTCTTCTTATTTCCTTCTTCCCGCCACAATTTCACACTCCTCCATTTCTCCCACCACACACACACATACACAGAGTAATTTACAGACATTTTGATTGGCTTCAATGAAGGATAACATCGTCGGCGATGAGAAATCAGACGGTTTGGATATTATGTCGATCGGAGAGTTGTACCAAGGTCCATGGGAGAAGAAGTATTGGAGTTCATCTAGGGTTTGTTAATTCATCTCTCACCGCCTCATGTCATAATTTACACGAGCCGTATGTTGATTATATAGTATTTGATTTGAAGCTGTGGTTGGATAAAGCTATAGAGCGAGTTTGATTTTTGCCCTAGGTAGAATCCGGTGCGAATTGAATTAGGTTTGGGGAAGTGCAGGCAGGTTACAGATAAATTATAAAGTAGTAGTGTGATTGAAGTAACAGTTGTATTGTGAACTTTTTGTATCTGATTTAGCTTTAATCGATGGCTCACGACAGTTTTGTAAGGAATTATCGCTCGATATATCATGTTCGGATGTGAACCAATTCGTGATGCAGCACGGAATTAGATACAGGATAGAACTAGATTCGATGAAACGTATATGTGTTGAATATCTTAGTGTTTTCAGCTTTAATATCAGCCGGTAGTGAGTAGTTTGATTTGTTCCTATTATGCTAACAAGGATAGTTAATTAAGCTACAATGCTGAATATGGTGCGAATATAACTTGTGATAAATTGTGATTCAGTGTGATGTATGCTGCAAAAGAGAAATAGGTCCGCACTAGTATATAAAAAAACATGTAGGTTACATTGCAAAGCTTGTGTCACTTGTATTTTATGCTACTGATATCCAAATTAGCTGGTTCTTTTATTGTTGAGCTTATAAACATGGTCAACATGTACTGAGAGCATGAATTATAATAAGAATGAACTTGCATGGCTTTACACTTATTTTAGGATAAGTTATCGATGAAGTATTAGAGCATGCAGTGCACTCATCGTGGAAGATTACCTTTGCAAATGAACATGTATTGGATTTATCAGAGTGGCTAAACCAAATGCATTATCAGGAAAAATGATATGAATAAACCCAAGTAGTTGATTTCACTTCCAATAGGGCACAATGTTGTATGTTTATAATTGTTTCTACTAGAAGCTAGAGCCCTGGGAGATGGGGCGTATTTGCCATTACAACATTATATTTGTTATTCTTTTATAATTTCAGGGCAAAGACAGGCATCCATATCCAGTTGGATATGTAGCTATTCGGGTGAATAACGGGAATACCTACAAGATGGCAATCCTAGAGGGACTTAAAGGACCTGAATTTGTGGTGTGTATATTACTCTATAATATTTTCATTTCATTCATCACTACAAAGAAACAAAACAAAAATCTAAATAAAATGAATTTTCAGATTAGTTCCACGGATGGGCAATCTTGTTCAGGTCAAACTCCAGATATTGCATGGGAGGGCTTTCAAAAGAAGAGCTGTGCCCGCATAAAATTTTGGCGAGGAAAGAGATTCTCATGCAAGATAGATGGTGCAGAGGTATATATTCTGGTTCCATTCAAGTATGTAATATATATTTTCATTTGTTATATTTCAATGGAGATTATTATTGATCATATAAGTATACATCCTGCTTCTTCAATTTCCTAAGTTCAAGCTGTATTTAATTAGTTATACTTACCACTAGTGATTTTCATCTTTTTGAGCTTAACTGGATTTGTTGTACAGCTGAAGTAGCAAATACATTGTTTGTCCTTATTAAAACCATCATGATGCTTGGTAGGTAAAATTGTATTTGTACTACAGGGTTTGTCAGTATTTTGTAATATCAGGGTTTTTTCGTTTTTATTTAGCATACTTTTTTTCAATATAAGTATCAAACACAAGAATAAATGGATAAATGCTATTCAGTTAGGCAAATCCAAGAGTTCAGTGTCATCTCTATCATAGGTTGGATTGTATCTCTTGAACGTTTATCAGAAAAGGGCATACCAAAGTTAATATAATAATTATTTACAATGGTAAGTAATGGAAAGTTAACCAATTACCAAAACCGGTGGACGTCGTATATTTAGATTACCTATTTATTCCTAACTCTTCAAGTGAGCTGTCAAGTAAAACAGATTCAGAACCAACAAATGCTAGTTTAGCTTCATCTGGTGTTCTAGTAATTCTTAACTATTTTCTTGTTCAGCTATTGTGAAGCCATGCAAAGCAGTTAAAACATATGCTACAATTAATCATATAAGATGATATTGTCACTTCAGCCATTGCCAATTCATTTTTCACCCCCTACTATTATCACAGTGCTAACATTGTCCTTAATCATTGAAAAAAAACATATTTTGCTAACCACATTTTTCTTCCTTTCAAATGCAGCTTTTCGGGTTTAAAAATCCACATGTCATGAGGTTACTGCGGGGATTGAAAGCAAACATCAGCCAAAACTTAGATAAAAATTTGCCATCTTTGCCCGTGGACAATGGACAGTCTGAAGGAACACATGCACATCATACTAAATATCCTGATTTGCAAGTGAATTTGGTTAAAATCCAGGGGAAAGAGAAAAAAAATAATAAACGTAAAGAAATTAGTGTGAACTCAGTTAGTGGGGTTGGACCTAAAAGAGAGAGACCTCAATATCTGTCTCAAAGTGATCATGAACCACCTTGCAGGCAGAGCGTTGAAGGGAATCATAAAAATGGGACCCTTGTTCCATCTGACAATCTTGTAAAAGAGAAATGTTTTTCTGTCCAGGAAGCAAACAATTCTATTGGTTCCAAAGATCATATGATCACTGAAGAAGGTGCTGAGTTATTAAAAAAGCAGGAAAATGTATGTCATCTTGGCTGTTATTTCTTTTTTTCTAAGCAGAAATTAGGATCTTTCAGCTTATGTTGGCATGTTTAGCCTTTTTCTTAATGCATAAGGCCATATGGGTATAAATGTATGATAATTGCTTAAAAAGTAATCAATTAAAGGTATCAACTTGTTAAGATTTAGGAACATGCAAGTCATCCTAATCATTATCTTTCTTCTTCTAAGTGAAATTATGAGACTTTTAGCATATGTGATCATGTTTGGTCATTTTCATAAGGCATAAGCGATATGAGTATAACATTTGCTTAAAATGCCAACTTTTTAAATAACCAGAAATATTTTAGTCATCCTAACCGTTATCTTTTCTGTAATTGAAAATATTAGTTCTTAGACCCATGCAAGCATGGTTTCATTTTCTTAAAGCATATTGCCATATGAATATAATACGGTGCTTACAAATAATTCGGTTATTATCATCACAGAATCCCAACTTCTTTCTTGTTTTATTTTGGTGAATTACATTAGTTTCACTGGTGTTAAATTAATGTAGCACAGATACTCTTTTTCACAGCATGACTTGTCGATGTTTAACCGCACCCCAGGGTATACTTCCTCAAAACCAGTGGATGGAAAAGGAGAGGCACCACTTAAAAAAGAATCACAGATGTTGGATGATGCGGACCTCTATGCACCCGATACTTTGGATATAGCCTTAGGTATTTTGTATAATTTGCTAGTTCTGTTTTTTTTAACATATTCTCAGCTGTTGGTAGATTATATTATTATGTGCAGACAGTTCATGCAATTTGGAGGTGGAGATTCCCAAAGAAAGTACCAGCGCATCAAATGAAAAATTAAATGCTACCCAGATTTTAGTTTCTCAAAAATGTGGATCTGACTCGCATTCAAAAGATGGGATGGTTATTGCTGCTGGAAGTGATCATTCTGAAAAGAGTGATTCAGATCCAGCTGGACAGGAGATATCCAACTCAATGATGGCAGTACTGCTTCCACGAGCTCTTCCTCTGCTTAAGACTTTCTCAAGAAAGAAAAAGAAAAATCACAATGGACTGTTCCAGAAGGAAAGAAAGGAGGCTGATTATCTAAAAGATGAACCTCCAGGTTTAGTATTACATCTACATGAATAAAGTTCATTATTTTTTTTCTGCACACAAAAGTTTGAAACAAGTATACAATTGGACTATATAACAGTTAATGGTTCAGTTTTCTTTTATTTTCTGTTTTCGTTGCCATTTTGCTGGCATTTTTCTTAAAGCATATTGCCATATGAATATAATACGGTGCTTACAATAATTCGTTATTATCATCACAGAATCCCAACTTCTTTCTTGTTTTTATTTTGGTGAATTACATTAGTTTCACTGGTGTTAAATTAATGTAGCACAGATACTCTTTTTCACAGCAGACTTGCGATTTTAACCGCACCCCAGGTATACTTCCTCAAAACCAGTGGATGGAAAAGGAGAGGCACCACTTAAAAAAGAATCACAGATGTTGATGATGCGGACCTCTATGCACCCGATACTTTGGATATAGCCTTAGGTATTTTGTATAATTTGCTAGTTCTGTTTTTTTAACATATTCTCAGCTGTTGGTAGATTATATTATTATGTGCAGACAGTTCATGCAATTTGGAGGTGAGATTCCCCAAAGAAAGTACCAGCGCATCAAATGAAAAATAAATGCTACCCAGATTTTAGTTTCTCAAAAATGTGGATCTGACTCGCATTCAAAGATGGGATGGTTATTGCTGCTGGAAGTGATCATTCTGAAAAGAGTGATTCAGATCCAGCTGGACAGGAGATATCCAACTCAATGATGGCAGTACTGCTTCCACGAGCTCTTCCTCTGCTTAAGACTTTCTCAAGAAAGAAAAAGAAAAATCACAATGGACTGTTCCAGAAGGAAAGAAAGGAGGCTGATTATCTAAAAGATGAACCTCCAGGTTTAGTATTACATCTACATGAATAAAGTTCATTATTTTTTTTCTGCACACAAAAGTTTGAAACAAGTATACAATTGGACTATATAACAGTTAATGGTTCAGTTTTCTTTTATTTTCTGTTTTCGTTGCCATTTTGCTGGCATCACTAGAACTAGCTCACGACACTAGAACTGGTAGATTGGTGGCTCGGGCTGGCTGAAAAATTGGTTGAATCAGGTCGGTTGACCTGAAAACATTGTTCTTTTTTGAAAAATAAAATCATTTATGATACTGGTGTGCTTAATATGTTTACAAAAGCTTGAATAAAGCGATTTAAGCGGTTAGGCATAACATAAATTGGCCCATTTGGGTCAAAATTGCCACCTCTAACCAAACTTATAGTACTGAATCAATATGAAATGACATTTGGGGAATGATAAACTGGTGAAAAGTTGTTTACTATGGATAATCTACTGCCGTCCCAGGGCATAGGGGTAACCTTGATGATATGGCTAACACAGCCTATAAATTTTGTACTTTAAATTTCAAGGGGAGTACTGCATATTGTGCCTCAAGTCCTCAACGCATGCTCTTTTTTCGGGTTAATTGCATAAAGTAACCAAACTGTGGCTCAGTTCTATTTCAGGTAACCAACTTTGTTTTCTCTTATCAAGATCCTCAAACTTCCATAATTTTGATTTAAGGTGATTCACATAGGTTATCTGGTCAAAATGCTGATGTGCCGCATAATGTGTGAGTATGTTTGAAAATGCCAACTATTTTTTGACATGACTCTGATAAAAGGTTACTTTCTGTCATGACCAAAACTACATTGCTTAGCAATTTTTTTGAAAGTTTCAGAATTTTATGGGTAGAAACAAAGTTGACTACCCCAAGTAGTAATTGGACCAAAGTTGGTTAGCTCTTCATGCAGTTAACCTTTTTTTGTTCCTAGGTTAGCATCTTACGGAAATTCTTTTGTTTTAACTGTACTGGCAGCCAAATCTTCTGAGCATTTGGAAAAGCTTAGTGGTGAAGTTAACATTCCTGACAAACCTTCTACTGAAAAGTTTATATTTGAGAAGCAGAATGAAAGTGTTCTTTTCCCAAGTACAAATACAGGTTCAGCTGTACCTGGTTTAAAAGATTCAACAACTGTTGCACCTGATAGTTTTGAGAATGATCCATGTGACATCATGGATTTCTCTCATGCTGGGCAAGTTCAAGATGCTGCTAAAGCTGATCAAAATATTTTCAGTGTAGATTTATATACCCATGAAGGGCTCCATGAAGAAGTAGAAGTTAGTGTTGGCAATGTGTCTTCTTTGCTAACTGTTGATCATGTAGCTCAAGAGGGAATAATAGGTTCCTCAGCAGGAGTTGATGCAGCCGTTCCACCACATCATGAAGTAGATGGTTTGATTTCAGTTTTGCAGGGTCAAAGAATAAGTCAACATGTCAAGGCTAAAATGGTGAACAATGATGAGGAAGCTAAAGTGGTTCCCAATGAAGACCTAGAGAATATCTTTGAACTTGTAGGTTCCTATATGTTTCCAACACCAATTTCAATGACAATGCTGAGAACAAAAGGGGATGAGGTATTTGTATGTATTTTATGTGGCTACTTGATGGAAGATGACAAGACATTGTTCATTTACAAGGCATCACTTAAAGGAGAAACCAGAGGATGCCCTTCTTTTATTGGTCACACAACAATTATCTCACCATCTTCAAGGAATGCATCTGGTAGACAAGTAAGTTAAAATACTCCATTTTTATAAGAGTTCACAATTTGGACCTATTTACATTAAAATGGGTCATTATGGGTAGAACTTTATCTCCCAGTCAAGCGAGTAGAATTTAAAACTCAGGCAAAATGGGAACGGTTTGAGATTCACCCAGAGTGTTTTTAAATGCTTAGACCACCTAAATTGATTTAGAAAGAATTAGATATTGGATATGTCACATGTATTAAAAATGGTCTGTTTTGACCTGTTACCCAACATGTTTGACCTGGCATATTGCCACTTCTAATTTTATGGTCCAGATGCTTATGTATAACACCAATGTAACCTATTTTCCCTTTCACCAGATTATTTTGGATAGTACTAGTTTACAGTTTACTCCAGATGGAAAATCCCTTGTTTTCTTGAACAACATTAAAGCTCCTTACTGCAGGTTTGCTACACAAATCTAGATAGTGGTCATATAATTTTTCAACTTACTGTTTGTGTGATAATTGATGAATTTTTTTTGTTCATGTTATTAGGGAGTGCAGTGTGAACTGTGGTTGTTCAGTGTGTGCATCAGATTGCTTCGAGAAGAATGCAGTAAAAATTGTTCAAGTAAAACTTGGCTATGTTCAAGTAGTATGCAAATTGAAAACAACTAACAATGTGTGCTCCATATTAGTTTGTGAACCTAGTTATATTGTTGCTTCTGAAGATAGTGGAAAAATGAACCTATGGACTATGAACTCATCATGGAGGTTATCATCCGTATTGACTTCTTTATATGTTCTTTCTAACATCCTTTTTTATATTTGAAAGGCACACGTAGAGGTGAAAAGCAGTTCTGGTCCTGAGATCAGTTCTAATCTGGGCCTGAAAAGCCCAAAAAGGGACTGGTTACCCTGATTATAGGGTCTTGTCCTAAATATTTCCCCCAAAACCGGTGCATCCTGAAACCTGAAATGGCAGCTTGGTCCTAAATCTTAATGGCTATTTAGGCCAAGTCCTATTTTTTCTTTAAAAGAAAGCCTGGTTTTAGGCTCAGACAGCAAATTTTTACAACTACCCTTCTCTCCCCATTTCTGTATTCAGGAATGGCCAGTTGCTCTTTTACCGCCATATTACTGCTAGTTTTTGGGGGTAAAAGGCTAGGGTCTGTTTAGGACCTGTTCGGACCTAATCAGTGTCATGGTGTTTAGATTTTTTTCTAAGCCTGACACAATTCAACAAACATACAATTATCTTGAAATTGATTTGTATCTTTGGTTTCCTGCAGTGCATTAACAGATGAGAGCTATTTGCCTACGTCTGATTGCATGCCTAATTGTATAGTTGAGATGAAGAGAATACCAAATTTCCCAGCTCTCATTGTTGGTCACAGTGCATTTGGGGATTTTTACTTGTGGTAAGCATCTTCTATACTTGCTATTTTATATCTTGGTTAACTTTTGCAGCTCATCTTCACATTCTATACTTGCTATTTTATATCTTGGTTAACTTTTGCAGCTCATCTTCACATACCACCAGCCTTTTTCATTCCTGTGATGTTAACTTCTGGTTAAATAATTAGCACATTCCTGTACATTATAAGTTAAAGCCTTTGCACTTCAAATAATCTTTCTTTGTTTGTCACTTGATGAAACTTTGTTATACATTTAATTAACCTTCATATATTTATTTTGCTTTTTCAAGGCATACAACTAGCAGGATGAACACAAAACTGAATTTTTTGTTCATATTTATATTTCCGAGATGAAAAAACCTAGGGAAGGTTATGCCTCATTTGTATTATATTTAGTATCCACTCTCACCTAATTTGTCAGAGAATCACATGATGTAGTTACAATCATCTAATCCTTCAAAATCAATTTCTATAAAAGATGAAACTTCTTAATCTTAGAGGGGGACTTTTGTTATCCATGAACTTATTGATGTTGTACAGGGATTTAACAAGAAGAACTCTTGTGTCCAAGTTTTCAGCTCCAACAACTTCATTTCTCCCCTTCATTCCAGTCAATTTATTTAAATATCCTAGTCAAGCTTTATCTACCTCAGATGCTTGTTGGAAGAAACAAGTAGAAGACATCATGGAAGAAACACAAAGGTGGTCTTTAGAAACAGACAACCATGTTTCTCTTCCAGTAAACGAAGAACATCTATCCCTTGTTCTTCTTGTCTCATCTGTCTCAGATTTTGATCTTTCTGATGAATACTCAAATAAAGATTTGGGAGTCAGTCCAGCTGGATCCTGGAGCCTAGCATTGTTGGCCAAAAACAAACTGATTTTAGAAAAAGCTTTGAATCCAAGGTAGATGTTTATGAATTGTGAATATTTTTTATCAGCTAGTGAGGGAATTATGGGTGGTCTTTTTGGTGGTGGGGTGGGGATGTGGGGGGTTAAAATGGGTGACTTCTTTGTACAGATTGAATTGTGCCGGGTCAGGTTGGGTAGACCAACAAACACTTTTTTGAACTATATGAATTGTTTAAGTGTGAAATGTGAGTATGTGACTACATGATCTCAATAATAATGTAATATTTTCAATTAAATTATTTAGGTTTTATGCATTTTCAATACTTTTCAGCCAACTTTTGATCATTTTGACCCTTTTTTTTGACCCATTTGACCCGCCCTTTAAACACAGATTTTATCCTTGAAGGCAGATGTTTATTTTTGTCTAACAACTGAGATGTAATCTTGTGCCATGCAGCGCCACCATGGTTGGTGCGTCATCAGGTTATGGAATCATAGGTACATGTGACGGTTGTGTGTACATTTGGGAATTATCCACAGGTACCAAGGTTGGTTATCTCAGCCATTGCACAGGTATGCTTGTATTTCCTTTCCACTTCTCGCGTAATAACTGCAAATATTGTATTACATGCAACAGTTTTTATCTGGAAATGGTGGCATTGTAATATCTTAGAACCTATATTTCCAGTAATATATTTTAGTAAAATGGATTTCTCTTGTAACTGCTCATTCTGTATTTGGGTGTTATTTTTGTGAAATCAGGAGCCACGGTGTCATGTTTGGCGGCTGATGACTCAGACTCCGGTGCTTTTGCGGTGGCTTTCGATGGCAACCGGCTGCAGTTATATGCTCCTGGAACATTGGCAAATAAATAGCACAAGTAAACTAGGTATTTCTTACCTCACAACTCACATGTAAATTGTGCATAGTTTCTATATGAAATACGATATTTTGTGTGTAGACTGCACACTCCAAGATGGATAAGTAATTTGAAATCTGTAGGTTTTTTATGCTATAACCCCCCTCCCCCTCTTTCTTAATTGGTGACAAATTGATACCTTTGCTTTACCAAGCAAACTACCAACAATCACACACAATATGATTATATAATTACATTATTAAAATAGCATATTGTTATCTTGGTTAAAAAAGCATGCCTCTGGCGTAAAAGGCAACTAGAAAAATGCCTCAAGGGTCTTGAGTGTAGCAATTTCACCTAAGGCGCTTGCTTTTGCTTCCCTATTGCTTTTTCCACTTCTTATATATGGGATATTCTTCAGTTGGGTTGAAAATGAGTACCTTCACCTTGCACCGACTCTAAGGGCTAAGCGTCTTCTAGCGCCTCATGCCTTTAAAAAGCAAGATTGTTATACTTCACTTCAAGATCTGTTAGATACATGTTATATAGCGAGTCTAGTTCTTGTTCCATATTGAACAGTTTTAAAGAAGACATGTTTGACCAAATTGCCCTGATTTGTTACACCCTTGATGGTTTTAACCACTATTATATGTTTTTTGTTTGAATTTCATCTAGTTGACCCTTTAGATATAATATAAAATTAACCATTTATAGATAACTGAATTGAAATTGTCATCTCTAGATATTGGTGAACATTAAAGATACATGATGGGCATATACACTGCAACTATATTGTGTATAAAAGATTGAATACTATCATATAAATATTTTGTATAAAATTGATTACTATATTGTGTATAAAAGATGCAATACTGTAATTAAAGTGTTTTATATAAAACTGATAACAATGCACAAACCCTTTACTAACATTCTCATAATCCCCAATCAAACCCACAACTAAGAAAACCTTGTGAGCTTTGAAGCCGCCTCAACATCCAAAAACCACACCAACTTCCCTACACCAGGTTGAATCATCCTAGCTGGCAAAACTGGGCATTCGGGACCAACGTCATCGATTGCCATGTGCACGGCCTCTGCTTTTCTTCCGCCTGTTGCCACCACAATCAAGTTGGCGGCAGAGTTGATTACCGGTAGGGTGAATGTGATTCTTTCAGATGGTGGTTTTGGGGAGTTGGTGATAAAGGTCACCCATTCATTTCTTTCTTCAAGGACCGGGTGGTTAGGGAACAAAGACGCAACATGGCCATCTGGGCCCATCCCGAGGAGGATCAGGTCAAACTTCGGGCAGTCGCTTATGTCAGAAACGTTGACCACCCGTGTCCTGACTAACTGGCGAATGACAAACTCGTACTCGTCGGCTGCTTCTTCTGCAGTGAGAGAATCTTTGATAGAATGCACATGGCTTGGAACAATAGGTAACTGCAAGTGCAAGTTACAGTTTTATAACTATTGACAAGACATATAGTTGGTAAAATGTATATAAATAATTAGGGTGGTAACTATGTTGGGCTGACTTGAATCGTTGAACTTGTACACGACTCACATATTTATTCGTGTTAAAATGTCATCCGTAAGCCAAGCATTTAAAAGCATATAAGCTAGATACAGCCTATTATCCTCTTTGGTTGACAGGTAGTATTATTAATTGTATTAAACAAGTCATAAATGAGTTGGTGGGTAAGTGGTTTTAAGAGGTTGTTATCAAGGTTAATTACCCTTGACAAAAGATTATCCTTGGCAAACTTAAAGTTGTTATCAACATGATTCTTGGCGACAAGACGTTCATCAGCCCAGAATATATACCATTTGGACCAATCCACCGTCTTCTTATATGGAGCTTCACTGAGTTTCCTGTTTTTGATAAAGGGTTTTCAATAATCAATACAACATGATAATAATATTCACTATTGTTTTGAGCTACGTGTATTAACGGCCTAAACTTTTACCTGTCTTTGGTTGATTTTGACAAAAGTTTTAGCCGAACCGCTATTAATGATTTCAAGGAATGATAAATCAAACTCATTGCTACGGTTTTGAAAAATGATAAATCAAACCCTCTGGTTTTATGGGATTGACGGTTTGAATGATTATTTTATTTTTTAAATTATTAGTTTATATTAAAAATTATAAAATGACAAAAGATTATTATGATGCATGTAAAAACTATATATTTTAAAGAAAAATTGAATTTTAATAATTCAAATTATTGATTATTGACCAATGTTAATCTCAACTTTTAATTTTGTTACCACTAACGGTTTTATTATAACTATTTGTTAACTTCGTTTAGTTTTAAATGACGTGGCACGCGCTGTTTCTCGTAAAATGACAGTGATATGATGTATTGCATAATTAAAATAAAAAATATAATTATATCACTCAACTTTTGTGTCTTTGTTTTCTAAATGGATTATTTTGAATAACTTAAAGATTAATATTTTATTAAAAAAAATTGAGTAATACATTTATATATTTAATTGTAACTATGTTATGCGTCACGTCATGAGCCGCGTCACGTGATATGTTTTAAAAACTAACGGAGCTAACGGACAGTTAGTTTGACAGTTTGACACTGTTATTAGTAATAAAATCAAATGTTGAGATTAATATTAATTAAATTGTTAGTTGAGATTAATATTGACTAATAGTTAAAAAAGAAAATCAACAAAATAGTAAAGGTTATAACTTTGAAGCATTCTATAACTTTGAAACAAAAACCAGCCGACTTGCTTCTGTTCAGACATTATTAGCGGTTTTAAACGCTTATAACTTTAAAACATTTTATGGAACATCTTGGGGCATACCTCAACAAACCAATGATCGATCCACCCGATAGAGCAACAGCAAAAACTCCACGATCTTTGATCGATTCTTCAGATAATTCTTCTATACGATCAGCCAAATCTGCACTAAGGTCTTCCAAACTTTCATGAATTCTCACCTCTTTTCCATCTTTCATCAACACCTCAAGAACCATTTTTCAAACTTCAAAGCTTCAGAACAACAATGGCGAACCTGTAAAATGAGTGATTCTAAAAACCCATGAAAAAATCAAGAGAAAACAGTATGTTCTTGAGCGAGTGATATGATTATTATTAGACAACAGAACGTGAATATGTGTTCTTGAATTGAAGCTTACGAAGAAAATACAAATGGCAGATGAAGGATTGAAATTAGCAAAATGATTTGATATAAAAAGACGAGAGGATGATGATGATGATTATTACTATTATTGAGATGGAAAAAGACAAAAGAAATGCTTCTTGTTGTTGGTCCACATTGAGTTCACAGTTTTGGACGTTCATTATACCTCCGTACGAAACAACTTGTATTTATCTGTGGGTTGTTTTGGCGCTTTGCTTAATATATATATATTATTTTAAACGATTTGTTAGTAGTTAGTTGTTTTGACGTTTTGCTTAATATATGTTTGGTGCTTTACAACTTCATATCAATTTACATTTTTACTCCTTCAACATTAATAATCACACAAATCATTTTACATTAATAATCACACAAATCATTTTTATTTATGATATTGTAACATTTTACGTCCTTTCTATTAAGGATTTGTATGAGTCGGTTTTTTTTTTTTTGATTTTACTTAAAATTGAAATCAAAAACTGATATTTTGTTTTTTCAGTTTTTGTTTTCAATTTTCACTTTGGTTTTAGCATTGGTTCTAGTTTCTAAAATTGATCATTGATGAATTCGAAAAATGTATATTGGTGAAATACTATTGTGTTTTTTTGATGAATTATAAAAAATATAGTTGCGAAATAACATTGTTGTGTTTTTTATTATGTTAAATGCAATAATAAATTAACAATTAATTGATTTAATACATTAAAAACAATAAAAAAATAACACAATGTCTCATTGTGTTTTTTTTATCGTTATTGTGTTATCTTAAACATTATTAGTTTTGAAAAATACATTGGTAAAATAATATTATTGTGTGCTTCTAATTGTAAAAGACAATGATAAATAACCATAAGCTTATATAATCTAT
Source organism: Flaveria robusta (assembly GCA_025506415.1). Taxonomy (NCBI): domain Eukaryota; kingdom Viridiplantae; phylum Streptophyta; class Magnoliopsida; order Asterales; family Asteraceae; genus Flaveria; species Flaveria robusta. Next base: position 1,877,436 of record CM046471.1, on the reverse strand, counting down.
AAAAAAACAGTGACAAAAATGACATATTGTCTTATCTTCAACTTATAGGTTTTGAAAAATACATTGGTGAAAAATATATTATTATGTACATTTAATTGTAAAACACAATGATTGATAACAAATTTATATAATCTATAAAAACAATGAAAAATATAACATAGAATGATTTGAAACGTAAAATACGATGATAAATATGTTTAACAAATGACGTAAAATATATGACATAGTGAGTTGATATTTGACACAATGAACATATAAGACACAATTAGCTGACGTATTTGACACAATAAATAGATTTTTTAACGCCATAGAAGGATATGTGTAAAGCTCATACTGATTAAATACCCTTTTAGTATAATCCTACCCTTTATATAGTAACTAAGTTAGTATCCCGTGCATTACACGAGTTGCATAAGTATATATTAAATAGTTAGTAACAAAAATTTATGAATTATAAAATAATATCTTCAGATATGATATTATTAAAATTAAGTACGAGTAAGAACTTTTAATAATAAAATAACGATATAATTTTTTAAACTTTCATTTTTAATTTTTTGAAAATTTTTTTGTTTCAAAAGTTTTTTTTGGTTTCAAAATAAAACGTTATTAAAAATGCTATTTTTAAAAATTTTCTTATAAAAAGTTTGAACTTTAATCATTTTTGTTTCATAAAAAAATTTTAAAGACACAATTTTAAAATATTTCATATTTTTTAAAAAGTTTAATCTTTTAGAAAAATTTCTTATTTTATAAAATGTTGTTTATTTAAAAATTACATTTATAAAAGGATCTCTTTTTTAATTTAAAAAAATGTTTTTAATCTTAAATGAATTAAATAAAATTATTAGTAGTTAATACAATCATTAATTAGGAGAAAGAAGCGAAAAAATAATATTTAGAAGCTTTGTAATGCGACATGTGTTACCAAAAAATCTTTTATAATTTTATAAAACATCAAAATTTTATAATTTTTTGTAAAATTGTTGTTTTCAAAAATTGAAATTTTTAGAAACCAAAGATAATCAAAATTGAAAGTGCTAATAAGAAATTTTTAAAAAGATATTGTTTTAATTGTTTATTTTCAAACAAAATGTTTATTTAAAAAAAATAAAAAAGTTTAAAACAAAAGCTTAAAATATTGGTATCATTGTTTTATTATTTATAGTCCATATAATTATACGTAATTTCAATCATATTTTAATTTAAAATATTATTTTATAATTAATAAATTTTAATTTTATTTAATATTTTATTTATTTAACACATGTAATACACTATTTTAACAAAGTTGTTTATAAAACATTATATTATTATTAAGATTAAAAGCCCACAAGATGACAAATCTTGACTTCTCCATTTTAGGAATGTATCACCATCACAAAAAGAAGATGGGGATGAACAATCAATCAATCAACCATTAATTTTGTCAACAATTTGTTCGTGTGATTTTTTCTTTTTCTTTTTTGAAAGGCGTTCGTTCATTTTGATAAAATTTGTTCTTAATTTAAGTTAGAATAATGGATACTATATAGCATAAAGTCAGCAAAATAATATGACGGGTGGGCTGGATAACGAGTCTTAACACTTGTGGGATTAAATTAAGTATTTATTGTGAGATTGGGACACATCATTTTTTTATGTAACGTAACTAATTATCTTCATTGTTTTATTACGTTACTCAAACCTTTCGTTAAACAAAGATCACTCAAATGTTATCATCGTTTTATTCGTGTGTAACTTTTATAACTTTAAGATTAAATTATTTGAAAAAATATATAAATTTTAGTTACTATTTAGTGATTATTGTTCAAGTCGGACCTGACACAGGAGGGAGCGAGGTGATTGCAAAAACAAAGATTATTAAATAACAACCAAGTGTTATAATTGTTTTATAATTTCTTAAGCACAAATAACTTTTATATTTATTATTTAAGAAAATATACCAAAAATTAAGAATTTTCTTCTGTTTAATTTAGTATAAAATTACTATAATACATTAAAAATATGAAATTTGTTGTGTTTTCAATGGTGCGTTTAATACAATACAATGCTAACGTTTGTCTACCATTACAAAGTTTGTAATCAGGTTTTGTTTAGGCATTTGTCATGCGCGTAGGTTTAATCCATTGGTGCTTCCAAATACCTAATGAAACTATATAGTTAATCGGCTATAATTACCCTTATCCCTTGAGTACACATGTCATTTATTAGGTGATTGTTTAAACTATTTATGTTTTTTTATGATTTTATTAAAAGAACCAGCCCTTTATATATAAAAATAACTCACAATCAAATATGATACACTAATGATATCAAATAAGGCTCTAATAATAAATTGTGTTTTCGAACAAAAGAGATTTGTAAATTACTAAACCTAAATATGTTACTATTTCATTTTAAATTTATAAAAAATAACATCCACACAAAATATAAAGTAAACTGTGTACATCAGATCGTAAATTGATCTGGTTACGTAACTTTCACAAGTCAATTATTATTTTACTTTGTTTGGAATGACCAAATTTATATAATATTATTATGAGTGTTGTAATTGGACTATACCTCCAAATATTCAATGCATTTCATAGTTTTCGATGCATATCATGTTTATTTTTTTGTAAATGTTTTCAAATGCATAAATATATACCTTAACTTCATTTGTATTATTGTTATTTTGCTTTTCCAAATCATATTAGTATTTTCTAAAATAAACATAAATAAATGATTAACCATAACAAGTGAGGTGATATGGTTAGCCTAACTTTGATGTGGTATTATTCTCGTAGGAGAAGTAACGGTTGTTAACCCATTTTTATTGCGACAACCCGTTAACACTAATGTATTAAACACTTACACCATGATTATGTAGTGTAACTAACTTTTACATCGCGTTACACCATTAATGTAACAATTTTCCCTTTATTTTTTTAAAAAATTTCCCCTTTTTTAAAACCATTTTAACTTTTTTGTATGATATTATTTTTTTATACAAATTACATCATTAAATAGATCATTTTAATATCTTTAATTTGAGTATAATCTTGCTATATTTTTTTTTAAAAAAAATTTAACGTTCATTGTGGACCACTAGTTTACCACTGTAACTCTAAGTTACAGTGATTACGTGGCCTGCTGCGGACCACTAGTTTTGTTAACGGGTTATCGCAATAAACAAGGGTTAACATTCGTTATCTATCCTATTCTCGTATTAGATATGCTACATGCCATACAATGTGATGTATTTAATGCTTGTTATGATTATGTCTTAACTTTTATTAGCTTCAGCTGCAAATAAATGTATCTATTTTTTTTAATATTTATAGACTCCAGACAAAATATTTCATCGACTTGTTTGCATTTGTCTCTCGTAAGTTTGGTCCAACCTTGTCATGGTTTCCCCATCGTTTTTATATCAAAGAACGCTAAAACGATAACAATTTTGTATAACAAGATCTCATTCTATTTTCTTGTATTACACTAGCAATACAAATTAATATCGTTTTAATTTCCTAATTATATATAATGTCTAAAAACTTATAAGCTACAGGTACTTATATATGTTTATGCTTTTATGTGAGTGTGTCCACCAAAACAGTAGCGAACTCAAAATATTTTTTATGGTGGCAAAAAGAGGGGTTGCACAAATTTAGGGGGGGGGGGGGGTATACGAGATTTTCACATGCATATGTAGGTATACATGTACGTAGATCCGCCCCTGCACCAAAACATAAATGTGTATGTAGGTATACATGTACGTATGTGTATGCATGTATTATGTAAAGTTTAAAAAGCAAATCTTCCAATTCTAATAAAAAGTTATCTAGGAGGGACACTTGTAAACACCATATTTATCCTTATCAATTTTTTCTCGCTTATCTCTACTATTTAATAATCACATTAATTACTAACAATAGTATTTAAATTTTTTAGATTAAAATAGTTTTTTAATAAATTAAGAAAAAGATCTTTTTACTAATGTTATTTTTAAGTAAATAATTTTTCGTAAAATTAGAATTTTTTTTAGAAATTCAGACTTTTTTAAAAATATAAAATATTTTATAATTGGTGTTCTTAAAAAGTAAATTTTAAATAAACAAAAAATAATTAAAATTGAAAGTTACAATAAAAAAGTTTTTAAGTATAACATTTTTTAAAACGTTTTGTGTTGAAATAAAACTTTTATTTTTATTTATTATAAGAAAGATTTCAGTTATATCTTATTTTATAATATCGATTTATAAATTATATATTCTATTTAATATTTTTTATTCAACCCGTGTAATACACGGGTTACTAAAGCTAGTTAAACATAAATGTTATCAATATTGTTTGCTATTTTCTATACTTTTTTTTAACGGCAAATCCATCCTATTGCTACTCTTAAATTACTTCATATTACACCATGCTTAGGATTGAACCCAGGACCTCCCCTCTAAGAGACAAAGCCTCTACTAATAGTCATCTATCCTACTGTTATTTTCTATACTTGTATGCTATATTATTGGTTTAGAAATATTAAATGTCCACTCGAATAATAAATAGTCATCGTTAATTTATTTTATATATATAAAGTTTAATAATTACGTGCGTATATTACTGTATATCTTATCCCAACACGTAATAAACGTCTTTATACGAGAATTAGATGCATGCTGCTCTCTCTTTATCCATACATTTATCTTTCTCAACACGGAATCTTACATAAAGATATGATATATAAATAAATATTAAATTAAAAAAAAGTAAAAGTTCCCAAAAGTTGGATAGTGATTTTCATTTTATGATATATAGGGGGTGCTCCACATGACCAAACTGATTGAGGAACAAGTGATTAGTTATGGTTTTTAATAAGCCTGATAAAATGAACGAGTTAGATTGTCTAACAGGTCAAAACGTATCTTGAGAAAAATGGGCATGGGATTTGTTTTTATAGTGACTCGTGATGAGTGGTAACGATGGGCAAAGGGGTGCTCAAGGTGGCGATTGATAGCAACGGGTGGTGTTAGTCTGTTTGGACCCATTCTAATCAGTTAGTTATTTTAACCGGAATGACCAGAGCCCTGAACCTTAAAAAATTTGTTATGGTAAATATGCTCTTTAGGCACTTGAACTTGTTTGGATCACATCTAGGCAGATAAAAGCAGGTCGACGAGCACGAAATGTAGGGATGACAATTAAACCCGAACCCGATAAGAATACCCAAAACCCAAGACATTTGGGACGGGTGGGATCGGGTAAGCGAGTATGGGATTAATTTTTATTATTTTTGCGGGTATGAGATTGCATCGTATACCCATTTACTCGACCTGATTTCCCAATTAAGCATACATGTTTGCGCAATATATACCCGTAATTCTTTTTTTTAATTTATTTTACTTGATAGTTCTATTGTATACATTTATATATTTTTACTTAAAATTTTTTTCGTTAGTGATTGTGTGTTAAATATAGACTATTAAGCTTTCTATTATGTGTACTAGATAGCATCTTACAATGTTATAGCATAATTTGTATTGTCTCTAAAATTTCAAAGTAGTAGTGAAACATTAATAAAAAAGATACTAAGAATTTGTGAAAAATTGTCTAGTACATGTATGTAATTTTAAGAACGGGTCAAGACTCAAAATCACCAAGTGTAATTTTTATTATCGAGTTTTATGGCTTGGTTATAGTTATATATACATAAATAACCAAAATAATGGAATCTATCAGAAACTAAAAGTCAAGCAAGATATCTTTTTTATTGGTAAAGTTCAAATGTTAACCCGCTCTTCGCGACTTAACTTGCGTTAACCAGTCAAGATAAATCAAAATCTTTATTTTTTTTATTTAAATAATATCATTACAAACATACAACGTTATATTCTTTTATGTAAAGTGTAAGTTATTTACATCAATGTTAACTTTTATACACTTACGAATTTACACATATACATAAATGAACGTAACGTTATATATGTGTAATGATGTTATTCGAACAAAAAAATAATGATTTTTATTTATCTTGAAGGATTAACGTAGAGTTAAGATGCGAAGAATGGGTTAACATTTGATTCGAATCCTTTAGTAATATACATAATACAAAATATATATTATACATCAGATAAGTTTTGTTACAAATTTTTTATAAATGATATCTTATTTTGCCCCTTTTATAACAAACTTGTGGTCCTTTTCACTTGGTCCAAAGATCGATTAATTTTATTAGCCTAAAGTGAATCGGAACCAAACGTGTTCAAAACTAGATTGGACCAAGACCCAACCGTTGTCGTGTCATGGACCAATGATCGAGCGGTTTTGGTTTGGTTTGCCGTCTGGTTTTAAAGGGTTAGACCTAATTTTGCACCCAAACTGTGAATAGATCTTTTCTAAAAACGTAGAGTAATGCAGATGAACTGTTCGACGAAATTCCTCAAAGAAACCCTGCAAAACTTAAAAGATAATATCAATATTAATAAAAAGCAACAGGATGTTAAGGGATTTGAACCCGACGTGAATCGAACACGCAACCTTCTGATCTGGAGTCAGACGCGCTACCATTGCGCCACGGATCCTTGGTGATTATCGTACGATTCGATTTTTATAAAACAGAAGTATTTTGTTAATAGTTTAATCATTAATTTTTAATCAATAATTTTTAAATGCGTATGCTAATTGCTCGATTGTTTATATGTTTCTTTTCCCCTCGTAAGTGTGCATTACTACGAGATTTCAAATAGAGATGAGTTTTTTTATCTAGTACTAGTATATCAAGCACTTGTCATCGGTAGGGGTAATTACTTTTTCATGTTTTTCGATGTTTAGTATTGTTTTTCGTTACTTTTCAGAATTTTCAATAGACAGGTAGCAAACCAACAAAATCAGTACCATATTCGGTTTATACCATCGTTCGTTTTCAGCATTGATATTTGTAGTACGGTACCGATCTCATTTCTAGTTTTAAATTTTTTAGAACACGAGCATCGAAACCAAATCGGTTTAGCATATTTTCCACATGGTAACAGTTTTTGTCCAAATACAAATAAAAGTAAACATATCATAATGATTATGTATTCTAATTATTAAAAAAAAACTATAAAAGAAAATTTTAAAAAACTAAAAAATGTGTAGATAAAGTTTTACTACAAATGGTTTCTTCAGGATCATCGTACACGCTTTGGACCATATAACTAAACTACTGACCAACGAAACCTTCAAAATCATAATATAAAAAGACTACGTTATGTGCAGACAAGTCTTCCGGCTATCCCGGGTGTCGGAATTTTTGAGTAGTTCATATGATAACCTCTCGAACCAAAAAGTACGATAACGCCCACGATACCCATCGTAACAGGAACTACCAAAACCGACAACCAGTTCTTTGGGAACTTAAGTTTGTGCTCACCCGAATATACAAGCTGATTTGGTGGTTTTCGTGTTGATTTTTTGTTCATATAAGATGCATATGAATCTATTTCTTGACTGGTCAAAGCCGGGTTTAATGAGCTTTTGACGGTTTCAAAATGGCGGTTATGTACAATGGTGGCAGTTATGTCTTCTCTGAGGGCTACAATTCCGGCTTCTCTACATAAACCTTCTAGCTCAGCTCCTGTGAAGCGTTCGGTTTCTTGTGCTATTTTTTTGAGATCAACATCGTTGTCAATATTCATTCCGCGTGTATGCACACGGAGTATTTCATATCGGGCTTCTAGGTCTGGTGGGGGCACGTATAACACCTGTACATTTGGAAGTTAGTTGTAACAGAAATTTCACCAAAATAATAAAACTACTTTCACCAATATGTTAATAAGGGAAAGTATTACGAGATCAAATCGTCCAGGTCGCATTAGAGCAGCATCAATTGCGCGCGGTCGATTTGTGGCAGCCAAAACAAGTATTCCCTAAAATAAGAAGAAAGAAAACACCAATGGAAGAAGTTAATTCTCAGGTTATGTTTAATCTCAAACGGGTGTAAAATAAGAAAATAGTTTTAAAGGAAACAATTTGGAAGTCACGCGTATATTTTAAGTGCATAAACTTTCTAAATCATTTTTTACTTTTTCTGTTGACCATGAGAACCCACTGTGAAACTCACTGGGCCATCGATACATAGAAAACCAACATGATCGGGTAATTTGTAGCTTGCTCTCGGCAGGTGCTTACCACTGCACCACCCATTGAAGTCAACTTTCTAAATCATTTTACTTCAAAATAACAGAAACTTTAAACTATAGATTTTTTGTAATCATATCTGACACTGATTATTTATAAAGAAAAAATATGATAGTTTTGCACAGAAAGTGTTTTGGTACACATACTTTAGCTTCTTCTAAACCATCCATTTCAGTGAGTAGAGTAGATAGAAGTCTTTCTCCAACTGTTGTACTCCCGCTTGAACCTGTTCCTCTGCTTATTTTAATATAAAGGTTGAAGATCAGATTTCATTGAAGAAATTAAAGATATATATATTGGCTAGATATAAACTGTGTTGATTTCATTATGTTGAGCTAATGATTCAGCTATGTTTGATCTCTGGCGGGTCAAAGAAAGTAAAATAAAACATAAAATAGCATGAAAGGAAACAGGGTAAATGGGTCAAACGAATCACAAGTTAACTAAAATTTACTTTTAATGTATAAAACCTCCTAATCATCTATTCAGAAATCTAGATTATTAGTGGAAAAAAATATTTATGAGTGCATTTTCCACACTAACTGTTTATAATGATACATAAAACTTTAGACAAAAGGTGTCTGAGTCAACCCAGCCCAACCAATACCAAACCACCCATTTTGGCCTGTTAGACAACCCACCAATTGATGGATACTTACCGTTTAGCTGCAATAACATCAGCTTCGTCAAAGAAGATAATGCTTGGTGCGACAAGGCGAGCTCTATGAAATGTGTTTCGCAATAAAGCCTCACCTTCTCCAACATACATTGAAAATAATTCTGCACCACTGAAACATAACTCATAAACTGAATAATTCATCGATTTTAAACATAACCCAATATAAGTCGATTACATTTATTTTGTGAACTAAAGAAAGAGAGATAATAATATTATTAAGAGCAGTTTAATCAACAATTAATTTTAATCTGGTAAGATTTTAAGTACTTGATATCTAAACAGACCATCAACAAGATAACAATAATGCAACTATTGTGTACTGAAACTTTACAACCACTGCAAGCTCTTTAGTTATGATTGCATGGGATGATTATCCAAAATTAGAAAACACAAAAAGGCCTCGCCAGTGGCTTGGGCGCAAGGGCAAGGCGCACTCAAGACGCAAAGGCCTCGCCAGTGGCTTAGGCGCAAGGGCAAGGCGCACTCTAGACGCAAAGGCCTCGCCTGTCGCCTAGGCGCAAGGCGCACTCTAGACTGTCGCCTAGGCGCAAAGTGCAAAAAAGGCGCACACCCGAGACAAAAGAAAGCGCACTACTAGAAACAATTAGAAAAAAATACAAAATATCCATAGAAATATAAAGTGTAACATACAAAACTTAATAATCTAGTAATAAACAAATTTGAAAATTGAATGTTTAATGAAATTTTCTATTTTCTAGCACTCTTTTTCTGCAGTGTAAATACAAAACTTAATAATCTAGCATAAAAAAATTTAAAAGTTGAATATTTAATGAACTTTTTTATTATCTTGACTCTTTTTCTGCAATTAGTACTATTTTTCTGTACTTTGTACCATACAAATCAGCTTTTTCTCTTTCTATCATCTTTTAAACTCTCTCAACACACAATCACACATCAAAGCTCTCCTCTCTCTCTTCTTACCAGCACCTGCTACAAAGAAAAAACTCCCCTTGACACACATAAGGCGGTTTCCTTGCGCCTCTCCTCAAAGTGGCGCCTAGGCGTTTGGCGCTTTTGACAACTCATCATAATACTTAGCAATTCAATCGCATTGCACCAAGATGAAAGAAAGAGTGTGCGTCGTTAATTGACAAAGAGACATGCAGGAAAAAAATATATGGTTTTAAATAAAAAAAGTATGGTCTAACAGTCAAACCTTAAAGAAAAGAAAGAGGCTTGAGCAGCATTAGCAGCTGCTTTAGCAAGAGTAGTTTTTGAGCATCCTGGAGGTCCATGAAGAAGAATACCACGCATAGGCGACACACCCAACCTTGAAAATGCTTCAGAATGTTTTAAAGGCCACTCAACTGCTTGCTTCAGTTTTTTCTGCTCCATGCAACAAGCCATCATTAGTGGATGTGGAAAACCATATGCTTGTTTTCTAACCATTAAAAAGAACAATCACCTTAATATATTACAGGTCAAAACTGCCCAAAGTGAATATCTAATGCATAAAGCCTCCTAAATCAAAAGGTCTATTATTGAAATAACATATTTTTTGTAATCCTATTTTACACATTAATTAGTTTTTTTTAAAGTTCATAGTTTTGGACAGAAGGTATCTTAGGTTTAGCCGACACGTTTTGACCCAACACCCAACCGCCCATATTGCCACCTATCGGTAAGCAGATTTTTTATATTGTGGCAAGATACACATTTTACTGATCTTTATAGTGTTCAGTCCCCCAATATCAATCCGAAGGTTTTCTTGGGATGATTCAGGTATATTTTCTCTAACCACTCAACAGGTAAAATTAGAAAGATTACTTGATAGAAAACGAAGCGAGAACTGCCTAAAGTGTACTTCTAATGCATAAACCTCCTAAATCATTTTATTCAACAAGTAGATTGTTTCATTTTGGTAATCATATTTGACATGTAAATTTATTTCTTCAAAAATTAAAATATTTGGACAGAAGGTGTTTTTGGGGTGAACCTAGCCTGTTTGAACCAGTACAAAAAATTTACCATATCAACCCATTACCCAACCCACCATTTTGCCACATCTAACCATTAGTAAACAGAAAATCTCCATTGTAGAAGATATTCATTTTACAGACCTTCAAATCATTTAGTCCCCCAATATCATCCCACGAAACCTTTGGAATTTCCACAGTAACACCTCTTGTAATGCTTGGGCCCACAATAGATCTAGCCATCTTCCAATCATCCATTAATATGCTACAAACATTAGCTTCTTCATTATCATTTGAACATCTTTTTACAGCACACATTGTAGCCTCCCGACATAAAGCTTCTAAATCCGCCCCAACATAACCATTGCATAATGCTGCTATCACTCCCAAGTTAACACTAGGATCCAGCGGAACTTTCTTTGTATATAGCTGAAGAATAGGGTAGCATTTAGGCAAGTATCATTTATATGCCAATAAAATAATAAAAGTAATTTATGTATTACCCTAAGAATTTGAAGGCGTTCTTCCTCATTGGGAGTTGTGACTTCAATTTCAGCATCAAATCGGCCTGACCTTCTTAGTGCAGGATCAAGTGCATCTACTCTGGCAAAATGTGATAACACTTGTTAGAGGTGGCAAAATGGGTATGTTGTATGACAGGTTCAAGTTCTTTAGTGTAAAGGCCAATCCGGACTCATGGTTGGGTAATTGGTCTAAATGAGTTTGGGTCAAGATGGCTATTTATTGAACACGCTGAAACAGGTCAGATTGTCAAAATCTTTTAGTTTTCTTATATGCAATTAGCACGTCAATATGTTTGCAAACGGTTTTATTATTCAATTATAAAATAATGCTTAAATAATGTTTTAAGAATGTTGTATGCGCTTAAGATACACTTTCGGCAACTTTCAACAACGAATTCAAAGTAAAAAACAATAAGATGAACTTAATAATATCTATTGTCTCTTTTATCTGTGTAGGTTATTATCAGAATATAGTTTTGTATCACATAGAAGGTGCGATAGGCTTGACTAATTTTCAGCTGTTTGACATATCCATTTTTCAAGTGACACTTCCTGAGAATTGATTTATGTTGTCCTAACATAATGAAAAACTCAAAATGTACCATGGTTTGAACTACTTTAACCACAGTTAATCTGACACTTTACTTATTTGTGAGATGTCTTGTAGGACTTGCATAATGCATTAACTGCCAAATAATCGTTTCCAAAATCTTGGTTTATAAGAGATCATGGACCAAGATTGGCATAAAATTCCAACCCATTTTCACATGAATGGAACCGCCAAAAGAAATAAAGTAAGTTGATCAAGCCTTCACCTGTTGGTTGATGCCACCACCACAACTTTTGTTCCTGATGTTGATGTTGTACTTGAGTCCATAAGCATGATAAGCTGAGATGCTACACGGATATCTTGCTGTTTTCTGTGTTTTGAGACATTTTCAGCAAACGCAATTATTTGGAAGTTAAAAATAATAAAATATAACTATTATTATACATCCCCTGAACCCTATCATAGTTCAAAGATGTCAAACTGAATGTAGAAAACCCCTTGCTTAGATTATTCACTAAAATGAGTGTCATGAAAGGGACAAAACAGGTACAAGATTACTATGTACCTAGAATCACGACGGGGACAGATAGCATCAATTTCATCTATAAATATAACAGAAGGTTTTCCTAATTTGATGTGTGAAGATGCTTCAGAAAAAGCATCCCGCAAAACTTTCTCGCTTTGACCTGCTTGGGCTCTGTGAACAGAGTGTGGACTGCAGGTAAACACAAAACCACAAGTTAGATTAATCATAATCACCAAAAATACCAAATGACCTCAAAATACGATTTTTGATCTCCGTTTCTTCTGAAGGTGTATCATTTCCTTAGACATTTTAAAAAAATCAATGGCAGTATGGTAATAAACACTAATAAAACAAATGGTAAATGAGTCCGATAAATCTAACTACTTATTAGTAAGGCAAATGCTCAAGTACATGATTAGAGACAACATGTCAAGCAAACCACCAATTATTAATAATAAGAACATTTTTCATCACATGTGATGATGGAGAAGAATAGATACTTCATGTCATCAACAATGCGTTTCAGAACTGTTCTTCTTCTTCTACAACCAACTTAGGGAATAAAAAACAGGCTCAATAAGATCTAGAAATCAAACGACAAAAATCTTCAATAAAAATACGTAATTCTATGAATCAAGAACTCTGATTAACAGCTAGTGGCATAAAATCAAAAGTCAATACCTCAGAACTATCAAGTGTGCATCACATTCACGAACAACTGCACGAACCAAGCTAGTCTAATATCAATAAGAAACAACATCATCAATAAAACTAACAACCACAACCACCCTTCCAACTTAACAGAAGAATCGACTTCAACGTCAATCAAAAATTAAAATCTTCAAATCCTTATTTGTTACTAGTTTTTGACATAGGGACTAAAATCTTCAGAAACTGAAAACTGACAGCTTAATCAAAAATCACTATGCACCTCTAAAAAAATTCATATAACAAATTTCTAATACCTTTCCGGTGCCAGGAGGACCGTAAAGCAGCAATCCACGAGGCCACTACAGAAGAAGAAATTGAACAGTGATTATAGCCTACAATTAATAAAACAATACATGTGATTATAGTGTGTTTTGAGTGTATATACCTTAAGGCCAAGCTTTCTGGCTTCGAGAGAGTATAGCAGAGGATATGTTATGAGTTCTCGTAGAGCTTGAAGAGCTTCAGCATTGCCTGCAATGGCTTCCTCTGCACGCCACTTTCCGGCGACGTTCGTGCTGCAACTGCTCTCCATTCTCCGGAGATGGAAGCCGGCGGTGGTGCTAGCGACGGTGTGGCGGTGGGAGATCGCCGGAGAGGAGTTATTAGTTTCGACGGAGCGAGGGTTTCTTCTTCTACGACAGGGGTTTATAAAAATGACTTATTAAGTCCTCTGTGTTTTCGAACCTTTTCCTTTTTTTTTTTTTTTTTTTTTTTTTGCTACTTTCAATTTGAAACGATTATTTTTAACCTTTTTTTTTTTTTTTTCTTTAAGTGAATTCAAAAATATAATTTTCTTACTTTCCTTCTAACTTTTTTGTAATAAAAAAAAACTTTAAAACATAATTATTTCTTTCTTTCTTTCCGGTTCTCTTCTTTTCTATTTTATTCTTAAATGAATTCGAAAACACAACATAAAACTTTTCAACAAAAAGGTTACTATTGAAAAAAATTTACATCAACTTCAAATACTATTCCCTGATGATAATTTAAGAAGTCAAACTAAAAAAACAAATTAAGACAAGCAAAATAACATTTTCAAAAACCAAATCATCAGGGTTGATTTTAAAAACCAATCGATGAACCGAATTACCCTAATCAAATTCCAACACAACCCGACATGTAGGATTAAAATCAATTCTAAATTTTGTATGATTTAACCTCGTTTGTATGCCTCTAGCAATAGGAATTGCATACTCTTAACCACATCATGTCTGAGTTAACCTATGTCACTAATGTCATTTCGATCATGAGTTTAATATATATATAAAAAGTGAAAAATAATTATTAAATTAAACCGATTATAAAAGAAATTGAACTGATAATTATCAAAGGCGTAATGTGGGTTTCTTTCTAAGCATACATACATATACACACACAACCGAATAACATAAATGGAGCATTCACACATGCTTCAAACCTCTTATAAATTAATATATAACATGTTACATGTTCTAAATCATTAATTTAGTAAAATACAGACTTAGTCCATGAGGTTATACCAAAGTTATAAACCAAGTCCAAAAGTTATAATTGCAGAGATCAATGAAAATCACATCTATAAGTTACTATTCAACGGCATTTGTTTACATGTTTGCCGCATCATTCAAAATCAAAGTGGCTGAAAGAGTGCACTTCCAGCAGAAGCTTGATTTGCAGCCCGATTACTGCCAAAATTCTTGCGGTTTGATTCCCTAGCTATTCTTGAACCGAACTGTAAATAGAAGAGAAAATTATCTAATTTCTTTTCAAAATGTAATTATAATCTTATGCAACACCCTAATTCTTTATGATGGAAAAATATGGATAAAACAGTGTTGCAGGTCAGTCATACACGGCTCAGCCCATTCTTTTTTTTAATAGCCAATGAATACTTTTAAGCCCGGTCTGTTGGCTTTAATCCTAATTGTGGGTCATCAAGAGAAATGGGTCACGGGTCTGATCCGGATCTGTGCAGTCTATTTGGGTCAATTATTTTAGTTTTATTAATTGTTTTTAATTGGTATTATGGTAGGAAGTTTACATATGGAATGAAGTGTTTTTTATTTTTGGAGAAAGTTACCATAGATAGGTTTAGAGAGTCTTGGGGATTAAGTTTAAGTCTTATTATAAATAAGGGTTATTGGTTATTGACTTATTGTAATTTTTTGGTATTGAGATTTAATAAAATAAAAAGAGTCTGGGTTGTCCCCCAAAAAAAGAGGAAAATCTTGTGCTTCTTCTTCCTATTTTTTTGTTTTTTCTTACTGTTTTGATTGAGTAATCTCTGGATACAATTGTTTCTTCCAACAATTGGTATCAAAGCGGAACTAATCAAGGGCCTGAAGTGAAGATTGAAGGCAATTCCAATTTACGATCTGAGAGAGATCGTTCTAGCAGGTCTGTGTGAGACATCTGCGTTGCGAGAGGCGGCTGGAGCAGAATTGATTGTGCGATTCAATCAAGACCAAAGAGGTGTTGTGCGATACAACCCCTGAAGGAGTACAAGCTGTGTGATTCAAGCTGTGAAGGAGTACAAGCTGTGTGATTCAAGCTGTAACCGTGGGTGACGGGCATACAAAGAGGACGACTGAAAAGAAAAAAGATTGGTTCTGTGTGAGGCAGAAGAGTGAGTTGTGTGGGTTCTGCGTGAGGCGGAATAAAAGCTGTGTGAGGCGGCAAGACAACTAGAAAAGCAAGAGATATATTTACTAATTACGTGAAAGAAGATGGCAGAAGGTCAAGGTGCAATCATGCAGGTTCGAGAGCGTAGTAATGTGAGTCTACAATGCCCGAAACTGACTTCAACCAACTATGCAGTTTGGTCCATCATGATGGAAACTATCCTATCTGCACAAGGTCTGCGAGAGACCATAGATCCTAACAAGGGAGGAGTAGATGAGAGAGAAAAATCCATGGCAAAAGGTTTGATATTTCAGACACTTTCGGAAGATGTTTTGCTTCAAGTTGCCAAGCATAAAGAGCCAAAGGACGTGTGGGAGGCATTCCGGGTGCGATTCTTGGGAGCCGAGAGGGTTCAAAAGGCTAGGTTGCAAACATTAAGGAGCGAGTTGGAATCTTTGAAGATGAAAGAGACTGAAACTATTGATACTTTTGCAGGGAAACTAAGTGGAGTGCAATCAAGGTATAAAAGCCTTGGGTAGTCACTTGAAGATGAAGTACTAGTGAGGAAATTTCTGAACTCAATGCCTAGAGTGTACCTACCTATTGTTGCTTCAATAGAGCAATATTCGAATATTGAATCTATGTCTTTTGAAGAGGTGGTTGGCCGGTTAAAGGCATATGAGGACAGAGTGAAGACACAAGAAGACCCGGCTCAGGACACACAAGGCAAACTATTGTTTACTCACAGTGATGAACAGGCTAAGGGTAGATGTGGCAAGTGTGATTGTTGCAAACAAAGCCGTGGGAGAGACCAGAACCGGAAAAAGGTCATGAAGACCAGGCTAGAAACAGTTGGCAGGAACCAAATGGGGCACGTGATAAATCGAGGATCAAGTGCTATCGATGTGAAGGGTTTGGCCATTATGCTCGGGAATGTTCTAAGTCAAAGCCTAAGTTTCAAGAAGCAAATTTGGCCAAGGAAGACGAGCCTGCCCTACTTTAGAGAAGAAGGATGGCCACATTAGGATTAAGGGGGTGATTGTTGGCTTTAATCTTAATTGTGGGTCATCAAGAGAAATGGGTCACGGGTCTGATCTGGATCTGTCTAGTCTATTTGGGTCAATTATTTTAGTTTTATTAATTGTTTTTAATTGGTATTATGGTAGGAAGCTTATATATGGAATAAAGTGTTTTTTATTTTTGGAGAAAGTTACCATAGATAGGTTTAGAGAGTCTTGGGGATTAAGTTTAGTCTTATTATAAATAAGGGTTATTGGTTATTGACTTATTGTAATTTTTTGGTATTGAGATTTAATAAAATAAGAGTCTGGGTTGTCCCCCAAAAAAAGAGGAAAATCTTGTGCTTCTTCCTATTTTTTTGTTTTTTCTTACTGTTTTGATTGAGCAATCTCTGGATACAATTGTTTCTTCCAACACGGTCACCCGGGTAAACCCAATGGCGAAAGGCCCCACGCGCCCGCGAACACAGACAGCGCTGGTGACCCGGCACGCCCACCAATCCAGGGGAAACCCACCACCCGCAGGCCCACTGTGGTAAAACCCCCGGCCCACTTGAAGCATATTGCACCAAGTGAGACTCGAACCCAGGACCTCCACTTTAAAAAGCCATGGGTGCCTCCTCCCAAACCAATTGATCTAGGGCTCATTGGCTTTGTTTTTGGTTGCCGAGTGGAGACTTCTCTGGAGACACCAATCCTAGAATTACAATCACCCAAACACGCTTAACTATTATGGAGTTCTCTTTTAACTACAGAGTTCCCTCATCCACAACCAAGGGGGCTGAGAACATGCCGGTGATATTTGAGTTCAGGCATTCCATATAATCTAATATCTCTCCTTTGGATGGAAGTATGGAACGATGTGGGATTTGCTTAATATGTCACGTATCTGATATCAAATGGGTATAACAGCCAAATCTTGTATTTTTGGTAATTAAGGGAAGAAAGCATGCATGCCTGAATAGCTCTTTTAGGTAGACCAGCTGCTTCATGCAAGTGAAGCATTCTTGCAACCTTCAGAAAAACCGACAATGTAGTTGGTGGTTAGGATGCACGAAATAATGAAATATGGTTTTGAGCAGACTTCTTTACATTATTATTTTCATTCTTATGATGCAAAAATCCAAATTTCCTATATTAGAATATGATGAAATGAGCAGCAAGTACCTCACGCAAGATCTTTTTATCCCCAACTCCACTTGGTTG
The DNA here is from genome assembly GCA_025506415.1 of Flaveria robusta. NCBI lineage: Eukaryota > Viridiplantae > Streptophyta > Magnoliopsida > Asterales > Asteraceae > Flaveria > Flaveria robusta. The sequence continues at coordinate 1,859,529 of CM046471.1, read as the reverse complement.
GCGAAGGTCTGCAATTTCCCATAGTGGAATGTCGAGCAGTAGCCTTATTACATCCTCATCTAGAAAAGGAAATCTAGCCTAGATAAAGAAATAAAAGTCGCTAAAGTAAGCCGAGAGCCAAGAATCAAAGATGGCAATTTGACCTGTTTACTTGTGTATGGGTCGTATCAAGTTATGTTTTATCTCAACGTAACGAAAAGATGAAATCAGAAAATTTAGCTAAAAAGCAAGCGGGTCATAAGTTGCCCACAATGTATTTTCAATGCATAAAACATCCCATGTCAGTTAAATAGAACAATTTAAGTTTGTTAATAATAAAAATATATATATATATAGAAATTGTTTTGGGTCAAACCAACTGACCCGTTACCAAACCCTGCACAGCACTCTCGTTTTCCACCTCTAATTGCAATAAAAATAACAGTGGTACCTCTTTGCCATTATCAGCAATGCATCTATCATCTCTACCTAGATTTCTCTTCCATATTCTCTGCATATCTAATTTCATTTCTTCATTTAGCCCAGCCCAACTGAAGACAAATGTGTTCAACCATCCACATTCAGCACAAATGATGAATGTATATTAGTAACGTTACTTTAATTATTCCTTTTTAGTTTCACAATAGAAACGGTTATATAAACTTACAAAGGAAAGCACCAAGTATAATAAGGATATTTTTTGCCATTTACTTATTCATCTTCTTCAGTTGTTTGTTTGGTAACACGCAAATTTTTTGTCCTATCATTTTTCTGTAATATGTGCGGAATTTTTGTTTGTTGAACATAGTGAATCTAGAGGTGGCAATTTCAGCCTATTTAGTTATTAAGGGTTCAAATGGGTAGTGTTTTATCTATCAACCCAACCATCTTGGCGCCGCTAATTGAATCAAATCATGTTTGGCAAGACTGTCGTTTTGAAAAAAAAAAAAAATAAGATACGAGGTGTCACCAAAAATTTGGTTATATTAAAACGTAAAATCTCATACTCAATAAAGTTGAATGTATTATTCGCATGAACCCGTTCTGTTATAAGAACAACGTAATCAAGTTGACTATATGTACCATGAAAACGTAATGATGTTTCTACCCGGTCAATTACTTTAAAACAATAAATAAAAGCACCACCAAAAATTGTCTTGCTAACCTGCTTTGTTTGTACTTGGTTTTATGGCGGCCATAACCAGCACATTGCTCATCAGCACCAGAACCAACCAATAAAATCCTGGATTCAGACTTGTACTTAACACGCTGGCATTCTGAATAGTTATTAATATTCCCGCCAGTTTCTTCACTCAACCACCCATCACCGCCAGCTGCCAACCACAAGGCAATTCCAATATTAAGGTCCTGTATAACATCAGCGATTATTAGTAGTAGTAGATAAGAAAAATGAAAGGGGAAGCAGGTTGGGTAATTGGTCAAAACAGGTCATTCGCAAGGGTCAAGCCTACCAGGAACAGTTTTGACCTACCTTTTTCTTCTTTTTCTTTTTTAACAGCACCTTTTTCGACTAATTAGTGGACCAGATATAACCAGAATGCTCAAGATTATTTCAATATTATTTAATAAAATGGTTTATAATGCTCTATTAAATAGGATTAATTTCATATACATCCTTCTAAATTTCATAATACCATAATCATGTTTATCCATTTTATGATAAATAAAATAAAAACCGTTACTTTATAGCAATCTGTTTCACTGAATAAACAAATAGAAATAAACATTATTACCATGAATCAAAGAATGTTTTCTTCCTTTATCCAGTTAAATAGACAATTATAAGTAACTGGTTTATTTAATATAAAATGGGTATATGATAAGTGATAACTTTAATTGTTTTAATACACTTTGTGAGACTTTAGAACTACTCTGCCATTTGAAGGTTGAACGACTTCATTTTTAGCTTATCTTTTTCATTTTACCCTGTTAGAGATAGAACATAACCTGTATTACCCCTTCATAAATAAAGGGTTCAAAACTCTCACTTCTGTTTATGAGATTTTATTGGAAAATAACAGTAGATAAAAGCTCTATATAATATAAGTTTGACCCACCATATTGCTATATATAAAAAATAGTATCCCCAAATGGAAAAAAAAAAAAAAAATACAAATACAAATAAGGTTCTAAGTACCATGTATGTATTTGAGGGATTAATAAGTGACATGACATGCTTTGTCTCGAAAGTCAATTTTGACAATTCTGCATCTATCTCTACCAGATTCCATCTGCATTCAAAGACAGAAAACAGATATAATTTATACAACCATGCAAGAGATAAATTCAATATTTACCTTAAAACCCCAATAAGGAAACACTACTTATCCTTCATAATTACCTTCTCGATGTGGCAATTTTTCTGAGCTCCTTCACACCTGCCCTAGCAGAGATTCTATCAGGAGCTAGCTGACCATCAAAACTAACATTCAACAGATCAATTTCACCTGTCAGCAAAAGTATGAGAATTAGCTTGGTGAACTATAATGAAAAAAAATACAGGAAAATTTAATGGTTATTCTTTTTTACACTTATTCTTTTCATTTAACTTACCATCACGACTCTCTATTAGGAGGAAAAAGTAACTAAGAACTCTTGTCATTGCCATTAATTGGTCCATGGAACTAAATTAAGGACTGAATGACAAGGTTGATACGCTGAAATACTTAATTATGTTTAGGGCATGTTATGGATTTGGTAGTTCAGGGACCATAATAGCAAAGTCTCAAAGTTGAAAGACATTTTTTTCAGTTCGTTTTATATTAAAAAAAAAAAAGGTGAATCACCTACATTTTGGATCTAAGCACTTATCCAGCAATGCTGCAAGTATCATAGAATCTAATCCACCAGAAAAGAGCACAGCCACTGGAGAAGTGCCCTGCCAGTCGGATAGAAGTTGGAAAACATAACATAACAAGCAATGGTATATTCCACTATTTCATTAAATGCTAAAACTCAAAATGCAAAAGAAATAACTGTGTTGTGTGGTTTTAACCAATAAAGAAAGCCAAAGTAAATATATAGATACACACACATATATACGTAAGACCAGATTAATTTACCAACCAGATGAATTCCTGAAAATATTGTGCGCCTTCTCACAGATTCTCTAAGAGCAGCCAGAACTTTCTGATGCAAATGCCCTGTAGCAATTGAAAAAACAGTTGCAAACCATAAGGTACTACATATCATTACAGAAGTTAACGCAAAAGTAGTTAAAAAATAAATTACACCCAAAAAACCAATGATTTAGATTGTATAATTAGAAAAAACCTAAAAAAAAAAATTGTGATGGAGATTTGACAGAAAAAACAACGATTGAGAGAGAAAAGAAAACAATGGTCAAACACATGATTAATTTGTAACCGGTACGACTCAGAAAAATATATATGATGCTGGCTAAATATACTATAAGTTGTTTAAGTGATGAAATCCACTTTTTACCTTGTTGCTCACTAGAATACATTTTATGAACTTCAATTAAATTTTCAGGTGTGGGTTCCACGAGAATTCTATCCCACTTAATCAGCACTTGCAGCAAAGGATCAAGCCAATTATGTCTTTTGACTTCACACACCAGATTTTCATCCAATTTTGAAGCACTCATGGACAAGCTGTACACTGCACATGGGAGCTCTTCCCAAAAGCTTGGCTCATTCAGCCCATTTTCATATCCAACATCTGTAAAGATAACAAAATAAATTGCATATTTTATCACATAAAATAATAAACAAGTCTGAATAAAGTGTGCATACCAGAATTTTCATTAATAGCATAAGGTGGAGCTACAGAAGAAAGCATGAGTCTAGGGTCTTTTATATTTGGCCAATGAATAAGAAGGCTTCGCCTTCCAAGTGGATCTCTACCAAACCATATTGTCTTTGAGCTCTCCTGAGACGTATAAAATTCAAAATATATATATATATATATATATATAAAGAAGTCAGATTATGCTACTTCTAGAGGTGACAAAATGGGTGGATTAGCCAACACGTCTGGGTCAAAATTGGTAATTGGATTGGGTTGACCAGAAACACTTTTTGTCCAAAAACTTACAATTTATATTAAACAAAGGGTGAAATATGAGCACAAAGATTATTGGGCCCGTCACATATATATCCTTCTAAAAGATCAAAATTTTATATAACCCTCACAGATTTCATAATAGTCTATTTTTCATGTTTAAAAAAAAAATAAAACCAGTTTGTTTCACTAAATAAACAATAAGAACCACGTGGAATAAGATGTTTCACAATACTAATATTGTTTTCCTATTCGTTTATTCACTAAAACTGATAGTTATAAGTAACTGAGTTTATTTTATATATAAATGAATGAGGAACATGATACTTTTAGTGTTTTGAAAGGATAAATATATTATAAAATCTTTGAAGAATATATGAAATCTTGAATGTTTAGGAAGGATGCATGTGAAATTAATCCAAAGTATATTATTTGAATAACCATCTAACCATTTGAATAATTGGAGTTAGGAGATTTTATGTATTATATAAACACTTACAGATATTTTGACCTATCAGAGACACATAGTTACATATTCCAGTACCATTCGAATGAATGGAACTTACTTACCACTCAAAAGTTACCTGCCAGTAGATTAAAGTCCATGGTCCCTTGATTTTCGAAAGAAATTCAGGAACAGAGTATTTGCCAGAAGAACATGTGCCATCATGTTCATGAGAAAGGCAGTTGCAACATTTACTCAAAGACTCGATGAGGACTTCAGCATCATTGCTATCATTACTGAACTCAATTCCTCCAAACACTTCACCTATTAGGAACAATAAGATATTCTCCATGAATGTTCTTTATTTAGCATATTTATTCCAATCTTATCCAAAATTCAAGGAAATTAAACAATGTCACAGGGAATATTGTTTATGTGCATTGTAAAAGTGATTATGCGAGAAGTTGAACAAATCAAATATTCAGTCGTAGTAAACCAGACAGTAGCAAATAGTGTTTAGATGTGGTTTCATTTGAAGCTGTAATAATTAGAAAATCAGATGTTTGAGTGTTTGGCAAATGCTGATCATTTAATAGATATTAAAGTTAAAACCAAGAAAGATTTTCATTCTCAAGATAGAATTAAAACAGGGTAAATATGTAATCACGTTTTACTCTTTAGACAATGTTTTTGTTGAGGCTAACTGATTATCCAAAATTGATAATCACACCCCCTAAATATCATATAGTTAAAAGCAAAATCAGTTAATAATTGTAAGTCATCATATACTCATTTCCAAAACATAAATCTAAACAACCAAACACCCCTATTAATTTGAATAGTAAAAGCAATGAGATGCTAATTTGGTGGACAAGTAATCATACCATTATACACAAGGATATTCCCATATTTGTCCACCAAAGGTTGTGTGATTGGATATACTCCTCTTAATTGCAATGTAGCACCAAAAAATAGAAGTTTTCCAACTAAATTATTATTCAAGACAAAATTATCTTTCAAGTGGGATAATTTGGTTGGTTCTTCTTTCTCCGATGAAGAACGAAAAATCCTTCCCTCATGTGCATGAAGTAATATAGACTTGCTTCCTAAACTGTCAGGGCCCCTTTTCTTCAGAGCTGCTTTGATATCATCTACTGAAAATAAAAACTGGAACTCCGCCAGGGAACAAAAATAAGTTAAATTTACATATCAATGGTGCTTTAAACAGTTAAAAATCACACAAAAATCACTTAAATATAATTGTTTCATAAATTTATCAAATCTTAAATTCAAATTTCCTGCAACTTCCATATCTATAAACTTGAATCAGAAAAGTAACTATTGGTACTACAAATTGCTAGCAGTTGCAGATTCTTGAATCATAAAAAACTATTGAGACTCCATTAGTGAACCCAAATAACTTCAATTACATCATCTATGATTCTATGGCACTTTAAAGTTTAAAACCGCACAAGCACACTAAAATCGAGAAATGGAAAGTAGGATATATAATCCAAGTAAAGCTATGTTTGGGGGTATAGTATCCGACAAGTATCAATCAAATATAGTTATTTCAAAAAATTATCAAATCTTGACTTCAAATTCATGCAACTTATACAACAATGAACTTGAGTCGTAAAAGAAACGGTTGGATAATACAATTTGCTTACAGTTTCATATTCTTGAGAAAGAGATGAGTAATTGGTTGCATCTGGAAGAAGAGACGATAAATCGATACGAACACCGGAGATGATTAGGGCTATTCCACACATCTCTTGGTGTTATTTGCGTCTTCTGTCTAAACCCTAAGAGGACGACGACAAGGGTTTTGACGTGGATACTTGCACAAAAATAGAAATTATTATTAGAGGTTTTATATTCAGAAGAACTAGATATTAAAACCGCGCTTTGCGGCGGATCTCTTTTGGGTTTGAGGTGTTTTTTTTGAAGCTGTGATCATCGTGTTGACGCAGCTAAAAAAAGATATGTTAAATAATGAAAGAGTTAGCATTTCAGACGAAACCGTTAAAATATTAGTAAACATAAACAAACTTTAATGCAAAGAAAACATTTAAAAGTAGCAAAAAGTTCGTACATAAAGAAATAAAAAAATAAAAAAATAGTTTTTTTAAACTAAACACATATCTCACCAATTATATATCAAATATATTATTTTAAACATAACCAGTTATAAGTACAGAGAAACATAATAATCATAAAATACATTTATCGTGATGCTTGACATGGTTAGTAGAATAAAGGAAGAGAGCGAGTAATTAGTTATGCCATCCTTTTACGTACCACAACTACTGTGTGTTGCCACATGTCTCTTTTGGGTTTAAGATGTTAAATAATGAAAGAGTTAAAACCTCTTAAATGTTAAATTTCAGTAAACATAAACACACCTTAACGTAAAGAAAACCTTTAAAAGTAGCAAAAAGATTTGTAAAATAAAAATAAAAAATTTAACTTTTTATTAAAAAAAAGACAGATCTAACTAATTATATATCAAATTTTAAACAAATAACTTAATTTTAATGTTATATTTAATAATTAATATAGCTAAATTTTAATGTTATATTTAGTAATTAATATAGATAAATTTTAATTATATTTCAATCCCTTCTTTTACTAATATCTGGATTCCATCAAACATTTAACTATATTCAAATTTTTTTTTGAGATCCATTGTTTACGTACAACCACCACCCACAATACCACAAACACACTCAAATAACCAAAAAGTGACACACTTATTTTCCATCTCTTCCTCTTTCCTCACATTACACCACAACAACCACCGCAACACCACCACCACCACCACCACCGTAACCATCGCAGATGCACCACCACCGCAGCCATCGCAGCACCACCACCGCACCCATCGCAGCACCCATCGCAGCACCACCAGCGCCGCACCCATCCCATCACCACCACCATCGCACCCATCGCAGCACCACCACCACCACAACCATCGCAGCAGCACCACCAACGTTGCACCACCGCACCACCATCGCACCACCACCACCACCACAACCACCGCAACACCACCACCAGCGGAACCATCGCAGCACCACCACCGCACCCTTAGCAACACCACCACCATCGCAACCATTGCTTGTGCATTGTGCTTTTGAAAGTCGTACATCATGTAGCGCTTTTGAAAGTTGTACATTATGCATTGCCTTTGGTACGGTGGCACTGTAGCCACCGACCAAAGAGAATAACATGTATTATAATTATAATAAGAAAAATTATAACCGTTAATCTATATGTTTGAAGTGATATTGTTTACTTTATAAAATTTTTATATTTTTTTAAAAGTGATTGTGAGTGAAGTAGAAAAAAAATAATGATAGATGTATAAAAGAATATTATTTAATTAAAGATAAAAAAAATTAATGATTAATAATGTAATTATAAAAATAAAGATGAAGAATGAATTGTGAATGCTCTAAAAACTAGATTTTGATTACCAATTTGGGTGGTTGGTCGGTTTATTTCTTTCCAAACTGTAGGTGACTTAACATGTTCAAACTATCATATTTCTTTTCAGTTTGGGTGGTTGGTCGGTTTATATAGTTTCACATGTTTGGCTTATGTGTTTTCATATGTAGCTTTATTGTGTCAGCTTATGTGTCTGTCAATGTAGACAGAATAATAAGTTGTCATTCCAAAAGTCAGCCCCCATGATAACCTCTCGATTGACTATCAAACCCCAATAACACTTATGACATCCCATTTTTGTATTCACGTGAAAGATATTTATAATCGTGATAAAAACTCATCATATTTACCATTTCATAATTAGGACCAAAACGTCAAATATTTTGGTTTCTATGTTTAGAAGTATGAGTGGTTTTGATAACCAAGATTAAATTATGGGACTTTAATGTTTTTTGTGGACAAACTCAAATTTGATTTAGACGTGGTTTTGATTACGGTGGACCATGTTTCATAAAGAGAAAACATAGTAAGCCTTTGGGTGTTTGTATGTATCAAGCTCATACATGAGAGGGTGACGCTCCAAGTCCTAATTTGAGGGTCCAAATCAATTGCAAATCAATAAACTAACCTCCAGTTGCGATTGGAATCATAAGAAAGTGATTTGTATGTGGTCTCATAAAGGTCACACACTAAATAATCGTCAAATACACACATAAATATGTTTAAATGAAGTATCTAATCATAACGTATTTTAGTGATTGTATTTGTAACAATTACATAAGATCGTATATTTATTATATATGTGTGCATATACGTATTTACAACATATAAATGTATACATGTTTGATCATTTTCAATAGGATTAAATGTGTGTGGACAATATGTCTATTACCATCCTAGTTAACTTGTTTGCTACAGATATTTGATCATCCAAGTATATGCACATACTAATTATAAGAGGACAATTATGATTGTAATTAAGTTGTTTTAGTAGAACTAGTTAGTATTCATACATCTAGACATGAATATGATGAAATATGAATTGTTTATTTGCCACACCATACCCTGTCCGTCTTCTTTGTAACATGTTGAAAGGTTTGAACTGAAAAAAAGGAGTTCGTTGACTACTTGTATACACACCATTGCTTGATATGATTATATGGTGAATGTCTAAGATAAGGCACAAGATATATAGATTTGAGTAATCTCTCACAATACGCACAGTGCCATCTTTTTACCTCTTTTTTTCTCTTTTCACTCTATAATATGGGCACGTTTTTTTGCTTACATGTTTGCTTGATAAATAAACGTCTACCAAGGTTAATTAGAGATCTTGAACATGATACAAACTAAAGTGTTAGGCTAATCTCTTGGGTGTTCTAGTGGTTCTCAGGTGTTTTTGTTACACATGTTAAAGGCAAATCATTAATTAAGGTGTTTTTGGAGGTTTGTGTAATAACATTGTGCATAGAATGAACAAAAATTTTTATAATTAAACACTTTAGATTACAATATAGAATAATTTAAAAAATAAGAACAATTACAAGTAAAAGAAAGAAAACTAAAAATAAACTAAGAACAAAGAAAAAGTTATGACCGAGGATTTCTATTCAACAGGGGTATCTTAAAACATATTTTGGGTCACTCAAGTGAATCATGTCTGTCACCTAAAGTACAACAGGTCAATAGCCTAAGCAGATTGTAGTGTTTGGATTAGCTAAACATCTAAAAATGTACCTGAAAAAGAATGTTAAGAGCAAGAAAATCTTTTTGTTGTGGAGTTTGAAACATGTAAAGAGTGTCTTTGCAATGCACACAACCTGATACATACACATCCGATGTTCAATTAATTTTAACACATAGTTAATGATTGAATTATTGTCATTAACACACAGTAAATTAATGAATATTAAGGACTTCAAGTTTCAAAACTGAACAGATTAATTATTTTAGTACAACATCAGCAGGGAAATGACAGTTACAACTGTTGATCACTATTGCCTTTTAGCAGATGTAGTTCAACAACAACATCCATCACTAGCTATTAGCAGCATTCAATCCCAGACTTTCGAACCATTAGTAGTTGCTACATCTATCAAACATTTCAAAAATATTAAAGGCGGTGATACGAACGTGCGAAATGCAAAGTGCTCCATCAAAGCATCACATTCCGCCCATCGCGCCACACCTGGTCCCAGAACCAAGTGCGGGTACAAGTTGGATGCTGCGCATTCATTTGCGAGTCACTAAGGGTCCTTACCATATAGAAACATATTCCTTTTAAAAGCTCACTCTTACAAGTCCTTTTTGGTTTTGTCTTTCATCCAACATGGGACAACTCATATTCCACAATTTTAATTTTCAATTGCACTACTTCTAGCATTAATGTCTTATTTATCTTAGATTCATATTGGACATGGTTTAATTTGTTGTGATCGTCTCACATCATGAATACCAACCCACTATATAATAATAATATTAGTAACAAATACTAATAATTATTAGTGTCTGAAGTTAGTGAAAAACTCACTTTAGTGCACACTTCCACACTTTAGTACACAATACACAACCTTAGTAATTTTTCACACTTAGTGCACAATAGTGCATAATGCACACTTTTGTGCACTTTTCACAATATTTTCACTAATTTTCCAATAGTTTATAATCTACATGATGACGAATCTAGTTGGCTAGCATGTTCCTTAAAGATTCATTGCTTGGCGTTGTCTACTTTAAATTATTTAAAGTTTATACCCACATTTAAAAAAGTATCATGCCAACCATTTTCTAGTTGTAGTTACACCTTCGTGTGCTTCTTTTTATTTTAGTATCATAATCTTGGACTTAGATTCATGATGTGAACTTTCAAGATGCTATAAAGGTTATGTGTAATTACTACTCTTGTTGTTAGAAAAAAAAAAACTTTAAAAACTACACATAAAATGCCAACAAATTGAATCTTGTTAAACCCTTAATGGATTGAGGTTCATAAGATGTTCGAAGTCAAACAAGTTCACTGATTTTTGCTTTAAGGGTAAAATGGTGAGTTCATATGTTAATCCTAAAGTTATAACTTGATAGAGTCATCTGGTCTTTATGATTAAAGTATTGCTAATATGATAGCCTAGACTACTTTGTGTGTGTGATTTGATTTACATAAATGTCTTTAGATGATATGTGTAAATGCAAAGACTGTTGATGTTAAAAAGCAGCAAACTAAAACAACATAATACTATCATTCACTGAGACTACGTGTCTTGTCTAAGTTAGACCGTGAACTCACATAAGATTAGAACAAATGGAATTTACTAAATCAAATAGGTCAAGATTTACATTAGGTTGTAGTTTAATAACTTCACAAGTATATTGTAAATAAGCTCAACATGTATGCATGAGTTTGTGGTTTACATTTACATAGATTAATAGTTCTTTTGGTTCTAGAATTAAAAATGATTCTAGAATTTGACCAATTTTGACCGATTAACACCTAGAACCTTCGATTTGGTGAATTCGAAACAACCAACCTCTAATTAGTGATTAGTCGAAAACTAATCTAAGCTAGTTGCGATTTTAGCAACACTGATCTGTAGCCATCTCGACGATATGACATATGTTAGTATGTCATAACACTAGCTAGTGGAAGCGTCCGTTTGTTGGAAAAACATACTAAAAGTAAAAATCAATGGCTATATAAGAAAAAATAATTAGCAAAATGATTATTTGAGTAATTTTTCCTATAACTAGTGCATGCGACCTAAAAGTATAAAATGATATAATAGTAACGAAATTCCAATAATTCCAATCTTATTTGTATAAAACCACTCATATTAATTTTAACCATATTATATTAAATAAAAACCCAATGGTGGCCTAAATTGTTAATTTATATATTATTATTGCATACAATATATAATTATAAAATCATATAAATGAAGTTATTTTTTCAATTAAAACCAATCATATTATTTTAATTTCCAACCATAATATCATTCAAATTTTAAGAAACTACAATTAAGTGTAATTATTTAAAGGCAAACTGAATTTTAATAATTCAAACTGTTACTCATTGATAGATAATAATTCATACTATTAATTTGCTTGGTGATAATCTCAAATTTCATTTTATCACCAATGACAATATTAATAGCATAATTATCATACATTCACACTCGATTTGTATTTATTTTCTGCTCAATTTCACTCGTATGTGATTTCATTTCATTTACAATTATTATTGAGAGTAAAATCAAATGCAAATAAACCATAAATATTTGATGATTATGTCATCGAGACAATTACTAGTAATAAAAGTGAAGTTGTGATTGTCACAAACCAAATAAAAAGTATAAATTATTATCGGTCAATGTGTAACAGTTTGAATTATTAACATCAGGTTTGTTTTTTAACCGTTTAATTTAGATGATTTAAATATAATAGTTACAAAGCTTAATTATTGTTTAGTGATATTCTTCTTTACAATACCTTATACTTTCTTATACTTCAAGTTAAACTTTAAATAAATAATTACTATATAGTAATCAGATTGTATATTTGTTTCATTTTAAATAATTTATTTAACACTTATAAAAAAATATCCCAACAATAATATACTAACAACTTGTTTTTTTTAATAGCTAGTAAAATGTTTAAATAATTTAGTGAAATAATATAATTTGTTAATTTCGGCTTACATGAATTAATTATTTATTATCTTTCAAGTAAAATAATAAGAAAATTTATAGACAAAGACCCCACTACTTTTTAGTTGACCACATTTTACGAAGAAGATCCACTACCCCGTGGTACACGAACAGTCAACATCATTCCATTCTATCACACCGATAAGAAAGTCAAACCTGCCGTCAATACCCAAATCATGCCACGTGGCTCAGATCCATCACAAAGCCACAATCCTCCATCCATGTTCCTACCGCACACGATCACACCCTCTCAAGAACTATAATCCCCTACAACGCACCACACAGTCTTATTCCACAACAACAATCCACACCGTCGTTTGATTGATCGTCAACGGTGAGAACGTTGCTTCCAATAGTTACTGTAGGGCGCCGAAACACCAAATCAAACTCTTTATTTTTGCTTTTATTAGAGATTATATATAGAGAGAATATCGCATAATTGTATAAATCTCCGATATCTACTCGGTGACGGTGGTCGCAAATCAAGGTTCTTCGTAGGTACATTCTTCAAATCGATCATCTAATCAGTTGTTGTAGTAGAAAATCTATCGAAAATAGATGTAGTTGCTTGTTACAATCGTTGATTTGCTGTTTTGTTTGTAGATTTGTGTGAAAATAGTTCGTAATTGTAGTTCGTAGGAGACTTATCGTTGAAAAACAGCATGCATTGAGGTTTTAAGCTTCGATTTCATGTTTATGTGTTGTATGATAGTTGTAGATTGGGGGTTCATCGAATTGATTGATGATTATGTGTTGAAGTTTAGGTTTTTCAATTTTCAGTGATCATGTAGAGTTATAGACTGATCGTTAAACAAGGGCATGCAGGTGTTTGTTAATTTTATTTTGTTTGCTGAATGTATTGGAATGAAGATTGGGTTGTTGTTTGGAGTTTTGAAGAGTTTGGTTATGGGGCTTATGATGCTGGTTTGGATGATTTGATTGTTTAGATTAATTTTTGTTGATTTAGGGGTTAATTTTCAGTGGTTTAGAATGGGTTTACTGATATTATTTCATGTTTGATGTGGCTGGATTTTGCAGTTAGGGTATAGGGAACTTGTTTAGTATGATTCACTGCTTTTTATTTATTTGCGTGTTCTTGTTGAATTCTCTGATCAGTTATCCGTAGGGTGGTTTGTAAACAAAACATGACGTTATTGGCTGCAGTGCTCAAATTTCAAGTGTATTTTGTGATGTTGATGTTGGAGATTATAGTTTCATAGCAAATCAGTTCCTTGTATATATTTTTATAATATAAGTTGGTGCAGTATGATTGGTATTTCTAGTGTCTTATTTTCCCAAAGTTTTAAAATTTGCTTCAAGATACTGAATTCTGGTATCACATGATTGATTTTATTGGGAATCATTGACATATATGCTCAGTGTTGGTTAGTGTTCTACTTGCTGATGCATTCTGGAAGCCCTAAAGGAAGCTTTCTTTATAAGTTTTGTACTTATACGGTAGTAGGGCAGCCGACAATGACGTATCGTATGATAATTGTAGCTTACGTACTTGGCTTATAGCATCATCGCTTTTACATTGACGTATTGTCTTACATTATTGACATACGGTTCCCTATCTTGTTCGGACTTCTAATTTATTTAGATTATAGGACTAAAGCTTCTTGAAATACATATACTCAAATCTTACTGTACGTATTTTTTGCAGAGATGGAAAACGATAACTTAATGGAATCACAATCTTTGTCCTCCCAAAATGTGACCAATACTGTTGCGACACAGAAGTACACTGCATTTGATGTTGCTGAAGCTTTTGTGGAACAATATTATAAAGTTATGCAAGACAGTCCTGGAGATGCTCATAACTTCTATAAGGATCAAAGCTTGCGAACCCATCCATGTGTTGATGGTTCAATGAAATCAGTAACAACAAAGAAGGTAAAAAAATCTTTGGCCAACAGATCCAACATAATATTACACATACCAATACAGAAAAGTATCTATTAATGCATGGTTTCATAGCGTTAACTTTTGAGTTTCATCTAATATTTTGGAGCAGGATATCTGTGATGGGATCATGGCTTCCAATATCAAGGAATGGAATCCTGATATGGAAACCGTGCATGCTCAGGATTCATTAATGGAATCAGTGCTTCTTAAAGTAATGGGCTCTGTGATTGACAATGATGGCGTGGCAAAAAACTTTGCTCAAACGTTTCTCTTGGCCCCACAAAAGGTGGTGGCTTTTATGTGCATAATGATATTATCCAGTTTATAGAAATCAAGGATTCAGAAACTTCACCTTCCCTTGAAGTCGTGGCAGATCCTCCTGCTGCTCATGAAGCCAATGATACAGGTACTTCAGTTAAGGGGGTGTTTGGATTTGTGTTTTGAAACTGATTATCTGATTCTTGTGACATTAATCCAAAGTAATCAGATTTTAATGTATGAATAAACACTTTCTGGTTTTGATTACTTAAAATGATTATTAAAGGGCAAAACGAAGGTACCTTTTTGCTCCTTCTATAAACTTAACTATCAAATTGGTTATTGAATTCCATACTAGCTTCAAGAAAATTGATTATTAAAGGGCAAAATGAAGGTACCATTTTGCCCCTTCTTTAAACTTAAGAGACTTTCATTCTCGTTTAATAGGTAGCCTGTCATTTTTTCAAAGGATGGTTTGTTTTAGTCGTTTTATCTTTTACTTTTTCAAATTATTGAAATTTACAAACAGCGAAAAATTTATTGCCTAATTAATTAAACTTTAAACAACAAAATCAAATCCAACACTATTCCCAACAACACCTTTACAGCTTGTTTATCTTGTTCGCATTGTTAAGTATCACATTATCACTTGCAAAACACACATCTAAACACCCACTAGTTATTTCTATATTGTATGATTCCAATTGGTTGCATTTTCTGTTTATTAACGTTCTTGGTTTGTTTAGCAAAAGACTCCACCCTGGAGACTGCACAGGCTGCCAACAAGGATCAAACTGAAAAGTCTTTATCCACAAAAGAGGATGTTGATACTAAAATTAAGGTTCCTGAGTCATTAGAAGGAAAGGATCCACTTCCAACTGAATCAAAGAAGAAAAGTCAACCTACTGTTCAGTCAGCTCCAAACACCCAAGATTCAAAAAAAGAGTCTTATGCATCAATTGTGAGCTCATTTTCTGAAAAAAGTTTACATAGATTTGATGGGTTGTGTAACGGTATAACTTAAACCGATTTTGGGTTGTGTTAACTCACAAACACTTTCTTGCCCATCTTTTAACTTTTGGAAAATGTTAAACAAAGCCTTAAGGTTATGATCAATCATAAACTAGTTCCTTTTTTACTACTAATGTAATTATATGGTTTAACCATAACCATATGTTGATTAATAAAGGCTCACTCTTAGACTATAATAAGCATATGATGGTTGTTAACCATAGCCCTAAGGCTATATTTAACAACTTCCTTAATATTTTTGTAAATATTCGTGTCATATATTATGACTTCAAAGCAATACCAATCTAATTCTTGAATGTAACAATTTCAGTTAGTTTCTATCTATTAATTTCGGAGACTTTCCCATTTACCTACCTATTTTACATGTTTCCATTTTTAGCCAAATTTTTGTATCTGACCTGTTTGAGATAACGCAACCCCAAGTGATCCACTCGTAAATAGACAGGTGGAACTGCCACCTCTAAACTTTGAATTGCTGTGTTCTATTTTTCTTCCAAATATGTTTACCAATTCATTATTGCTTTCGGATTAGTTGGCAAAAGAAGCTTCTGCATCATCCACTGCACAACTTTCTCCAAATGTTGTTGGAAAAGTTTCGCCAAAATCTGAAAAACGCGCAAGCACATCTCCTGTTGGACCCAAACCATCTGCCCATCCTGTGAAATCAACAACTCCTAACAATGGTCCTTTAGAAAATATCTATGATGGTAAGATCATTTGCTTGCAATCATTTTCAAACTGATTTATTTCTCACTAAACAAGTTACTTCTCATAATTGTTGCAGTCAAAGCGATTCGGGTCAAGGATCTGCCACCAAAAATGACACAGGAATCACTACTAGAGGCGGTAAAGAAGTTTGGTCCGGTCAAACTGAAAAATATCCAGATTAAAGAATATTCACAGGTTCATAACAGATTTGCCTTTTATAGCAAAGTATGGGTGACAAATTGAACTCATTCACATATGAATGGGATGATCTTGTGTTTCAACGCAAACATGTCAAATTAGAAAAGTTATTGAAAGTTGCCCAAAGTATATTTTTATGCATACACATTGCTTTTATTTAAAGATACAGATTATCATTGTTTTGGCAATAATAGTTAGGCATAAAATGTCATTTAATAGCACCCTACTTAGGGTGGCGCTGGTCGACTTTGATAATTATATTTGATATTGTCGTGACTTACTAATTATACTTTTTTCTAAATGGGCTAATTTGGTAATTTGATCACTTGGATGGACCTGTTTCTTGCTTGTGTGACATTTATTTTTTGATAAGTGGCTTATCACCAAATTGCCAAGCTATTCCATTTTAGTAAAGAGTAACTACAAAACCAGCCTATTTATGATGAGGTGGCTTTTCATGGTTTTGGCAAATCCAACGGTCTTGGTGCACCTGCGGGTCAGTGTAGCAATTTGCTAATTCTAGTGCTCTCTTTTCAGGATGGATATCGTTATGCCTTTGTTGAATTTGATAACCCCAAATCTGCCCATACTGCAGTGGAGGTATGATAAATTACATATGGAATTTTAAATCTCTTCTGTTCTATTTATTTTTAATATTTATAAATCTTCAGGCACTGTTTGATTAGTGATAATAACATCATTCTTATATTATCAAGTTGGTTTAATATTTTGGTTGATCCGTAATTCATAATAACATCAGTAGTTTCTGTTTATTATACATAATCAGAATGTTTAAGCTTGCGTGTAACGAAAAAGAAACATCGTTTACTAATTAATTAATTTTTAATGATATTTTTATCACATCACTGTAGGCTCGCTTCATCCGACTTGAGGATAGAGTATGTGAAATTCAGTACAAGAAAATTTCTAATCAAGGTTAGTGTATAAATGCATCCCCTTTTTATCTTTATTATGCATCATATATGCAAATATAAGATTCATATGTTATACTTCATTCACTCAATTGGAACATGTATCCGGGTATGGGATCACATATTGGATTGATCAAAAATTTTCTCGTAGTTGTGACATTGGTAGATACACGCCACCTGAACTGATCACATACCCATTTAACTGAACCAATATATTAATATTTTCTATTATCATAAAAATTTAATAAAATAGTATTTTGAACTTGTTAGAAGCTTGAAATTACCGTTTATACAAATCTATTTCCTCCCCATACCTGATTGTATACCTGCTACAAGTATGAAACTCATTACCTGGCCTATAACTCATCCCATACTGTTATGATTTTGATTTTGCCAAATTGCCCTCGCAGGAGGTAATAATCACATGGGGAGGCCACAAGGACGTGGAGGAAATAAAAATGAAAATTTCTGGGGCCGCGAGGGTGAAGGGCGTAGCAATGGCAACTGGGGAAACAAGCATAATGACCATGAGAACTCTGGTCAACATTCTGGTCAAACCCGAGAGTATAACCATAGGCGCAACCATTACTCTCATGATTGCCCGTGACTCAACTTCTCAAAAGGATCCATCAAATGGATCAAAAACTGGTAAACTCTTAAAAATATTTGGAATGTTTTTATGGTTTTCGTCTTTTCTGTTTGGTCTTGAATCAAACAACCTTTGTTGGAATGTTTCTTGCTTTTCGGTACTTTTAAGGGTATAGTTACAATTATACCCAAAAAACTTAGGGGTCTTCGAATCGTTTAAAGATTTTATGTTTTAGACTTTTAGTTGACTTTTATGTTGTTATGGTAGTTAATCTTTTGTTTAAGTCATTTATATAGATAAGTAGACACCAATGTCCAAATTCAAATTCTAAGTACAAGCCTATGTTTTAACTGCAAGGGGTGGACAATAGATGTCCATATGCTATATGAGTCTGGTCTGATGCTCCCTGAACCCTTGCATACATAGCCTTATGTATTGGGTCTGCCTTTTAACTGCGTTTGCATTAGGTTTTTGGTTTTTTGAGTTTTGGCTTGATAGATGTTCATATGCTTCTATATGGTGCTTAATTGACTTGGCACTTTTGTCCAATTTAGTAGATAATTATCAGGGACGATGTACAACAATAAGTTTTAGTTATTTGTATAAAACTAGTCTTTTTACCCGTCGCGCGTTGTAGCGACATTGTTAACGGCGTGATAAAAGTATAGGTTATAATCCACTCGACTCGTTTTTGAACTAGTTTATGTTGAAACGTAGAGAGTTATCTTGAATTTATATTGTTGAATGAAAATGTATTATATTTGGTCCTACTTTTTTCCAAACAAAATTTATGTCGATTTACAATCGACCCGACTCGTTTCCGAATTAAATTTACGTTTCGCAGTAAATAAAAATGTATTTGCTATAATCAAATATTATAAATGAAGATTAGTAAATTTGTGGAAATGAAATTGGAGATATGATAAGACCTTTATAAACGTGTGAAAATAAAAATGGCTAGGACAAAATGAATGATGATTTGGTTATTTCACATAAGGTTTGAGAAAAAGAGATAAAAAAAATGTGGTATGTAATTTTCGAACTTGAGACAATACCTTTAGATTGGACGAAACTTAAGTCATGTACCAATTGATCACCGATCTTTAAAATAAAAAATAGGTATAATTGGTTCAATAGAATTTGAATATTTAAAGTTAAAATTTGCTTGACTTTTCAACATGCTTGTGTTGACTTTATTTTACATGACTTTTAGCCAATTGTTTTAGAAGAAAATGTTATATATCTTTGTATATCCGTCTATAGAATTTTTTATAGATTTTTTAACGATAAATTTATCCTACTTGTATTCCTAAATTACTTCAAATTACAACATGTATGAGTTTGTACTCCTAAAAGACGAAGTCTCTACCAAACGAGTTAGCCTCACATTGATTCTATGTATAGATATTCTAACAATTCTAACAATATGATTGTAACACATTATTGTTAAAAACGATAGGATTCATGCCACACTTCTTTTTCTTAAGTGGATGTTTTAAACATAAACAAAGTAGTAGAATATAGCATTACTAATAATTTCTTTATAGGTACTGCATATCATCGTAATTGTTAATTTGGTTCATGGGTTGAGGATTTTCACTTTTTTAGTTAATCTTTTTTGAAATGTATATATAACGAATGTTTTAAATATAATTACAAAAACTATATATTTAAAATAAAGTCTTGCTTTTTCTATCTAATATAAGATTGTAAGCACCTGAAAATTGAAATGCACCTTAACCAAATTTCAGCCCATTTGACATTTATATTTTCGATGTAGTTTAAGTTACACCAAATTTGATATTTTGAAGGGCTTTAGATATAGTAATGATAAACCTAACTGAAAAAGATTTCGTAGAACTTTTAAATCAGTGAAGATAAAAGTTTAGAACTAATATTGTTTATATATAATATATATTTTAAATAAGATAAAAATAAAAATGATTCAGAGGTTCCATTAAATTCGGGGATCCCTACAACTTTGCATTATTTAATCTACCAGCAGAACCATGTGTTGATTTGAAACAATGTTCTTGCTGCATGACGTGGCAGAATGTTAAAGTAAGGCCAACATTAAAAATTTGACACGTGGTGGACTTTTTAATCATCCTATTATTGGTTGACACGTAGCATCATCTCACTGAACCTAGACAACTCTTTTTGCCAAATAATATATAAATTTAAACTTACGTGTCAGCACTGCCCCTCTTTTTGTCTTCGTCTTGGGTACTTTCCTTGCAGGTCTCCAAGGTCAATTTTGTCATTTACTTTAGTTTTGAATTGATATAAAATACACCCATCCACTTTACATGTTTTTAAAGTATACCCTGAAAATAAATATCTTTTGACGGTCTGGTCGGATAACACTTGTAACTCGATCGTTGAATATATTTGAGAAGTTGATTAAAATTCGGCTCGGTCTAGCTGAATTAAGTTTTCAAGCCAAGTACAAGCAAAAGATAGACTGTTAGTTGATGGGCGTGAATGATGCGATATAAGACTATATGTGATACTAAATGGATAAGTAACAATATAGGGTGGTGTTAATTGATTATTTGAGACTTTTATAACAGAGACATACAAAATCATAAAAGTGAAAAAAACCAAGTGATTTGAGTTGGATATGAATTTAGCTGTCGAATTGAATTTTTTTTACATGCTTAGTTGAGTCAATTCTGATTATAGTGATAGTGAGAGCATAGAAGCATATAAAACATCAAAATTGGAAAATAAGTCGATCACTAAACCATGAACCGAGTCGATATTAATACAAAGTTAGCTGCTAATTTGGATTGGACATACTCAGTAATGTCAATTCTACTGATATTATTATTAAAGTTCTATCAACATCAAACAAGTGAGTGTTTCATATTACATTTACAAAGTCCGACTAGTGAGTTATACATGACAATCATTTCTTCAAGGATATAACAAGTAATATAGTCCTAAGATCATATTCCAAATAATGTAAATATACCAATAAAAATACCATTATTATCCAAGATGTAACATGGATTGTTGTCAAGAATTGTGCAGTAGTTAATTTTTTTAACAACATGGATCATATAAAAACTAGCAAGAAGTAGAAAAAGCACGTGAAATAAATAAATAAATAATAATAATAATAAAAAAGGGACACAAGAAATGAAAAGTAGAAAATTATTGGTTTCTATTCCCTTACTGAGATTATGAACTTATGTTCTTCTTCTATAACTTTAGCGGTATTTTTATTCTTGTATAGCATCATATTTAAACATTTTTATTAAGAAACCTTGTTGTTGAATAACTTTGAGAACCAATAATTCCTGTTGATCAATAGGATAATGGAAAATGCAAATTGGTTTAGTGGATTACATTCAAAGGATTAAAGCCATAAAACTAGTGGATGTTGAATTTGAAATTAAGTGCTAACACTTGATTACTACAAAGTTTGAGGTGTATATATAAAGTAGGAAAAAAAAAACTTAATATAATTCTAAGAAAAACAAAAATGTTAATTATACTAACTAATATGAGGATAATGCGTATTAATTTTTTTCATTAAAACCATATATATTAAATATTATAAAACTAAATATTCTTATGTTAGTATATAGAAAAAAGGTGATTCAATGTGATATTTTCTTGTTCTTCTACAATATTTTAACCTATTTATGATATCTCTAATATAATAGTTTTAACAATGAGTGATTTTAGTAAAAAAAGGTTAGATGCTAAATAACTTTCGTATACAATATCTTAAACAAAATAGATTGCCATCTTAGTACAATGTGTTATATAAGTAAAATATTATAATTGATTAAGGTTTCCAATAATAATACTAGTTTCTCCTATTAAATTCACATTTTGAAGCAAACCACATTTAATCCAATCTGTTGATTAGCAAGATATTATGAAGTGTAAGTGTCTAACAACAGACTTTCACCTTACAAACACAAATATACTATTTTAAGCACTAATATAAACATATTAATTAATATACAAAACAAATTATACACGGGAGACGGATAACGCTAAAGAGTCAAAGAAAAATGAGAAACAAACAAAAGATGTTTCGTGTTCGTATTCCGTAGGGGTGGGAAGTAAATGCATCCAACGAAAACTAAAAGTCTCACAATAATAACACATGAGACTCATGTACCTTTAAATTTATTTGGTGCACCGTGTAGATAATCATGACGCATCTTAGACGCACGCTACTTCAACACAGGGGTGGGAGTTGTCCAAGTTTTCTCAGTTTCCCAAGTTGCCAAGTTAGCGCCACATCATATTTTATTATTTTCTCATGTTTTTCATAGTTTTGCATGATATCATCCTAATTTTTCACACATTCCCCCCAATTTGCATTATAGAAGGTACAGTACAAGTTGCATTCAAACAAAATAACCTGTTGAATTCCAAAATTCTTACCAGGTCCGAGGGTTAGATGATTAGTTTTCTCACCAGGATCAGATGGTGGTGTACCGACACCCTCTTTCTCTTAGAAAAGGTTTTTCCTAAATTCTCACGTAGATTTGTAATCTTTTTTGGAATGGCTAACCTACACATAAATTTACATTTACGTCAACTAAAAACTTAAACTCTTTAATCATTTTACAAAACATCTGACTACACATCATGATACCGTTAGCCTATCGTCATTTCAATCTACACTTACTTCTGAGGATCCAATCCCTAAACTTAAAGGGTCGAAACTGAAACATATGTCTTCTCTATTCCCTTATTCCCCCTTTCGAACGATTCTCTTCTAGATTTCCTCTAATCACACCTCCCAAAACCCTCATTTCTCCCGTTTATTGATTCTTCATCTCTTCTAACTTCAATCAATCCTTCACCCTAATCGTTCAATCTTGATCGCAATTCCAATTTTCACCCTCAAAATCAAAGCTCCAATGCACGATATGCAGATTAATCCAACTTTCGCACTCCAATTTGAACATAATCAGCTTCAAATCGGATCATGGGCTAGTTCAATTTTCCTCTGAGAGATTAATTCTTCAAAAAGAGTTGAAATCTGTTGGAAAATGGGGGAAAGAGTGAAGAACGAGATTGGGGATCTGTCGTTACAAATTAAGAAGAATTACTCGAGGGATTTGTTGCAGAGGTTTACGGGTTCGGGAGATCCGGAAGGATCCGACCCGGATGAAGAAGTGGAGCTGAATCTCGGGTTGTCGTTAGGTGGGAGATTTGGAGTTGATAAGAGTAAGTTAGTAAGATCGTCTTCAATCGCATCGATTTCACCGGTGGTGAAGAACGACGACGTTTTGTCGGGTCAAAAAGAGGAATCGGATCCTGCCGGAGGTTATTCGGGTCTGATCAGAACGGCGTCGTTGCCGGTGGAGACGGAGGAGGAGTGGCGGAAGAGGAAGGAGCTGCAGAGCTTAAGGAGGCTCGCGGCGAAACGACGTCGTTCGGAGAAGCAAAAGAGTCTGAGTAGGGAGGAGTATGGAGGAGTTATGGGTCGGGTCGGGTCGTATATGGGACCGTCATCTGGCGGCTCCGGTCAGTGGGATTTTGATGGACCGGAGCCATCGACGGTTGCCAAGTCAGATGGCGACGGTGGGGCGTTTACTCCACCGTCGCGGCCTGGGTCAGTGGACTCGAGAGGTTCGAGCATATCGGAATTTGAGAGTAGACATCTTAAAGGTAATATGGATTGATTATGTTGTACCTACATTTTGTGTTAGTTGTACTTAATGTAGATCATATGGTAGAATTAACATCTTCCTTGATTGTAGTGCTGAGACTTAGAAACTAGTTTACGATAAGGTTGCTGTCATGTGACCTTTTAAGTCATGAAAACTGTCTATTGTAAAAATGTAATGTAGAAAATAATTACGTAAGGCCAAAAGGCGTGACACTCGATCTATTACAGGAATGCAATGTAAGAATGCATACATTACGCCCAAATGGATTAACACCCTCTCCCGGTGTAGATAGGAGGTTCGTGTACCGGGCTGTCTTAGATTGAATTATAGGATAAACATATGTTTGTCTGATTATAGGATCTCCTAGTCACAATAATTAGTTTTCGATGTTTAGATACGAGCAAACTGCTAAAATGGCAATGTGTTATTCCTTTTCACCGTTATACGCAATCTGTAAATTTACATTTTAAACCATTCGATGCAAGAATTTACTTATTTTTACGGTATTCTACCACTGCAAGAAATGGTAAATATGTTAAGATAAATGGTTAGAAAAGATATGTTACTTGAACAACAAAAACAATTATAGATCATACAACTTGTTTGTTTTATGACATATTCTGAATATTCAAAATCACATAATCAAACATATGTTGGTAGTGTGTATAGTTGGGTTACATAGGAGCTCTAAATGATATTAGACTTTGATATCTTCTAGATATGATAGTTACATTTCTAATCTAATACTTAATGTTATCATTATTCTTTCAGGATCAGGAGCCGAAAGCCCTGCGAGTGTACAATCTAACCAAGAACGAACCAATCATAATGGCACCAATTCATCACGGTCAAAACCTGTGGACCCCTCGGTCCGGCCATTAAGACCCAAACTAGAGAACCCAGAGAATAACAAAGGGAAAGAGATTAGATCAAATACATTCGACATGCCGTGTGTGTTCACGCAAGGGGACGGTCCGGGTGGCCGAAGGATTGAAGGGATTCTTTATAAATATGGGAAAGGTGAAGAGGTGAAAATAATGTGTGTTTGTCATGGGAGTTTTCTCACACCGGCTGAGTTTGTGAGCCACGCTGGTGGGAGAGATGTCGTAAATCCATTGAAGCACATAGTTGTAAACCCTAATTCTTCTTCTTACTTGTAGTGGTGGTGGTGATGATGGTGTTGAGTGTGTGTTTTGTCACCATCCATTTGAGAATCTTTGAGAACTAAAACAACATAACTTCATTTAAGAGAGGGAGTTTGATTTTTTTCTGTTTCTTATTGTTGGTTTTTTTTTAGGGATCAACATGCTGATCAACTATGCACTATTTGTATGTAGTCAGGATTTTAGATGCCAATTAATTTTTTTCCTTTTTTTTTTCTGTTGGTTTTGATCAAAATTTGAACCCTGTGGCGTTTACGACTTCATATAACTTGATTCGTGATTCGTGATTTTCAGCTAAAGAAACATGATTTGATTCAATGTTCTTGTCAAATTATGGATCCACTATTGTTGATCATTCTAATGGGCTGTTTGACAAAAGTTGAATGTGTAAGTGTTAAAATCATTAAAAGGTATGAATCATTAAGTGCTGAACTAGTAATACGTTTGAATCATTAATAGCTAGTATATTGGTTAACTATTCAGAGGTAAAAGATTTAAACCATTCAGAGGCAAAAGTACTTTACAATTTAAACATTTGCTTACGAAACAAACACTTTAAACCATTAAGTGTTGAACCATTCAAACATCTGAATCATTAAGAGGCTGAAACAAACAACCATTAAATCTCTAACAAAGAGTAAACCGTATAAAAATGTAGCAGACTTTAACATATCATTATAAGAGCAAGTTTATCTAATATAAAAAGTTATGCTAAAGAACCAATCTCGACTCTTACATAAAAATAAAAAAAATGAAGGGTTAAAACTAATAATCAAACATGAATAAACCGAAAATAATATATGAATTAAGGTGTACACATGCACATGTGTATTTAGATATTCACATGTGTTTAGTTAAATCTTAACCCTTCATTTTGTTGAGTGACTTAGACTAATTACTAGTTTAAAGTTTTCTTATCCGTCTAAAACGGATTTTTCCTTTAAGTTATCGTTTTCATATAACTAACCTTAAAACTTACCTTCTGATGTAAATAACTTTTTTAATCTATCTTTTTGATGTAACCAAATTTCAAAACTTATTTTTATGTACAAATTTGCAAGTTTTAAAGTGTTATTACATACTATAACAATATATACAAAATTAGTTTTAGGAAAAAAACACAAAGATTTTCAAAATACTTTTGATTAGACTCGAAAATCTAATGCCCAAACACGCTCAAAATGGCCTTATTAATAATCTTACAATATCTTTTAACAGTTGTAAAATTTCCACCTGACTCTCTTAACATCCAAATAACAATTTCAAACAATGAAAAAAAAAAAAAAACTTTTAGAGTCACACGTCAAACATTGAATTAGAAACGAAATTCGGGCTGGACCCAATGTGGGCCCGTGCCACCAACTTTGGGCTGAACCCAATGTGGGTTGAGGTGCATATGAAAGAAGGTATTAAAGATATGCATAAATGTGATTCTCATTCTCTTATTACGTGAGGAATGAAAACTTGTTTACGGGTTCTACAGATGTAACTCGTGAAAATCAAGAATAATAAGTACCTGCTAAACACCATTAACCTCTATTCTCCCAATTTTGTTTGCTGGGCCCCGCCCATCTTAATCACGGTCCAAAACAGCCCGATAATCGCGTTGTTGTTAAGCTGCAATAGAACAAAATCGGGTCTTGAGCCCAAGGAACTGTTTGAAGCTTACTGCTTGAGAAGCATAAGTGGATAGATAGAGATGACACTTTGACCCCTTTTCCTATGAATGTGTCATGTTGAGCTTTATCTCAAAAGGGTCGATTTTACCCGTTCATATGAAGGGTTCAACTTTGGTTGTATTAAAATGTTGAAACTCACCATCTATTTTTAAAGCATGCATATTACTACATTATTTTCATGTGCATAGGTAAATTACTGCTGCAACAACCTTGGGTTTATTACACCAAAATGTGACAAGAAAAGTGTTTATAACTAAATTGACCTTGCAATAACTGAGAAAACCGTCACCAAGTCACCTTTTTACTGGTTATAGCAGGTCAAAACGGTTGCCATTTACCATTTTCCAGTTATAGCAAGTCAAACACATCAAATGATAAAAATAACATAGCATATTAAATACAACGACAAAAACAAGAAACTTTGTTATAATTTTGTGCAATAAATTCATAAATCCATTAGCTTTTATATTTCCTTTCAAAGAAAGGAACAATAAATTGTTTGCAGGTCAACTTGATCCGACGTGCACCAATCCCCACGGTACTAAAAGTGACCAATTTCAACCCAACATGCCTGACCCACCCACCCATCTTGCCACTTCTATAAAAAGGTAACAAAGAGAAACTGCTAACTTGTGATGTTCAAGTAGAGATGTCACCCCAGCAGCAATGGCAAGAGCATGAACGGAAGCAAGCCAAACAAGATCCAAAACAACACCATTTTTTTATATGATGTTTCACATTGGGTTTCTTGGGCGAAGCACTTGTAGGTGCAATTGCTTCCTTACTGCAAAGAAACAAAAGTCAACAAATTGCTCTTTATAAACAAGTGAACAAGGAAATGACATCAAGAAATGGTTTAATGTACAGGTGACAAAATGAGCTGTTGGGTGATGGGTCAAAACTGGTTTGGGCTGAAACATGTGGTTTTTGGTACGGCAGAGTAGGTCTGGTTGGACCGACCCACGAACATATTTTGTCCCTTTTATAAAAAATAGGTAACGAATTAAATATATAACAAAACTATATTATGACAATAAAAGCAAATGCCATATCATAACAAACGAACTTTGCCTTTATTCTGTTTCGTAATTATACTCTTTTTAAACCAGTTTGGTAAGTCTGAGTTTTGGAACGGACTAATTTGGTAACTATAGCATAAAGGGAGAATAACCAAATAGGGGTACAAAAAAATAGAATTACTGTATATGGGCAAAAGTCTATGATATCTACCCTTACGATAATAATCTAATGTTTTAAAATATAACGATTTAGAAGGCTTTTATCACAAAAATTCCACTTTAGACGGAACGTTCAACTGGTTTGACCTGCAACACTTTTACCTAAATTTTTTATTTCAACCATTAAGGATAATCCATAACAGAAATTGATCAATCAATAAGTAAATGGGTTCAAAATTGGCAACTCACGAATGTGATGGACCTTTGTCTTTTGGTTTACAATTTGAACAGCTCATGTATTTCCAGCAACCATTCCAACATGACCACTTTGGGAGGTTACATGACCCACAGTCACATGTTGACCAACAAAACTTTTTTCTGCAACACAAAGTAGAGATGCTTCATATCTGCAGCATACTTAGGGATAAAAATGTTATATCACAAATTGAAACGCTTGAATCATGAACATATTCTGAAAATTGATGAAACTGTTTCTTTTTCTCCAGTGGACAACTTTGCAGATTCAACTTTTATGTTATTCATTTCTGTATTATTGTATTAACTTCATATCATAAATGGTGTCAGCCTTCGTATTTCTATGTACCATTTAAAGGTGGCAATTTCAACACATTTACTTATATACCGGTCAACTTGAGTTGGCTTTAATCTCAAACGAGTCAATTCAAAGATATTAGCATAAAACAGAAAGAGGCTAAACGGATAGAACTGGTTAAAGTGCGCCAAAGTTGATTTTTAAGCATAAAATCTCCTAAATTTCTATAAATAAAATATGTAGATAATTAATTATAATAACTTACTTTTGTAACTATAACCACCACATTAACTATATATAATTTATTTAAAAGGAGGAAAAAGTTTTTGCAGGAGAACAGAACCTGGCACTACCATTGTCTGCACTTAAAAAAATGACCCATTTCAAGCCATTGCCCAATCTATCTCACCTGTCTATCTTGCCACCTCTGTTATTATTCAAACCCCATGAATTATAGCAACAACCCACACAATACATTTAGTTGGTGTTAGGCTGCATAAATACTTTTTTATCCGCTGCAATTAAATCGTGTGCGTGACTGTTAATCCCTAATAATACTAATCAGTCAACATTTCAGAGGAGGGGTATAAGCGGAATTATAAGACAATTAAGTTCATGTTATCAACAGTTCATTAGATTTCCTAAGCATGCTTGGTTGAAAGACTTTTACTAGAGAGAGAAAGGAACATATATAAAATAATTTTACATTTTTACTTTTTGAACCATCATTCTTGGTTTTTCATAGCACAATAACCTACATGGCAATAAAACACTACTTTTAGAAAGATAAACTACTTTTTGTGCATCTTCACTAGAATGATGACTTGTTAATAACAGCAGACCAGTCCTTAAGAGTGTGAGACCATACAGGGTCTCAAAATTTTTGGGACCTCTAAACTTACTACCAAAATACACCTAATAATAAGACATGAAATGTTGATATTTAATTTCTAAAACAATTGTTCTCCTAATGCAACTACTCATGTTAAATATTATTAACTATTCATGTGGCCATTGCTTCAGTAGAAATAAGCATTGTCAATTGAAGTTACTAAAATCTTATTTAGGTTCTACAATTCACACAGTAGAGGCTTAGTGGATTAACAACGATAACCCTTGAAAATATACTTCAGAAAAAAATGACTAAAGACGATTGAATTATACATTAAAAGTTGCTAAAAAGATGACACCTTTTTTAAGTAACAAATTTTTGTTGTGTCACTGAAAGAATGGCACTTTCTGTTAAGCATTTACTTTTAGGGCCTCACTTTTGTAGTCGAGACAAATTTTTCATACGGACCTTAAAAAACTCAGAGATGGCTTGATTACAAAAGCAAGTACGGTTGTTCAATAAGTTAATAACTTTGAATAAGGTCAAAGGGGTAACATATATAACTTACTTTGGTTCACTGGATTTGTGATCTTTTAAAGGAGACGATTCCACTTGTTGATCTTGAGAATTCACTCCTTCATCCGCAAGTCTTTCGACTTGAGTTTTCCATCTAACAACCTTTTGGGGCTCATCTAAACTAGACATGTGAGCATCTAATTTGGATAAGCTTCCCACTTTTAAACTTCCCACATTACTCTGACCAGAATGCTCCGGTAAATGGGCTTGATCATGTGGGCAACTATTGGTAAGATGAATGCTGAAAAGTGACTCGTCAGAAGCAGAACTCCAATTTGATGATGATGATGTTGAAAATCTATTAGAGAAATCTAAATCGTCAGATCTTTCCATTACTTGCATTGGAGGTGATCTGTGGCAAGTGGATTCAAGGGTGCTGTCTGAAACTGGTGATGATATGATATCCGATGCACGATGACTGTTGGTGGCTTCATCTTTGATAGAAGATTGGGCAGCAGTTTTATTTTTAGGGGAAGTAATAGGGGAGGTGGGCCCGGACGGCGATTTTGGATCCATTTGGTTAAATATACTCGGCGTTCGTCTGATTTTGAGTTTATGATGTGGAAAAGGAGGGTCTATAGAATTTCTTGCTCAAAGATTATCATCATTCAAATCAGCAATCTGAAATTCTTCCTTTTCCACAATAACGCTCAGGATCCAGTCTATAAACATCACAAGCTACATAAGATACGATGTTCATCTCTACCTTTCTTATGTAAAAACAGTAAAAATAAATTATTATTACAAGAACACATGCGTAGAATCTCATCGGTGAACAAACATTAACAAACCATGTGTGAGTTCTACTTGCACAATTTTTTGAACTTTCGAGTACAGAAATAGGAAATCTTATGGGTTTCTCTGCACAATTGTTCAGAATATTATCTAATCTGAAACCACCTCCTGAACAAATGCTTAATCTTTATTCTCTCCCTCAATATTAAAAAAATCCGAGCTACAAATAAAACTCTATAGGTTTGTTGATTATATCTTATCATACTAAACAAGTTTAATTTAACCAATATGCTAATTTCACCTAAGCACACACCTCATATTTACATAATGACAACATTTTTACACCATATCTCAGAGCCCAAAAACTGCAGCTGTATCTGATGCTAGCAATGATACAATTCGTTTCAGATCATTCTTAATTCTGTGGAATTATACACTCCTATTTTCGAGCATTTACAAGTAACTAAACATGAACTCCCATCAAATCCAACATATCACGGTCATAAGGCACTTGAATCGTTCCAAAATCACAGGCAATCTAAAAAAACCCTAATGTAATCAACGCGTAAGCGAATACAAGCATCATAAAATTGAAAAACAGAACTCATCGGAGCTGTATGCTACAGCTCCACCTCCCTCAAAACTTAATTCAAACAATCAGTATACATTTCACAACAAATCCGCATAGAAACCGATCTGAATCGTATACAGAAACTTCAAAATTTGACACAAACAGATATACGATTTTGACGATCGAAGAGCGTGCAACGAGAATAGATAATGAATTGAATGTAAGTTTGGGAGATTACCTCAAGTGGAGTTGCCTATTGAATGATGTTTGCCCCCTTTTATTGTGCGAAAAGGGGCGATTGGAAAGAAGAAAAATTAGGGTTTTTAGGGTTTGATAAGATGGAAGATCGAAAGGAGAAGCGATAATTTCGTAAGGTTTCTGTTTTTGAGTGATGCTCAACTGCCTAAACTTCTCTCATTCGCGCCATGGTCGAGGGCAAAACTGACCATGCATCTTTAATTATTTATCATGATTAAAAACAACTAGTTGGGCTCGGGTTCGAAGTTAAATGAATCGGTTCGGCTCAGCTTGTTTATTTTAATGATCTAACTTGTTAAGCTCGAGGATCGAGCTCGACTTGTAACAAACTCGACTTAACTCGTTTATTTTAAAGTTTTGTATCAGATATACATACGTTAGAAAAATAACTTTTTTTTACATATTTGTAATAGAGAATTTATAAACTACAATATTATAATTCTAAGTTTAATTCATAATCAACTTCTAATAATGTTCACCATTAGAGTTTCGTTAATTTCTTATTTCTATCCTATGGTCGGGCTTGAGAATGTCCCGGGTGGACAATCATAAAAAAGTCCATATTTATAAAAAAAATTCACCGTTAGGTACAATGTGTCAGTTAACATATTTTAAAAAATTACAAACGTATCAGTAATTATATGCTCTTTAGAGACTCAATAAATTAATAAGCATTTTAAAACTCAATAACATGCTTTATAAGGTTCAGTTAACCCAACTAACCAAATTAAGTTTAACTCATACGACTCTCAATTACACCAGATCATCTGCACTCATCAATTTGAACCCAACCACTTAGTAACCCATGCGTTCCAGCCCCACCATACACGAGTTTCTAATTTAAAAAACACGTTTTACTTGCCGCGCATGGCATCGGAAATCTACGCACCTTCGGGGTAGATTCAAGCTTTTGATTATCGAATTCACTTATTGTAATTTCATCAGCATTTTGTTTGTTTGAATGGGTGGTATTGTATTTGAAGAATTGTGCGTGATGTACAACAAGTGATGAACAAGGGACAAACGGTCATGGTTTTTTAATGTCATTTTATTAATTATTTACTAATTCAAATAGAGGAGTAACAACGTTGGGCATTTGGTCTAGTGGTATGATTCTCGCTTAGGGTGCGAGAGGTCCCGAGTTCAATTCTCGGAATGCCCCTTTATCGTTTTTAGTACAAAATTTAAAGAACCGGTTCTTTTAATGTAATATCAAATAAATCCGTCTCATTTTTATGTAAATATTTTTGTGAGCTCGCTTCATGAACCTGGTCATTCTATTTTAATATCTCGTGTATCAGCTTCGCGAACTAAAGAAGGGATCGATAATCACCTTCTAAATGACCGTGTTTATGGGTAATTGAATTGATTCTAACTCGATTCATTTTAATTATAAGTATAATAAAAAATTAATACACTGAATATATGATTAATGAACTTTTGAATACCATACGAACAATAAGATACCATTTGGGGAACGTCTAATGGTAAAGTCACTGAATGAGTAAGTCACTGATTCCTAAAGTCTTAAGTTTGTAGGTGGTTTTAGATTAATTTTTGTTGAAGTACATATCCGCATATGAAGTGTGGTTCGTAATAATATATCTTCCCATCATACAATAATTTGTTAACATCTTCTGTTGAATCTTTTTCACGAGTCGATAGATAATTTAACAACTCAATGATTTCTTTTATGTGTTTCAAGACTTGAGACATTTTATAATATGTGTTTTTTAAATTGCTAATGGGCTCTCCTTTTCACACTATAAAGCATATCTGACTTGAGATAGATGATCCAAAAGAAAGTGATAATGTTGATATTGTCATGTTGGCTACCAACATGAACAAACCGCTCACGCCAACGTCCTTCCATCATTTTAATGTAAGAATGTATTGTATCTGAATATTTAACGAGCAATTGTTCATGAGGCCGAATAGCGAGTATTTGTCACCCGATGGTCTGTTGAGACCATGATGTTTTTATTTTTATGTAAAACAAGAAAAAGTGTTATATGCCAATGTTATTCGGGTCATATTTTCAAGTCCAAAAGGGATAACAAAGCGAAAGAGTTTAACCAAATTATATTGTATTAATTGACCCGATCGCATAAAAAAAAACATATAAAAGATAACGCTAGAAGGAGGGCTTGAACCTCCGACCTTGTGGTTAACAGCCACACGCTCTAACCAACTGAGCTATTCCAGCTGTGTTGTTACTTTCTTCAGTAATATTACTTTTAACATGGTCTATCATTTAAAAATTTACATAAAAATATCTTTGTTTTACTTTAGCCTATGTAATAATATATTACGATGACATATTGATACTTGTTCTTGTTTTATGCTACTATACAAATAAACACAACATATCAGCAGAAATATTTGTATCTAAACAAACTTAGATTTTAAGTTATTCAAGTCATATCTTATATGCAAGATACGTCAAATGTCATGCGGAGAGGACCAAGGGTTGATCATTGGAAAGCGAGGTTATCAGAAGAAACGAGGATTGTAAAGTACAACATCATCCTCAAAATAAGTATTTTGTGTTATGTGCTACGTTGTAGTTTTGTGTTATGAGATTGTATGTTGTGACCTAATGGGTTGCACATCGAGAATAACAGACCGTGTTTAGGTTATCAAATGGGTTGATACCAGAGTTAGTTATTTGATAACTAGGGTTCCAAAACAGCAAAAGAAGACACAACATAATGCGTAGACTTCGATAAGATCATACATTATGTTACAGTTGATTAAACTCTGAAAGATTAAATAACCTTAATGAAACCCTCTCTTCAATTTGAATAAAATATTTAAATAATATAACCTCAGTTGATGGCCAACTGACTGCTGATGCAAAGAAGAAACAACAATTTTAGACATTATTCAAATAAAACTAATGAAGCTATCAACACTCTACTGAGCAATAAGATCAGATAAAAATACAGTTTAATATGAACATATGAGCTCAAAGGGGAGTTAAAAGAAACATATGAGCTCAAAGGGGAGTTAAAAGACAAAAAAGTAAGTGAAAACCAAATTCTAGATCTTTGTTATAGGGATTCAAATGATTACCAGTGCATTGTACACCACCTTTACATTATTGATATTTTAGGATGTCTAATATTTATTTTAATATTTAGATGGTTTTTATTTATCTTTTTTGAATACTTTAAATAACCTATGTATACATTAAATTGTAACAAAATAGATTTATTACCTGCTAACATAATTGCATAAACCTGTTGCATATTATTTAGTTTTGAAAATGCAAAAATGTTGGAAATGAAAAGGAAATCTTCTCTTTTCCCTCATAATCTTAAATTTAGATGGGTCTTATATACCATCTAACTATTCAAGAAGATGAACACACAAAATCAAGAAAGATCAAGTTTCAAAATAATTTGAATCCTCCTTCAATCATGCATAAATTCACAACTTTCCTGCTTATTCTGCTCTTAAACATCTCGTTCTATGCTGTTTTTGCCTTCTCTATCTTCTGAAACAATACGATACATTGGTGATTTAATAGCACATATTAAAGTGGGAGATTGGAAGTAAACACTAGAGGTGACAAAATGAACATGTTAAGAAACGTCTCAAAATAGGATACGATCACCAGGTCACCTTACGTGTCAACATTTCTCGTCCGTGTTTTCTTATTATTTAGGATATTAGTATATTCACATATTAGTTTTAGTAAACCCGAGTATTACAAGACTTGTATAAATAAATTTTTAAATATAATTAAAATTTGTTAATAATAAAATGATATTTGAATATAAGATATGATTGAAATCTTTCTTATTATAAATAAAAAATATTTTGTTTTAAAAAGAACATTTTAAAAAATATCATTTATAAAAAATTTTCTTATTCAATTTTATAAAAATTTTACTTTTTATAAAACACCAAAATATATCGTATTTTTTAAAATGTTTGATTTTTTAAAATTTTTTCTTATTTTATAAAAATTTGTTTCATTAGAAATAACATTAATAAAAAGATCTTTTTCTTAATTTATTATCAAATTATTTTAATATAAAAAAGAATTAAATAATATTAGTAATTAATATAATTATTTAATAGGAGATAGATGCGGGAAAAACTTGGTGATGATGAATGTGGTGATGTTATTTGTTCTCTATATTTACCCTTTTATTAGAGAGTAGGAAGATGTATCATTATTCGTCTTATGAATGAAAATATGTAGATACATGACCAAAAATTCGGTATCAGACGGCTATGTGCAAAAAAAAGTTCTAACATTACCATATACGTATAACACAATAAGAGCATGATTACTTTCCTGGTTTTCTTTTCCTTTTTAGTTACTTTTTACACTATAACCCAAATTTCTATGTATATGTTACTAGTTTTAGTAAACCCGTGTATTACACGGGCTGAATAAATAAAATATTAAATATAATAAAAATTTATCAAATATAAAACAATATTTTATGATAAAATATAATTGAAATTACGTATAGTAAGAACAATATGTAATAAAACAATTATATCAACTTTTTAAACTTTTGGTTTAAAACTTTTTTTTCCAAAATAAATAATAAATATTTTGTTTCAAAACAAACCGTATTAAAAATATCATTTTTAAAAATTTTCTTATTATAAATTTCAATTTTAATTATTTTTTGTTTATAAAAATTAACTTTTTATAAACAATAATTTTAAAAAAGTTTGATTTTTTGTAAAAAAATTTATTCTATAAAAATTATTTTTAGAAATAACATTAATAAGAAGATCTTTTTTAAATTTATTAAAAAAACTATTTTTGTTCTATAAAAAGTTAAATAATATTATTGTAATTAAGGTAATTATTTAATAGGAGAGAGAAGCGGGAAAATTTTAGTGACAATGAATGTGGTGCCGCCACATGTCACCCCAAGATACTCTTTTATTAGAGTAGAAAGATTAGTTTGGTTGTAATAAATGAGTTAAACAGGTTGGTGGGTTGTAAACATGTTAATCATGTAATGGAGTCGATCTGTTATAAAATTATCTTGCTTCGACCTAAACCCGTTAGGACAGGACCCGTTACCCGGCCTGCCCATATATATAGTTGCCTAATCATACCTTTTTTTGCTCTTCAATATTAGCTTTGATCAAGGAGTAGATTGCAACACCACCAATGGCAATTGCAGTACCAATTCCTGTTTGTGTGGAGATCTTATTACCTGTCATTAATATTCACATTCATTAAAATCTCAAAAAATGAACCAAAACTCAATGTTTTAAATTAAATTCTATTTAGGTGTTTGCAATATATAGTTACCGAACACAACGATGGAGAACCCGATCACGAAAACACGTTTCAATACGTTTCCTACAGCGTGAGTAAGCGGGGCGACACGCTCTAGAGTGTTGGTAGCAATCTTGAAGTACAATAAAGCATTAAACAGAACATAAGGTTAAGTTTGGGTTGGTCATTTGTTGTTGAAAATGAAGAATTCGGGTTTACCTGGTTGTATAGATGGTAAAACATCCCGATCCAGAATAAATCCGACACGAATTTAACGATTCCAACTTTGGCTATCGCGTCCCTGAACCCGTATTGCATCAATTTTGGTCCTTCGATCTGACAAAGAACACGAAATGTTAGTAAGTAATTTTCGGTACAAGCTGAAATCTTTTGTTTGGTTGAGTTGATTTGAAACACTTTTTATAATTTTTATAATTATTTGTTAAAGAAGTTGATTGTATTTTTATGCCTACCTTTCAAATGCCAATATAATTTATTTAAATAATATTTTGAAGATGTTATATCATAAAAGTACAAAGCGCAAATCTGGTGCACGAGTTTCTCGTATTCACGAGGTCTAGGGGGTGTCAGGCCATGATGCATGCATTCTTATCCCGTATTTCTACAAGAGGCTGTTTTCACGACTTGAACCTCACAAGGGCAAGAACCTTACCGTTGCTTAAAGGTCCAGCCCAAAACTTATAAATACAGTGTGCTTTTCTTTTGGGAAAATATACTTTTGAGCTAATTTTTGGTATTTTTAGTTGTTTCAACCTTTGTTAGACAAAAGCCAATTTGTTACAAGTAAACGGGTCAAAAATGTCACCTGTAAAACAACAACGCAATTAAAACTATCTTACAAGTATTGCTGGTGGGAGGCAAAACAGGAGAGCGATAATCGATATGTAAGCGTAGACATTTGTGCTATCCATACCTGTCTGTCAAAAATATACAAATCGAAACAAAAACAATGTTTAATATGGCGTAATATTTACCATAATTTGATGCTTAATACAAAAAAAAAAGATTGATCTTACCATAGCTTTCTTTGAATAAATGCTTCTGTAAGTGAAAGAAATGTTGGAAATCATGGCACTTGTGAACCCAAGCCAGTTGAAAGAAAGCTCCGTCAATGAGGCCATTGATACACCTACATATACAAGTCATAAACCGATAAATCGACTGTTTCAAGTTGAAATTTCATGTTACATTCATTGAATAAGTCGAATGTTAAGTAAAAGTACTAGGAGTATATTTGATTCACAATGTGGTTTAAGACCAAAGTGTTGAGTAATGCTATCGGTGTTAACTGTCTGATTCAGGCGGTTTTAATAAAAGTTTTGAACCGAACTGCTAACTATGGTTTTGGAAAAAGACAAACCAAACCAGTCAGCGTGGTTGGGTTAGCCGGTCCGGCCAAGACGGTTTGGTTGAGCTTGCATTAGAGTTTTAAAATAACAAAGTTGGTTCATTCATATAAAACATAATTGATAAATAAGTGGAATAACCATTTACTGGTAAAGTTATACGTCAATAATCAAATTATAACTTTATAGCTATGAGATGCTAATTTCAAATTATAACTTTATAGCTATGAGATGCTAATTTCATGTATCTACTTTATGTTCACGTATAAACAGAAGTGTTTTGAAATAACAGAGAGTAAAAGTTTACTGTTTTTTACATTTTAAGAAGTTTCTAATGATATAAAAACAGAAAATAGATACGTAAAATAATTCCACTGATTCCATAACTAGAGATGTAAAAGTTTATATAACATGAACCCTAATGTATAATCTCTATACTAATAAATAAAAATAAATCCGGACACTTGTCATCATTTTAAGCCGTCTAATAATTTGTTTTCCGCTTCTCTCTCATCTTAATTATAAATACTATAATAGTTATTTATTAGTTAATAACTATCCATAATTAAAATTCAAATATGTTAACTTCAAATTTTCAAATGTCTAATACATGGGTTTATTCAATCCGTATAATACATAATATTGAAGACATAAATTTTATATTATTAACCATGTAACAGTAAATTTATTTAGCTATCTAGTTATAAATATAACAAAAAGATAAATATTTTCACAATTTCCATATAAAAATTCACCTATAACAACTGGTGCCAACGACAGCCATAGTGGAAGAGATATTTGGTGGCCTAAAACAAACTGAGAAGCTGCAGCACTAAAGAATGGCTCCAAAGCTGTTCACACCAACATAAAAAAAATATAAGTACAACAATAACTCGGTTTTTTCAAGTCATTAAAGTGAGTCGACTCAGTGAGTCAAACCCGATGGTGTTTTTTTGAATGAGATCCGTAAAAGATAAACTCATAGGACCCACCAATACCCTCGTAAGCAATAAAATCAAATATAACACATCTTACACAATATATGTAGCCTTAAAGATTTACCTTTTATTGTATGCGTAAAAGACACGGCGACAGCAGCAAATGAAACATTAGACATGACATGTCCAAGAGCATGACATGCTGCAACGGGAGTGAGAAGGCCGAGTTGATCCTTGTTGATTGGCTGCAACACGAGAAAGTAATGCATTGGTACATGTACATTGTGCATAAAACATTGTACAATGTAAACCGAAAGAAACTCACTGCGCGTTTAGGGAGACCGACTGACCAACTGATGAGACAGTATATGACACCAACTAGAAGATGAACAACTGAAACAAAGCTGGAAATTCAAGAAATTAATATTCTAATTGTGAGGTTTAGATATTAGTTCAAGAAAATGATATTTAATAACCGCGGTTAACTAGTCAACTGATAACCCGTTAACCATTCATAAACACTCGTCCTATCAATGGCGATACAATCATACAAATACATGCCTATACATTCTTGTACTTATGCAGTTTTTATATTTTGCTTGATTTTATTTAAAAATAAAGTAGGATAAACTTACTATGGGTATGGGAAGTAATTGTAGACCTTCTTGTTGAGGATGTTGAATATAACATTCAAAAAGTACCTGCATAAATAAGTTTTATGAAAATAATAAATACAAAGTGTAAATGATCTATGTCACGTCACGAATCATATTAGACTATATATAGGTATAACCGTATAAGTTCAAACGAAATTTCACTTAACACGAAAGTGTGAAGATTTTTAATATTCTAATTGGTAACTCAAGTTAAATTATAACCAGAAAAAGAAAATGATTTTAAAAAAATATTTTGAAGAAATTATCATTATCAAATATAGTTTAACAAATAGCTTACCAAGTAAAGAAGAAGAATCCAGTAACTAGAGCCGGGTATCGTTCAAGAAAGCTCTTCGGAGGCTCAACTATCGACAACCTGCATACATTTTATAATCATACTCGTTGTACTTCTATAAAATTCAATTTCTTAAAAAATTTGAATGTCTAAAGATTTTTCTGCACATCATAATATCTTCACGTAAATTTTATAAAAATTAGTTTTTCAAAAGTCTAATATAAAAAAAAGATACAAATATTTTTCATATTTAAAATAAGATAGGTTGGATTTTAATAATAATAATTTTAACTTATTAAATATTAATAGTTAACATAAACAACTTAATGAGTAATACTTATAATTTTCATTTTCATTATCGAAAACAGTAATACTCTAACGGAGAAGTAACGTCGTTTGCCCTGATGACATTCCATATGACGTGACATCCATTTAAAAAACTAAACTATTTAAAAAATTTACGAATTATTTAAGGAAAATAAAAAAAGTATAAGTGATCTAACATCTAAAGCTTTAAACCAATAACAATATTAGTAACTTCATTGAAACAAATAAAAACATAAATGATCTAATTAGAATACTTTTAAAACTTGTTTGTTATTCTATGTATTTTTAACAACTTGATGAATTTTGGTGAAAATATTATTAGCTAAATTGTCTGGTATAAATTATTATCGACTAGTTATATTTAGGGCATGTTTGGAATTGTTTATTTACACCTCCTTTTGACTTCTCAAAAGGAGTTTTGAAAGTTAGAATTTTTAACTTCTTAAAAACTCCTTCTCATTCTCACATCTTCATCTCCATCAAACATATTTTTACCTTCTTTCAACTTTTTTCTTTTCAAAAGTTAAAAGAGTTTTCAATAAGCAATCCCAAACACCCACTTTAACGTTACAAAGATACAAACCCCTCAGAAATCTCCTGATCACCACCATCCGCCGCTGCAGCAGCTTTCACCACCGGAGCTCCACCCAAAACCCACCGTCTCAGAAGCCGATCCCCGCCGGAAAACCTCAATCCCTCACCGGAAAATCCAACCCCTACCTTTTCCGACGAGTTTCCGACCAAAGAAACAATCGGTCGACTTCTACATACACCCAAAGAAGGCGAAACCCTACTCGAAACCCCACCAACATTCAACCGTTTCACAGGGTAAATCGACAAATGCGACACCAACGACGACGTTATCATTTCAAAACGAAACTAAAAACCCTAATTTGGGTCTGAATCTCTGATTATCAGGGCGAAATTGACCCTTAAATCGGAGATGAAACAGACAGAGGATCGAAAGGGGGTTTTGGGTGGATGATTTAGTTAGTGATTGATGGGGGATATGAAATTATGAATAACAAATGGTGATTGATAGAACGATGGAATCGAGGTGGGTTATGGGGGATTAATGGCGGATATTACAAGGGATTGAGTGTGTTGTTTGTTAGTGATTGTATGAATGGAACAAGTGTTTTGCATGAATTGGAGAAGACTCCATTGAACCGAGAGGAAGAACGAGATTCAGGGGAATATTTGAATATTTGTTTGTTGGAATAAACTTTTTGTTTTTTGTAACCGGTTAAATGGAACAAAACTTTATTTTATTTCAATTTTGGTGTTTATAGTTTGGTTTAAAATTGTGAAATTGTTCGACTCTATAATTTGCTTGAATTTTATGTTTGGTTTGTTGAAGGATTTTCAAATTGTATTAAACGATTTGGTATATGGTTTATACTTGAAACTGGTCGGAAAAGAACTGAATTGGTTATCGATTTTGAAATGTGTAGTTATTTATATATATTTTACTTGAGTCTTTAAATATTTTAAGTTAGATAACACATATGATTTTGGACTGAATTGGTTTTTACTTGAAACTGGTCGAAAAAAATGAATTGGTTATCAATTTTGGACTATGTAGTTTTTTATATATATTACTTGAGTCTTTAAATATTTTAAGTTAGATAACCCATATGATTGAGTTATGCTTAATAATAGGGTACATGGAGTCACTTTTTTAAGGTTTAAATGGTAGTATATTATCATTTTTTTTACATTGATCTTATCTTATTTTATTTATACATAATGGTCCAGTAAGTCTAAACCGTGAAACCAAACCAAAGCTAAACCGATTTGGTTTGATTTTAGTATTTAATGATTTGGTTTTAGTTCATAACTGTAAAAAAAAAAAAACTGTCTCCAATAGGAAGCCACTAACAAGACTATAAACACTCATAATTTTAAGAGAAATATTCAAATAAAAAAGTATCTTAAAATTAAAGAGTGTAA
This sequence comes from Flaveria robusta, assembly GCA_025506415.1. NCBI lineage: Eukaryota > Viridiplantae > Streptophyta > Magnoliopsida > Asterales > Asteraceae > Flaveria > Flaveria robusta. The sequence goes on along the minus strand of CM046471.1, from coordinate 1,817,300 downwards.
AAAATAATATCAATCATCAATCTTTTTATTCAATGGTTGAAATCAAATTGTAATAAAAAATTTGTTAGAGCAGTATTTTACGAATAGTCACTTTTATTAACTTTTTACAAGTTCTTTTATTTTTTTTAATATACATTACTCTACATGATATGAAAATTAGTTTTGCAACCCTGTATTGCTATACAAAATATCTATAATCTATAATCTATAATCTATAATCTATAACTAATAATAAAAGACTAACTATGGGTACACATGGCTCCTTTCTAGCCCAACCACCTAAGCGCCACATATGCATTGCCACATGTCAAACATAATTCAATCTTGAGTTACAATTAATTTGAAAACTATTAACTCATATCAATTACAATGAATATTATATTTATTATCACTTATTACTTTTAAATTATTTGACATCTTTTCAAAAGCAATAAGAAATTACTAATTATGTTAACAAATATCGATTAAGTTAACGATTAAGTTATTAATTTTAATATTACCGTTAACAATTTTTTGTTTTATTAAATAATAAATTCTATGATATTTTCTTTTGAAATAACAATTTTCTTTTAATTAATTTCAAAATTCATGACATTATTCATATTTTTGGCAATGTTTACTTTTTAACAACCTTCTATTGATATGAATTTTACCCATCTTTTATATAATAAAGTATTTACATCTTTATGAACAATGAATTTTTAATTTAACTATTTATTATATTAGTTACGTATCATTGTTATATACTTTTGTAAATATTATCAAATTTGTTCATTAGTTGGTAATTGCCTTTTTATTCTCTCTTCAACATCATATATATATATATATATATATATATATATATATATATATATATATATATATATATAAGGGTTGGTTAAAATAAAAAAATGCATTTGCCTAAAAAGCAATAACCTTTTTATTCTCTCTTCAACATCATATATCTTTCATATATATATATATATAAGGGTTGGTTAAAATAAAAAAATACATTTGCCTAAAATTGTGTTGTTTTATGATAAGAGGGTGCATTATGTGTTGTTTCATGATAAGAAAACACCTTATATGTTGTTGTAGGTTATATATTGTTTTACGGTAAAAGATCATGTTTTGTGTAAAAGATTATATAAAACAACATAAATTCATGTGTTGTTTACAGTAAAATAACAAGGTAAAACATCACATCCTGTGTTGTTTTATAATTAAACAACATGCTCTATATGGTTTCAATGTAATACAACACATTCGTTGATGTTTTTATGTGTTGGTAGTATATTTAAAATAACATGTTTTGTGTTGTTTTTATGTTATGTGTTGTTTTCACGTTCTGTGTTGCTTTCATGTAAAACAATATGTTTTGGGTTGTTTTCATGTAAAATAGGATGTTATGAGTTGCTTTCATGCGAAAAAACATGTTTCGTGTTACTTTCACATAAAATATCACATTGTCTGATGTTTTCACATGAGTTGCTTTCATGCGAAAAAACATGTTTCGTGTTACTTTCACATAAAATATCACATTGTCTGATGTTTTCACATAAAACAATATGTGATGTGCTTATTTAACATAAAACAAGATGTTTTTAGCTGATTTAGAGTAAAATAGCACATTCTGGGTAAAACAGCACATTATGTATAAAACAGCATATTCTGGGTAAAACAACACAAAACATGTTGTGTTTATGTGGTATTTTGACATATAACGCATATTAAAAATGATTATATTACCGTTAATTTTAAAATCCGTGATCCTGTTTGAAGACATAATATAGATTACGAAGTAAAAATTTATGCAGATTAAAGTGATTCTCGAGAAAAAAAAATACTCTATTATATAGAGAATAATGTTTCAGACTTTAAATATGAATAAAATTACACAAAATCTGTATAAAAATATATGATATATCTAGGTTTAGAATAAATTAAAAAAAATGAATGGAATATTAAACTATCTTTGTTCTAAATTAATTTTATATGAAAATTAGATTGACTTTTTATCTAAATACATAGATATGAAAGAAGAAATTGATTTTATATTGAAATTGGATTGAGTTTTGATTGAATGCAATCAAAAACCTAAAAAAGAGATAAATAAAATCAATTGAGATTAGGAATAGATTGAAGAAAATAAAAGAAACTAATTTTGGTATTATTTATATGTTGCATTGTTAAATACAATACTACCCTTCTATTTTATTTTAAATATTGTCATATGTTAATCTCATATTGTTTCTTATGCTTTTTAGGCAAATGGTTTTTTTTATTTGAACAAGCCTATATATATATATATATATATATATATATTACTATAAATTTATTTACCCATATGTTATTTTAAGTATTTATCAACCCGTGTAACACACGGGTCACTAACCTAGTTAGTTACAGGACAATAGTTGTTTGTTTTTCCTCCATCGTAACTTGTATTTACTCATACAAGAGCAAACCAATTATTTTATTTTGTTTTCCTTTAACCAAAAATAGAGCCTTATATGCAAAATTCAATTATGTGTGTTTTTTCGTTTGTGTCAATTCCTTTGATGAAAACAAAGAAAGATAAATCCATCTCACTAATAAACGGATAAAAAACATGATATTTTATGTTTAGTTCTCTCTCGGATTTAACAGCGACGAAAACGTTCTCCTAATTAAATGAGCATACACAATAATATTATGAAAACTAGCTTTAGTAAACCCGTGTATCACACGGGTTGAATAAATAAAATATTAAATATAATAAAAATTTATCAAGTATAAAACGATATTTTGCGATAAAATATAATTGAAATTACGTATAGTAAGAACAATATGTAATAAAGCAATTATATCAACTTTTTAAACTTTTGGTTTAAAACTTTTTTTTTCCAAAAAAATAATAAATACTTTGTTTCAAAACAAACCGTATTAAAAATATCATTTTAAAAAATTTTTTTATTATAAATTTCAATTTTAATTTATTTTTCATTTATAAAAAATTAACTTTTTAAAAACACTAATTTAAAAAAAGTTTGATGTTTTGTAAAAATTTCTTATTCTATAAAAAATATTTTTAGAAATAACATTAATAAGAAGATCTTTTTTAAATTTATTAAAAAACTATTTTTGTTTTAAAAAAAATTAAATAATATTATTGGTAATTAAGGCCAATGAGCCCTAGATCAATTGGTTTGGGAGGAGGCACCCCATGGCTTTCCAAAGTAGAGGTCATAGGTTCAAGTTTCATTTGTTGCAATATGATTCAAGTGAGCAAGGGGTTTTACCACAGTGGGCCTTCGGGTGGTGGGTTTCCCCTGGATTGGTAGGCGGGCCAGGTCACCAGCGCTGTCTGTGTTCCCGGGCGTGGGTGGTCTTTCGCCATTGGGTTTACCCAGGTGATCGGGCTTAAAAAGTATTCGTTGGCCATTAAAAAAAAGATAATTAAGGTAATTATTTAATGGAAGAAAGAAACAGAAAAATTTGGTGAGAATAAATGTGATGCCGCCACGTGTCACCCTAATATATTCTTTTATTAGAGTAGAAAGATTTTCATTAATTAAATCCCTCAACCCCTACTTGGCTGCACCAAAGAAACAATATCTACTTAAAAAAAAAAGAAGATAATTTAATATCTTGCTACTTTAATAAAAAAAAGTAAAATATGACATAATCACATTCATTTTTATCAAGTTTTTTCCGTCTGTCTTTTCTATTAAATAATCATATTATATATTAACATTATTTAATTCTTTTTTATACTAAAATAATTTATAATATATTAAAAAAATCTTTTTATTAATGTTATTTCTAAAGAAATAAATTTTTATAAAACAAGATTTTTAAACTTTCTAAAAAATAAAAAATATTTAAAATTAGTGTTTTTTAAAAAGTTAAAATTTTAAAAAATAATTAAAATTAGGAGTTACAATAAGAAATTTTTTATAAATGATATTTTTTAATATGTTATTTTTAAAATAAAATATTTTATTCTATTTATAGTAAGAAAGATTTCAATTATATCTTATATTAAAATATTATTTTATTATTAACAAATTTAATTTAATTTAATTTAATATATTTATATATTTAACCCGTGTGATACATAAGTTTAATAAAATTAGTTAGATTAATATAACAATATCTCTCAATCATTATATAAGTCAATAATTGAATAAAGAAGAGAATAGTAGTTATATTATAATAATGTTTGGTAAAAAGGCAAAAGATGCTTTAAGTTTTAGTTGATGTCATCAAAGAAGGCATGATCAATACCGTTTGCAACGTCGAACCCCCACCCCCAACATTTTTATTATCAATTTTCAACATTATGTTGTAGGACGAAGCGATTTTTTAATAATGATAATGATAATAATAACAAACACAAATCCCTTAACACATTGTATCTAGAATAAATTAACTATTGGAATAATTTAACTATTGGTATATTATGGTGCGAGCCCAAACCTTTTTCTTGTTTAGTTTAGTTAAATGGCATCGTTTTGATGAACTTATAACAAAATCACATATTCAAAGTTTATATCTTGTTCATATGACTTTAGCACTAAACCAATTTGAAAGTACTAGTAGCGTGCCCGTGCGATACGACGGGTTAAAATCAAACATGATATGTAGTTAGGTATTAAGAGTTGTAAAAATCATAATTTCAAAAGATTTGGTCAACTATTTATAAACTGGACTATATTTAGTGCTTATTTATAAGCTGAATTTTTTTAAACTGACTGTAACTGTTTTTTAAAATCAAAACAAACATTTCCATATTTTTAAGTGAAAACATCTAACAACCACATAAATAGTAAATTATTAACAAATAAATGATCAATATGTAAATAGATTTGAATATCCATATTTTTAACATGGTTAAAATGACAATATTACCCTTAGAAATAATTGATTTTAAGTTGTACCTTGTGCTTAAAATATTCAAATATCTTAAATTATGACGGAAACCCTGCTTCGTGCATTATAATATAGTATAGATAATACAATACCAAAATAAAGTGATGCTAATATGTCATACGAGAAAAATTAGGGAAAACAAAACGATTTCCTCTGCATATTTAACTATATATCTACACCAAAATGATATTAAATAATCAATTATATTTATAATAATAAAATATTCAAATAACAACAAACTTACAATTTGAAGATCTTGTTATAATCTATTTCATATATTAGGTGACCTTTAAGACACCTAATTTCTTGACATATAATGTTGTTTGGTACAAAATGAAGCTTCAATTACAGAAATAAACAAAACAGAACAACAAAAAAAAAAGACATGATATACGAACATAACACATTGTTGCGGTTTCAAAAAGAACTCGATACGTGGTCACAAAACTTTCTCTAATCTACATCTTGCAAATGCTCGTTATTCTACGTATCTCATACGGTCCGCGTTTGATGAATTGCTTATGCAATGTATGTATGTATGCTTGTGTGTGTGGTTACACTTTCACTAGGGGAAAGGTGTTCATTTTCTTACAAATGGCTTTTGACAAACAAGCAGTCTCTGGTCACTACCGTTTTCAAGATCGATTACCCTTGCTTCCCATCGTATTTGTGTAGCAATCATCCGGGCTTTCTCTATTAGCCGTAAACTATCCGAAAGAACAACCCAACCCTGAAAGAAAAAAACAAATTTTGAGTCATGTGAGAATTAGGCTTATCAGCACGTTTGATGAGTCATACATAGAGGTGACAAGATGGATGCATGGGAAACGAATCAAACGGGTTAAAATTGAAAGGGATTAGTTTATACGGGATGAAACTGGTCGGGTTAGGTTGACCAGGAAACAGATTTGTTCACTTCTGATTTTTAATAAATAATGAATGTGATAATTATTACAAAATGAGAGAATGTATGTAGAGGGCACCATAGCATTCAATACTTTTCATAAAGGCCAGCTATATAATAAAACTACTTTACTACTTTACATGCCATCCAAAGTATGCATTCAGTTTGTATGTATATTGAATCCAGCCAAAAACAAACCGGAGGAATGTAAAATGACAAATACACCCTAGTTTTTTTACATCTAGCCATTGCTTTTTGCTAGATAGGTAAAAGGTTGTTTTGCTCTTTTCAAAAATTTTAATGTCATTTCCGTCATTAATCATATTTTTGGCTGAATTGGTATTAATGGAACCTGTACATACTGGTGGCCGATAAAATAGTTCATGCGTTCGGTATGTATTGGGCCTCCACATACGCTATCATTTTAACACTAATCTAAAACTTTGACTAATCAATGTAAAAGATACCTCAGGGCGTAGAATTCGATCAACTTCCAAAAGCAAGCTTTTCATGCTGCATCCCTCTGAAATAAGGATTGAGAGGAGTCCATTCGCATGAACCAGGTCATAGGTCCGTGGATAAGTTGGAAAGGGTTCACACCTATGTTCCAATACAAAGAAAATAGATAAGCATAGTGCCATTAATTAATTAAATTTATCATGTTGAGTTTGTTTTACAAGGTTTCCTTATTTTATCACTATCAGGATGCAGTTACATGAAAGTTAACTAATTATGGCATGAGGAATATAAAATCTACATATGGAAATAGTTGATCAATGCTAATGTGCTATTTGCCCCTAATAAGAATGAATTTTCTTTCCCTCGTTGTTAATATGTGAAATTAATCATTTTATATTCCAACCGAAAGTGTGCATGATTATAAAGGGGTAAAATTTAGAGAAAGTGAAGATATATAGTTTCAATTTCCAATTTACATATATGATGATGATGTTGGCAAACCAATGTGGGTATCTGATACGGGAAAAGAACTGGTATGCAGTAAACAAGAGGTGAAAAGCAGATGGATTGGGTTCAGGTAATGGGTCAAAAAGGTAATCTTTCCCAAAAAGTACACTTGGGGGGACTTTCACCCCATTTAGCCCGGTTTTTTTTTAAGCTAACATTTTTTTAAACATTTGACGCATTAGACATATAACATAACCCAACCAATCCATTGGGGTTGAACTATTCTTTTTTTTTTTTTTTTTAAATTATCAAAATTTTCATGAATACTACTTCAATAACCTATAATTTGAATAAAATGATTTACAAAGTTTTATGCTATAAAATACACCCTGGAAGACTTTGAGTTTTGACCCATTTGGCCCGTATCTTAAACTAATTCTTTTAACCGTTTGGCCAATTACAAATTAACAAACCATAACCCAACCAACCCATTCACAAGTAAAATGGGACAAAATAACTGCCGGTGATCCTTACCAGTCATGCAATACACCAGCAAAACCCTGATCAAGTATGAGTGGAAGTGTATTACGGGTTCCAAGTGGCACCACATTCATGACCCAAACAGATTTGCCTGCTTCTAAAAATGCAGCATTTAACCCACCATAATTTGCATTCATGTCCATGACATTACGTATCATATTATATGGCGGTAATGGATCTTCATCCCCAGGCCTCTTGGGGTGATCAGAAAAAATTAAGGGTGTAAGCAAAGACCAATAATTTCTCAAAGCTATCCGGGAAGACTCAAAATCTTCATAGAAATCATCTTGCTGGATTTCTGTACAAAATAAACATATACTAATTAGTCCAATATTAGTGTTCATTTGGTTGGATTTATTAAGAGTGAACTACGTGCGGGACCGGTTTTGCAATTCGGTTTCTACCTTAACGTGTTGCTTAAGACAATCATATTGGGTAAAGTTATAGTGTAAAATTGCAGCGGTGAATTATTAGTAAAAGTAACGGAGATTATCAGGGTGTATATGTATTTGTATATATGAAAAACAAATAAGGATGTGGAATTTTATATATATCCTTCAAAAAGTTCAAAACTTTAAATTTAAGGCAAACCCGATGCATGAGGCTTCCACATGCATGGGTCCAGAGGTGTCGGCCCACTTGGGCCACGCATCCTTTTCCTACATTTCTGCAGGAGGCTATTTCCACAACTTGAACCCACAACCTCCAGATCACATGACAACAACCTTACTGCTGCTCCAAGGTCCACCCCTCAAAACTTTAAATTTACCACTCTTTTATAATATAATATTTAACAATTTTAATACAACAATTTTTTTATATCTTATTAATTACATGCTAAATAAAAGAGTTAATTTCAGTCTTACTCCCTCAGGTTTAACTAAAGTAACCATTTTCCTCCAAAAGATTAAAAACATCAATTTACCTTCAAAAGTTACATATGTTGTTTCAATTTCACTCCAAATGTTTCATTATTTTGGATAAAATTAAAACAACTAATGAAACTTTTGGATTAAAATTGAAACAAGTTATGAAACTTTTGGAGGTAAATTGATGTTTTTAATCTTTTGGAGGAAAATAGTTATTTTTAACAAACCTCAAGGAGTAAAATTGAACTTAACTCTAAATAGAATAAAATCACTTACTTATAACAACCTGAATAAACAGAGACAACATTATGCCCCAGCGAAAACAGGTGGTTTATGAAAGGATAAATGTGAGAAATTTAGTGGTTTAAAAGGATAACGTGATATTATTATAAAAATTTGAGAAGATAGGTATGGAATTTTAAACTTTTAGAAGCCTATATATGAAACAAAGTCCCTTATTATGAGACAAAATTAATAGAAATTGTGGTGCACTTGGAACAATACTTTCCATGAATTTCCAGCTCAGCGGGGGTTATTTTAAAACTGGAAGACCTGTTCTGAATTGGGACCCAGCGTTTGCTGGCAGTCCCTCCTATACAAGATGTAAGTGGCTGATAATAAGATTGAATATCATCATGTCCTTCCCTACATGGTGGAATGACACCCTGCTTGCTGTCAAAAAAATAAATAAATAAATAAAATAAGTTTACTGAAAATTTTCCTCAAATCTGTTTGAGATCTACAAACCATAATAGTAACAAATAAGGAGCAAACTATGTTCTCTTATCTTTGAAAATGAAAAAGGCCACTTAATCAACCTCAGTTAGTAAATAATCAATGAATTAAGTTTTTTAAAAAATTTAAATGAAGATGAACAGGATTTCTCTTCTTGGGTTCGCCAATCGACTTCGCTCCGTTTTAAAGTTTCTTTCAGTTCCATTTTTGAGTACTTGTATTGATGAAACACTAAAACTAGTCAATTAGAAAAGTAATTTAAAAATAAATATAATATCAAGCTTTTAATCCTTGTATGTTTACATAACCTAGAAAACACCATATTTTTTGCTTATAGGCATAAGATTAATCCCTAAAAGTAATCAAGTATAAAGAGCTGGACTTATCGCTATTTTACAAAGAAGTACTATATGCATAGGCCACCCAAGTATGTACATGGTTTCATTTATGCCAAGTCCAGCCAAAAGCATGACAAGATGATGATAATGACCTTCAAATTTTGGAAGACAATACATTCAATGTGATGGCAACGTGTTATAGGTTAAATTTGTCCTTACAAAGAAAAAATTAAAGGGCATTTTCGTCATCCGACATGCTTTTGGCCTGAATTGCTATATGTGAAACCATATACATTCACATTTAGGTGACCTTAATGTAAATAGTTGAATACTTGGGGTGAATTCCATGTACGCCATGCTTATTTTATAAATCTAAATGAACTTCTTATGACTATACTTATAAGTCATAATTTTTTTGAAAAGTGTAAGCAAAGCAAGCTTAAATGTAAAATAGTAATATGCTAGTAGCCTTACCCAGATGAGTAGCAATGGGGATCAATAGTTTTTTGCCATATAAAAGTTTCTTCTTGTTGAGCTATAAGGGTCCAGCAAATCTTTTGAGTGAGTTCTTCAATAGGCCTAGCCATGCTTCCCTGTTTTGTACTTAATGAATTTCCATGTAAAACAAAATAGCCACCAGGCTTCAAGATCCTATCAGCTTCAATGAGAAACATTCCATCTGATTTATGAAAATATAATTAGAAACAGACATAAACAACCATAACCTTCCAATAATACATGCACAATTAATGCAGATGTTAATTAGCAGCACAATACGCCAACAACTCGTATCAGTTATTCATATGAAATGGGTTTGATGAACAGTTAGGCAGTTATAAAATCCATGCCAATTTCAACCTTAATGATACCAATCGAATTGGAAAACTGCAACTTCAGTGAGCTATTATTATCCATTTTTATTAAGTAGGAAATCATTTTGGGCCATATTAAAATAGAAATGTGGACAATATTAGGCAGGAGGAAGTAAGTTTCATAGGGGAGATGATTTGTACACAAAAAAATGTTCTGTACACAACTACTAATTGTTATCTGACAACTTTACCCTTACAACTTAAACACCATAAAACTTTTTTGTTGTGTACCCATCACTTTTTTGTCATGTACAAATCATCTCCCTTTTCAAAGGGTATGATACGCCAGGAAGTTACTCTACAAATATACATGTTCACAAGAGAGAATAAATTAAATGCTGCCAGCTGGACTACCTTTTTTGTCCCATAAGATACCGCATTGTGCACAGTGTACCATGTCATAGGACAGCGATGGAAATGGAAGTTTTCTTGAAATGAAGTTGCCTATAACTGCCGGAAGACCTCTTTCAAGGGATAACTGAACTTGACTACCAGTTAACTCATAAGCAGCCATACAAACAACCATTACTTTCAGTGAAAGCAGATGAGCCCCAAAGCTACCAAACCCACAACCAATATCAAGTACTGTGCGTATCTGTTTATATAGGATTTGAATCAAACACAATATGTAATCCAATATCAAATATTCAAAAAGAATATGTGGACTCTCCGATGCTATTTAGTAGGTGCATCATGGGTCAAAAAAGGGTTTGAGTCAAGTTGAGTCATTTTTTGTACGGGTTGGGTTGGGTTGGGTTGCTAACACTTTTTTGTGATTTTTATCTTTTTATAAATAATGAACACATTAATTACGGTTGAACACAATAAAACTGCAATAATAACCTATATCGTTGAAAAATGATTTAGGAGGTCGTGTGCACTACAAATAGGCTTTGGCGACTTTCAACCAGTTTGACACTTTCTAATGAAAACCCAACCCCCAAATTAAACCTATCATAAGCAACTGGACTAGAATCAACACATCTAATAATCAAACATAGATATGTAATGAAGGCAGTTGAAAGAAATGATAGGGAAAGCTAATGTGGTGAGGTTTATCTACAAGTCAAAATCAAGATAAGTCACAGGATAGTAATTGGTACATACACCAGCTTGAAGAAATTCAGCATCACTACCCAACCCTATCATCTCTGCAACTTGGTGGGAGTATTCTTTAACCCCATCATGGATTAACTCATCATCTGAATGGAAAGAAATTTGATTCTCTTCCAGTAGCATTAACCTAAAAAGATATTTGAGCGAACATCAATGGGTAAATTGTTAATGCACCATAAAATAAAGCAATACTCGTTTTAACTTGTTCAAGTGACTCAAAACTAGAAATTACCTTTTTGTCATGCTCCCGGAAGAAAGAAATTGGTCTTTTGTAATCTTTACGTTTCCGTTCCATATTACATCTCTACCAACTGGCCAACTCAGAGGAGTTTTATAATCTCGTGGAGGACGAACCAAACAGTCTTCTTGGTATTTTGACAATTCACAATGTCGATCAAGCTCTTCACCGCCATTAAACCCTGCTAAAAGATTAGCAGACACGTTGTAGCAAGGAACATAATGTTCTCTTTCTTTGCCACAAGTCCTAACCTCACTCAGATCACTGTCCCCAAATGATAAACTTGTTAACTCCAAATAATCACTTACTGTTTGCTCTTTCAATCTTCTATAGTTTGTATAAATGTCTGATTTTATACTAAAAGAGACGGATTCAAAGGTGGTAAACGAAGATGTACGTAACAATACAATTACTGCAAGAACACTAACAAAACACAGAAGCAACCAACTCCATGGCGGTCTAGGGCCGAAGATTAAAGAAAGTTTATGAAACAAAGGTCTTCTCATATCGAAATGGTGCAATATGCTTCCAAATATCGGTTTAAACGCCACTATCAAACAACTGCTCAACCTGAAGCTAATATCATATACGAAAACCTCATCACATGATCATGACAACATGTCAGAAACCAGTGAAATTGCCCTTAAGCCAAGCAATCAATGCAACTGAAACAGATCGAGCAAACCTCTTTCCAATTTAAGTAACCAAATGTCAGCAGAATTATCTTCAGATCAACCTGAAATCGTCAACCAAGGCCCAAATTACACTTCAATCCACATCATTACCATCAACAAACAAAAAATACATAGAATTACACAATTTACATCAAATTCTTCACAAAATCACCACGGATCTGATGCGTACAAACGTAATAAGCAACCAACCGACAGAAAACACAAATGCAACCAACAAATTATTGAATACAAACTCAAATAAGTGAATAACCACCGTATTCGCTAGGGTTTTGAGCAAATTACCAGTTCGTTGAGTGTAGAATGTAGCTTCGTGCGTAGATTTGACTCAAAACTGCAAAAACAATAAAGGTGAACAACGGCAACAGCTCTAATTCGCCATTGACAACGATAAAGGTGAGTTAACAGCTGTTGATTCAAGCTTTTAACACCTGTGAACACGAATTTGTGAGATTGTGATGTGAAAGTTATCAAAAGATCGATCCAAATAGGCTGTAGATTGAGATTGATAACAAAAGAGGAAATTGAATTGAATTAATATTAATAACAATCCTGAATGATTAAAAAAAACAATAATAAATTGTAATGAAAGTGTTTGGTGGAATAATTGTACATTACTGCCTTTGCACTTTTCCTCCTTGTGTGGTTTGTCATTTGTGTGTATTATTTTATTGTAGGGTGTTTGGATTGATTATATGTTTATTTATTTTATTAGATAAATATTTTATAACATTCACTTTAAATAAAATAAATTTATTCAAGGAACACGTATACACGATTTTGAAACTTTTTAAACTTTAGTTTATATGCCTCACGCGTGTAGGAAGGTGGGTTTTTCACTAAGATTGTTATAATTAGTTTGTCGATCTTTTGATAAAATTACTACACACAGACTGCAATATAATAATTCTCTAAATGTGTCGTTTGATGAGACTTTAAAGAGATGGGTGTTAAATATTATGCTGATTAATTAAAAAACCCACTTTAGCACAAGCATGAAGATAGACGTGAATTGGATGACAAATTGAACGAAGTTTTATAAAAGTATGTATGCTAATGTGATATATCACTCGAGTAGTATCCAATGCTTTGAAAATCGACCGCATGTTGAAATGGTCGTGTTTAGGGGTGTAAACGAGCCGAGCCGAGCCCGATCTCGCTTCGGCTCGAGCTCGGCTCGTTTTGGTTTTAGGAAGCTCGAGCTCGGCTCGTTTATAGTTTTATTTATAAAGCTCGAGCTCGGCTCGTCAGAAAATTTTCAAGCTCGAGCTCGGCTCTGGCTTGGCTCGTTTATTATTAAATTATTAAATTTTTATTTTTTTATAATTACTTTTATAATTATTTATAATCATAGTTTTTATATATAACATAATATATATTATTTAACTATTTTTTATCATAATAATATATTTAATAATATAATTTACGTAAATATGTATTTATATATATTTAATATGTAAATAAAAAACTATATAAACAAAAAGCTCGTTTAGGCTCGCGAGCCAGCTCGAGCTCGATTTCTGAAGATCGGGCTCGAGCTCGTTTAGTAAACGAGCAATAATCTGAGCTCGAGCTCGGGCTCGAGCTCGTTTAAGCTCGGCTCGATTCGAGCTTTTTTCGATCCGATCCCGAGTAGCTTGCGAGCCGGCTTGGCTCGTTTACACCCCTAGTCGTGTTGCTAATCTAACCGGTCAAAATTTTATTATTATTAAGAAATATGGATGGCGATATATTCATGCTTATTACTTAAATATTGTAAAATATAAAAGCAATACAAAACGTACCATGAAATATGCTAAAGACTACATCTACTATGGATTAGTTTAATCTTGAACTTGATTTATTTAACTTAAGAAACCAAATTAGTGTTATAAAAGCTTACATATAATTAAAACAATATAATTTATTATGTGTTAACAAAGGCTTTTGATTAAATAATGTTTTAACCAAACCTTCAAGACTCGGGGCATATATCATAAAGAAATAAAAGAAATAACTGTAATCACATGGAAAAGGCGAAACAGAATATACAAAGCCTGGATGATAATGATTAATGCCAACTCGATATACCTAAATAAAGGTTTGTGTTCTTTATTTGGATATAGTCGACATTATATATATATATTAATTTAGAAGTTTGATGAATAGTAGGGTTTTAATATTTTCAAAGGTATCACAATATTTTTAAAGTTTCTCAAACTAACCCTACTAACCTTTATGTTGACCCAAATTATATACATATTAAAATGTATGTGAAGTGCTACAGTTATTTTCTAATTTTGGTTTTGGCCACAACAACTTTTGTTTTGGTTTTTGCCAATATCAAACTTTCAATGTTTTACATTAATTAGTCTTCTTATTGTTTAGTGAATACTACTTTATAAGCTTAAACATATGACATTCACTCTTTTAATTTCTCAGCAAGATCGCATGAAACTCTATTAGTATCGCCGGTGAAAATCCATCTGTTTTTCTCTGTTTGATTTTGGTGATGTGGAGAAGAATGACAATGCGAACCACGTTGCCAGAAAAAATGAAAGTTCCTGGAGAAGATCTATTTTAAAATGCGGTTTAGTGATAAAGTTAAGTTTTCTAATTTTGGTTTTGGCCGCAACAACTTGTGTTTTTTGGTTTTTGGCAACATCAAACTTTCAATGTTTTACATTAATTAGTTTTTTTTTTGTTTAGTGAGTACTACTTTGTAAGCTTAGGGTACACACAAGTAAGCACATGACATTCATTCTTTTTCTCTGGAAAGATCGCATAAAACTCTATCAGTATCGTCGGTGAAAACCCATTTGTCTTTCTCCGTTCGACTTTGGTTTTATGGAGAAGAACAACACGACGAACCATATTGGTCGGAAAAAGTGGAAGTTTGCTAGAGAAGATTTATTTTCTATTGCACCATCGCACACCATGACCGTCGTTTTCGATTAAGTACTATCGTTTTTTTATCAGTTTGATTTGCAAGTCCATTATCTCCAACCCGAATAACATCAATGAGTGATGTCAGCATTGCGGTACCGTGACGAACCTAACCGCTTATAAGGTCGATTCAAATATAACACGTTCATTTGACCCGGTATAAATATGCCTCAACGAAAATTTAAGTGCCGGGTAATATATAAAATGTTTCATTCGACGGTATATACGTTTCGACGTAAATTTAGTTCTGAAACGAGTTGGGTCAAATATAATACGTGTCATTCAACAGTATAAATACGTTTCAACGTAAATTTAGTTCAAAAACGAGTTGAATGCGATTTTAATATATATACTTTATCACGTCACATACGCGCCGCAGTATGTGCTTTTTTATGTATGTTTCGGGCTGGTCTACATTTCAACATAAATTTGTTTGGAAAAGAGTTTGGTCAAACATAATGTGTATTCATTCAAAGGTATCAGTTTAAGTTTCTCTACGTTTCGTACAAAATTTAGTTCGGAACGAGTTGGGTCGATTGTATGCTATACTGTATCATGTCGTGTATGATGACACCGCAACGCGTGGCGGGTAAATAACTAGTTTACTTTATAGGAAAAAATAATTAATTGTACGCCTATATTTTGCAAAGGAAAAATTATGTAAAGGATTTCAAATGGGTATATGATTGTGGTTTTGTATTTATAAACGAGGTTAACTACAAAATAATCATGACTTTGTTACAAAAATTTGATTGTATGGTTAACAGCATGGATTCATACGACTATTTTTTTAGTTTGTGTAGCGATAGAATTACTTTTATTAAATTAATTTACAATTATGTGCGCCACACAGTCACAAAATTCCGATCTAGATCATAGAAACATATCTATAAAACACAAGTATACACACACAAACACATTTTATAATGATGGTTGGTGGCTTTTAACCACATGATTATGGGTTCGAGTCTCGCGGATGGCATAAATGTTGCTTCAAACCTTATGACCAAAAGGTTATTGTTAAGTAACAATGCAAGAAGAATAGAAGATGACATCCACCCTAGATCAAGCCTAAGATAGATATGTAAAACAAGAAAATCAATGGCGGAACCGCACCCCTCCTTTTTTGTCAGTAGTGCTAAATTTTAGTCCGATAGTGTAAATTTTTGGCCGGTAGTATAAGTCTTTATATAAATATTGAGTCCCCCCCCCCCCCCAAAACGTTGATTTCGCCCCCGCCCCCTATGAGAGTATTCAAACTCCGTTACTGAAGAAAATATTATCAGATTTGCCACTAAGGGATTGCTTTCTCTATGTATATTCACCACAACACGGTCAATCTCAATGCTACACCAACACACCACAATTTCTCTTTCCATCCCTTTAGTGTTTTCATCACGTCACATCATATCAAATTCTTTTTCATATTAAATTAATAAAAAGTAATGATGTGAGGGGGAAAAATACATATTGAGCATTGACGAGCGACACCTGTGACACCCTATGACAGCCTACTAGCACGACAAAAAGCACCATGGTAGTGGTGTTTACCACGCATGCCATGCCACTCATTGAGACACCATGATGGTAACATTATGCATAGTCTAACTATAGCCTAACAGTCCAGACAAGCCGTTATAGGTCTCATGGCCGGCCCAAGGGAGGCAATAGCCTAGGCTCGATCTCTCGAGGGTCTAAAATTTTTAAAAAAATTAATATAATGTATGTATATTTTAATAAAATTTTCTATAAAATTGATTCATTACATACCTTAAATTAGCTCATTTTACCTAAATATGTTTTGGTTAAACTATTTAACTCATTCAATTAGCTAACCACGTACACACATTTTAAACCTATTAACAAACAAAAAGCGACAAAAGAAACTTTTTTTTCTTTGTTTGGGGCCTATTTTTCTAACGTTGTTGGCCGCTAAATACTCGGCACTAGCCCTGATTGGCCGTACGTGGCTGACATGATTGCCAGTGATGACTAATGTGATAAAGAGGTTATTGGAATTCATGAGTAAAAAATTCATAAGTCTAACACTATGAAGAATCCATACATCGCTCATTAAGGTCGTTCTCCCTTACTAAAACCATGATCAAATCACTTATTCAGAATAACAACGATCAATCTTAGACTTTGTATAAATATATTCATACATTTCTCAACATAGTACATACACCACAATAAAAAAAATAAAAAATAATAATAAACATCTAAACTAACACCAGGACTCAAGTTTAGTTTATTACTTTTGTTCCTAAAGTCACATACAGTACGAGGGTTTATAACAATAAAATTTAAACATAAGTTTCAAGGTCCGTCTTACACTTAAACAGAGTTTAGCGGCTCATACTTTTGTCTAAATTAAGCTCAATGTATAGGACTCTCGTTTAAATCTATATTTAGTTGTATAATATACTATTTTGATGGGTACCAACTATCCCCCTTCACTCACTGATAATCAATATTAAAACTAATAACTAGATGGGGGCAAGTGGGCATATTTATTAAAAATAGGTTAATTAGAATATATTATATTATTTTTAATGTATAACATATAAAATTAGTTAAAGAATGATTAAGTGGATTAAGACTAAGATTTGTTACAAGTTATCAATATTCATTATCCTTAAGGGTATTTTTAAGTAAATGGTGTTAAATTAATCACAGAGAACCACGTAACATGAGAAGAAACTTTCTTATGTTGACTTTTTTCCTATTAGTTTCATAATTAAAAAAACATAATAGCTTTTATATAATTTATTTTAGAAAAAACATATATACCATAAAATCACATATTTTTAATCTTTAATTTGTGTATGATATCTATATCTATAGTATATAATAAAAGAGTAACTAGGATGCTACATGGCATTCTCATGTTACTCCTCACAAAAATTTTCTCCCCTAAATTAATATATTATTTTAGTCAAGTTTTTATTTTAAAAAACTCAATAAATAGTAATAATTCATTTTGTTTTGAATTTAATTTTTTATATTATCAACTTCATTGTGTAAGCATATTGTTTTGAACTATACATATTTTTATAGCCAAATAAGATTCAATTTAAAAAAAAACTAAAAAAGATATTTATTGATATATTTAAATATTTTAGGTTAGTGTGATTTTAAGACAACTGGTTTTTAATTTTACATGGGCCAATTGTATATTATATTATTCGAAAAGTATTCAAATATTTATAATTTATAAATGTAACTTTTTATCTTTTATTGTTATAGTAATACGTAACTTAATTATACGAAATATTTATGCATTTATGAATTATGTTGTTTTCATATTTTCAACCAGTGTATTATACCGGTTTACTTAAACTAGTCATTATATATTTTTAAAAATGACATTTTGTTAAAATGCTGAAACTATCATTTCATAATGTTAAACAACACTTTATAACTCGAAAAACAACGATTAATAAATAAAGAAATGTGACACTTAATAAATTAATATTTTATAGTGTTAAAACATCATTTCATAGATTCCAAAAGGGTTATTGGATTTTTATAATCTTAAGTTTCATTTATTGGCTGGGATTAATCCCAACTAACAAACTGTTGATATACACTCCTAACTTTAAGCTTATTTTTCTTCAACGACCACTTACAAACTAAAAGTTAACATCCGTTAGTTTTTTTTTTTGAAGAAATAGGGTCAACATTAAGCCATTTTGGCCTAGCCTCTATTAAGTCTTTTTTTTTCGTGTCTAGCCTCCAACAACACCTGAAATCTACCTCTAATGAGTTAACTGGTTCATATCAGAAGGTGAAGATCAAACGGGTTTTAGGGTGCAAAAGTTTCAGATTGACGGACCAGATTGTTGATTTCAACTTTCTGCTTAGTTTTTTGGCATATAAACAGTTCACGTCATCGAAAAACTAACGATGTTAACTCTCAATTAGTAAGAGATCATTAAAAGAAAATAAACTCAAAGTTTGGAGTGTCTGTAAACATTTATTTAGTTGAGATTAATCCCGGCCAATAAATGAAAGTCGAAATTATTAAAATCCAATAACCCATTCCAAAACGACGCTTCATGAATGTAAAAGCAACACCTAAAGGAAATTAACTATGGTAAATTCTACAATAATGATGATAATGATGTGTTATTATAGTTCGCAGACAGTGGCGGAGCTTGAACCAAAGTTTAGGGGGGGCGGGGGCGAAAGTAAACAATTTTAGGGGGGGCGGACTCTATATTTATTAAAAAATTTCCACTACCGAGCCAAAAATTTACACTATCGAGCCGGAAATTTACATTACTGACGAAAAAAAAAGGGGGGGGGGGGCGAAAGCATATATTGATGATATGCTGTTATCGATTCAGTCTGTTTATGATCATCTTTTCTTAATCACACGTATGATTTGAATAGTCAGTTGATGAGAATATAGAAACGTAGAAACATTGACTTGTAGCATGAACATATGAATTATCAAAAAGATATTACGAGTATGTTAATAATACCCTTAAAACCTAGTCAGCGATTATTTAATGATAAATAACTAGTGGTTCTCATGAACTTTATCCTACCTAAGATATTAGTAGGCCATTACAAATGACTATAAATGAACAACTATGTGACCATGTTTATTGTATTATTATTATATACGTGGATGGTTTAGGGTCAATTTAGTATGTTATACTTGTTTCATTTTTGTAATTCTTTAACAAAAAAACAACTAATCATAACCTACAGGATTGCAAGTAATCTTTTAGACGGCTACATGACAATAATTTATTTTGTGATAAATATATGGTATCTATTCAATTTAGAATCAATAATATATAGAGAATTGCGACAATTGAAAAAACTTTTAACATAATGCATATAAGATAACCAATTTGGTGTGAGAGGTCCATTAGTTACGTGAATGACATATGTATCACATTTAAAGCACTATTTACAAGATGTATATGAGTATAAAATCATCTCTATTGTTTATATATTCTTTTTTATTTTGTAAATATGTAGTTATATATATAGGGAGCTATCTTGAAAAAACTATCTTTTAGAGGGTAAACTTGTGAGAAGTAGTCAAGATTAATTAAAATCATTGATTTATTGTTGTAATAATATTAATATATATGTACAACATTATTGTCTCTTATATATGTATGTAAATAAACAATTATATAAAAAAATTAACATCTGTGTAATTTGTAACTAACACATAGCACCACTATTTAGTTTACAATATACACGTGTGTCAGTTTTTTAAAACATGCAAATTTACACATAATACATAAAATGTCATATGTTGTACATGTGGAATAATGCTATTCTAATAATAAATATAATGATTTTGATTGATTTTAATTGGTTTTCGCAAATACACCCTCCAAAATTAGTTAGCGAAAGATACATTCCTATGTACATATATTACAAGCATGATACATTTTTATCATTGTACTAATATATAAACAATCTAATTTAAAAAAAAAACCAGCTAAACAATTAAAATGTTACAACTGAATTGTAACATTTTTATCTACCAAACCAGTCTATTCAACCGACACATTTAGACCGGATTGTTTTTAAAAACTGTAAGTAACAGTTTGTTTTAGAACTTTTATGAAAACCGAACCGAACCGTAAACACACACATATAGAGATGATTACATTTTCCATTTGTGTGTGTGTTTTTTTTAACAATTTAGAAAAAACAAGTATAGTACCAAGAAAGAAATTGTTATCTCTATGTGGAAACCTTTGGATCTTCAGAATTGGATCCAACAAACTGTTGACCGTGAGATCAATCCAACGATTTTGACTCTCTTGCTTACACATGCCACCCTTTATTCTAGTTCTTTGCTTCCATGCATGTAATTCTCATCATTCCCACTTCAAGAAACAGTCATCCACTCTGTTTTCCATCTTTGATTTGTTCTTCACTTTTTTTATATTTCGGGTCTCGATCAATTCCCCTTCTCAATTCACCCCTTTCTTTTTGGGTCTCACGTTCAACTCCCCAATCCAATTTCTCACTTGTTAGCTTCCATTATTCGAATCAAACCCTTTTGTTCTTCGTGATTTCACTATGATTTGCTTTGATCCGCTGTGATTTCCCGACGTTTGATGCTGTTTTGCTTGTGGGATTTGTGCATAGAAGATGTTTGTTGTTATGCTTATGAGAGTTTTTTCACCAAATGTAGTAGCGTAAGTGCGTAACAAACACCCCCCCCCCCCCCTCTTTCTTTATATATATATGTGTGTATATGTATTGGGTACTGTTTCACTGTTTGATTCTTGCAGTTTCGATTGGGTAGTGATCGAATTTCGACAGTGTGTTGATGGAAGAAGATCAAGATGAACTGAGATTTGTTTGTAAGTTGTGTGATAAGAAGTACCCAAGTGGGAAGTCGTTAGGTGGGCATATGAGGTCTCATGTGATAGCTGCTGCTGCTGCAAATTCATCTGAATCGGATGAGAAGTTTTCGACTTTGATGAACAATGGGAATGGAATAGATGTGAATGGGAATGGGAATGAGAATGGTAGTTCTTATGGGTTGAGAGAGAATCCTAAGAAGACGTGGAGGGCAGTTGGTTCTTCGACTTTTCCATTCCCGAATGAGAAGATTTGTAAGCAATGTGGCAAAGGGTTTCAGTCTTTAAAAGCTTTGTGTGGTCATATGGCTTGTCATTCTGAAAAAGATCGAAACTTTAAGGATTATGATCATTCTTGGACGAGTGAGAATCTTGATCAAGAGGAGAAGGTAGTTATTGACAGTTATTCAGACACCGAAGAACCTGAGTTTCAAGATCCGGCCCGTGTGACAAGATCCAAGTCCAAGAGGTACATGAAAGTTGTAGTGAAACCGTATTCGTTTAATTACAATTATGGGTCATCTTCTGTTTCTGAGATTGATGAGCTTGAACTAGAAGAGGTGGCAATGTGTTTGATGATGTTGTCAAAAGATTCGAGCAACTGGGGTGGTGTTAATTCGGTAGTAGAGACATCAGACAACAATTCTGCTGTTTTGGAGATAAAATCGTCTCCAATTGACATGAAATTCAGTAAGAAATCAAGTGTTTTAGAGGCTGATGATAGTTATCAATTTGAGAATTCCAATTCTAGGTACTATGGGAATGGGAATCACACAGCTAGAAAAGTGGAATCCGACGTATCGATTGAGGAATGGCTTAGAAATGGTGATAGAAACAAGAAGTCAAAACTATCATATGAACAAAAACTTGAAATAAGAAGGAACTTGTTCAAAGAATTCGCCTATCGCGATTCTTTAAAGAAAAGAACACGTGTTGATGATGATTCGTATACTCCTGAACTAGACCGTGAGGGATCGAACAAGAAAAGAAACAAGTATGAATGCTTAAATTGCAACAAGATTTTCAATTCATTTCAAGGGCTTGGTGGACATAGACCATGTCACAGAAAGAGTACTATTTTTGGGACCAAAAACAACAATGATGAAAGCACTTTAGAAGATGAATTTGCACCTACTCGAAAGCCAAAATTCGATAACAAAATAAAGGCGAAAAAGACCAAAGGTCACGAATGCCCGATTTGCTTTAGGATGTTTAAATCAGGGCAAGCTTTAGGGGGCCACAAAAGGTCTCATTTTATCAACAGGGCAATTGATCATTATGCAGCCATGGAACATGAGGCTCCATCATGTTCTGATATGATTGACCTCAATCTCCCAGCTCCAGAAGAGGAGTAGAGGTAAACAGGTCAAACGGGTCAACCCAGTAAAAAGTTTCTAAAAAAAATTTTGTTGGTTGTTTTGCATATTTCTCATGATATGAATTAGAGAGGCAAAAGTTGCATTCTTTTGCTATTTTTGGTTTTTCCCATCAAATTCTTGCTATGTTTCTTGAAATCATGTTCAAAATTCAAGATTTTTGAGTAAAATCTTGTGTTGTTTTTGCTTTAGTGTTTCAATGAGTTCATGTTTATGGTTATCTTGTGTGGTGAGAATAGAGTGCCAATAGGAAGAGGTTCATTAGTTTCTTTAAAGTGTTATGCAAACTCCCCAATAAAATGACCTCCTGTTGAACCACCAATGGACTATGAAATGCTAATTATGTTGAGGGAAGAAGCAAATGCACCATTTTTCAAGCACAAGGTACAATTTGATATGCAAGAACGGTCCACAAATAGGGATTTGATCTTGATTTCTTAACCTATGATTCTTGCATTGCACTAGAAGTTAGTAATTGAGTGGTGAGAGACTATTCTTAAATTTTCTAGGATGGTAGGTCATTATTTTGTTAATAAAAGAATGTAAATATTCAATTAAAAGTTGTTTGAGATTATTATTTTGATAACATATGTTATATTTTTTTAATAGTAATTCTTCATTTTGAGGATTCTTAAACTACGGTTTAAATAGATTTGAACATTTTTAAAAAGTCTTTAACTCTTATGATTAGGCTATTACTTTGTATGCTTATGAGTAACCACATGTATCAACTTATAAAAGCAATTTATTTTATTTTAAAATATTATTTTTTTGCATTTGTAAAATATATTCGATGTTTTCCACATTGGTTTTAATTTTAATCACTTTTAAATCATTTGTGTCTTTTATGATAAAACAAGTTTGAAAACTTCCTCCTCTATCAAGCTCCATCTACTAGGCATTTTCAAATTTTAAATGTTATTGGTTTAAGATATAATATTTTTACAGTTGTTTATAAAATTTGAATGTCTTTGAAAAATATATAACATCATTTTGAAAACTTCATTACTATAACGTGTTATATTATCTAGAAATCATTTTAAGATTTCTTTAAGTTCTCAACATATTCATGTTATTGGTTCATATTTTGATCTTTGTATATTGTTATCAGTTTCAATTGTTAAACCTTGTATGGGTTTTTCATCATCTTTGTAATAGTTTAGTTTTGATCTTCATATTGGATGATTTACAAAACGTAATGAGACACTTATGTGGCATATGTCAATCCTTAATTGACAATGTAATAAAACAAGACTTAGGGAGCGTTTGGTTGGAAGGAATGGAATGGAATTAAGAAACTAGTATAATTTTCAAGTAAAATTATGTTTGAGTGAGCAATTAAAAGTAAACCCAAGGGAATGTTTTACCTCAAATTCCCTTGGTTGTGGGATTTCAAAATCCTTCCACCTAGAGAGGGAATTTGAAATCCCACAATCAAGGGAATTTGAGGTGAAACATTTCCTTGGGTTTTACGTTTCATTACCCACTTAAACATAATTTTGCTTGAAAATTATACTAGTTTCTCAATTCCATTACATTCCATTCTATTCCTTCCAACCAAACGCCCCCTTAATATTATGCATTACCAAAACAGGACCATTAGGTTTGTAATTAAACACTAAATCATTGTTATCCCAACAAACATGCTTATACATTATAAGACCATAAATACTATAAAAGTAAAAAAAGAAATTATTCAAAGAAAAACATGTGGTTGCTATGAACATCCTATGATTTAAAACGAACAAATAAATTTAAAATTTCTAACCTTGAACAGGGCTACGAGTACCAAGAACATGTAAAAAATCTTGGGTTTATTTATGCCTATTAATGAAGAATCAAGACCTTGTGTATCATATAGTTCAATGTATTCCAGCTTCGGCAAAGTGATTTCTTATTAAAGTTAAAAAATAACAATTTTGCTCACTCTTTGTAACAAGTTAATTTTTTATATACAGTAAGACGAGAAAATTGCACAAATAGTCATTATGGTTTGATCATATTGCCAGTTTGGTCTTTAAATTTTAAAAATTACGAACTTAGTTCAAACTTTTGGTAGATGTTTGCAAGTTTAGTCCCTACCGCAAAGGTATGTTAGTTTTTAACGATCTGAGGACTAAACTTGTAATTTACCAAACCATGAAGACTATTTGTGTAGTTTCTCTAAATATAAAAAAATTAAAAAATCAAGTAAAAGTTTTAAAAAATCAAATAAAAGCTTAAAAATAAAATAAAAGTCCAAAAATAAAAAATAAAAAAAAAAAAAGACAAAGAGGACATTATGACTTTCAAAAATTCTTGCCGACGTAAGCGTCCTATGTTTATTTCTCTTCAACATGAACATCCTAGAAAACAGTGACCACCTTTGATTTAATTCACCAACCTAGTTGGTTTATTCGATTTCAATTTCTTCATGTTCGGTTGTAGGTCTCAGGACCATATGATTGATTTTCTTCCATATCATCCGATGTTGATTATTTTGCAGGATTTTGTTACACTTTTTCTAGCATAATCAAAATATGTTAAAAATAAAAGTTCGAGTGATTCTTATTTTATATTTTTGATTTATTGGATTTTGATAATCTAAACTTTCATCTATTGATCGGATTAATCTTAACTTAGAAAATGTTTATAGACACTCTCAACTTTGATTTTATTTTACTCAAACGATCTCTTACTAACTTTGAACCATTCTTCAACTCCGCCGCCGCCCAGCCTCCATGGGGTCCGTTTTCCGTTGTCTAGCCTCCATTGTTACCTGAAATCTATATTTACGAGTCAAGTGGTTCAGATAAGAAGGTACAGATTGACGTGTTTCATGGTACTGAAGGTTTAAATTGACGGACTCGATGGTAGATTTCAATCTTTTGTATTGTGTTTTGGCTACATATGCAGCCCACATCATTAAAAAAACTAACGAGGTTAACTGATACGGGGTTAACTCTCAGTTAGAAATAGATTGTTAAAGGAAAAAAATTCAAATTTGAGTGTGTTTATAAACATTTTCTAAGTTGAGATTAATCCCGATCAATAAATAAAAGTTAAAATTATTAAAATCCATAAACCCTATATTTTTTTCAACCACAACATATTTTAGAAGTTAGATTTTGAAGTTACAATTAAAATAAAAAATTTCAGAAGTTGCAGTTAGAAAGTGGCACCTACAAAATATCACTCGAATTTCTGTGACTAGTCGGATGTGTATTTTTCATCATAATCTGATTGATGCTGGAAAAAATTGTGTAAGAAAATCAAATTTTATAATTGTTCCAATTAAGGGCCCGTTTGATTTTGCACTGACCCGACTGACTGGCTGACTCGATCAGCCTGTCAGCGTGTTTGATAGTGGCTGTTATGTGGTCTGACCGGGGCCCGTGGGTTCTGACCCAGACCCAAAATTAGGGAATTCTGACCAAGAAAAGGGGCAGCCCCTCCCCTTTGCCAACCCCCCGGTAATTAAAAAGATCTGTTCTCCAACCGCACCCAAAACATCCCGTTCGGGAGCGACTCCGTGATCACGCCTTTCACCACCCACTTTTGCTCGCTGGAGTCGGATGCTTTCGGCTTACCAGCTGACCCACATCTGTTGCTGTTGGCCTGAGCTCTCGTGGTCAGGAGGGTGGTGCGATTCCAGTGGGTTCTGAGGTGGTTCGGTCAGGGTGTAGTGATGGGGTTGGGAAGAGGGGGCGCGGGGGGGGGGGGGGGGGGGGGATATCGTGAAAGCCATTGATGATGGAGAATTGAATTGGAGATGTGTGTTTGGGTTTGTTATTGGGGAGATGTGTGTTTGGGTTTGTTATTAGGTGAAGATGTTGGGGTTTGATATGATCTTGTGAAGAAGATTGTTGGGGGATGCTAAACAAAACATATCCGGTAATTAAAAAGATCCGGTAAATTATGTTCTTTCTAAAAATTTGGCTATTTTTATTGATTACATAACACCAGTTAAATGCAAACTCGTCAGAACTTCGGGGCAATATGGTTATTTTTATCATTCAGCATAGTCAGTCAGATCCTGAATCAAACAGCCAAGTTTTAGTCAGATACAGACTCAGTCAGAACTTCTAACTGGGTCAGCTTCTGACTCAGTCAAATCTTACTGAGTCAGCGGTAATCAAACAGCCCCTAAGTCACGTAAACTATTTTTTTTTTTGGTTTTTTTCTTTTTTTTGATGTAATCACTCAACTTTTAAGAAATGTGTCAATTATCTAAATTTTACCTGATGTGATATTTTTTTAATTTTTCATTTTCTTTTACCTGATGTGATATTTTTTTTAATTTTCCATTTTCTTCTTAAATCTAATTACTTGGAATTAGGAATTATAAATTTAAATTGGATTTTTTTTAATCAACCGTTCGATTTCTATTTTAAACCTACGGTTCAAATTTTTTTGAAAAAAATTGAATTAACTTCCTTTTGTGAAACCTCTAAAGGAATTGGATGTATTTGATTGTTTTGAAAAACATATTTTTACATTAATAATTTACTGTTTGATTTATTTTTAAACCTACAGTTCAAATTTTGCTTTGAAAAGTTTGATTTGAGTGAAACCTCTGTAAAAAATGGGATGTATTTGATTATTTTGAAAAATAAATTTTTTAAGATTAATAACTATTATTTTTTAGGGAAGTTCGATGGTTCTTTTATGAAAGATGAATTTTTTAAGATTAATGACTGAATTCTCTTAAGAATCAAGTATTTAAGACCCTTGGGAGGCTCGAGAGGTGCATACAATACTTGGAAGAAGCTCAGGATTGTCTAAACATAATCCATTGTGAATCATCGGTTTGATTATTTCATTTCACCGATGATTTCATATCTATATTCTATGTTATTTGCTATTATGTTCAAACTCATTATGAGCTAAACTCTCATTATCATTCTAATTGGATGAAACTTATGAAATTTGTGATGAAGTAATGGTGTGACTTATGTTATGTTAATGTTATGATAATCTTGGGTAAATTTTTGATGGGTAGCATCTACATTTGAACGGGCTTGTGAATGTTATACAGGTTGAAAAACGTATGAACTAACTTTTATTCGCGAAACCGTCTTCATAACAAATCCATGGTTAATGAACTAAAATTGGTTATTAGAAATCATATAACTTTAGCTTTCTAATCATTTGCGGGTTCCTTTTTATTAACCAGAGAAAATCTACAGTAATTGTTATAGATTTTTAAAATTAATGCTATGTTAAAAAAAAACTTTGATCAACTCTCTTTTTAACATTAAGTTATGTTTTCAGAAATCGTATATTGAAAGCTTACACGAGATTTACCTACATTACTAGTGGCTTGGAGGATCAACATTGTAAGTTACGCCAATGTTGTAAACGTCGCTAGGCGCTAGTCGGGCGGCGAGGTAGGGACTATGGATTAGTCGGGATTTATCGGATTGGAATTTTTATATATATTTTTAGTTTTATATATAAATACACACATTTTAATATGTAATTTTAATTAAAAAAAGTTAAATTTTATATATAAATACACATATTTGGCCGGAATTTCCCATTTTAAGTCGGATTTTCCGAGTTTTGGCCGAATTTTTTGAAAATCACCGGAACCCTACCGGAATTTCACCGGAATCGCGGATTTTTGGCAGATTAAGATCGCCTAGTTCCGATTTTGACCACCTTTGACCGCCTAGCGATTAATTGGCCGATTAGCAAAAATCTACTAGGTTGCCGACCGATTTCCGATTAATCGCCGATTAATCGGCGATTAATGCCGATTTTTGCAACACTAAGTTACGCGATGTTGGTGTCCTTGTCATTACGACGCTGGAAGACGAAAAATCCGTGTCGGCTCACGTTTATAAACATTAACAAAACCACTTAAACATATATCTTTAATCGCACCACGATATTCATCAATTTACATAAGTGTAATCTAATTAGCTAAATAGCCTTAATTTCGTGTTTAAAACCCAAAAGTTTCAATTTTACTTTTACTTTTACTTTAATTATTATTCTTTTATAAACCCTACAAATTTGGTTACATCAATGTAACTTATCATTTTCCCAAAACAAATCTAAATCTGATAGTCAATTATAAAAATTGTTGAGTAGGCTCGGTGTGTCTACAGATTGATACACAGTACTTACCAACACTATATTACCACACGACATGTGCACTTGCCTTTTGTGTTTGTAGTTAGTTTACGTAAAAACCAATTAGAATTGAACGTGTGCGAAAAGACATTTATCAAAATATATACACCTTTCGCATGCATTTAGTAACCCACTCATAATGATAGCTCTTTTGTTTTCCTCACTATCCAATGTCCATAACTGTCATCCTTCTAGAGGATTCTTTTGTCTTTTAATGCAAGCATCTTTGAAGTGCGCATCCTATCAACAACTTGCTTTTTTTCCTGACAATATTTTTTTCTTCTTTTGAAAGATCTAATGCATTCGTCATACCGTACACTTTGGCAGCAAATCAACCGTCATCTTGGTCGAAAATTTATGTAGCTCTCATGATTTTTCCTTCTGGTGGGGGAGCGGTTTTGCCATGTAGATTGACATGGGCGTGTATCCGAGTCAGACGACTTGCTTGTTTCTAATTCATCTTTGCTAGAGTTTGAATCATAAAAGATCAGCTTACCATGTAGAACAAGGACTCAAGATCCAAACATCAATCAGCTCAATTTTGTTGATTGCTTCAACAAGTGCTTTAGTCTTCTTGTCCTTGAAATCTTTGGCGAAATGACCTTTTTTTTGCACACATAGCATCTATCAATGTCTACTAGACTTTTGAAGTTTTAGGAGTTTGGGTTTTCTAGAATTACTACATGCAAACTCATGTTTACCAGCTTTGTTGGAGCATTGACCATTAACTGATAAAGCTCACCTAGTGAGGCGTGGGCGATTGTCTTTCTATTTTCTAACGCTCGGTACGCCTCATTTGTAAGAGACTCCGGGAAGGAATTTAAGCACACTTGCTTGAGATTAATATCATAACACCATGGAGGCAGTAGAACCTTTTTGATATTCAGTTCTAATGTTTCTCAAGGTCTTTTGGGTGGAACGAGCAACATCTCATTTTTAGAAATTCTTCTCGCCCCGGACCGTGTTCTATCGGATCCCCAATGAATTCACTATAGATTATACTTAAGAATTTTTCCGGGGATTTATAGGCGAGGATCTACAATTGCCTATATTCACAAAGATTGAGATGGCAAACTTTAAGCCTTCCTTGACTATTGTCAGGGAGCATTTGATGACTATGTGGATATAAAATACTAGAACTCAGCTGAACACGAAGTTGACATTTCAACACTGCGTGATATCATCAAAGGTCAATTGTATTTTTGAGTTCCTACTTTTTACTCTATCTCTGGTTTGAGTTACGATTTGAGAAGCAACATCGTCAACCACAGAGTAACAGGTGTTTCTTTTAGTAGGCTCAGGCTTCGTCATGAGCAGGTGTTCAAAGATTGGTGATGATTGAAGCGATGGATGACAACCTTGTCTTGTTACTCTAGTTTAAGGAGTAAAGAAAGAAGAAGATAGAATTCTCTTTTTCAATTGATATCTTCCCCGAGACTTTTGAGGAGGTCGTCATAATGCTGTTACCTAGGACTTTCTTGTTTGTAGATGGGTCTTTCGCTTTTTCGTATTGTCTAAGGATGTAATCCTTGTTGGGGAAGCTTTTTTGACCCTTGCTTTTTTGTCCAAAAGCTCATTGACAGGGAAGCTTGTGAGAACGACGATATGGATAACAACTATGGATCAAAGATTGTTCTTACAAACGGTGTTCATTGGCAGTCTCCATAGGTCTTCTTCTAGGGTAGCACTCCTTTGTTGTTTGTGATGTCTCTCCAGATCTGCAAGCTATGTCTTAAGAAACTTCATCCCAACTTCTTTCTTGATAAGGCATCTTGGAGCTTCTAAGGTTGGGCAATTATGGACTATGTAGAGTAGTTCATTATGAAGCCCAAGCATCTTCGATTTGAATTCATATATAATGCCTTCGAGATCGTGCATCCTATCTACGAAGGTTTCTTGTGTCTTTGATAGATTGTCTTGTTGGGCCTTGATGGTTTTGAGGGCATGGTTTTGGGCTACAATATTTTCACATTGCAAGTTTAGTGTGGCCTCAACAGGAGTAGTTGAACTCGAGGCATTGTTGGGACCCATAACGATAAGGCCTTGAATCTTCCAACTGTGTTTAGTTTTTTTGTGGATATTCTCAAAGCTAGTCAATGTTGGGAACTCTATTTGGTATGATGGTGATGAAGGAGTTCGGGTGATGGTAAAACATTCCCTAGGTAGATTTGGAAGGTTTCTAGGTAGTGAGGGTTTTGTTCGTTTTAATTTTGGTTTTGGTTTTGGTTTTGGTTTTGAGTTTTCATACATGAGATAATAGTCAAACTTTCCTAATGGTCCACCAAGAAGACCAACAGTTGGATCATTGGCCTCATATCTCTCCTTTAAAGAGCTTTGGGATCCTCTCTCCCTCTTTGGGATGCCTTCATCATACTCTACCTGGAATGCTTCATCCAAGCAATCCTAGCAAGTTGTAAACCAAGTCACACGAATGGTGTGTTTATTTGCCTTGAAACGTGTACTAGCTGCATCATATGGATCGATGATAAAAAACATCTTTCTGATCTTGTTATACAAACCTGACCCCAACAAGTCCATCTTGGTGACGAAAAAAGCCATTGATTGTTGTGGTCTGGACGAGTGCTTGATGTATTTGTTTGTAATCAGTTATCCATTTTTCTAAAAGAATCTTAGCAAGCTCTTCTCTAGATATTGGGTTTGAATCAACTTTTATGAATAGTGCATCACCAGAGTTGTCTTGTCTGGGGACCATGATGTCTAAAGAGTGATTTTAGACATGATATGCCATCTGATAGTGGAAGTTAGCCTAGAAAGTGTTGAACTATCGCGTACTGGATCTGGGTGTTTCTAGAAGCAGCTTAGCAAGCTCTTATCTGGATAATTACCTAGGAACATAGGTACAAGTTGACATTACGTTTGAATCAAATTCTATGTATAGTCCATCACCAAAATTGTCTCGTTGGGGACCATGATGTCCAAAGAGTGGTTTTAAACACAATATGCCATTTAAAAGTGAAAGGTAGCTCTAGAAAGTGTTGAATTATCACGTACTAGATTTGGGTTTTTTTGAAAGAAGCTTAGTAGGCTTTTATCTGGATAATTGCCTAGGAACAATTGTGCAGGTTGACATTGCATTTGAATCAACTTTTATGAATGATGCATCGCTAGAGTTTTCTCACCTACGCCTAGGGACCATGATGTCCAAAGAGTGGGTTTAGACACGATATGTCATTTGACAGTGGAAGGTAGCCTAGAGAGTGTTGACCGATATGTCATTTGACAGTGGAAGGTAGCCTAGAAAGTGTTGACCTGTCATGTACCGGATCTTTTCAGGGTTGTTAATAATGATCGGTCGTTAAGGGGCATATTAAAGTTCGAGTAAAAGGTGACAAAGATTGTTTTGACATTTAACATGGTCTAGATGGTACCTATGCACCTTGTTGGTACTTCAAAAATCTAGTATCAACTAAGGCGATACGAGAGAACACTGAAAACTCTTTTCTTCCGTGAAATGTAAGGGCTAGCCTTAAGGCAACAAAGTGGATATGTGTATATCATTTGGCTTGCTCGATCCTTGGAAAATCTGGGGAAGGGATAGGATAATAAGGTGTTGGAAAGTTTTGACAGAGAGTTAGTATGAATAAAGCTTGGAGATCTAGACAACTCTATGAGGACTAGGTTGGACGTTCAACCTATTATTTTTTAAAAAAATTTTAGACGTAAAAACTATGGGGTTTAGAAAATACACTATAAGGATTAACTAAAGGCATAAAAGTGATAGGGATTTTAGAATTATCGAACACATATGATATCTCATACAACTGATCGATGAAGAATACTTATGAAAGTAGAACTAGAACACGACAAACTGTTATCTTGGTTCATAACTAGGAAGCCTTCTACGATAATTATTGAGTTTTCCTAGCTTGTACCAAATAGAGACTTTACCACAACCTCTTGTCGACTTACCACTCACACAACAAGTTATCCACAACTCGATAAGAATATAGTGTGTCAGACTAATCTATTCATTAAGACCTTGTAAGATTGGTTTTTTGATGTGAGGGATTTGCACAAAGTCAATAGTCATAGAGTATAGTAATCATCAACCTTAGAAAGAGGGAACATGAGCCTGTTAGGTATTACGTGTACGCGGCTGACCAGAGGATTCGGATAGGGCGCGAAAATCAATACAATACTACGGCTCGAGCCTTAAGAACTTGTCGGTATTTCTAATTGATTTCTAAAACGAGTGACGAGATAACGATAGCAATAATAGTTGTAATAAACGTAACTACGCAGCGGAAATAATATAACCAAACAACCAATAACATGAACTAATCAAACTGAACAGAATACCAAAAAACAGAACCTATTTTGTGGCTGTTCTTTGATCAGAAACAGAACAGAAAAACAGCAGCAGCAGCGCATAAAACAGAACAGAACAACAGCTTGTTCATGGCAGTAAATTAGCCCCTTTGCGGCGGCTGTGATGGCGGCTGCTGGTGGTTTATCGGCTGCAAAAAACAACCCTTCAGAAGGATGTTGGTGGCGGCAGAAGGCAGCAACAATAATGCTACTGTTCTCGGTAGAAAAACACACGCACAATCACACGAGCACAAATAATAATCAAAGCAGTAAAGAACACAGCGATTTAACATGGTTCGGTCAAGGATTGACCTACATCCACGGGCTACGAATCAGGGTTTCTTTTATTTCTTTCAAGACTTAAAGATTACAAGTACGTATGTGGGTATTTATAATAAAAGACAACAAAAACTTAACATAAATAAGTTTTGGCAGATTAGAGTTAGGGCGGGCTGCCCTCAACCCTTTTTCTACAGTTGTATACGGCTGTTCCAGGGCCCGACCCAATATGGATCAGAGCCCACAACACAACAGAGCCGTTATATTACTCTGATACCGGATTTGAGTGTTTTTTTTTGGGGGGGTTGGGGGGGGGGGGGGGGGATGGCTGATTTATAGAAATTTAAAAGCATAACAACTGTTCATAACAAAGTTCAAAACTTTTAGACTAAAAATATCATTAGTCGCTAACGAAAGCCTACACAAAAACCTATTGTTAGCGGATAAAGATTCCTAAAAGAATTTATGCTAAAACAAGTAAAAAAGTTAATGAAACAATCAAATTTAGGTAACAAATATTTGACGCACTAGTTTTTCATAACAAAGTTCAAACCTTTTAGACTAAAAATGATTTATCTATTACAAGTCATATGGTTAAGTAAAACAACGGCTAAACACTGACGAGTCAAATGGTTCAAACAAGTCATATGATCAAATCTTTAACAAGTCCTATAGAAATAAGTCAGTCCTATTGAAATAAGTCATATGGTCAAATCTCTAACAAGTCCTATAGAAATAAATATAGAAATAAATTAGTCCTATTAAAATAAGTCATATGATCAAATCTCTAACAAGTCCTATAGAAATAAATGAGTCCTATTGAAATAAGTCATATGGTTAAATCCTTAAGAAAAGACGAGACAAATGTTTTATCTCTAGGAATTCATATGGTCAAATCTCTAATGTGTCATTCGCATAATTATGAAATGCTTATAGGGTTAAAAATGACGATACAAGAAGACTGTCATCTTTATGCTCTAAAGCAATAAATGATGAGGTGTATTATCTAGATACAAGTTTCATCCATTTAGCTCGGGTTCTTTGATGACATTTTTTAGTGTTGCTAATCGGTATTCAATGAAGCCCTGGTAAAATTAAAGAGAAATTGAACCGAAGTTTTAAATTATTTGAATTACAAAATTGAAAGTCAAATTTGAGCACTTACTGTAGGGTGAATTCTTGATCTTCTGGTTGCCTTTGAAGCAGCTTCATACTTCTACTTTGGGATTAATTTTGAAAACTAAAAGATAAGTAGATTTTAGGCAGTACCTGGTTCTGAGTTCGAGCCGCATTGCATACTCTCAAAACACCTGTCTCTTTCTGAGTGCACAAATGACAACATTAAATTACTCGAAGCTGTAACAAACAACACATATATCCACTGCTGCTATAACTGAGGTATTTGTCTCTTGCCTTAGTCATAATATTTTTTATGATTCAGTTCTATATAGATTGCAGCCATGGCATATAGCTTAAGCACAGTAACAACCCAGAAATGGGCCATGGTGTACTGTGCAGCATTTTTCAAAACTTCAAAGAGGTTGAAAAAAGAAACTGTACAAGTTCCATTCAGTACTTATGTATCTTAGACCCACATTAGTAAGTTTAAACATTGTGTGCTTGTACTATAATGGAAAAATGCAAATTAATAATCAAGGAAAGATGCAAAAGATGACTTGTATTTCCAATCCCACACAAGCATCATCTGGAGTGAGAGGAACCTCCTCATAACTCAGAAAATGCTCATAGTAGGATCATGATGAAAAAAAATCCAAAATCATGAACCTAAAAGATGAAATAGGCATAATACAAGTATAGTGCACAAAGTGGCTATTTGGTACCATACATTCAACAACGCAAAAATTACTCCAAGACAAGTGAACACATGTTTCATGAGCTCAATTGCTCCTAAGTCAGTGACATAATAATATAACTTAAGAAGCATCGTAAGTTTGGACGCCTTCTGCCACTGTTTAAATTTAAGACAGGGGCGGCTCAACCATTTTAGAGGCCTAAAACGGAGTAAAAAATCCGGGGCCTTGTTCAGTGACTTCTCCGGATTTATTTTTTTGGTGGGAACAAGAATGGGTAGGGTCAAAATGGGTCAGGTCAAAATCACAACAGTTTAACATGTATGATGCATCTTAAAAGGATTCAAATATCAACTCTCTAGACAGCAAAATATCTCTACTAACTACTGTTCAAACATTCTAAAAACATGACAAAAGTTCTTAAATTCCAACAAATATTCTCATTTGAAGTCAACATTAACTCTAGCTTGTATAAAACATCTAACACTAACAATATTGAATATCCACATGAGATCCAAATTCCTTTGCATCATAAAAACCTGGGTCTTGATTTTAGTTGCCTCGCATATCTAATAGAATAACAACTATGTCACAGACCAAAACGCTAGCAAAGATTCTCCATGACATTCATCCAACATAAAATCTAGTTACTGGTATTTGTACTTATAATTCTAACTTTACCCTTATAAATCATGTTAACTTGCAATCTTGTCCTTGATTTCAAAAATAACCTATAATGTCTGCCTTTATGATTCTCCAATCTACAATCATACCAAAAACCTCAACAAATCACAGAGCAACTACTATTTCTATAATCTGTTCACCCAGTTATATGTAAAGTTTTAGAAAGATGTAAAACCTAGATATATTTGGATAGTAGATGCAAAACCACGCTACAAGTTTCACATATTGCATAATCCAAAAAACTTTAAAAAAGATGCTAAAAAAAGCAAGAAAAAACACAAAACTTAAACTACACACAAAACCAACATTAATCAAGAAACACATCACAAATGTCAAATTTTAACAAAATTCATCTGTGAATACAATTAAATAAATAAAATTCAACTAGCACACAGCTTTTAAGAGATATAGAAGTGAACATGAAATCTGAAATCTGAGATTTGAGCATTGTGATGATGTCATATCAGAAATAAGAACTAAGAAGATGACTAAGAACATTCGATTTTGAAGTTCATCCTTAAATCACATACACGTCATCAATAATTATGCCATGCTCTAACAAAACAAAAATTAGAGAAGAGGCAGAGATTACCTGATTTGAAGAAGAAGAAACTCAAACCAAAATGCGAAAAATATCAAGGCAAAATTGTGACTGAACCTTTTTTGGGGAAAAAAACGAACACTGAAACAATACACATTAAAAAGTCAACTGAATTCAATAAATTTGATAGATAAAAAGAATGTGGGTATGATGGAAAGCCAGTAATTAAAGGAAGCTCAAAAGAATTACTAGTTTATTCTAGAAGGGGTAAACATGTCAACCTTAAAAGTGACTGAGAGTTTGTTAAAAAGAAAAAGTACTATATATTAATAGTGATACAGGAGAGTGAGGTAGGCAGAGTTGTCAGATATGAGTGGCTCCTACTTTTTGTATGGAGAGAGAGCATAGCTCTGGTTGTTTCTGTGTTTTCTATTCCTAGTTTCTTAAATATATCAAGTTCTATTCTCTTTCGCTTCTTTTTCATCTTACTGTTTGAGATTTTCCTTTCATCAATATTCAATTTCCCATCATTGGTCCGACCTGCCGGATCATTGCCGGAGGTTGTTCACATATTTCATGGAAACTCGTACCAATACTCGTCTCGATACTCAGGAGGCTCATCTCCGACAACTTCAAAGTGATGTCACCGATATCACAAAAACCTTGAAGGTTTTGGATGACGAACGCGCGGAATCGGGCGAATTCCGGAAGGTGGTTCTCGCTTGGATGCAACAACATGAAAAACATGCGGTGGCACATTCCAGTATGCCCTCGGGGGTGTCTGTCGGTTCGCCGCCCTCCGGTGGATTCGATGCGGGCTTATCTTCCTCAGGTCCACCGACCGACTCCCCTACCGTTTCTTCTACTCTACCGTGGGCTGTTAAGAAGGTGAAGCTACCGGAATTTTCGGGTTTCGATCCTCAGGGATGGATCCAGAAAGCGAATTTGTATTTTGATCTCAACAAAACTCCAGATGAATCGCGAATTCAACTTGCTCAATTGAGTATGAGTGGGGTAGCGCAACATTGGTTCACTATCATCACCCAGGTTCGTTCGTCCCTTACTTGGGTTGAATTTCAATCTGAACTATTACAACGTTTTAGTGGATTGGAGATTCACAACCCCTATGAACAGTTGGCTACGATTCAACAGTCTGATTCTATTTACGATTACATTGATGATTTTGAGTACTTGTTGTCGTTGGTCCCACGATTGCCGGAATCTCAGGCGTTGGGCTATTTTGTCGCCGGTCTAAAACCGGATGTGAAGAAGTGGGTACGTCTTCATCGGCCTCAATCGCGTTTGGACGCGATGTATTTGTCTAAGGATGTCGACGCCATGTTAAGCCCTAACTCTGGTAACTCGCTGATGAATCGATTCCGCTATCTGAACTCTGTTGGGTCGCCGGGTCCGGGATTCGGAGATGGGCTTTCACAATTGGGCCGTTCTGAGCCTAAACCGCAAGTTTTCGCGAAGACTGGGCCTCGAGTTCCTAGCCCACGGTCCGATTCCTCTCGTCTTCTGTCTTCTTCGAGACCCTCGTCTTCACCTGTTGAGGGTGGTGGTTCTTTTCAGCGCGATCGGGGTGTTCGGTCTTTGTCTCGAACCGAATGGGAAGATCGTCGCAAGAAGGGTTTGTGTTTTCGTTGCGGTCAACAGTACGGTCCGGCTCATAAGTGTCCGGAGGGTAAACTGCGAATTTTACTTCTCGGGGACGATGAGGGTGATACCTCGTTCGGAGAACAATTTGTTTTGGAGTCTTCGTCTTCCCCTGACAGTGACAATTGTGTTGCTCCGGATATAGGCACGTGCAATGCATTGGAATTCGCTGGCACTTTGGCTACATATGGGGTTGCCAACAATATGAAATTGGAAGGTCTTTTTAATGGTATTCCTGTTTGTATGTTGGTGGATAGTGGTGCATCTCACAATTTTATTTCTCGCCGATTGGTTCTCGCGTTGGGGTTAGTCGCGGTTACTTTCGGGGGTATTCAGATTAAACTGGGTGATGGGCATTCTGTGTTTGTAACTGAGAAATGTGTGGCAATTCCTGTGGTGGTGGGTCCATGTACATTTTCGTTAGATGCTTTGGTCTTTGACACCGGGTCATTGGATTTTATTTTGGGATTGGATTGGTTACAATCATTGGGAGAGGTTGTTCATGATTGGCAGAATTCGTGGATGCGCTTTGTATATCATGGTAATGAGGTGCAATTGCAGGGGGTGAAGGTGGGGCAGCAGCCACTCATAGCATTCCATCAATGGTTGTCTTTGGAAGCTGATTCCCTGGGGGAGTCTTCTTGTTCACGGGATTGGTCCATTGCTCCTCAGTCCCTCCCACTCACTTTGGTTCCTTCTCAGCAGTCTGCATTATGCGAGGTACTGTCACGCTTCGATTCGGTTTTTCAATCCCCTTCTTCGTTACCACCAGCACGATCGCAGGATCATCGTATTGTCTTAACAACCTCGGACCCTATTTGTGTGCGTCCATATCGTTATCCTCATATCCAAAAAGCAGAGATTGAACGCCAAGTGCAGGAATTGCTAGCTTTGGGTTTGATCAGACCGAGCAAGAGCGCATATTCGAGCCCCGTGATCTTGGTCCGCAAGAAAGACAACTCTTGGCGTATGTGTGTGGATTATAGGGCCTTGAATCGTGCCACAATACCAGATAAGTATCCAATTCCTGTGGTTGAAGAGCTGATCGATGAATTACATGGGTCACAATTCTTTTCTAAGTTAGATCTGAAATCGGGTTATAATCAGATCCGAATGCGGTCCGATAGCGTTGACAAAACTGCGTTTCGCACTCACGACGGTCACTATGAATATTTGGTCATGCCCTTTGGTCTCATGAACGCTCCGGCAACTTTTCAAGCTATTATGAATGACATATTTCGCCCCCTGTTGCGACTCAAGGTGGTTATATTTTTTGATGATATTCTTGTTTACAGCTCATCTTGGGAGACCCATTTACAAGATTTATCGGATGTATTTGATATTTTATCCATTAATCATTTTAAAGTCAACCCTCTCAAATGCAGCTTTGGTCAACAATCAATTGATTATTTGGGTCACATTATAGATGGTCAGGGTGTTTCTATGGATCCAAAGAAGATAAGTGTCGTGCTTGAGTGGCCAGTACCAAGATCTTTACGAGAACTGCGTGGATTTTTGGGTTTGACCGGGTATTACCGCAAATTTGTCAAGAATTATGGTACCATAGCTCGGCCTTTGACCGAGTTGACAAAGAAAGATGCTTTTCTTTGGTCTCCTGCTGCTCAGGAGGCATTTGATCAATTAAAACATGCTTTGGTTTCTGCTCCGGTTTTAGCTTTACCTGACTTTACCACCCCTTTCGTCATAGAATGCGATGCATCCGGTTGCGGTATCGGGGCTATTCTTATGCAGCATAACAAGCCAATTGCTTATTTCAGCAAGGCTTTGAGCGGTCGGAGTCTCATCAAATCTGCATACGAACGGGAACTTATGGCGTTGGTTTTAGCGGTTCAACACTGGAGGCCGTACCTATTGGGTGTCAAATTTGTGGTCTATACAGATCAAAAGAGCTTGAAATTTTTGCTACAACAAAGGGTCTCTTCACCTGATCAACAAAATTGGGTGGTGAAGCTTTTAGGCTATGATTTCGATATAATTTATAAACCGGGTCGGGAGAATCGAGCAGCTGATGCGTTATCAAGACGGTCTGATGCAGGGAACCTGTTGCACACGCTCTCCTCTCCTATATGGATCCAAGGCTCTCAACTGCTTGAAGAAGCCAAAAATGATGCTGACCTGATGTTATTAATTCAAAAATGCCTCTCATTTCCAGAAAAATACCGAGGTTATTCTGTTAAAAATGGAATTTTATTTTATCAAGACCGTCTCGTCATTCCTCGTACTTCCAAATTTATTCCTGCACTATTTCATGAATTTCATGTCACGGCAACCGGTGGACATTCAGGTTTTTACCGTACGTATCGTCGTCTGGCGGCTAATTTGTATTGGTCAGGTATGACATCGACTATTAAGCGATTAATTCGAGAATGTGATGTTTGCCAAAGGTGTAAAGCTAGTTCGTTGGTTCCGGGGGGGTTACTACAGCCTTTAGAGATACCAGCTTTGGTATGGGAGGAACTTTCTATGGATTTATCACAGGATTGCCTCCTTCTCGAGGTTTCACCGTAATTTTTGTAGTGGTCGACCGGTTATCTAAATACGCCCATTTTATTCCTCTAAAGCACCCATACACCGCCAAAACAGTGGCTGAGATTTTTGTTAAGGAAGTTGTTCGCCTTCATGGGATCCCAAAATCGATTGTCAGTGATCGGGATCCGCTTTTCCTTAGCAAATTTTGGCAAGAGGTTTTTTGCTCCATGGGTACTAAACTTCAAATGAGTTCCGCTTATCATCCCGAGTCCGATGGTCAAACTGAGGTTATTAACCGATGTTTAGAAACATATTTACGCTGCTTTGCAGTTGATCAACCCAAGAATTGGGTTACTTGGATTCCTTGGGCAGAATTTTGGTATAACACCACGTTCCATGTTTCT
This sequence comes from Flaveria robusta, assembly GCA_025506415.1. Lineage (NCBI taxonomy): Eukaryota > Viridiplantae > Streptophyta > Magnoliopsida > Asterales > Asteraceae > Flaveria > Flaveria robusta. The sequence continues at coordinate 1,776,229 of CM046471.1, read as the reverse complement.
ACCGGGACTACCCCTTTTGAGACGGTGTATGGGCGGCGCCCTCCCTCCGTTTTTCAATTTCTACCCGGAGAAATTCGGGTGGAGTCGGTCGCTAGGGAACTTCAGGACCGGGATGAGGCCTTGAAACAACTTAAAATCCATTTATCCAATGCTCAAAGCTCCATGAAGTCTCAGGCAGATAAAAAACGTAGGGATGTTCATTTTGCGGTGGGTGAATGGGTCTATGTGAAATTAAAACCTTACCGTCAAATGTCCGTGACTGATCGTATCCACCAGAAGTTAGCCGCCAAGTTTTTTGGTCCTTTTCAGATAATCGAAAAAGTGGGTCCCGTAGCTTATAAACTGCAGCTTCCGGTGACTTCCAAAATCCATCCTGTTTTTCATGTTTCACTCTTAAAAAAAGCGGTCTCTTCCCCTGTGGAACCGGTGCTCCCGCCAGAATTGGATATGTCAAACTCTCCTCCTTTACGTCCACATGCGATCCTGGCGAATCGAGTCTTGCCGGATGGGTCGGTTTCTACGGAACAATGGTTGGTACAATGGCAAGGCCAATCTGCAGATGATGCGACTTGGGAGGATGCTGCGTGGGTGAAAGATCAATTTGGCAATATCAGTCTTGAGGACAAGACTGCTGTTGCAGGAGGGAGTAATGATGGAAAGCCAGTAATTAAAGGAAGCTCAAAAGAATTACTAGTTTATTCTAGAAGGGGTAAACATGTCAACCTTAAAAGTGACTGAGAGTTTGTTAAAAAGAAAAAGTACTATATATTAATAGTGATACAGGAGAGTGAGGTAGGCAGAGTTGTCAGATATGAGTGGCTCCTACTTTTTGTATGGAGAGAGAGCATAGCTCTGGTTGTTTCTGTGTTTTCTATTCCTAGTTTCTTAAATATATCAAGTTCTATTCTCTTTCGCTTCTTTTTCATCTTACTGTTTGAGATTTTCCTTTCATCAATATTCAATTTCCCATCAGGGTACCTTCTGTAGACGTGAACAACTCTGTACATCAACAACATTTTTTGAGGTTTTCACAAACTCATCTTTAGATACAACCTGAAAAGTTAGAATTATTCTTATCCAAATGAAAAGCAAGGACCCGACACAAAATAAATAAATAAAAACATCCTAACTCTTACTCCGGTACCACTGCAAGGGGCATCCAACAAAACCATATCTGTTGTGTTGTGTCCTAGAACTTTGGACAGCAAAAGTTAAATTAAAGAGAAAAAGGGTAACTGAAAAATACAATCCATGAAAGAGAGAATAAGGCATTTAAAGCTATAATCTAACACAAAAGGATTAAGCCTCAATCCAGTTCAGACATATGATGAGTCTGAAAAGCTAACCTCCCTACCAGGCTACCATAATAGCTGCAATATACCGTTAGGTTTTGTTCATCACCTGCGACTAAACATAACAAATATTTGCTAATTACCTTCAACTGTTGACGATTGATGAATGATGATTATGAAGTTGGAATGTAGGATGTTTTTATGTGTGGATATCAGTCTTAAGAAACCAGTACGACGATCACACTCGATAGAATCAATGAGGCAATGGACATTGAACACTGATGCACTATGACATAACTGATAAGGCTGCTCAACGGAGTAACGGATGATGAAATCTGCTTCCTATCACATCATCATGTCGTTTCATAATCCAATGAGAGTTGAGACCTTTGATCTCCAATGCTTAACCTAGTTACATGTTCTTTTTGAAAAGCTAATCACCAAAAGAAATAGAACCTATGCAAGACATTAAAACAAAACATCATATTGTTGGGTTTGTGAAGACTTTGAGCTTTGGCCTATGTTTAGTTTTTTTTTTTATTAGGTTATAAACCCTAACTAGTCATTATATATATTCATGTCATGTATTTATAATCTTAGCACTGAGCAAATAAAGAAAACCCTAGTTGCAGCCTGTGAACGTAGGTCACACCGACCGAACCACGTAAAATCCTTGTGTCGTTTATTTTCTGTTTTCTGCGTGATAATCGTTTGTGCGGGTTCGTGTGTTGGTTCCGCTACGCCGCTTGAAACCTAACAAGTGGTATCAGAGCTTAGGCTCGTTGAACATACGGTTGCATGGAAAACGATTCGAAGGAAGCTTTTTTTCTTTTTTCTATCCGAAGATTGTCGTTGCCATTTTCGGTGCTCGTGTGGAATTGTGATCAAGCAATAAAAGAGATCAAGTTTCTTTGAAATTTGTGCCTTTAAGAAAAAGGGTTTTTGGTGTTGTTTGTACGCAGCTCAAAACAAAATAATAAAATAGTGTTATTTGTTGTTTTTTTTGATTTGGGGTTCTGCGCAAGAAAGAAAAGGAAAAGCATTAAAAACATTTGTCTTTTTTGGGGTTTGCGACAACCAAGAAACAAAAGGCAGATTGTGATCTTTTCTTTTTTTGGTGATTTATGCCTTCACAAGTAATCAAGAACATCGAGCGAAGGTTAGTACAAAGTTAAACTGTTTGAAGTCGTCGATTAGGGTTTGGTAAAGAACTCTTGGATTCGTCGAGTAAAGGTTAGAGTTTTGTGTTTTCAAGTTTCAATTTGTTTTTGACTGGTTATTATCAACTGTTTGAGGAACAGTGTTTAGTGAAAGAAAAGTACGTTCGGGTTTAGATTTGTCTACAAGGTTTATTGTAGGAGCAAATCGGTCAATTGACAGTGTTCAGTAGAACAGCCGTCAAGTTCAGGCCCGTGCCATTGCTGTGTCTGTTCACTGTTTCGATTTGCTTCTTGTTTGCTGTTTGAGATGGCTGAAGACGGGAAGGTTGTGATCGAAAAATTTAACGGTTCTGATTTCAGTTGGTGGAAGATGCAAGTAGAAGCATTGTTATGTCAAAAGGACTTGGATATGGTACTAGGAAAAAAACCTGAGAAAATAAAACAAGCTGATTGGGAATCAAAGGACAAAAAGGCTCGCGCGGTTATTAAATTGGCTTTGACGAAAAATGTTGCTTTTAACATTATTAAGGAAACCACGGCTCGTGGTATGATGTCTGCTTTGTCAAATATGTATGAGAAACCGTCTGCGGCGAATAAGGTGTTTTTGATTCGGGAGCTCGTGAACACAAAGATGAAAAAAGGAAGCTCAGTGACTGCTCACATCAACAATTTAAATTCAATCTTAACAAGATTTGTATCTGTTGGAATTAAATTTGATGATGAAGTTCAGGCTCTACTGCTGTTGTCGTCTCTGCTTGAGAGTTGGTCTGGAACTGTGACTGCAATTTCAAGTTCTACGGGGACTAAAGGTTTCACTCTTGATGGTATTCAGGATCTAATTATGGGTGAAGATGTAAGAAGAAAGAACTCGGGTGAATCATCGAATAGTGAGCTGTTAAATGTTGGCAGGGGTCGGGATAATAACAAGAACAGTGGGAGTCGGGGTAGGAGTTCATCTAAACCTAGAAAGAATGTGAAGTGCTGGAGCTACAATGAGGTGGGACATGTTAAGAGTCAGTGTCCGAATAAGAAAGAATTGAACACTGCTATTGGGAATGTTTCTGATGCTGATGCATTGATACTCAGTGTGGAAAACAATGTGGACTCTTGGTCAATGGATTCAGGGGCTTCGTTTCACGCCATGGACAACGGGGAAACGATGGTGAATCTGAAACATGGTGATTTTGGAAAGGTACGATTAGCTAATGACGAGATACTTGAGGTAACGGGCATGGGGGATATTGATCTGGTTACTTCGTTGGGAACTACATGAAACCTGAAGAATGTTAGGGTGATTCCGGGGCTGAAGAAGAAACTGATTTCTGTTGGTCAGCTGGATGAACAAGGACTGGAAGTAAGGTTTGGTGGTGGTAAATGGAAGGTGATCAATGGTAATCTAGTTATTGCTCGTGGTATAAAGCATGGGTCATTGTATATGGTTGAGGTACCTGCTGAGGGATGTATGACCGTCCCGGTTAAGCACGACAAAATCTGGTTCGCTAAATCTGGTGCTAAGAGAGTTCATTTTGCAAACGTGAAGTCTGGAGCAGGGATGTTAGGTGAACGAGTTCGAAAGTCTAAACCATTCAGGGGATTTGGTGACAGTGGGAGCACGGGACGTGTTCCGGGAACAGTTACAAAGAAATGTTGGGTTTTAAAGGCTACGAGTGAAAAATTCTCTCCTAGTGATTGTTTGCTGAATTTGGAGAGTGATGATGATCCTTGGTGTATCTTTGAATCCGGTGGAATGTCCAAATCGGTTAAGATGGAGGACGAGTCGTTGGCGGTACTGGTCACGACTGAGTTGGAGCTCGGGGTAGCTTCAACTGGCCCTTCTGGTACTTGATGATGAGGGGGTCGCTGCAACTAGAAGATGTGATGAAGTCTTAGCTTGTTCTTTGGGAACTGGAGGCTTGAAAGACTTGTTTGAAGATTACTGAAGTTACTAGACGACTGGGTTGCTTTGTACTTGAATGGCGGGCTAGAATTTATCGCAAAGCCTTCAAGTGGGAGATTGTTGGGTTTGTGAAGGCTTTGGGCTTGGGCCCATGTTTAGTTTTCTTTTTTATTAGGTTATAAACCCAAATTAGTCTCTATATATATCCATGTCATGTATTTGTAATCTTAGCATTGAGCAAATAAAGAAAACCCTAGTTGCAGCCCGTGGACGTAGGTCACACCGACCGAACCACGTAAAATCCTTGTGTCGTTTATTTTCTGTTTTCTGCGTGATAATCGTTTGTGCGGGTTCGTGTGTTGGTTCCGCTGCGCCGCTTGAAACCTAACACACATAACATAGCAAACAGGTGAAAATTATGAAAAAGTTAAGATTCATTACTTTTATCCATTTGCAGTAATCAAAACTGACAGCAGGTTGGTCTTGAGTCACTAGGTAGTTGCTACCATTTCTCTACCAAAATTTAATCCAATAAGATGAGCTTCAATGCCAATCCTTTAGATTATTGTAAATAGATTGAACTACATAAATCTGTTAGGAATAAAATATTACCCAAATTGACCGATTGAGGTGTAAACACAGTGATATTGCCACCTATAAACAAATGTATCACAAACGGAAAGTACAAACCTTATGTATCATAAATTTAAAAATCGAGTTGCTTATAAATAAAATTGTTATTATAAACAATTGGAACATGAAAAAGAACCTAGAGTAACCTAATAAACAGCAAACAATATAGATTTTTGAACAAATATACAATAAGAATATACTCACCTCTAACAATGCACTGTACCCTGTATTTAGATGACATTTCATCATACTTGGAGGGGCTAGAAAAAAGCAAAACCAAAATAAGACCATAAAAATCAGTAACACAGTACTAAACATGCAACATGTCATCATAAGCTGTTAAATCCTTACAAGCTGTTACAATGATAATCTTAAAGGTAAGTAAATATGATGCTTCACCCAGTGGAAGATCTTGAGAAACATGAACAGTTAGAGCAATTGGAGACCAATATATCTAGAGGATAAAGAATATAGAACTACAATAAGTCAGTATCTAATTTGGAAAATAACTAACATAACATAAACATGTGCATGTATACTTTGTTTCTTGATGATTTGCAATAGAATTAATGTTTGCCCACCTGTACGAGTTGAGATTAATCATGATATTAAAATATAACAAGCTAAATCACATCAGATAAAAAGTCATTAGACAAATTCAATACTCGCATATTCTTTGTGGTGGCAATCTTGAACCTCTCCTCTATCTCCATACAATACTTGATTTTATTTATGATCATGTGATTTAGAATATCTAGCACATAACATATATAAGATAACAAATCATAATTACAAAGTTGGTTGTTGATTAGGTTCATTAGTACATAATATATTAGCATAGTACAGACTTACAATACCTCATAGGATGATAACTCATGGATGCTTTAAAGTCAAAAGTCAAAAATGAAGAGGATACTTGGGTCTACAACTTCAGCCAAACTATTCGAGTTCAATAATAGTATGAACCCTTTACCCTAAAAAACAAATCCCAGTACTTTTATAATCTTTAGAAGATATAAGAACTGATGTATAAAAAAAATAAAAAAATTAACAGATAATCATCAAGTCTGTCACTCTTTTTAAAGAAAACAGAACCTATATTGTTAAAAGCAATTTAACATCATTCTCTTGATATTGATCCTATAATGCATAATTTCCTTGTGAGATACAAGCTAAGATAATAGACCAAAAAGTTGTTAAAGATTTTAAAGAAAAAAACCTTGTTTTTGTTGGATTGTTTCATCATAATCTATGTAACAAAAAATACAAACTGATGAGACATGTAATCATAGAATAATAGGCAATAAGAAAATTTCTTACCTTCAAAGTCTCATTATGCGTAGTGGCATTATTCATCAGAAGCAGAGGAATATTGCACCCAAATTGAAATGATTTGATCCTGTTGTTTCATCTTTTAGGTCTACAGCGATTGTTACAAACTGATGGTTCCTAAATCAAGAACCCGAAAAACGAATAGCCTGATGAAATCGAAGAACAAACATGTAACACACTCACCAATGCTTATTGCAGCGATTGGTAAACAATATGTTTTACTGATGATTGATGATGATTTCTTCCAAAATTGCAACAGTTTTCTCCGATTGCCATTGCAACATCACCAAAACATAAAAGATTGGAGGTTTATCAAATCATAGAAACGCTAAATGCAAAATAAATGAAACTAAAGGGCAATCTCCGATGAAAACAAATGAAGAGCTACATAAAACGATAAACTGATCAGGAGATGGGTCATTAGGGTTTTGGTGTGGCTCGTATTAGGGTTCAGATCAGATGTGATTATTATATACTGATTTGGGGATTTTCTTGTGACCGTTGCAGACAAAATCACAATGACACTCGATTAAAATTTAAAAAGATAAAACCGATTATGATATGGGTCGGGTCGGGTCGAATGTGAGGTTGCGGACCGGGTGTGGATCCGGTTTGATGACCCAGATCTGCTATATTTGTTCCCTTTTTTATATAATCATTTCCTTTTATACAAAATCCTTTGAGAATTCACGATATAGCATTCACACTTCCTTTTTTCATTAAATTTTTATTTATTTTTTAAAACGTCTCATATCTTATTTTTTGTTTTTATTTCTATTCAATTAAATAACATTTTTTTAATTAATTTTTACTTTTCAAACTCAAAAAAATTATAAGGGATGATGATTATAAGAATATAAGGACTCCAATATGATTTCACTAGCTTTAGTAAATTCGTGTATTACACGGGTTGAATAAATAAAATATTAAATAAAATAAAATTTTATTAATTATAAAATAACATTTAAAGATAAGATATAATTAAAATTACATATGAGTAAGAATTGTAAGTGATAAACAATGATATTAACTTTTTAAACTTTTGTTTTTAAGCTTTTTTTTGTTTCAAAAAATATATTAAATATTTTTTTAAAAACAAACCGTCTAAGTAATAATAATTTTCAAAAATTGTCTTACAATAACTCAATTTTAATTATTTTTTGTTTATTAAATTTATTTATTTCGTATTTAAAAAGTTTGATGTTTTAGAAAAAAATCTTTTTATAAAATTTTGTTTCTTTTAAATAATATTAATAAAGAAATTTCTTGCTTAACTTATTAAAAAATTGTTTTTAATTTAAAAAAAATCATTACTAATTAATGTAGTAATTAATAGGAGAGAGAAGCAAGAAAATTTTGATAAGGATTAATGTGGTGATGGCATGTGTTATTCTTAGAGCATTCACAACCCACCCTCCATCTTCATATCTATAATTACACTAAAAATCACTATTTTTTCTCTCTTCTTTTCAATAAAATAATATTTTTTTTATACTTTTATCATTACATTTTCTCTCTTTTCCACTCACAACCACTTTCAACAGATATTAAAAAATTAATAGAGATGAACAGTATTTTATCAAATATAGAGATGAACAGTAACATGTTCTCTATCCTCCACTCACAATCACTAATAATCATTCTCTATAATATAAAGAACACACTCATATATTTATGGAGAACCGGCTGTGAATGCTCTTAGTTTCCTTTTTATTATAATAGATAGATTTAGTCGTTTTGATTTTTAACCTCTTTTATTTACTTTATAATTTAATGTTGACATTAATTTCCTTTTTACCTAATTAAATTACGCTAGCTCTATATTACTCGCCCTCCACAGCAGATTAATTTTGTGTAAAAATAAACACAATGCAAAAATGTATTTGGTGTTTAAGAAAATGATGCCACTTTGTTGTGAATATAAGTGTTCACGAGCATGAAATCTAATTCAAAAACAAAAAATCGGGATATGTTTATAAATTTATTTGGATATCAAGTATAGGAGTAAAATAATATATAAAGTTATTAAAAGCTTAAAATATGAAAGCTTAAAGTAAGAAAAAACTCAAAACTAAAATTCACTAGATAAAATAGGTACTATTTATCGTTTTATCCCCATCCATTTTAATATATATAATTAAATTATGTATCTAAATTCGTATCTAATTAACCTTTTGAAATATAAATCTACGCCATTTCTTTTTAGATTTATAATTCAGCTTTTATACGTTAGATTACCATATATTTCTCATCTTTAATAACGTTCTTAAATTAATTATCAAAGTTTTATTCCATTTAATTAACATTATACCTAGATCATTACTTAATTATTTATTTATTTTTACTGCAAAGCGAAGCTTAGCTCTTTTTAACAAGCTTTAGCCAAATTCCAACCAACCTATGCCTACAATCCCAAGAACTACATTAACCTAAAAAATTTAGTGACACCAAGACTCCCAACCCATATTACCTATTCTCGAACAATTCTTTACACATGAAAAAGACAATTCGTAGATTGCCATAAAACAATTAAACAACGATGTTATCTTGCCATTCAAAATCCTCTTGTTTCTCACCAAACAAATGTTCCAAATGATTAAGTGAATAATTTTCTTCTTGTGATCCTCAGCCGGAAGCAAATTTCACATAGCTAAGAGTTTCTCTAACTATGGAGAAGCAGACAAAAATAGAAATCTTACACCAAGCACAAATTTGACACCATATGGACTTTGGCTGCATCTTCTTCAAACAACCCACAATTGATTCATAACGGATTATGGACTGCCACATTTCTTGTTGATAGAGCCGAATATGTTGTGATTATACCGTCTAAAGCTCTCCAAACCAAAATTCTACACTTGAAGGGTGCCCAAGGATTCTAATAAAATTCAACGTCCGAAAAAGAAAGCCCATTCCCATCTTTCAATTGATCCTTAATATGTTTCACCGGAGACGAGATATCTTTTCTTTGTACCGGCCTTAATACATCTATGAGGCAACTTAGATCCCTATGAGGGATATTTGGAACCTTCCATGCCCTATTCAAACTTATGCTTTCCCCTCAAAATCATTATTTATTTATCTCTATTATTTTTAAAATTTAAATTTTGCTATTACGATATTGATCTTAAATATGTTAACTCTTGATCGTTGGAGAATGGGCGCATACAAATAATATTCTCACGGACTTCTCTCATGTGTTACCGCTTAAGTCCGGGTTAAGGATTGTTAAAGACACTTCAACCCGACAACAAAACTTAATCGATTGAAGTCTAGAGTAATTGAATGTAAAACAAAGTTTAATTTAAAAGTGACATGTATATGAGAGAGTATTATAGTCGATTGTGCACTTCTATTTCAAAATAAAATCTTTTATCAAATAAGAAACATATTCTGTCCTCACCTAAATGTTTTTTTAATTTTTAATTTTCCCTTGAAGGAAGTTAATTAAATGGTAGCAATTTTTATAGAACAACATTTTTAAGGATTGTTTAGTTAAATGGCAGCAAGAAACTATTCATGTTGGATGATGTTATTTCGTTCATAACATGTAAAAAAAAATCATGGTATCGGAATTTTAGAAATTGAAGATGTAGTGAGCGGTATAATGTCGAACTCAGTAAATTTTTTTGGGGGTTGATTTTCTTTAGATCTTTAGTGTATGTTCACTTGTGTTAAAATTTTTGTTTGGGTTTGGTTGGGTCACATATATAAAATACAACATCATTATTAATATTATTAAACAAACTGAAAAGTTAAAAACTTAAACTATTTAAAGTGGTTTAACTAATTGTCTTAATTAAAATGTCACCTAGATGTCATGTAGGCAAAAATAATTTCACTAAACCCACTTTTAAATCAAATTGAGTGGTTTTAACTAAATACAATTATTATTCAATTGTTTTTTTAATATTCAATAAACATAATAATTTTAATTAATATAACCACACAATAAAATACTATAACATTTTCACATTTTAATGAATAATAAAATACTATAACATTTTCACATTTCACAATAAAATAGTTTTAAAAGTTAATAGTGTTACAAGTAGAAGTCGGTACACAATTCCTTTGTGCTTGTGTTGTCGTATGTCAAAATTACTATCCCCTCGACTCCTTATCACCATATATAAAAACTACTAATCCTGTTGTTTGTAAGTGGCAATACAAATTAAGGAAAGATGCTCAAGGTAATATTACTCGGTATAAGGCTCATCTTGTCACAAAAAGTTTCCATCAGCAGCCTAGTATTGACTACCATGAGACCTTCGGTTCGTCACTAAAGCAACAACCATTTGAACTATTCTATCTCTTGTTGTTACTCGCAGATGGTCTATTCGTCAAATAGATGCCCAAAATGCATTGTTACATGGAGATCTGAAAAAACTATCTACATGAAACAACTTTTATGATTTATGGAACCCACCAAATGTTATATATTTTTGAAGAGGACTGTTGTAGTCCCTAAGCTTTTTCCAATTAAGCACATGACTACATGTATAGGCACTACCAAACAGCCCAATTGATTAGCAAATTTCCTTCCCTGGGTCTCACACAACGATAAAAAAATACAAGTACGATAATGGGCTGCTAAGGGACTTTTCTCAGTATAAAAAACTACCTTGCTATGATTGTGGTCATGAACAGCGAGGGCGACGGTACGTGTTGTGACACCCCCTTACAATCATGGTACTTCAACTTACAGGACTAATTTCTCATAGAACATTAAGCTCAAACAACTGGGCAGCCACACCAACCTCTCAAAGTGCGCACCAATTTCTCCTAGCCCCTTCTGATCACAGCCGCCAATTATAGTTAATTTCTTCGCCCGCCCCCATCCTTTAATTCTGGTGCCATCAATTTCATCTATTTTGGCAGCACCCTCAATCCCATCTCCTATTTACGTTGTTTCGATCAATGATCCCACCACTAATGTCGGATCCGTGATGCTGAAGAGGGTCATGCTCGGACCCTTGCGATTCCTCCTCCCCCATATTCTACAAATCATAGTCTGATTCTTCACTGTTTCGATCATATGTTCACCTAAGCTTTAATTTCTTCAGCATCGTCCCTCAAAGATGCAATAATGGCATCTAATTTTGCTATAATGGTTGCTAGCTGATCTGCCAAATTCCTAGTTGCAGGTGCCATTCGATTTCCCGACAATAGAACCATTGATAAGATCTGAAAATCGAAGGCTTTGATTCACCAAAACAAATTACAAGAACAGCCACATTAGAGAGAGCAAATCTCCATATTCTAAACATAAACCGATTAATAATATTCAAGACTGGTTTTTTCATAAAACAAAGCACACATGTAAAGCCTAAAACTTATATGGCAGTTTTCTCCACTCCCCCCACTAACCGTTGGAACCGGTTTGACTTGGCAACGGGTCAAAGATGAGGATTGGGTTCGTATCAATTGATAAGTGTCCAGCGGGTCAGTCCTACATACCCAACCCAGAACAGCAGACCCAGACCCATGAACAGATGGGTAATCCGATTAATCTAGGTCAACAAGGGAATTCTTCTGGTCAGATCCAATTGGGAAATAATGGCTAAGTGGGGGAGTGGGTAGCAGTTGCATAACTGCTTGTAAGCAGTAGTATTTAAGGATGTTTTTTTGTTTTGTTTCCTGTTAAGTTTTATTATCAGTATTGTCATTTGTAATTGGAGTCCTACCCTGCTCGAATTAGATTGTTTCTGTCCTTTATTTTAAAGTAATCTATAAGCGACTTTTGTGTTCGTATCATTTGGTTTCATTGTCGGGAATTCCTCGAAGGCTGTGGTTCCTACCTTGATCAAGTCATTTGAGTCCCTCAAGGATGATGTGGTTGCCCTCAAGTCACGGGATATCACAAGAAGCAAATCCAATGGAGGCTTCGATGGGTATGAAGAAGACTCTTCCCGAAGATGCAATCACGAGGATGGATTCTAAAAGCGGAAAACATTTCCGATTTTATGATATTGTAGGGAATGATAGGGTTGACGTGGCCCTCTACGCATCTTGAAGGGGAGGAATTGGACCTACACTCGTGATTATCTGCCGATCAGTCGATAGCTTATTGGGAGGACCTCATCCATTCTTTGCACAAGAATTTTGGTTCAGCTGAGTTTCAAAACCCGGACGAGTTTCTTTGCAACATTAAAGAGATTGGTAGTGTTCAAGAATACCGAAAAGAATTTGCTAAGAGACCTGCGCGGGTGTCGTTCTGGGAGTTTTTTTTTAATGGCCTTAAAGACAAGTTAAAGTTCGATGTTCGTATCCATAAGCCACGTACGAACTACAAAGCAACGAGTCTTGCCATGGAGTATGAAACAAAGCTGGAGCAGGCGCGAATAGGAAAGGGTTATGTTGGGGTTACAGACGCCAAGCCTCCTACTACTATGATTCCTACAACCACCCCTCTTCTTCATATTTCTAAGACTAAAAAACAAACCCGATATCAAAAAGGGGATTGTTTAGAACGGAAGATTCAAAACAGGCGGTCACTACCATGGATGTGAATGCAAAATTATGCCTAAAGGATGACAACCTATAGAAAAGTCCAACATTATAACAAAAACTAATTGGAAGCTTGATTTATTTAACTTTAACACGTCCGGATATTGCCTTCCTGGTGGGTGTCCTAAGTAGACTTATGCAACAGCCTAGGAAACCACACCTATATGCAACAAAACATGTTTAGAGATATGTTAATGACATATCAGGATACAGTGTTAAGTTTAAAAGAGAGTCATAGATTGAGTTGAAGGGTTTTTGTAATGCTTACTATGCCGGAGACCCAAATGAAAGACGATCAACTACCGGATGTGTCTTCTTTATTGGAGATAGAGTTGTTTTGTGGGCAAGTAAGAGGCAACCGCCAGTATCCTTATTGACCCTTATCGACTACTAAAGTAGAGTACAGAGCATCTACAGTGCCTGCTCAAGAATTGGTGGTTTGGCTGGTTTGTTTTATAAAAGAGCTAAATCAACCAGGCAATGAGCAGGTTACAACTACAAATCAAACACTAGTTCACAAATAATAATGATGATGTACTAGAAATCTTGATGATGATCTTTTAAGTGGTGATATAGAAGAAGCGGAAGCTATTAAATCACCTGTTAATTCACCACACACACCTTTCATTCCACCAACATATACTTATGAACCTAATTCAACAAAAATCTTTCTAGATTCATTGTATTCGGAAGAATCAACACCAATACGAGGTTTTGGAACTTCGCAAGCATTAATGAATGAGCATCGCAAGTAGAGATGGATGAATTTGTTAGTGGCAAAAGAACCAAGAACATGTAAAGGAAGCAACAGAAAATGAAAAGTGGAATGAAGTTATGAAAGTTGAGTTGGAATTAATCAATAAAAATAAGTAATTACCCACGTAACCATCCCAACCAACCTGTTTTGATTAGCACAAAAATTTATCCATTTTGAACCATCCACGTAACCAATTTCACTACTTGCCCATATTGCCAAGTTGCACACCTCTAAATCTTGGCAAATGATAGTAAAAAGGAATTGTAAATATTCCCTCCAGTTGAATAAAATGGAAACATAATATCCCTAGACTATACACAATAAACATTTAAACTTTTGGATATAAACATACCATTTTGACCCAACCATGTCTTGACCAAATCCCCAACCCGCTCATTAAATGTACACCTCAACAAATTGTATTCTAAAATGCATAAAAATTCCAAAACTCAATTTAACAAAAAGAAAATAGACTATCAACAATATAGTATTTGTAATTATTTCAATAAATGCTTAAAAAGGTAACTTTAAAACAATAAGTGCTCAAATTTAAGGGCAATCTCAAATGGTAAATAGCTAGTTACGTAGAACCAAAAACCAAGGTAGGATGGAAACTGTTACCTTAATCGTTTGAGTAGCCCAAGGAAAGAGATTGTTACCTTGATCCTTTGGTCACGGGAATCAAGATCAGAATTCAAAGCTACGCAATACGATAGCTAAAGGGAAGGTCGAAATTGTTACCATAATCCTTATTCGCAAAGTAGCCAAGGGATAAAAATTTCACCAATAACAAGAACCTAGACTAAAATTTATGCATTCTCAAATAAAAATGAACAAACAATTAAAACATGATGATAAACCAAGGTAAGGACAAAATTGTTACCTTAATCACTGGTGGCCCACTAATCCATATTGTTACCTTAATCATGTAGTCAATAAAATCAGATCAGAATTTTAAGTGAATGAAAACGAATGAACGGTTATATAGAACAATAAACCTAGAGAGGGTTGAAAATGTTACCTTCATTGTTGAGTAACCCACAAATCAAATTATTTGCTTTAGCTGCAATACTTTTTTTATCTAGCATTGCTAGTAACCCGCAGAATGAAATGGTTTGCTTTAGTTGCCAAAATCATTATCTGAATATAAGGGTTGTCAAATAAATGAAATACAGAATGATAAACCAAGGGAAGGTCGAAATTGTTAACTTAATCACTGAGTAGCCCACGGATCAAAAATGTTAGAATAATCCTTTGGTGAGCAGAAACAAAATCAGAATTTAAAGGGAACTTCGAATGAAAACGAATGAACACTTATATAAAACAAAAACCGGGGGGTCGAAATGTATCTTAATCATTGCCCCTTAAATTTGAAGGCAATAATGTTAGAATCAAAATCAGATTATAAAGGCAACTTGCCCATGGGCCGAAATATCTAAATAGTCCCATCAAACAAAAGCATACTTACCAGAATGGACAAAAAATGTTTACGTCAAACCCAACCTTACTAAGTTTGACCCATACAAAAGAAGCATATTTCGACTAATAACCCCGCATCCACATAATGTACAAGACCCTATAATCTTGATGAAAGCAGTCTACTTAATGCTAACAACCATCTTAAAAGTTATTAAAAAAACAAAATTCATATCCACATAACATTTGAAACACTATGATCTTGATGAAAACCGTCTACTCAATGCAACAACCAACTTGTTCAATTTATTAAAGAAAATGAAGTTGACAAGTAGGAAAACATAATATGTATAATCTCTTACTTTTTCATTTGAAGAGTGCACAAATGAATGCATCGAGATGATCTTTAAAAACAACTATAAGCTTAAAGCGCAAAAAAGAATAAACTATAGCATCCAAAAATGAAGCACACAAATGAAACTCTGCGCAACCTGAGCTGCTATGAATACTTCAGCCATAGATAATAATGCCCAGAAAACTAGTGGTTGTGACTAGATAGTGGAAATATAAATTATCACTCATAGAAAATCCACATTTCATCCAAAGTATACCTTAAAACATAAAACATGCCAAGTCATTTCATAAAAGGATTTAAACTTTTGTAAAACACCAATTACCCAACCCAACCAACCTGTTTTGATTAGCACAAATAATTTATCCATTTTGAACCATCCACGTGTAACCAATTTCATTACTAGCCCATATTGCCAATTTGCACACCTCTAAATCTTGGCAAATGAGAGTAAAAAAGAATTGTAAATATCCCCTCCAGTTGAATAAAATAGAACCATAATATCCCTAGACTATCACAATAAACATTTAAACTTTTGGATATAAACATACCATTTTGACCTAACCATGTCTTGACCAAATCCCCAACCCATTCATTAAATGTACACCTCAACAAATTGTATTTCAAAATGCATAAAAATTCCAACGTCAAATTAACAAATAAACAATTAGACTATCAACAATATAGTATTTGTAATTATTTCAATAAATGCTTAAAAAGGTAACTTTTGAACAATAAGTGTTCAAAATTTAAGGGCAATCTCCAATGGTGAATAGTTAGTTATGTATTATGTAGAACGATAAACCAAGGTAGGATGGAAACTGTTACCTTAATCGTTGAGTAGCCCAAGGAAAGAAATTGTTACCTTGATCCTTTGGTCGCGAGAATTAAGATCAAAATTTAAAGCTATGCAATACGATAGCTAAAGGTGAAACTGTTACCATAATCCTTATTCGCAAAGTAGCCAATGGATCAAAATTTCACCAATAACAAGAATCTAGACTAAAATTTATGCATTCTCAAATAAAAAATGAACAAACAATTAAAACATAATAATAAACCAACGTAAGGACAAAATTGTTACCTTAATCACTGGAGACCCACGAATCCAAATTGTTACCTTAATCATGTAGTCAATAAAATCAGATCAGAATTTTAAGTGAATGAAAACGAGCGAATGGTTATATAGAACGATAAACCTAGAGAGGGTTGAAAGTGTTACCTTCATTGCTGAGTAACCCACAGATCAAATTATTTGCTTTAGCCGCAATAATATTTTATCTAGCATTGCTAGTAACCCGCAGAATGAAATAGTTTGCTTTAGTCGCCAAAATCATGATCTAAATTTAAGGGTTGTCAAATAAATGAAATACAAAATGATAAACCAAGGGAAGGTCAAAAATGTTAACTTAATCACTTAGTAGCCCACAAATCTAAAAAGTTAGAATAATCCTTTAGTCCGCAGAATCAAAATCAGAATTTAAAGGGAACTTTGAATGAAAACGAATGAACACTTATATAAAACAAAAACCGAGGGGGGTAAAAAAATGTATCTTAATTGTTGCCCCTTAAATTTAAAGGCAACAATGTTAGAATCAAAATCAGAATTTAAAGTCAACTTGCCCCTAGGTCTAAATATCTAAATAGTCCCATCAAACAAGAGCATAATTACCAGAATGGAGAAAAGATTTTAGGTCAAACCCGACCTTACTAAGTTTGACCCATACAAAAGAAGCATATTTCGACTAATAACCCCACATCCACATAATGTACGAGACCCTATAATCTTGATGAAAGCAGTCTACTTAATGCTAACAACCATCTTGAAATTTATTAAAGAAAACAAAATTCATAGGTAGAAAAACGTAACATGTATTATCTCTTACTTCTTCACTTGAAAAGTCCATAAAAAGTCCATCAAGATGATCTTTGTGGAGTATTTATCCTAGAAATCTAGGAATAGCGGTTCAAAGGTATCTAGATCAGAATTTAAGTGAATGAAAACGAATGAAGGTAGGTTTATATAGAATGAAAACCTTAGGGAGGACCAAGATGTGGCCTTCATCGCTGAGCAGCCCTCGATTGAAATTGTTTCCTGTAGTCACCAAAATCAATATCAGAATTTAAGGGCAATCAATAATGAAAACAAAAGAAAACTGATAAAGCAAGGGAGGGCAGAAAAAAGGACCTTAATCGTGTAACAGCGCACGGATCAAAATTGTTAATGTAATCCTTTTGTCATCAGAATCAGAATCCATATTTAAGGGTTATATACAATTGTTCTACCTCTTTTAAGTTATGAAGACAACATATGACTCTCAAGTTGAGGACAAGAATCAAAACTAGAACATGAGTGCAAGCGGGCAGGGAGTTTAAAATTCTGAGAGTACAATTAATAATAATTAAAGAAATACCTGAACATGATTCTCCCCTAAATTAGTCAGTAATTATGGACTCTTGTAATTTATGATTGCTAGCCATATTAGGAGTGGCTCATTAAGTGTTTAATTGTCTACAACTAGTTTAGATCACAATCTAATGGACTCGCGAAGAGAAAAACACATTTGAATAAAATAGAAATCTAATTATTTATTATTTTTTGAGAGCATAGAATATATATTATCAGTATATTTCCACAATATCAGTTTATGCTGCACCTAGGGCAAAAAGGTATCCCCATGTTGATGCTACAAATATTAGGTCCAATGTTGTGATAGGAACCATACAAGTTTATGTCTAACAGGTTCAAGGCACCATCTTTTAGCGCAATGTATCGAAAACATTGACAAATGTGGTAATATTGTTATTAGATCCTTCAGCCCAAGACACTCTAGCAGAAAGAAGTTAATTAAAAGATAGAAATTTGAACCATTATACCGTAAAAATGCCCTACAAGCAAGCTCTCCTAGAGATCCTCCAATGACTAAAAATCATCATTGACTGCTAGAGTACTAATCTGGGTTTGTGTAAAACCTTCCAGCATACTCCCAGCATGTTTCTAGAATCTAGATGACAACAGATCATATAAATAAATGTACATTAAGAACATATAATTTCAAATGAGGTAAAAATTAAGAAAGATCACCAAATTGTTAAAAATAAACTTAAGATACCTCAGTAGCTGCTACATGACAAAAATAGACCCTGGTTAAACTCTGTGATAATGACAACAGATCATCATTGACTGCTAGAGTACTAATCTGGATTTGTGTAAAACCTTCCAGCATACTCCCAGCATGTTTCTAGAATCTAGATGACAACAGATCATATAAATAAATGTACAATAAGACAATATAATTTCAAATGAGGTTAAAGATCACCAAATTGTTAAAATAAACTTAAGATACCTCAGTAGCTGCTACATGACAAATATAGACCTTGGTTAAACTCTGTGATAATGATAACCAATCCATGTTTGATTAGTATTTAAGACATGAAATATACATTATGTTTAGAGGTAGCCAACACCAGGTTCCTTACAGTATAAATAATCAAGATATCCATATTGGAAAAGATGACAAATGGACACGCAGGCGATATGAATCAACCGAAATAGTTATTTTGTCCAAAAGATGACAAAGATATATTAATTTTTTTCGTCTACTAGTATTTTTATATATAATAAATTCGTTGAGTATGAACAAAAAAGTTGTAGCTTTTCAATAAGCTAAAATTTTGACAAAAATGATTTAGAAGGTTTTATGCATTGATAATACACTTTGGACCTATTTCAACCCTTTAGACTAGTTCCATTTTGTAGCCAACTTTTTCTGTCTTACCTATTAGAGATAAAAACAGATCAGGCAGCAACCCATTCATGAGTGAACTGATAAAGAAGAGACCTTACATATCAGTTACGTTAATTGTTAATAATCCAAACAGAAATTACTAGAAAAAAGAGGTATAATTTCCAAACTTTAAGCAAAATAGTGGTCAAAAGTAAAATGTTGCACGCACCAATCTTGTATTGTGAAAAGGGTCATAAATAGTTGGCACCCGTCTGCTTTTGTTACTTGATATACACACAGATGAACACATATACACCTATAAACGCACCATATATAACGCATACACATATAGACACCTAAATATCATACACAAATAGACACAAGGTAAACAGAAATTGCTACCTTAATCGTTGTGTAACCACAAATCGAATGAAAACTTAGATAAAACGATAAACTAAGAGGCCCCTGTTCGGAGAAGAAGAACCTCAACGATTGACGGAGGATTGGTCTCCGGCGACAACTCTTTGTGACAGCGGCGAGGTTGATGACGTCAGAGGTTGCGCAGTGGTGGAAGAACGATGTGATTAGGGTTTTGGAGTTGCTCCATTAAGGCTAAGATGCATCATTTTATACTGATTTGGGGATTTTCTTGTGACCGTTGGGGATTGGGGAATCAGAAGATTATACGATACTAGCATTAAAAAACCCGTGTATCACACGAGTTGGATAATTAAAAAATTATATTATATACATTTATAATTATAGAAATATCTTATTATATATAAAATACTTTGAGAATGTATGATATATATGGTATATTTTATTTAATTTATAAATAAGAAGTGAATTAAGAAACATTTAATTCTTTATTTAAATAAACAAAAATTTAAAAAATATTCATAAATTGTGGATGATTTATTACCTTAATTACTAATTACTAATTACTAATTGTCATATAATGGGTAAAAATAGTTTGGGCGGGAAAATGAAAACTTTGATAGTCTAGAAATACGACAAGTGTCCATTTGAGATACTTTTTTATTAGAATAGTATGATAGTATGATATGATGCACTCGATCATTTCCTTTTATACAACACCCTTCTATTTAATTCTTGTTTAAACATTTTAATAATCTCTTTTAACTTTTTTTAACTATTAATTTTAATAATTTGAATTTTCGTTGTTGCGTAATTAAATTAAATCATCTTCTAAATAATAACAATAATAAATAAAATAACGAGGAATACGTATGAGTTTTGTACGTCATTTGAAACCTGTCTTTCTCTTATTTCATTTTATTAAATATTGGATGTTACATGTCAAACTTTTAGTAAATTCTAGATTTTGATTTTTCGTTTCTTTCTCTTCTATTAATTAATAATTATTTTTTAAAAAGATATTTAACCTTTGTATTAGACAGTTTTCTAACATGGTTATATAAGCATTTTGAAAGCTTGTTTAATATCTTTGAAAAAAAAGTCTTCACAATGTTGTAAGAATTTAAATTTAAATATGAAAAGTACAATTTGATTGATAAGTATAGAGTCATTTTATATCATAAACATACTTTAACAAAATATATAATATAACTTATTTAATTTTAGAAAAATGATTTATTAAATATTTTAATTTTCAAAAGAACATAAGTTAAAAGACCGCAAATCCAACGTCACACCCTCTATAAACAGAACATTATTTTACTTTATTTATCTTCCTTTACCTTCAAGATTGAAAACTTCACTCATTTAGACATCTACTCCTTCAGTTTTATTTGAAGATAATTTGCGTCCCTCTAAATATGAAAAAGAAAAAGAAAAAAAAAAAAACATCCCTAGGGTCCAAAATATTGAGGAAAAGAAAAAAGTGAAAAAACAAACATTGATTTGATCAATTACCCAACACTTTCCAAAGATAACTTAACCCCTATCATCATCGTGACAAAAGTTTTACGTAGGACTAATGACTTTAATTCATCATACGCTCCAATGTCACTAAAACTAAATCAAAATCAGCACCAAACCAAAACTCATTTCTGAAATCTTATTTTTTAGGTCATGAGTCCAGTCCCATACTCCAAAATAAAGCTTTTCATCGTCAGGATTAAGTGACAAGCCCGAGACTTCTCCAAAGAAATTGATTTCTTGCCTTTTTCACAGTTTGATTTGGTGTCGTACACATGCATGAAATCAGCAGTGTGAAATATAGTATTGAAGTCAAAGTCAAAGCCTAAAGTTTATAATGAGCAGAAGTCAAAGTTGTTAAATAGTTGGGATGCTAATTGATAGTTAGTCAAAGTTATAGGGTTGATTGTGTAAAATTCGAAATAAGGTGGTTATTTTCTGTTAGCCATCGAGTTAGGATATAACATTTGTTTAGAGGTGATTGAAGGTGTTTCTTCTTCCTCTCGTTCTTTGCTGTTGAAATTGTTAGTAATTCTTCTTGTATCTCACACTTGAGTACAAAATCATTTGTAATTTCTAAAACTTATAAGTTTTAATCTTGAGCTTCTTTTTTTTTTTTTTTTTTTTTTTTTTTTTTTTTTTGTGTTACAATTAACAATTGGTAATAGAGCCTTGTTGCCTCAATTCCTCAAGAAGATGACAATATTTTTTATTAAAGATTGAAGTATGGTTTTGACAAAGTTCGAACCAGAGAAATTTTCAATGGAGATAATTATTTGGCTTTTGGAGAGTGAAGATGAGGGCATCATGCCAATTAGGGCTTGGTTGATGCCCTGGTAGGCGAAGCTCAATTACCGGCTGATTTGAGCGACAAACACTACTAGAAAACTGGTTTTTTTATGACAAGCGTTTTTGTCGCAATCTTGTATCAACACAATGATATAGACAAACTTGTGACAAAAATGAATTGGTAGGAAAAAACCTTGCAGGAAAAATATTTTTGATTGTGACAACTTTTACCATAGATTTGTGACAAAAGTACCTGTCATTAAAATCGTGACAACGTACCGACACAACATTAGCAACAAATTTGCCTCAATTGTTTGACAAATTGGTTCTCAATAATAGAAACATTAATATATTATAATATATAACACTAAAATGAATATATAAATTATATTTGTAATTAACATTTGCGACAAACTAACAACCAATAATGATTATTTTTATTTATTTTTTACGACAAACTACCGACAAAAAGTAATTTTAAGTCTATTTTATTTTGCGACAAAGTACTGAGAAATATAATAATATTATATTTTTTGCTTTTTAAAATTGCGACAATATACCGACAAGCAATGTTATAAATTTTGAGACAAACTTGAGACAAATTTAAATAAAAATAAATAAATAATCTGAATAATATTTTAAGAGAAGAACAAAAACTCAAAATGATGGTTCTAATGGTTAGTATGGAAGTGTCAGATGAGAATAAAAGATCACTAAGAATAAAGGAATATTGAGATCCAAGTCTAAGATCAAAAGGTGTTTTGTGAGTAATTCAAAGAAACACTTCAAGCTAGATTGCCTTGAATGGGAGAAAAGAAAAAAAGGGAGACTTTGGTAATTACGGAAGTCATTTAAATCATGTTCAAGATGGTTCATTTAATGGATATGAGAGTGCTAATGTGCTCGTGATCCATCGGCGGATTTAGGGGAGGGTCCAGAGGGTCCACTGACCCTCCGGCTGACCTTCGGCAGACCACAAGAAATTTGATAATTTAGGGTATACAAAAGATTAGTTTTCTTGTATTGACCTTTTAAGTTGCATACTTGTATCATTAAGTAGTTAGAGCGAAAAGAAGAATGATAATGCAGTTTTTCTATCAAGAAAAATAGTAGTTGCTTATTTTAATTTGGGCCTGTATACAGAAAGAAAAAGAAAAGAACTCAAGAACGAAGATGAAGATGATAGTCTAAAAAGAAATGAGCTGATATATAATTAAATACATAGGCTTTTTTTGATATTAAAGTCATGTACTTGTGACTTGACTACACACTGTAAATGACTTTCAATATAAGTTTTTTATTAGTTTTTTATCATATCTCTGTAAGTACAAGAAATTATTTTTATTTTGTTTTACATTTTTATATTATCTGATTATTTATTACTTATACTTGTTTATTTAAAACGTATCACGGTAGTTTATGGACTTTTTTTATTTTTGAATTCTAAAAACATGTGGTTAGTCATATATAATGCTCTAAAGTTTTGTGAAATTTATATATAGAAAACCCTTTTTTTTTTCATTCAAGACGTAACCGTAGAAAAAATTACGTTAAAAAATCAGGCCTTTATATATTGGTAAAAATATATAATTGATTTACAATAACAAATATAGAAATAAAAAGTTCTACTAGGACCCTCTACTAAAAAAAAGTATAGTTCCGCCACTGTCGTGGTCACACATACCCAGTCAAAGAATTCTTTAAAGAATTCACAGTTCAAGATTACAGAACAGTTCAATTGAGAGATGAAGGGGCTGGTACAGTTTCTTTAAGTTAGACAATGGATCTAATTAAGTCTACCCAAGTTTGCAACGACAAATTCCTGATGTAAACGAGACATGAAATTTTGTAGAAAGGACTCGTTATTTCAGGTAAGAATGGTGTAATCTACATAAACAAGTAAGCAATGATAACAGAGATGTGTCGGCCAAGCTACATTGAAAACCGAGACAATTTTAGGACGTACTTAGACGTTGAAACCAAGCTCGAGGGGCTTGCTTTAGGCCATATAAAGCCTTTTTAAGGCGACATACATGATGTGCAGTATTTCGGGTCAACAAACCCTTGTGGTTGTTCCATTTCAACAGTTTCATTGAGGTTACCATTTCATGTTTTTCACATCTAGTTGATGTAAATGCCAATCATGATCGCATGAACAAGAATTACCAAAACTATAGAATCTTTAGAAACCAGACTAAATGTTGGAGAGTAGCCCAGGCCAAGAATCTAAGTGAAACCTTGTGCCACTAACCGAGCTTTGTATCGATTAATAGACCCATTACAATGAAATTTTATGTGATAAATCCATTCAGAGCCAACAATA
The DNA here is from genome assembly GCA_025506415.1 of Flaveria robusta. NCBI lineage: Eukaryota > Viridiplantae > Streptophyta > Magnoliopsida > Asterales > Asteraceae > Flaveria > Flaveria robusta. The sequence goes on along the minus strand of CM046471.1, from coordinate 1,752,138 downwards.
CTGATCTTACCATGCATAGCAGCATCCACTTAGAGTGTTTGGAGGTTGATTTGTACCCCTTTGGATATGTCATTATGAATAGTGTCTAATGAAGAGCCTTTGGATATGTCATTATGAATAGTGTCTAATGAAGAGGACAATGGGTGAAAATGGCAATTTCAGCAAAGTGTCTTGGCTTAACAATACTAGCCATGGATTTGGATGTCATTAAATTCAGCGATGAGGTAGATTGCTTGGTGGGTTAAGGTTATAACGACCGGTCAAGGGCTGAGGTTATTGACAGATCAGGTACGAGTTGTGGTTGTTGAGGGCTGAGTAGATTAGATAGATGGTTAGGTGGAGGGTTGTTGGTTGGTACAGCACTGCATCATGTTATGTTGTGGGCTCCGGTCCATCATTGGTTAAGTCTTCGTCCAACCGAAGACAAAAAATGGCAGAATAGGGTTGGGGGAAGCGTAACCCTAATTGACAACTTAATTTAGTTAAGTTTGGGTATTAACCCTAATTGTCTTGATATAAATACCCACTCATTTATACTTCTAATCTCTGTCCTTTTAAGAATAATAATAAAACACTGGTTTGTAGCTCGTGGACGTAGCAATACTTGACTGGACCACGTTAAAACCTGATTATATGTAATGCTCGTGTGTTGTGTGATTGCAATATCATCATCACTATCATCCTTTGTTGTTGTCTCTTTTCACACTATCACCATAGAACAACAAACAAGCTACTGTTACTCGCCACCAACTACCACATAGCCCACCAATAGTCGCCGTTATTGGTAGGGTGATCACCGTCACAGACTGCACCGCCACTACTGAGTTTCTGATGTTTCTCGAAGAAAACAGGGAACACAAAACAGGTTCTTTTTGTGTTAATTTCAGTTTTGTTAATTGTTGTTTATTCTGTTGCATAGTTATAAGTATTGATATCGTTATTGCTATCTTAATTTTGTCACTCGTTTAAGAAGTCAATTAGATATATCAACAAGTTCTTAAGGCTCGTGTTGTTGTATTGTATTGATTTCTATAACCCTTACCGAATCCTCTGGCCAGCCACGTGCATGTAATACTTAACAAATGGTATCAAAGCCTTCATTGCTCTCATTCTTTGATCTCTAGTAGTATGGCTTAAAAGGGTAAAATGAGAATCGATAAGTTCAATGGTGTCGATTTTGGATGGTGGAAGATGCAAATCAAAGATTTGCTTTTAGTGAGAAACCCAAAAAGACATCACGTGCTGATTGGGCTACACTTGATAGGAAAGTTGTTATCAGACACTCGTCATCAAAGAATATTGCTTTTAACATTCTGAAGGAAACGACAACAAAAGACATCATGGATACGCTATCAAACATGTACGAAAAGCCGTCTAATACCCAACAAGGTCTTTCTAATCAAGGAACTAGTAAAAATGAGGTTGAATGAAGGTCGATCAGTTACCACTCATATCAACAACTTTAACACTATTCTCTCTCATCTAGTGTCGATTGATATTAAATTCGATGATGAAGTCCAAGCCTTATTGTTGTTATCCTCATTACTTGAAAGCTAGTCAAGAACTATCACAGCTTGGTCATATGAGTGAGAAAGGCATGAAGATGCTAATAGAAAGAGGTAAGAAGAAACGGATAAGAAACTTGAAAATGGATTATGTTAGCCAAGTATGCTTGGGTAAGAAGAAACGTGTTACCTTTGTGAAGACGGGAAATACACCTAAGGATAAGAAACTTGAACTTGTCCACACTGATGTGTTTGGACCAACTCATGTTACATCATTTGGGTGCATATTTAATAAACCAAGGACTTTCAGTTCCTCTTGTTTTTCAAAAATACTAGAAGAGGAATGGCTTGGTATAGAGGTTAGTAATAAACATCGGATGGTATTTGATTATAATGCCTATGTTGGTGTGAAAGATTTTAAGAGGGATAAGCTTGATCCCAAGGCAAATAAATATACCTTCATTGGCTATGGATCTTAATCGATTGGATATAGGCTAAACTTTATAAAGATAAGGATTCAACCATACCAACTAAAGGATTAAGGATTCAACTAAAGGATTAAGGTGGGGCAATGAGTGATGGAGTTGGCCTAGAAGATTGAAGACATAGAGTGCATGGAAGGTTTGGTGGATGGTTGCACACGGGAGGTGGGCTGCTATGGGGTCGTTGGATAGTAGGTAAAAAAGGAGGAACAACCTAATAATAATCAAAGATGGAAAACATCAGTTTTGCCTAATCACATGGTGGGATAACTCCACTAACAAAAATGTATCCTCATCATATTGGGCATGACGAATAATGTACACATGGGAGGATTTAGAGTCTAAGCACCGGTAACCTTTATGATGTGGACTATATACCAAATGAAAATGCAAAAGTCACTTCTGGGTGATAACTTGTGATGGGTGGTAGTCATGAAGATAAAGGAAAACCCAACACCCAAAAATGTGAAAATTTGCTAGGATGGTACTTGTTTATAAAGGAGCTCAAAAGGAGACTTATTTTGTAAAAGCAAGGTTGGTAAACGATTGATTATATATGTACCTTAGACAAAAGCTTTGAACCATAGATTTGCAGGAGCACTCGATTTGTAAAGCATGACAATACCTGTTTCGATAATATACATATGTTTCTGTTCAACATGCCCATTTTATGGTGCATGGGCAAGAGAGACAATGATGTATGCCATGTTATTGAAGCAAGATGTAACCCAACTATTGGTGAATTCGATACCACCATCACACTTTGAAGGCATTTGATCCCTCGGGCAAGTTTATCATGCACAAATGACACACATGCCACAAATGTATCATAAAAATCCGACTTAGGCCCCAAGAGGGTACAATCATGTAAAGCGAGAAAAATCATCGATGAAGATCTCATAGTATAAAAAGCCATCCCTAAATGAAATTGGGGCAGACCCAATAAGTCACAATGCATCAAGTCCAAAATATCATAAGAACATTTGGCATTATGGATAATGGTAACCGATGAATTTTGGACAATTAACAAAAAGAACACATGGATGGTTTAGGTAATAAAGAAGTAACATTCAAATGCCCATGTTTATTCAGAAGTGAAATAATATCAAATGATATGTGATGAAGACGACTATGTCATCGCTCATAAGAGGCACAGAGATAGTATTCCAGAAAAAATTGTTTGATCATTCAAGCAAGATGTTGATTTTTCTTTTCAAATCAAGGTTTTCTTGATAAGGAAGAAAACGAAAGAATCTCAATTTTACGACAAATCTGGTCCGATGCTTGAAAGTCCCAACTGAAAGGATGGTTAATAATTAGTAGTTGGCCCGGCTCTCCCTGCCTGCGCTTTGGTTCTCATGCCTCGTTTTGTTGACGTCGTGCGTAGGATAAAGGATTTGCGAGGAAATGTAATTCAACTCGACTGAAAGGAGAGGACTAGATCTTTCACTTCCATGCTCTTACCTGGAAACAGGGCTTTCTTTCAAGCTTAATGGAGTAAGCTAGCAAAGACTTTCTCTAGATCGAATGCGACCGGGAAATTCCATCCTAGAAGAGCGTCTTCTCTTAGCTTTCTTCCTCCCCCGCCCGCCGCCGTCTGGCCCGCGTTAGAGGGGAAAAAACAGAGGTACCCATTACAAAAAAAGTCTTGTGACCCTGTTCAAGAATGTAAAGACCATCCATACATCTTACCCCTTGCCATGAACCTCCTATGTGTTTTGGTTTTGAATGTGGAAAAAAATATTGGAAAACAAAAAATCAACAGTGAAACAAAAGTGAGTTCATTACTAGATAGGAAGTTTTTGGTGAGATAAGAAACCACAAGAACATCAAGCAATTGTAACCATGGTATAATAGAATTTCTTCCAATAGAAGAAACCAACAAGGTTGTACCATTTGCAATAGTTACATAATCTTTACCCTGAGTGTGGTAGAGAGGAATCTAAACCAAGAGGAGACGATGTCATACGGGCAGTTGCACCATAATAAACAAACCAATATGGGAAATCATGGGTAACTTGACATTGAGCAATGAAAGCTTGCACGAGGTTTGCATCAAGTGACGCATGAGACCTTCCTTTCGACAAAGCTGACAATGAGGAGCACGACGGCCACGACCCCGACCGCCACCACAAAACCGATCTCGACAACCCCCACAGGAATCGTTGGAGGTTCAAGCCTATTGGGCCACAAAAGCGGCCGCCGAAACAAGTTGTGAGGAGGCATGGATGGAATGCAAAAAGAGTTTATCACTCTCTACTTTTGCAAGAAGGTCACAAAAAGAAGATGGGATTTAGACCCGCAATGTGCTATGGAGAATATTTCAAAGGCTTCTAATGCCACATAGGAGCCAATAGCATTTGTGTGTGCTAGGAACCAGATGGCCAATGGCAGAAAGGTGATTTCACAAGCCTTTTACTTGCATCCAATGTCAACGACAGAAGAACCTTTAATAAGTTGTTGAAGAGAATCACGTAAGTATGCATGGGTTCCAGCGAATTGTAGTTGTAAGCCGCTTCAAGAGAATTCCAAACCTGTCAAGCACTAGCGAAACCGAGGACATCTAACATAGCCTCTTAAGTAAAAAAGTAAAAAAGGAGTGAATGAGAAGAACACGTTGACACTCTTCTTTTAAAGTTAGGATAATGGGATTGAGTATGGACTTGCTTTCGATCGGAACGGTTTCTAGGGGTGCTTCAGTAGAACCATCAACATAACCAGATAATTTTTGATAGGAAAGAAAAGGGATAGTGGAAAATATAGGAAGCAGATGAAGGAGAGTATGTAGCAGGATAGTGGTAGGATCAGAAGAGGTTGAAGATGATCCGGCCAGGTCGTCTAAGTGCAAGAAGAAGGAAATAGAGTTTTAGAGAAGGTTCTTTTGTTTGTTGGGCTGATACCATGATAGACTTGGTATTCAAACGTATTGATCTACCCAAGAAATACAATAGCTTATATACAAAGTGTGTTCTATAATTATGGAGATTATATCAAATCAAATATATTGATATGGCCAATTTTATCTATTGGTTACCTTTTTCCTTTAGTGGCCAGAATCATGATGAGAATTAAGTGGCAATCCTAAATGAAAAAGAAATAAGTAGATATACAAAACAATAAACTAAGGGCAGGTCAAAATTGCTACTTTAAGTCTTCTTCTTTTTGCTGGAATCCTGTCCAGAATTATATGGTTATCACACATGAAAACCATGCTAACCCATAAACCAAAGGAGGGTCACCATTACCGCACATAAAAATAACAAAAGTTTACTCAATGCAACAATTAACTTTATCAAATTGAAAATTCGAAAATATAATATGTTTTACTTACCTCTCCATTTGAAGAGTCCACAATAAGTCCATTTAGGTTGTCTCCAACAACAGTTATTCACTTGCAATCCGGGGTTAAGGATGAACGTTGAAACCTAAAAAGAACAACATTTAGTATCCAAAATCGAAGCACACAAATGAAACTTCATGCAAACTGAGTTGTTATGTTCACTTTAGCTACTGATAATGCCCATATAACTAGTGGTTGTGACTCGATAATGGAAATATAAATTAAATCACTCATGACAAATCTACATTTGAACCAAAGTGTACATTAAAACATAAAACCTTTCAAGTAACTTTATGAATATAATTGAACTTTTGAACAAAATTTGTTTCAAGAAAACCCAGCTGACCTATTTTAACCAATTACCCAACCCATTTTACCATCTATGGTATAAAAAAGAAGAGTCAAGAAATCTTGAGACCGCAAAGGAGAACGTGTTAAATTTGTGCCAGAATTTATATTTCACAACATACATTTAGAAAGTTCAAAACTTCTGGACACGAGTCTTCAAGATCAAACCAACCAACCTGATTTGAATTACATAAAAATGACCCATTTTCCATGTTTAACAGACTGCCCGACTCGCCCATACTGCCAGTTTGCCACACCTCTATGTCTTAGCAAATGATAGTAAATAAAGGTAAATCTCCCTTACAATTGGGTACATGAGAGAACCAACAACTTCCTAGATCACTGAGAGACAGCAACATCGGATTTGAAAAAATTACTATGCCACAAAATACTAATAAAAAGAAGTTAATAGCTTAAGATAAAAACTTAACCGCTTTGACCCAACCATGTCATGGCCAATTCCCTAACCAGCTTACAAGAACACCTTACCAACATCTATTTCTAAATGCATAAAAACTTCCAAAGTCAAAATATCTAACAAAATAGAAGATTTGATACATAATATTTGTAATTATTTCACTAAATACTTCACAAGATGAAACCTTTTGAACAAAAAGTGGGCAATCTTAAATAAAATTAATGCACAGTTTACAGAACGATAAACCAAGGCCAGAGTGGAAACAATTACCTTAATCGCTAAGTATCTCAAGTATCAAATTTGTTACCTTAATCTTTAGGTGACAAAACCAAAATCAAAATTTAACATCTCGAATGAAAACATATGAATAATACAAAATGATGAGGATCGAAATTGTTGCCATTAATCTTAATCGTTGTGTATGCGAGAAATCAAAATTTCACCAGAATCAAGATTAGAATTTAACGGCATTCTCAAATGAACATGAACGAACGGTTAATTCAGAATGATAAACGAAGGGAGGTCAAAACCTTTACATTAATCGTTGAGTAACCTTCAGATTAAAAATTCTCACTTTAACCATGTGGTCCTCGGCTTCAAGAAAAGAATTTAAGTGATTAAAAACAAATGAACAGGTAAATAGAATGATAAACCTAGGGATTAGGGAAGATCAAAATTGTTACCTTCTTCACTCCATAGCCCACAGATCAAAGTTGTTTCCCTTAGTCACCAGAATCAACATCAAATTTTAGGGGAATGCTCAAATGAAAATGAACAAACAGTAACTAATAGCGTAACGATAAACCAAGGGAGAGTCAAAATTTTTACCTTAAATGTTGAGTAGCCAACAGAACGATATTGTAACCACAATCAAGATCAAAATTAAAGTGACTGAAAACAAAATAACACTTATGCAGAATGATAGACCTAGAAAGGGTAGAAACCAATGTTTTCATAACCGGATCGGACGTTGAACCGGACACCCTACTGGTTTAGTGGTCGGACCGGTCGGACCGGATTTAAGAACCGGATGACGTCATAATTTATATATATATATATATATATATATATATATATATAATTAAATATAAGTAATTTATATATGTATTTTATAGTTATATATAAAACATAACTATATTTTTATATCCAACACACTAATTTATGGTTCAACACCCATTTTTTACCCATTAAAATAATTAAAAAAAAACCCAAAATCCGGTTCCAACCGGTCCAGTATCCCGGTCCGACCACCGACTCGGGATGAACCGACCGGTTCAACCGGCCCAAAACGATTCACTGCGAACCGGACCGGCTAGGTGGCCAATCCTCGGTCGGACCGGTTGGACCGGCCGGTCCAAAAAACACTGGTAGAAACTGTTCCCTGCATCGTGAGTAGCCGCGGATCTAAATTGTTTCCTCTCATCACGAGAATCAACATCAGCATTTAAGGGTTTCTTCAATGAAAACGAACGAGGAGTTAATGATGGCAATATCAAATTTAACGAATAAATAGTTGTACTAAACAATAAGCCAAGGGAGGGTCAAAATTGTTACCTTAGTCGTGGGGTAGCCCAAGGATCTTGTCACCTTCAATCCTTTTGTTACCAGAATCCCAATCAAAATTTTAAGGTATTCTCGAATGAAACGATATTATACAAAACCATAAACCAAGGGAGGCTCGAAATTCTTACCTTAATCGTTGAGTAGTCCATGGGTTAAAATACCAAAATAGTCCCATCAAAGAAAAGCATAATTAGCAAAGTAGAAAAAAATGATTCTATCACTCATTTTGAGTTTTGACCCCTACAAAAGGAACACATTTGGCCCATTAACACACATCATGATCTTGATGAAAACAGTCTACTCAATGCAACAACCAACTTAATAGAATTATTAAAGAAAACGAAGCTGATTAACAGAAAAACATTACATGTATAATCTCTTACTTCTCCATTTGCAGAGTCCACTATCTCCAATAACAGTTATAAGCTCGTGATCTGCGCATAAGGATGAATGCTAAAACTACGAAAAGGATAAACGTTAGCGTCCAAAATTGAAGCACAGAGATGAAATTTCGTGCAGATTGAGTTGCTATGAACACTTTAGCAACAGATAATGCCTATATAACTATCCCCCCTTGAAGAACCTACTATCTCCAACAACAGTTATAAGTTTGTGATATAAGCATAAGATGAATGACGAAACTACAAAAAGAATAAACGATAGCGTCCAAAAATGAAGCACACAAATGAAACTTTGTGCAGATTGAGTTGCTATGAACACTTTTGCAACAAATAATGCCCATATACCTAGTGGTTGTGACTAGATGGTGGAAATATAAATTATATTGCCCACGAATATCCACATTTCATCCAAAGTGTATTTTAAAACATAAAACCGTTCAAGTCACTTCATGAAAAAGATTTAACCTTTCATAAAAAGCCTGTTCCGGGACAACCCAACTGGACCGTTTTGGCCAATTACCCGACCCGACCCATTTCATCACCTCAAGTCAAAAAGAAGAGAGCCAAGAAATTTGGAAACCATACTGGAGAACAACATGCAGAATTTGTAAAAAAAATAAATATTTCAAAACATACATTTGAAAAATTCAATGCTTTTGAGTGGAAGTGTTCAGGGTCAACCAAATCAACATGTTTTGTCTAGCATAAACATTACCCATTTAAACCAATTACCTGACTCGCTCATACTGCCAGTTTACCACACCTCTAAATCTTAGCAAATGATAGTAGATAAAGGTAAATATCCCTCCAATTGGGTAAAAGAGATCCAAGAAATTCCTAGATAACATAGAATAAAAGAAATATCGAATTTGAAAAAAAAAAACATATAATTATGTTGCAAAATACTAATAACAAGGAGCTAAAAGATTTGGATAAAAACATACCTGTTTTGACCCAACCATGTCATGACCAATTCTGCAACCTGCTCATTACATAACCACCTCACCGAAGTGTATTTCTAAATGCATAGAACTTCCAAAGTTATGCTATCAAACATAATATATGTGATTATCTCACTAAATTCTTAACAAGATGAAAATATTTGAACAAAAAGTCTTCAGAATTTTAGGGCTTTCTTAAATGAACATAAATGAATAGTTATACAGAACAATAAACCAAGGGAGGCTCGAAATTCTTACCTTAATCGTTGAATAGTCCATGGGTTAAAATACCAAAATAGTCCCATCAAAGAAAAGCATAATTAGCAAAGTAGGAAAAAATGATTCTGTCGCTCATTTTGATTTTTGACCCCTACAAAAGGAACACATTTGGCCCATTAACACACATCATGATCTTGATGAAAACAGTCTACTCAATGCAACAACCAACTTAATAGAATTATTAAAGAAAACGAAGCTGATTAACAGAAAAACATTACATGTATAATCTCTTACTTCTCCATTTGAAGAGTCCACTATCTCCAATAACAGTTACAAGCTCGTGATCTGCGCATAAGGATGAATGCTAAAACTACGAAAAGGATAAACGTTAGCGTCCAAAATTGAAGCACACAGATGAAATTTCGTGCAGATTGAGTTGCTATGAACACTTTAGCAATAGATAATAATATAACTATCCCCCCTTGAAGAGCTCACTATCTCCAACAACAGTTATAAGTTTGTGATATAAGCATAAGATGAATGACGAAACTACAAAAAGAATAAACGATAACGTCCAAAAATGAAGCACACAAATGAAACTTTGTGCAGATTGAGTTGCTATGAACACTTTTGCAACAAATAATGCCCATATACCTAGTGGTTGTGACTAGATGGTGGAAATATAAATTATATTGCCCATGAATATCCACATTTCATCCAAAGTGTATTTTAAAACATAAAACCGTTCAAGTCACGTCATGAAAAAGATTTAACCTTTCATAAAAAGCCTGTTCCGGGACAACCCAACTGGACCGTTTTGACCAATTACCCGACCCGACCCATTTCACCACCTCAAGTCAAAAAGAAGAGAGCCAAGAAATTTGGAAACCATACTGGAGAACAACATGTAGAATTTGTAAAAAAAAATAAATATTTCAAAACATACATTTGAAAAATTCAATGCTTTTGAGTGGAAGTGTTCAGGGTCAACCAAATCAACATGTTTTGTCTAGCATAAACATTACCCATTTAAACCAATTACCTGACTCGTTCATACTGCCAGTTTACCATACCTCTAAATCTTAGCAAATGATAGTAGATAAAGATAAATATCCCTCCAATTGGGTAAAAGAGATCCAAGAAATTCCTAGATAAAATAGAATAAAAGAAATATCGAATTCGAAAAAAAAAACATATAATTATGTCGCAAAATACTAATAACAAGGAGCTAAAAGATTTGGATAAAAACATACCCGTTTTGACCCAACCATGTCATGACCAATTCCGCGACCTGCTCATTACATAACCACCTCACCGGAGTGTATTTCTAAATGCATAGAACTTCCAAAGTTATGCTATCAAACATAACAGATTACTAAATGATATAATATATGTGATTATCTCACTAAATTCTTAACAAGATGAAAATATTTGAACAAAAAGTCTTAGATAGAGTTTAATGGTAATCTCAAATGAAAATGAGTAAACTAAGGGAGGATGAAATTGTTACCATTATCCTTAACCGCTGAGTAGCCAGCAGATCAAAATTTCACTAATAATAAGATTAGAATTTTAAGGGCATTCTCAAATAAAAACAATTGAACAATTAATACAGAACACTAAACCAAGGGAGGTCGAAACTGTTACCTTATCTGCTAAGTAAACCCCGAATCGAATTTGTTACCGTAAGCATTAGTCGTCGGGTTCAAGATCAGAATTTAAGTGAATGAAAAGGAATAAAGTATGAACAATTAAGTAAAATGATAAACCTAGGTGTATTCATGCTAATGGTACAAATATTAGACACAAGGTTATGATAGGAACCAAACAAGGTTATACCAGCTAGAGCCAAAAAGGTATGCATAGATCTAGCAGGCTCAAGGCACCATCTTCAGCACAATGTATCGAAAACACTAACAAATGCGGTAAGATTACATAACTAGATTATTCATACTGCAAAATTCCTTACAAACCAGTTCTCCTACAAATCCTCTAGCAACTAAGAAAACATCCTTGACTGTTACAGTATTCATATGGGTTTGTGTAAAACTTTCCAGCAAACTACAAGCATGTTTCTAGAATCTAGATGATCACAAAGCATATAAATAATTGAATATTAACACTTTCAAATGAACTAAAAATAGACAGAAATCACCAAATTGTTATAAATAAACTTGAATTACCTCAATAGGTGCTACATTACATAACCAGAAAAGTTAAAGGACCTCAGTCAATTTGTGTAATAATGATGACCAATACATAAAATATACATTATGTTTTGAGGCAGGATAGTCCAAGTTCCTTAGCTGAAGAACAAAATGAATCGATTATACATCCATACTGAAAAGGTGACAAAATGGACACATGGGGGGGGGGGGGGGGGGGGGGGGGGTGAGTCGACCCAGAATTTTTTTGTCGAAAGATATAATATTTCATGAATAATTACTATGTCAAATACAACTACAAAATTTATTTTATTTCAATAATTATCTAAAGTTTTGAATAGCAAAACCTCCATCCCTCTCACTAGTAGAGTTTGTGGAGGGTGATATGAGGGCAAGCCTTAGAGGGTGAGATGACCACAAACCTTACCTCTATCCTATAGGATAAAGAGGCTGCTCCTAGGGACACCACCTGGTTCGCTATCTAAAATATTGGATAAAAGGTTTTAGGCATAAAAAATACTTTGTTGGGCGCTTTCGACTACTTTGTCAAGTCGAATTGAAACACTTGCTGGTCTTCTAGTATTTTTATATATAATACGTTCGTTGAATATGAACAAAAGGTTGTATTAATTCGAAAATAAGCTACAATTTTGATTAAAATGATTTAGAAGGTTTTATGCATTAATAATGCACTTTGGACAACTATCAACCCTTTTGACTAGTTTCATTCGTTGTCAACTTTTTTTATTTTACTCACTAGAGATAAAAACATAACAGGCCCAACCCTTTCATAAGTGAACTGGCAAAAATGCCAACTTACATATCAGTTACATCAACTTGTTAGCGATTCAAACAGCAACTACCAGAAACAGAGACATGATTTCAACATTTATAATTGTGAAAAACTTCATAGTAGCTGCCACCCCTTTGCTTTTGTTAATTTGTTTATATTTCTACACATGCCCAACAAAGATTCCTAGATACTCAAGTGGGTGAGAGGAGTCTAATGCTTGATATACACACAGATGAACGCATATACACATGTAAACACACCTATATACTATACATACACATATACACATGTAAACACACCTATATACTATACATACACTGATACACATATAAACACACATATATATTACACACACAAGGCAAATAGAATAGTGAAATTTGTACCTTATCAGCAGCATCAGGCATCGCCTGATAATGGAATGTTTTCATCAGTAATTTTCCAATCATATTCGTTTGCAACGTTACCTCTTTAGCATTTTCCATGGAATGCCCTGAATGTCTTTACTCCTTGCTTAAGCAGAAGATGCATCTGCCACCTTCATTAAACAATAAAAAGCTAGTTTCAAAAATACATGCTGACGACTGATTCTCGAGCCTATATCAACCAGTGTGATGACCTGGCAACACATCTTATCCATCTTTTTGAAACTTTATGAAATAATTAACATATTAACAATGTTACCGAATAACAACATAACTTTTAACAATAAGTAATTTAACAGGTTAACAGCATCTAAACACACCCCAAATCGACCTAAAGCGTCTAAATACTCCCTGATTCAAGTTCTCACTCATCTACCACTTCCAAGAAGAAAACAAAACATTTTTTACTTATTCTTTTACAGTTTTATGTCTACATTTGTCCCCAGAATCAACATCAGAATTAATAGGCAATCTTGGATGAAAAAAACAATAAACCAAAGGAATGCCGTAACTGTTACCATAATCGCTGAATAACTCACTGGTTGAACTAGCCAAAATTAGCATCAGAATTAAGGGTAGTCTCAACTGAAAACAAATGAATAGTTATACAGAACCATCAACCAAAGAAGGGTTGAAATTGTTACCTCAATGGCTGAATTGTTACCTCAATGGCTGAATTGTTACCTTAATCCTTTAGTTGCCAGATTCAACATCAGAAGTTAACTTCAACCTTGAAAGAAAACGAATGAGAGCTATACAGAACATTAAAACAAGGGCGGATAGAGATTGTTACCTTAATCACTGAATAACCCACTGGTTGAAGTTGTTACTTTCATCATTTAGTCACCAGAATCAAGATCAACATTCAAGAGTACTCTCGAATGAAAGAAATAGAAATTTGTTTCCAATTTGGCAATCTCAAATGAAAACGATTGAAGGTTATCCAGAACAATTGATCGCTGATATATCAATCCTTCAGCCGCCATAATCAACGAATTTAAGGGCAATTTCAAACAAATAAAAAAAAATGAAAGGTTATACAAGGGTTTTGGTGTGGCTCCATTACGGTTCATATGTGATTTTATGATGCTGATTTTATAAGGATTTTCTTGTCACCGTTGCAGAGAAGATGAGTGAACGATTTGGGGGAAAATTACATCATGACGATAATGCTTGATTTGATTCTCATTTGTAAAATCATTTCCTTTTATACAAAATACTTCAATTCGATTCTCCTTTAATCTCTTTTAATTTATTTTAAATCGTTTTTTAATTGTATTTATAGAATATAATAAAAGAAGGTTTTCTTTGTCACTTGTTATTCTTTTAAATAATATTTTTAACACATGTCATTAATTTATACATCATGAATTCATTTTCCCTCCAAAAAAGTATTATAGTAATTTAAACTCTCAAATAAATTTCTCTCTCTTAATAAAAATCAATTTTATTAATTGATAAATTTTTCTCTCTCATCTATATTTTTTAAAATCAAGCTATGTTTTTAAAAATAAACTTTATTACTAAAATTAAAAATCATATCTTTTTATTAAAATAGAAATTAAAAAAAAATTTTATATAATATAAAATTTTCTAAAACAGTAAACTTTTTTGAAACATAGTATTGTAAATTGCTTTTTTTAAAAATATAAAAAATATGAAAATTTAAAAGTAGTTTTTATTAAAACAACCAAAATAATTAGAAAACAAAGTTTTTAATATACAAGATTTTTATAAACAATAAAATTTTTATAAATAAATATTAAAAAAAATGTATAAAAATGAAACTATTAATATAAGAGAGTTTAAAAAAATAGTATTACTGTTTTATTTCTTGAATTATTACGTATATATAATTTTAATCATATCTTATATTAAAATATCGTAGTGTAATTATTCGTGTTTATTACTAACTATAATATGTTTAATAAATGGGTTCTTAGCATATTTATTTATCTATATATCTATATCAAAGAAAAAATCTAAAATAAGACTTGATACAATTGTAATTTTTATCATACTAACTTTTTTATTTCTCTTTATCATTACTAATAATATTGAATACTAATTATATTAATCTTACCATTTTCATATTAAAAATTATATAATTTATAATTAAAACCTATTTTTATTAAAACACATTTTTTAAAAACAAAAGTTTTATAAAATACAGAATAAAAAATAACTTTTTTAAAAATAAATTCATTTTTTAAAACAACATATTTAAAACCCATATTTTTTATAAAATAAAAGTTAAAAAATATATTATTGTTTATTTACTTAAAGTATCTATTCATATCCAATTATAATTATATTTTATATTCAAACATAATTTTATAATTCATAAATTTTTATTACTAATTGTTTAGTATTTTATTTATTCAACCCGTGTAATACACGGGGTACTAACCTAGTAATTTATATAACTTTATCTTAATCTTTCAGATATAAATATATGCAATTCAATTTCTAAATTTATGTAACTCCATTTCTAAATAAGTTCGTTTTTGTTATATGAAGCTATGTACGTTACGAATTACGCCGTTAGTTTATTTATAAAAACGACGTGAATACATAATAATCAAAACTGTAAACATAATTGAAGTCTACCTCTTTTATTAGAGATATAGTACATTGGTACGTATAATTTGCAATCATCATATAAGTTTTCATTTACTTACCGAGTTACCGATGAATTATAGAATTTACTTAGAGGTTAATATTTTTACATTTTTAACAAAACTCTTCTTTGTTTTTTTCTTTTTGGTATATATGGTAATTGTATATTGCAATAAAAAGAAAAATCGTACATGGAATATAACGAGTGTTATTAAGATAATCACTTATTTATTTAACGTCATGTAAACCATCAAAATCGTGATATTTGACTTTAATATTCCGATTAAATTTCTTTTTTTCCTCATATTTAGGGGTTTGATAAATAGCTTTATACGCACGACGAAACTAATTAGAAAAAATTAAATTTAAACTACTTACGTATCAACTCTGTAATTAACATAATTTAAGAAACTCTTACTCTCATTTTATTTAGCATGAAAAATATTTATGCTCGTATATCTCTTACTTCCTTATCATATTGAAAAAAAAAAAGAATGGTTATTAGAATGTACGGCTTCAAATAAGATATGCCCATCCAATATGTAATAGATTCGAATCTTAATTACATATATAGTTTTATTTTTTATTATATATAATCTAAGAAATTTTAGCTTTTGGGTACATTTTATTTAATTTTTTATTTATATAAGAAGTTAAAAATCTGGATGTTGCTACTTTGTTTTGAATTCTTTATCAATTGACTAATTTCTAATTTGGATGGCTCAATTTTGATTTTAGTTACTTGATGTTATATTGCTTTAGTATCTTTGTATTTAATGTCCAAAACAGATTATGGTTTGAACAAATTTTGAAAATGGAAAATGAAAAGGAAAATTTAAGACTAACTACATTTTTGTTATTAATTCAAATCGAATCAATACATCTGAATAATGTTGGAATTCAATTGTTCATATTTCATTTGATTTTCTCAAACCTATTTTGAATACAAATCTAACTTTTAAATTTTAAAATTTTAATGATCTGATTCAATTAACTCAATGAACCTGAAAATCTATTCGATTAGCAAATGAACAATCGCACATCTTGAACTTGATACTCAACGGGTCGGGACCTCGATGACAAATTTGATGATTACTAACATATTACAAGAAAAAGCACAATCACGACAAGGCTTTTGCAATAAACTATCTTTCAAAAAATTGGCTAAACGCTTCTTCAAGATGGCAACAAGCAATTATTTAATCAAAACAATCTCCCTACTATAATAAAAATATATTCAGTATGGACACATGTCAACACCATATTACTTATCATTAATTTTTTTCCGTTTCTCTCTCGTATTTAATAATCATATTAATTACTAATAATAATAATAATATTTATTTTTTAGATTAAAATTGTTAGTTAATAAATTAAGAAATAGATATTTTTACTAATATTATTTCTTAGAAAATAATTTTTCATAAAAGTAGAAAATTTTTTAGAACATCAAACTTTTTTAAAAATACAAAACATTTTATAATTGGTGTTTTTAAAAAAATAAACTTTTTGTAAACAAAAAATAATTAAAATTGAGAGTTATAATAAGAAAGTTTTTAAGTATGACATTTTTTTAAAATGTTTGTTTTGAAATAATTTTTTTATTTATTATAAGAAAAATTCCAATCATATCTTATTTTACAATATCAATTTATAATTAATAAATTTTTATTATATTTAATATTTGTTATTCGATCCGTGTAATACACGGGTTTACTAAAGCTAGGATATTAATAAATAAATCAAAGAGTTTGTTTTACAGAATAGTAACCAAATTTCTCAAGCGTTTTACTAAAATCATTTAAAGCTTTATTTTTTTTGTCCATCTAAAGCCACTCAACTCGCAAAAGATTGTGAGTATCTACAAACACGTGCTTCTTTATAAACAAGCCCACGCTCGCATAAATAACCATTCATCGGACTACAATGTCTATCTTCCGAGCACACACATTCCCCTTCCAAGGCACACCCGTCGTAATCCTTCCCTTTATATCCGAATAACAATTCATCCGACCATTCGCTCGAGAATATATTTTCTGGGTCCATCACCATTTTAGCTGCCACAAACTTACTAAAGTTTTTGTACTTCATATCCACCTTAGAAAATGCAATTTTCCTGTTCTTAGCCCAATGTGGCCTTGCATCATACTTTAAAAACGCCATTTGCTCCACCTCCTCCATCACATCTTGGTTCAGCCTCGGGGTCGTAGCTGAGTCCGCTCGATAGTAGTTAAAGTCGACCACAACTGAATCGACAGGTTGACCTAAATACGCGGTTGATGCCTTGATGAACCGTATAAGAAGCCCATTGTATATGTCTACACCACAAAAGTTGTTAGGATTTAGGTCTCGTAACATCTTAACCTCAAGAATGAATCCCTTGAACTTCTCTATAGGGAAAATGGCAGTGGTCTCGTAGAATGATAATCCATCGATACGTGGGTCCCATGCACAAGCGCTCGCAATGTCGCTAGATGGCGAGTACAGGCATGAGCCAGAGGTTTGCATTTTGCCTTGGCGCCCGATCACAGGATATCCGACAAAGATTAGGTTGTTTTTCAACCCATTGGCTACTAATTTCTTGTAGCCTATGAATGAACTTGCCATTGCACATTTGCCCTTTACATTTTTAGCTTTTTCCAGCGTTTTTTCTGTTAATTAATTAAGACAATTGTATTATGAGTGTTCGATTCATTGAACACATATGATCAAAAAGATACAGTTGAATATACCAGCGGCTCGAGTTGATTTGGCGACGGCGATGAGATTAGACTGGAAACCAAGGAAGTCGTTGGTACCATCGCCTTTCGTGGTTAATGGAACCCGATCATCGTGCCTATAAACGGCCATGTGTTTGGAGGGATACCATGTTATGTCCCCAAATTCGTGTGCTTTTGCGTGACTTGTGAATGCATCCTCTATGCTAGTATCATCTGTGAAATTTAAGGTTATGCTTCTCTTGAACCCTTTCTCCAAACTTAGTGTTACCTAAGTTTAGTTTAATTTCAAGAAGTCAAAAGTTAGCACTTTTTTTCTTGTAAATATTGGATAACATAATGTTAAAATAAGTTTTGATAAACAAGTTATTTTTCTTTGTCCATTTAATTTAGTCCTTATTTTCTTACTTTAAGTATTCCTTTTAATATGGTGAGATGTGGAGATCTGAGATTTTATAATATGTAATTCAAGAAGTTCAAGTAAGATATTACAGGCTCTGTGGTGGGAGTTTGAAGAAATAATCAATTTGAGATTTTATATATATGGTTTTTAATAGAGTGCAACCATACGTGCCTATATACATATAAAAGGCGGAGTTAATTTTGTAACACTAAACTATTGCAAGAGTAATTACATAAACCTAAATCGTTTAATAATTTTCACAAAAGATTCATTTGACAAAATAGTTTCTAAATAATAATGTATATGGTATGTACATAAAAACTTTGAAAAAAACATTACCAAGATGTACATGTGTAGTTTATGTGTATGCAATACAACTAAGACATGATTTGCACATATGTAGGTTCATTAAATAAACAAAATTTAATCATATCTTTTTTTTTTAATTCAAGATAAATGAGTAAATGTTAATTTTTTTAAAATTAGATTGAAAAAATAAGATATTTATTTTACTTCATATATATTAATCTCATTTCCAAAACTAAATAGCTCAAAAAAAAATTTGTTGTTATATTTGGAAATTTTAAAGAACTAAAACAGAAATACATACCTTGGAGATGACACCCAAGGTGCCTAATGAAACTTTGGCTGCATTAAAATGCTCACTTGTGGCATCCAAATGAAGAATCTTTGCAAAACTTTCACTTTTTGTAGCTGGTACCACCATGTCAATACTAACCACATGATCATGAACTGCTCCACCCTTACCCCACCAAGAACTACCATGAGCACCACTACTTATCAACCCACCTATACTAACACCCTCCCAATATGGCGCCGCGACAAGGCTCAAACCCGCGACCTCCACTTTATTTATCAAGTCGCGAAGACCGACTCCAGCGTCAGCAGTCACAGTGAGTCCATCAACATTAACATCGATGTTTGTGTTGTATTCGTCGGTGCTCACGAGAACCGATGAGTCTCCGCTCGCGGGACAGGCAAACTTGGGTATTGTGTGAGAGAATTTGGAGACTACTTTAAGTTTAAGTTTGTGTTTGGTTGCATTGGCTACAATTGAAAGGAGTTGATCTTGTGTTGTTGGGTGAATGACTTTAGGGGCAAAACAGTCTTTTCTATCACCCCATATGCCATAAGAGTTATGGAGGGTGCAGCCAGTGGTGTTGCACTGGATTGGTGGTGGTGGTGGGATGGCTAGGGTGATGGTGGTTAAAGTGCACAAATGTAGAAAGAAAAATAAAAATGGTGCCATTGTTTGGATAGCATTCAAAAATAGTGGATATATGAGCAATTGAATTTATTATGTAGCTTATAAGTTATTGATGCTTTTATAAAAAGAATGGTAGTTTGGATGAATCATTACTCTTCTTTTAAATGTTCTTAGATGGTTGAATGTGCAACATATGGTTTATTTAATTAATATATTATACATAGATCAAAACGGGGGTAAGATTTTAATAAGATTAATTAAACTTTTTTAAAATATGTGTTCAATGCTATTCTTTTAATATATTAAAGGTTGTCCGCGCGATTTAGCGGAAACACAAGTAACTTAAAAAACAATATAACAATATAATACTCAAAATAAAAAATAAAAAATTTGTTTTTAAGGCGTAATTTATTTTAAAAATATTAATTTATGAAGACGTTATAGTCATTAAAAAATTAATGGAAAAATTGTTGTAAAAATCAGCAATTGTAATAAAATAATTGTAAAATTCAGTCCTAGAGTATATATACACTCACTAATTAAATAAGTAGGTGATAATTTCATAAATCTATATATATTATCTATCAACTTTTATTAATAGGTGCTAATTAATTTCATAAATCTATATATATTATCTATCAATTTTTATTAATAGTATAGGTTTAGATTTTTTAATTAAATCATCATACTTTTTTTTTCAATAAACCTCTATACTTTCAAATCTACGTTTACCCCTATATTTTATTTGAGTTATTTTTTTAACTAATTTGTTTTGTTATTTCTAAACTTAAACAAAGGTAACATAGAACCTCTGTATATAGGCTAGCAATTATGCTTAAATTGAACACTCATAACAATTAATTAAAATACATTAAATAGAGCAAGTAAATATTCTCACCTTAATTGATTAAATGATATTTTAATGAACCCAAATCATGTTAAATGTTTTAGAAAAGTGCATTTATTTCACAATCCGTCAAGTTTAGAACAAACTAAATTTGGTAAATCCGTAAGGTTAAATATATTAGAGAGATTTTGTGAAGAATTATATGTCAATGTATTAATTTGAGGTTTCTTCATTATATAATCATGACACTAATAACGTTAAACCATAAATACAAACACAAATGTATAACAGATAATTACATATTTTTATAAGTTATAATTATCTAAGGATATGTAATAAAAATTTGAATTTTTTTCATAAGTTCTAACATTAAAGCTCAGGCTCGATTTAAGACTCGTGTCATGTTCTGTCTAAAGATAACTTCATAATACTAGACCAACTCATAGTCATATGTTTTTATTCACTTAAAAGAGAGAAATATTTTACGACACAATTTCAATTTAAACTAAACAAATAATTATATAAATGCATTATACCTTAAATTATGAGATTATCGTTAGTTATAAAACTCTTAGTACTAGTACTCATGAAGTCCTTATAAATAAGCCCTTAATCATCATCAAACCTCCCAAAAAATCTTAAAGAAAATAAAAAACTTTCTCTCATCAAATCTGAATATCATATTGTTCCTCCCGCTCTTCATAACTATCACTTTCTCCATCTTTCACAGAAAACTTTCCTTAACCACGCTTGCCATTACCATGATCAACATCATGCCACAACCACCAACATGATCTCCAACTCAAAACACCCACATCCCCCTACTTTGAAATTTCACCCTCTTCCACCATCACTAACACTATCATTCAAAAAATTGAACCAAGATATGGCATAGCGAAAAAATGGTCCCTTCAGGACCAAGCCCGCTTCAAAATTGGCGAAAAGGTTAGAACAACATGAAAAATCAAAAATTATGTAATGAAAAATAATAAGGGTTTATGCGTATATTTCGGTATAAATGAATATTAGCAAGTTAATAAGCATGATGTATTTACAATATTTACTACTTCTTAACTTACCAAATGCTTGAATGATAACAAAAGAGTAAAATAATAAATTTCGATTATTCTTATTCAAAACTACTCTTTCAATTCTCACATAAAAATATAAACCCAATATGATAAGGAATAAAGATTCTCATACATTATTAAAATTAACTATCTTTCATGTAACAATATTTCTATAGAGAATACAAGGGTGTAAGAAGTGGAGTCTCAACTCATTAGCTAATCTAAGCTTGAGGTTAGTTTGTTTAACTTAAGAAGTGCAGCTCAACTTGTTAAACTTAAGTTTGGCTTATGACAGTGATAAATCTAGGATCTTTTATTCAGGAGGGGTAAAAAATGTTACGTATTTTTAAAAAAGTTTGATAATTTAGAAAAAAATTATTTTATAAAATTTTGTTTTATTAAAATAGCATTAATAAAAAGATATGTTTCTTAATTTATAAAAAACCTATTTGTAATCTAAAAAAATTAAATAATATTATTAGTAATTAATATAATCATTTAATATGAGAGAAAAGCAGGAAAGTTTTGATAAAAAGTAATGTAATGCTGTCATGTGTTCCCCTAAGCTACTTTTTTATTAGAGTAGAAATATTAAGTATTTAATGGATTTTTAAATTATCAACTTGAAATAGGCTCAAACACAGCTTAAATTTAAGAGATTCTTACATATTTTCCCTTCTTAAGACCGTAAATTATATATTTCCCCAATGCATGAAATTAATTACATATTTTTCTTTCCTAATACATATATATTATGAAATTAATTACATATTTTCTTTCCTAATACATATATATTATATATTTATTCATTTCATTAAATCCTATTTATTCATTTCACTAATAGATTTTTACGTATTGATGTTTTGTTATTGTAATTGTTTAAAACTTTGATAATTATGTTTTGTATTTGTATATATAACTTTGATTATCGGTGATTATTGTTTTCAAAATAAGTTTTAAACTTCTGTAGTTGGAGTTATGATTTTATTATTTTTTATTTATATAGAAGACTCGGACTTGAAGAAATATATGATTTATGTTCTTAAGAATGAAAAGCGTAAAGATAACTTAGTATAAATATGGATACAATAATCATTCAATAACTAATTTTAATAACATTAATAAATATATAATATATATGTTGTACAAATGAAAAATATGTAATTAATTTTTTAACTTGAATAAATATATAAATAATGAGTTTAGGAAGACTAAATATGTAAATGCATCTAAATTTAAAGAAAACCTTTGAATTGGGCTTTTCGAATATTCTATTAGAAAGGTCAAGAATTGGGCTTGAGTCTTTTGATAAGTTGGACCCGTTTATTATTTATCTCTATTTATTTATAGATATAATTAAAAAAACAATATATATGTATGAATATAATTTTTTTAATATAACATAACATACAATATTCAGAATAGAGGATGAATGTTAACCATTGTTTATTATGATAACTTATTAACTCAACTAGTGATCCACAGCACGTCGCGTCGCCACTGTAAGTTAGAATTACAGTAGTAAAACTAGTGGCCCACAATGAACGTTATTTTTTTTAATATAGCATGACCATACTCGAATTAATGATATTAAAATGATCTATTTAATAGTGTAATTTGTATAAAAAATAACATCATACAAAAAAATTAAAAATGTTTTAGAAAAGGTTGTTGTTTTTTTTTAAATGAGGGAAATTTTAAAATTGGTGGAAAATTGCTAAACCAGTGGTGTAAAAGTTAGTTACACTAATAATGGTGTAAGTGTTCGTTACATTAGTGTTAACGGGTTATCATAATAAATATGAGTTAACAATTATTTTTCCCTTATAATTTTTTAATATAACATAACATACAATGTTCATTTATTTTTATGATAATTATATGTTTACTTATAAGAATACTTATCATGTAATTAAAGAAAATTTAATCCAATGAAAATTATTATGTTTATAAAACAACACTAGTTTTTACCGCTCGCGCGTTACGTCGGGATGGTACGCGGCATAATAAAATATAGACTAACAATCAATATGACATGTTAAAACTGACCGGTCAGATTTGAATTCAATTAACAAATATTATGATTATTTAACCATTATTATTATTATATAATTTCTTAATAAATATATTATACTATTAGTTAGATATTATTATTTTAACTGTTCAATTCCAGTGCCATTATTATAGGAGTAATTCTCAAGAATAACTCGAGCTAATAGGAATTTTTAAATTATATGTTTTACTTATAAGAATACTTATTATGTTTATAAATTAGTTAATTTAGCTAAGTTTGACATACAAAACTCGAGTTAATAGCTGTAATTTGGAATTTTTAAAAATCTCAAACTTTAAACTTTCCTATATACTTTTAAATTTTAACAATATTCCTCTTATAAACCTTATCACGTTGACTAATTTATTTTCTTGTAAACATTCAAAAACGATGATAAAATCTGTCTCATAAATCATGATTATATAAAGTTGATCTATTAAACTAATGGTAATATTATCCTTAAGTATATAGGATATTACTATATAGTTAATTTAGCAAAGTGATGAATAGTAGTTTTCAGAATCTTTACAACTTATACAGCATCTGGTACCATCTGGGCTTCTTCCCCTTTATACATCCCTTTTTGTCTTCAGTATACGTAGATCTGAGCGACTGGCGGTGGACCTTCGTGTCGGAGCCGGAGGTGGTGGCCTCTTCGAGAATCTCTTTCCACTGGTTCCACCATGGTGCATGTTGGGTCCTTTTCTCTTCCACAGAGGCTGACCTGAGTGGGTGACAATAGACGTGGACCATGGCTGGGGAGGTGGAGACGGTGAACGGTGGTGTCTCCGGGAAACCTTTTTTTGCTGGTTTCATTGTCATGCTTGATGCCTGTTACACGATAGTCGCTTTGGACGCCGCCGGTGGTCCCTGCCGACCGCCTTTGGTGGCGTCCGAGTGTAGGTGCTCTAGCCACTTACTTCCTGCAAGACCCGCCTCGGCTGTCGCAACCGGTTACCTAACGCATCTGTTGTCTCCGCCTCTATCCACTTACTTGAGACGTAGATTTGATGTTTGTGGGTTTCATCTTCATCGTGATGTTTCTGGTTAGAAACCCTAGCCTGTTTTTGAAAGTAATCGTTGAATATTAGTCGATGATGATGGGGTGTGCTCCATCTGAGACGTTGTGTGGTCATAGCACTTGGCCTGTGAAAGTTAGCGTTGCCTCATCTGGGACCTCTTGGTTCGGTTTTATTTAGTTCTGTCGATGATGGTGGCAGTTATTTTGCTTGGTAGTGGTGTTGCTGCGTCGATGATGATGAATATATATTCATCTGAGGCCATCTTTATTGGGGTTGATTGTTCTTCCGATGATGGTGACGCTTATGTGTCGATGATGATGAACACAAATGATGTGTTGATGATAATGAACGCTGATTTATCGGATACCATCTTAATCTGATCTGGTTATTACATTTTTTGGGGGTTGATTGTTCGGTCTGCTATTACTATGTTGTTGACCGTATTTGTCTTCGATTTGTATATTTGTTGGGTTCGTCTCTGTTGTTGTTTGCTCTGCCAACGTTGCGATGGTAAGGCATCATTTGTTTTGAGTGTTAATTGTTTTGTTTCTTAAAAGTGTCCATATTTGGTACAACGTTTTCACGTACCAGGGTGGAAAAAAAGGCCATAAAAAACTGTTGTTATCGGATTTGTCTATTAAGTTATATACCATATTGTAATTGTAATTTGCAATTTTGTGTTGTTTGACTTTTGTAGTTCAAAGGTATTCATCTTTGATGCAAGCTGTTGATTTCATCTAGATTTGTTCGTGTGAGTTTCGTCCATAATTGATCAAAATTGCCTTCTTGAGTTGAATATTCCTCTTCAGGTTGGATACCTTTTCTCTTCCTTTTAACTTTAGTTTTAGATTTTAATGATTTCCTTTCCTACTATTCTTTCTACAAAATCCGTCACAGGTTAAACTATAGCCGAGTTAGATTTAGGGTTATAATCATTGTAATACTTTTAATTTTGAAATTATTTCATAGATTTGAGCTAAGATTTGCCTCAGGATTCTATATGTTTATGGAGGTTGAAGATTGATAGAGGAAATGAGGGTTTCAGATTGTATGCCTTTCATGTTTCTAATATGTTCTGTCGACCGTTCGTACGTAAGGCTTTCAATATCGACATGGATTGATTCTTTTTAACCTAATATTTGTTTAAATCCTTTTTCAAAATTATGATTTTTGTGTCTTATGTTTGCATCTACAATTTCCCGTTGTATTTCTGCTAATGAGTGATGACGATTTTGTATTTTTTTTTAAATACGTTAGTCATTATCTTTTCTCAATTTCTGCTTTTGTCTGCTATCACAGATGATGGATACAGCCCAGATCAATGTTGATGTAACTGTACATTGAGATATAGTTGCTTTGGCTCTAATGTACTGAAAGGTGAATCATTTGTAGGATGGTTATATAAGCTCATTCTTATAACTATAGAAAACATAAATTATAAATCTCAAATAAATCATAAACCCAAACAAAAACAGTAGCTAAGCTTGGGTTTAACTTGGATATGTATTTATATTATCGAATTTTTGTAAAGATTATTAAATGAACATATTATTCGATACATAGTAATTGTTTGGAGTTATAATATGTAATCAAACAACTCAATTGCATTATTGAGCCGAATGGTTATAACTGTGATTGGATGAAATATCTAGAAGTCATAGAAGAAAGATGATTGTTTTTAGTGTAATTGTAAATTAAATACTTTAGATGTGATGAGCACAACCAATTTATTGTTCAACCGTTTAACAACATTAATCAGGTATCTTTTGTCACATGTTTAAATGCTGAATAATGGAAGTTGCATTTGTATATATTGTAGGTACTTTTATCTACCAGGACATCGCGTACGCATGTGTTGATGATCGTAATGTTATTGCTGACCTGCCTTATTTAAATGGTATTTTTCTTGATAAATTTCTTTATAATTTGATGGTATTTTCAGTTAATAAATCTTTTTTTGGTTAATTTAACGTAAACTTTTTGATACTTTCATTGTGTTTTTAGTTCAATTTTATTTTTGTTGTATATGATATGGTCTTTTTGTTAGTCCATGGTAAATTTAATAAATTGAATGTGCATTTTGCAGGCAATCCATAGTTCTAATTAATCTCTTTTTATCATGTGGATTGGGGCTGAATAACAATCAACAACCAAGAGTAATATAATCAAAGTTGAAGACTATCTTAGCTACTGTTTGATATTTATGAATTTATTTTCTGTTTATTGATAATTTGATGGCTTTTTTAATTCGTAAATGTTTTTCTATTGGTTTTTTTGGCTACATTGATTTAAATGTTCTGATAATTTCATTGTGTTATCAATTGATAAATTTTTTTGGCTGCATATGGTGGGTCTGATCTTGTTGTTAGTTCATGATGAAACTAATAACAATTTGAGTACATGTTCTACAGGAATCCATAGTTCTAATAGCTACTGCTTTTGTTTAGCTTTAACATTTGTTTGCAATTTATGAATTTTGTTTTCTGTATAGGAATTCCCTGCATAAACATGGTAATCAAAGGAGGCCTAAAAACCTTTGAAATTCAAGAGAGCTCTCCATGTATTTAGTTACTTTTTGTGCATCCAAACACTTGTAGCCATCCATCAAGCATCTGACATGATCACTTTAGCCACTTTTTGTTTAAAATTAGAAAATGTATCTAATCTTGCATGTGCATTAGACTTTTAAACCAGGAGTTTTCATTGTTTAGACTTCTAATCTACTGTAACTTGGTTATTCCTAATGCAGCTAAACACACAGTGAAGCGTTGGCAATGATGATAAAAGCAGAAGTCGTGTTTAATGGTGTGGTAAACTATTATTTACAGCCATAGACAATTGTTCTAGCGTCAAATACGAGTGTTTGTAGCTACACACAGTTGTTCTGGCGTCGAATACGAGTGTTTGCAATCACGACGACTCCCGTTTCTGAGCCTTCTAATATGGAATTATATAGTGACAAAAACCCGCCGCGAAGCGCGGCAAATACCATCTAGTTTACTTAAAATACTAATCCTATAGGACTTCTAACCTCTTATAAATAATTAAATACCACCACCATCACCACCATCACCACCACCACCACCACCACCACCACCGGAAAGTCTCAACACCATGAAGAATTTTCTCTCATTAACACCACCACTTCGCCGGAATATTCTTCTGCTGCTGCTGTTACTCCTCCCTCCGTTTATCGCCGCCGTTTCCACCACCACCACTTCGCCGGAATCTTCCATCTTACCCCCTCGCCGCTACCACGATCACCACCGCACCACCACCATCTCCACCTCAAAACACCCACATAATCTCTTCTTCAGAACCCAAAGACTCCAACTTCACTTTCCACCACCATTGCCATCGTCGATTGATGAAATCTACAGTGTAGCGAAAAGATTAATCCCTTCTGGACCAAACCCTCTTCACAATGGATAATTTCAGGTTCTATTTTCATCGAATTGCGTCGATTTCGTGATGCTCTGTTTTTTTGTTCAATCTTTTTTATGTTAATCCGTTGAATTTATGATTGAATACTTTGAAACTAAGTTTTTCGGTCTTAATATTGTTGTTTCTTGTTATGGGTGTAATTAGAGACTTGATTTTTACATTATTGTTCTTGAATTTGAATTCAGATGTTGAAGCAGAAAAACAGAGGACTATGGGGTTTGATGGTGGATCATTAACATGTTGAAGATAGATGAAGATTTTGATGATTTTTTGTTACTTGCAATACTTTCTAGTGGGATTGAGTAATTATTTATTTAAGTTAATTTTATTTGATTATTGAGGTTATTACCAATAATTCTTAACTTAATTATATTAGTAATATGATAATTAGTGTGTATTATTTTTATTATTCACATCAAATGGCATATTTGTGTTTGATTTAATTTATTTTTATGTATGGTTCGAGTATTGATCGTAACGTTTCACAAGCCTTTCAGGAAACTGTTATTTATGATTTTAACTTAATACACAGTCTTACGATGAGTTCGAGTCTTATTTGGTACAATATGCTTTAAGTGGGTCAGTCGTTTTATCACAGTTGGCCTTTGGGTGTTAGGTTTCCCCTAAAATAACGGGAGAGCCGGGTCACTAGCTCTGTTTGTGTTCATGGACGTGCGTGACATTTCGTCAATGTATTTATTCGGATGACCGGTTTTAAAAATATTCGTTGCCCATTCAAAAAGACCATAAAAATACATAGTCTTACGAGTTACTACATGCTCGTCCTCATTGTACGCATCAAAACAAATTTAACTTTACTTATTTATCAAATCTTTAACATTATTTAATAAACTTTTACTCTTATTTAACAATAAATTTGTTTAATGTCATAAGAAAACTTTTGTATCCTCAATCTCTTACTTCCTCAAATAATCCTAATGTCTAGAACAATGGTTAGTTGATTGCGGGTACTCAAAAAATATATACATATTCGTGTTAGTCTTTCATAATATCTGACGAATCAATGTTACCTTTATAGTTTTTTTTAAATAGCAAATTTCATTAAACCAGGCAAAACCGACTAGCAATTTGCTAAAAGGTTGCCCTAACAGAAACATACATCACATAATTATAATTAAAATAAAAAAATACACCATTCCTTAAATGAAATATTGTTAAAAGGGATTGGTTCTTAATCCATAAAAAGCTCAACGACTTGATATCCGCTCCAACTTTTACAGGGCAACTGTTTACTTCGTTGAATAACCTTGAGAGTTAAATAAATATATTCAGACGATTCAAATCATTATATTTATGTCAACATACCGAAATCATTAGCATTTATTAATCTCTATACTAATAAATAAAAATAAATCCGGACACGTGTCACCATTCTAGACTATCTAATAATTGGTTTTCACGTTTTATTCTACTCTTAATTATAGCTATTCATTAATTAATAAATATCCATAATTAAAATTTCAAATATGTTAACTTCAAATTTTCAAATGTGTAATACATTAGTTTATTCAATACGTATAATACACAATATTTAAGACATATTTTTTATATTATTAACAATGTAACAGTAAATTTAATTAGCTCGTGTATTACACGTGATTGTAACTAGTATTTTATATGTTAATGTCAAAAATTATAAAAATTATATTTTAAGATGAGATATAATTAAAATCTTATAATTTAATATGTTTTAATAATTTATTAGTGCAAGAAGATTATATTTTGGATATTTAATTATTTAGTTTTCTTATTTAAAATCATTATCATTTATGATGAGAGAGATGTATGAAACAAAAATTTAGGTTTTATCAGAAGTTATCATGTGTTTCTCAAAAAATTTTATTATATATAGTGTGCGTGTATATATATATATATTGAAATTGGATACGAAGTAAAATATACTTATAAGAAAATAAATGTATTGTTGTTAAATATATAAATGATTCAAAAACAATAAATAAATAATCTCAATGTTGTCAAACAAGTCATTAAAATCGTATAAAATAGTGAAAACAATATAGCATTTCAATAAAAATTTAGAAAATTAATGGGAGATTGAATTGGTTTTATTTTACGAAGCGATATTCTAATTATCTACTATAAAGTAAAATTTTGAGGCACAAGTGTAATTTTACAAAAAAAAAAAAATATTAAGACACCTAATATAACTTTTTAAGTGTTAAGTAAAAATATTTTATGCAATCATTACTATTTTACGTCTCATTTAATAAACGTACTTTAATTAATTCATTAATTAACGCGTTATTTAATAATGTGAGATTATTTAATTTACTACATTATATATTATATACTTTATAATATTATAAATTATGTTTAAATTTATAAATAAGTATTATCTTATTTAAGTGCTGAACTAAATATTTTTATAATAATATTAGTAGTAGTAGTAGTAGTAGTAATAATAACAATAATAATAATAATAATAATAATAATAATAATAATAATAATAATAATAATAATAATAATAACTAAATTAATTAATAAATATTTTCTTATTTAAATACTTAACTATATAATTACTAAATACTTTTATTATTATTATTATTATTAATATTGTTATTATTATTATTATTATTTTACATGTAATTTAAGTATTATCTTATTTATAATACTTTACATTAATATTAAAATATGTACACTTAATTTATATTTTTATAACTTAATACTATTTGATTTAAGTATTATTTTATTTAAAAACTTAAATATATAATCACTAAATATTTACATAGTTATAATAATAATAATATCAAAATGTATCAGCCTTTTAGATAGGTCGAAAAAGAGAGTCGCAAACATTTGTCGCATCACTATATAACAAATAAAAAAAAATTATGAGTACTGAAGATATAGGTTTTCTTAAAGTTATAATAAATTTTTTTCTCCAAACAAATAAAATCTACTTGTGTTTTTTAAAATTACATTTAAACATCCAAAGATTTTTTGAAACTAACCATAATATTTTATCTCTCTTTATTTTTTTTCCCAAATTGATACCTGTTTTTTTTAATTTATAATTAAGTCTTTAAGTTATTTTAAATTTACATTTAATCATCTGAACCTTTTTAAAAATTTATACCTAAGCCTTCGGGTTATGTCAAATTTACATTTTATCACCTAAACTCTTTTTAAGTTTTATACTTAAGCCATCGAGTTATATCAAATTTTCTTTTAACCAATTTACATTAAAGATCGTTAATTATAGTGAAGTCATCATTTACGCATTCGCTTTTTTTCTTCTCTGTTTTGAGTTATTTAACTTTTTATATTATTTTTCTTTTGACCTCCTCATTGGCAAAGCAGACAATATTGGTGGTACGAGAGGTCGGGTGTTACAGAATGGTATCAGAGCCACTCCTGTGCTGTTCGGGATGGTGGGACTAACCTCATCGGGGATGGTGAGTTCTCGGGATCATCAAGGATGATGAGTCTAAAGGGGGGGTGATTGTGACATCCTACATAAATCTCACATTGACCGTGGACAGGTGATATTCCTGGTTCATGAGAAATGTCTCGTCTTTAATATCACTAATGCGTTTTGGGCATATTAGTTGTGGATGAGAGGAGAACTACACAGTTAAGTGTGCTAAGGTAGCAGCAATCTAAGGATGGGTGATATTTGTGGAAAGTTTTCACCCGAGCAACCAAAATCAAATCTGTGAGCTCCTCATGGGCAAAACGGACAATATTAGTGATACGAGAGGTCGGGTGTTATAATATATACTGATAATATTATTTAATTTCTTTATAGACTAAAAATAATTTAATAAATTTTTAAAAATTTCTTTTTATTAATGTTATTTATAAAGAAAGAATTTTTTTTAAAACATCAAAATAATTTATGTTTTCAAAAAGTAAAATATTTATAAATAAAAAATAATTTAAATAAGAAGTTATAATAGTGAAATTTTTTTAAAGCGATTTGTTTTGAAACAAAATGTTTAAGTTTTTTTAACAAAAAATTTTAAAAAGTTAATATAAATATTTTATTATTTATATTCTTAATAATATATAATTTTAATTATATCTTATCTTAAAATATTATTTTGTAACTAATAAAATTTTATTTTATTTAACCCGTGTAATGAACGTGTTACTAAAGCTAGTTTTGTATATAATATGACTAGAACCTTAAACACTTTTAAGTTTTGCACTTTTTACTTTATTACTTGATACTTGATATGGTTAGGCTATAAACACTTATGATATATGAATAATTCAAATTGCGATATAAATGATTGTACATTTAAGCCATAGGAAATTTATGAATTCACATTAGTCACGGAAGAAAGACAAATTCTGGTTGAAAGAGTCATTGACATTTTTCGTATGAAGACAAATCAGTCTCACATAATAAAATTCAACCATACTAATCTTAAGGCTACGTTTGGTTGGAAGGAATGAAATGAAATGAAATTGAGAAACCAGTATAATTTTCAAGTAAATTATGTTTGAGTGGGTAATGAAATGTAAAACCTAAGGGAATGCTTCACCTCAAATTCCCTTGGTTGTGGGATTTCAAATTCCCTCTCTAGGTGGAAGGATTTTGAAATCCCACAACCAAGGGAATTTGAGGTGAAACATTCCCTTGGGTTTACTTTTAATTGCTCACTCAAACATAATTTTACTTAAAAATTATACTAGTTTCTCATTTCCATTCCATTCCATTTCATTCCTTCCAACCAAACGCAGCCTAAGAGTCTAGTGTGAAAGGTGTTATGCTTGATGGACTCGATTGATACTAGACCAATACATAATCATTTTTAAATTAGAAAACATGTTTAAATAGCTAAAAGTTGTTTAATTAAACAATCTTATTTTAACTGAATGAGTATCACAGAATAACTTAATCATCTTTGTTTCCAACACGTCATTATTATCACTACCTCTTATAGAGCATGAAGAATGCTCCATATAAACCATATAAGCACATATATGAGCCTTATCTACAACGTCTAGATTTCACGATTCATGAAATTTGAAGATATTAATTCTTAATATTTAAAACTTTTAAAGAAATTATTATCAATTAAATTACAATCATAGTATTAACTAATACCTATTGTGAAACAAGACAAAAACAATCGAGTAACTAATTCATTCATTCAATTGTAATATCATACACATACAACATATAATATTATTATATCAACATGTTATATGAAACCATAAAGCCAATAAAAACTATGTTCAACCTACATCATGTATACTGTATACACTTTTGCCATTTATCACTTTGACTATTTAGCCTTTGACAAAAATTTATAAACCAAAATTAAACATGATAAGTTTAAATTAGTTACAAAAAAGTTAAATTTAGCAAGCTTATATAATAAAATATATAATACATGTCGCAGTTGGTCTTATGGTTTAATGACATGTGGGTGATGGTTTGTATTTGACAACTTTAACGTCTCAAATTTCAACCTTACTCAAAAGGTTTTTTCACAGTTATAAGTTTTACTTTGACGTATTTCTGGTTGAGTTAAGTTTGAAATGACAAAGTCAATATATACGATTGACATCATGTCTTAATAAGATTCACTCGCTTATTGGTAATATATACAAGTATGATCCATTAAAATAGTAAGTTAATGATAAGATTATCCTTACAATCTTACATATAAGACTTTTTAGTTATAATAACTCAATCATGAGGCTCTTATAAATACTCCCTTCACCATCACCTTCTCTCCCAACAAAATATTAACAAAATGAACAACTTTCTTTCATCACCACCACCACCACCAATTCGCCGGAATATTCTTTTGCTGCTGTTACTCCTCCCTCTATTCTTCACCGCCACCGCTACCAACTCGCCGGAAACTCACCTCCACCACCATAGCCACCATAACCACCACCATGATCAGCATTGCGCCACCACCACCACCATCTTCAACCCAAATCACCACCATCTCCGGCCACCCCTTCCACCACTACCACCGCAGCACCTGCAACCGCCACCGCCCGACGACGAAGAAATCGACCCAAGATACGGTGTAGCGAAAAGATTAGTCCCTTCTGGACCAAACCCACTTCACAATTAACAGTTTCAGGTTCTTTATCACCTCCAATTTCATCAAATTGCATCGATTTCATCTTCCCCTGTTTCTTTCCCCAAATCTTTTATCTCAAATTCCTCAAACCCATGATCAAAGATTCTACAATTAGTTCGTTTTCCGTCTTAATTTCGTTAATTTTCGTTATGAATGTAATCAGAGGATCACTATTTCCATTTTTGTTCTTGAATTTGAATTCCGATGTTGAATCAGAAAAACAGAGGGCTACGGCATTGATGGTGAATCTGCAACATGTTGGTGTGGAAGCAGCAAAAACAAGAATGGAAATAGTCTAAAGATAGATAGATGGTCGAAAACAGTTGTACTTACGGCAATAATAGTTGTACTTTAATATCTTTATAGGTTGAATTTGGTATCAAGAGAAGTCCATGAGTTGCATTAAATTTACAGGCTTTTTCTCATGAGGAAGATGGGGGCTTAATTCAATAGGGGGTTGTGTTTATTTTTGTGGTGGGGGTTAAAATAGTAATTTTGCTTGTTCAACAGCTTAATGTTTTTGACTTTGTTAATGTGAATAGTTATTGTGTATTTATATGTTAGGCCGATTAATGAATGAATTCATGAATGATGATATTTCAAACGAAAATAATCAAGTTTTTAAATTTGTGAATCTAATTTGTATATGGATTGTGTTTTTTAAATCTGTCTGTTAAGAAACCGTTAAATCTGATCATGTTTTTATGACGAAAGCAAATCGTTTGGTTTAATTGGTTTGACTTACATGGTTTGAAAGATTAATGCCCTTGACTCGAAATTTGAAACCACCCGTTTAAACTGTTGTATTTACTTAATGTTTTTTTTTATATGTTTAGATTGTGGAGTTATGTATATATATTATAATCATTACTAACCATCTTTATTATTTTTTAAAAGTTAATATACAGTAATAAGCTTGAAAAATCAATAAACGTGGTTTAAGCAGCAAAATCATGCTATTAATCGTCAAACCGGCTTGTCTGGCCAACTCACCAAACGTAATGAGTTTGTTTTGACGTTCAGGAAATCATATGTGGTAACTCAACCCATATTCTTTTACAAAAACTAGTCAAATTGAATTATGAACACTCTTAAACCCGTTCATCAATCTAAATTGTTTAATAAATTGATCGTGTGATGAACATGTCTAACCCATTAATACAAGGGGCCTGTTTGGGTTATACTAGAATTATATAATTTAACAGGTCAACCAATATAAAATTAAAATTAAAAAAATATATGATCTAAACCCATTTACCATCCGTTTACAACTTTATGACAATCGTTTACAAGCCATCTACTATTAAGACTCATTTAATCTGTTTACAACATAATGACAGCTCAACTAACAAATCCTACGTATATAAAAAAATTTACACGACTAGCATCTGTATTACATGGTCTTAAACGTGTTCGTTAATAATTAATGTATTTAACATTCATAAACCTCAATCCGCCAACCATCGCCTAAATTTTAGCTCGACTTCTATTCCTTTGTGTTTTTGTACGTTCATGATGTAATGCCAATAAATGAAAAATAGTTAAATAATTTATTGGAAGGGCATGAAACCCATGATATATGTCCGTATGTTTTCGTTTCTTTTATCATGAAATAAATGTTGACATTTAATTTTGATGACATCATTATTAAAATCATCATTGGTAAATGTTTTAACATCTTGATTCTATTTCTACGTCACATGTTTTCTACTTGAAAAAAAAAAAAAAATAGGTTACCCTAGATTATTTAAAAAATATATAATTTATTTAACATCAACAAATATAAACTCCATCTACAAATCTGAAACTATAACATATTATGAAGCCATGAAAGATCGACTTATACACATTTGATACGATTAAAAACATAAAAGTATTAATTAATAATTATTATAAAGTGTAATATACAATGTTGTATCGTATAATACAACTTTATCGTACACGGTAACATATAATATGACACAACAACCAACTTAAACTTGTAGTGATGAATTCTTTTTCCACTTATTTACAGAAAACTAAATACGTTACGCACAAGTTAAATTCGTTATACATAAACTAAACTTTTACTACAAGAGATGGTGAATAGTAAAGTCGAAGTTCCCATAGTTTTTGTTAAATGCCATTCTAAATTTCTATATTCTTCCAAATGGAAATACAATAACATTCGATATCCAAACTAGCAAGTTGGGTTACAAGCCCAAATGGTTCTAGGTTAGGAAATAGGGAGCCTTCTTATTTTCTTTAGATTTTTTTGGGTGACGTATCAACATCATGTTAGTGTTTTTCATTTTACCATGGTTTTTCTAGATTATGCTTGTTTTGTAGGGTGTCATCCTAGTTTTTTTTTGTTTACTCAATTTTTTCTAATCGATTTGTTTTTTAAATTTGTATTTAAATTTCATATTTTATAATTAATTTAAACAAATACATAGAAAAATACTAAAAACAATTACTGAGAGAGTAGATAATGCAAATAATAAAAGTAATGTGTCAAACAAATATAGGTTTGAGTTTATTTATGGTGTTTATAATTAATTTGAGTTTATGTAAAGGTCAAAAGGACTATTGGGCAATGGTCAAAAATAGGTGTGGGTGAATAGTGATGCCCGGTGAATATTCACCTGGCCAAGTGCTTTTTTTTTCATCTAGTTCGGGTTGGTGTTCCCACCTGAGGTCTGGTTTTCTCCACCCTCCGGTCATGACTTTGTGTCATCTTATATATCTTACACTTTTTTTGTTACAGGTAGTAAAATTAAGGAGCGTAGTATATGTATTAGGCTTGCTATAGAAACGGGCTTGCTAGGGTGCAAATGAGTAGAGTTGTCAAGGGCGGAGCTTAGTTGGAAACGGATCGGGGGGGGGGGGGGGGGGCGCCCCCTCTCTTTTTTTCGTCAGTATGTTAAACTTTTGTCCAGTAGTGTGAATTTTTGGTCCGGTAGTGTAAATTTTTATATAAAATTTGAGTTCGCCCCCCCTAAAAAGAAACAATTTCGCCCCCGCCCCCCCTACGAGAGTGTTCAAGCTTCGCCACTGTTGTACTTGAGCTTAAGCTCAACCTCAATACTTTTCAAGCTCTTATTTGAAGCTTAAGTTCGAGCTTTGTTTGCACATAATTTATTATTTAGTTATTTTTAGTTATATAAAAATTTAACTTTTTTATGTATTATAATTATACAGAAATAAGATAATATATAATTATATATTATTCAATCAATTATGTTAGAATTATTTATAATCATGTTTATTATGCAATATATATTATCAAATAAAAATTAAGCTTTTAAAGAACTGATTTTGAATAAGTCACGAACAACTAACTCGTTTACATTACGGTTTATAAACTGCTAAAAAGATCATTTGATTGATCTTATCATCTTACTCCTTACGCATGCCATTTTCTCATGCTACGTTTTTAGTTTGGGTATGTGCAATTTCCTTGGTCCAAATTATTAACTTTTTTAATTGGTTTATAAACATTGAGATATGTAACCGGGATAAAAATCTAAATTAATGATATATGTTAGTTGTGAACTTGTGATGAAATTCATGTTAAAATTAAACTCCTCTCTAACAAATTTAAGATACATAACATAAGTTAATGCAAAGGAGCAATAAATTTTACGTTCTTCACTTCTTTGAGTTAAAGAGGAAACTTGTAAACAAACCAGAAAACGAAAATTGATTATCGAGTGATTTGCATCCGTTACCTTCTCCGGTCGCCATCGAGGGTCACCGTCAGAACCCTAGAAACCAACTTCGATCGACCACCAACCTTGAAACACCATCGTCATCATCGATTATCTCTATTCGTTTATACCGTTCTCTCTCTCTCTCTCTCTCTCTCTCTCACATTCGTTTATACCAATATTATCTCATTCCTTGTGTTGTTTATATACAAGGAGTTTCCATATTACTTGAAACACTAGTATATAGCCATGTGGCGGATCCAATAGAATGAAGGTACAATTGTGGCACAATATTTGTGTAGTTAATGGGGGGTTTGTGATGCAAAGAAGTTTCATTTTTGGATCTACAGATGATATGCATAAACACAATGGGTCTATATGTGATATGAACAAACACGAGCGATCTACGAGTGATATGCACAAACACAAGGGGTGTCATTGTGGTTTATTTATAACTTAAAAGTGTATCAAATAAGCAAGAAAAGCAGGACAAATAGATCACAAAGCCATAACTAATGATATGAAGTAAAACACAGATCGTGCTTCGCAAGGGGCTTTCAAAGGTGCGAGGCGTGAAAGCAGAAAACTGTGGGATGGATTCAAACCTCGGAACTATACTAGAGGAACTCAAAGCATTTAAAAGACAAGTCTTGACTTGACTCTTGAGGAGAATTTATGATTGCTCAAAAGACCAAAACATTTAAAAGACAAATTATACTGGATGATCAAACTTACAAGATAACTTGATCCGAGCCCATGTAAGCTTGAGCTCGGTTCTATGCTACAAGTTTGGTTTACATCTTAAGAGATTTAGTCCAACTTCCAACTCGATAACAAGTCAAACCGGATTAGATTCACTCCAGTTGTTTGATGGAAGTTCAACTCATTTGAGTAGAGCATTGATTTGATTCTAAAAAGACAAGCTTCATTTCCAGTTTGAAACTAAATACTACTAATTTAATCAGATATTAACCATAATTTTGCTGTTCAAATATTGATAGAATCAGCTTGATCAAGCATGATTTTACGTTCAAAACTGGATAGAATTAGCCTAATCAAACGTAATTCATATTCTAAGTTTCACATAATCAAATTGACTACTCTGTTTCCTTAATTGTTCAACAAATATTGAAAGAATCAGCTTGATCAAAAACAGCTTTATGTCCAAAATTGAATAGAATGAGCCTAATCAAACACAATTTATATACAAAGCTTCACCAGATCAAATTGACCTATCTGTTTCCTTAAATGTTCAACAAATATTGAAAAAATCAGCTTGATCAAACACAGTTTTAAGTTCAAAATTGAATAGAATTACCATCACAAACACAATTCATATTCAAAGTTTCACCAACGATTCGTATGCAACTTCATCGAATCATATTTATAGTAAAATAAGTTCAAAAACACAACAGAAACCGATCCGCCAACAATAATCGATCATAACACCAATGATTCATCAAACAGATCAGTAAAACTAACCTTATTCTCGCACTCAACCAACAATCCTACCACGACGCCTTCTTAACACCGTGCAAAAGGCCTTTAGACGCCAATTCACGAAACACGATACGAGAGACTCGAAACATCTGATAAACGGAGTGAGCACGACCGGTGAACACACACCGATTCATCACTCGAGTGAACGAGCTGTTTCTCGGCAACGCAGCTAACTTACAGCGGTGCTTCTCTCGCACTTCGATCGGAAGATCGGTGTCTTTCGAAAACGCTTTGTAGAGCTTTCGCCTCAATTCGAACTTCTCTGCGAGTAATCGGCGTTTTTGATCTTGAATGTTTCGTTTATCTGACATCTTGCTGAGAGCAAATCGGAATCGAGTTTTGTGAATGGAGATCTGAACCTGCCGCCGGTGACGATTGAAGATGATGAACTATTGCAGGATGCAAATTAGGGCTCAAATGGATTGGGCCAATTTTGAACCGTCTTCAACTTTTGATTTTAATTCTAATACTTCTCACTTTAACTATTCGTTAAATCCGTTAATGTTTCCATGTCATATTACGTGATGTGCTTTATGTCATATCATGTGATGTGCCTTGTAACGTGATATATAATATAGTGATACATTTAATTTTTTGTTAATACCTAAATCTGTTACAAATTGAAAACACAATGTCACTATCAGTTACAAAAAACCTTTAATACTCAAATCTGTTATTTTCAATAAACCACAGGGATCATTGTCGTAATTAACTCTAGTAAATAATTACCATAATTACAAATGATATTATTTAAATATTTTTCAAACTAAAAATATTTTATGATAAATTATGAAAGAGATATATCTATAAATGTTATTTTTAAGGAGCTTTTTATAAAATAAGATATTTTTATAAACATTAAACTTTTTTTTATACAAAAACAAATAATATAATTTTTTTATAAAATGAAGATAATTAAAATTCAAATTTTTAATAAGAAATTTTAAGGATGATATTTTTTAAAACGGTTTGTTTTAACACAAAATATTTAAAAAATAATTTTTGAAAGAAAAGTTAATAATAAATAATAGCAAAAGTTTAAAAAATGATATCATTGCTTGAAATTATTACTCATAAGTAATTTCAATAATATTTATCTCAAAAATTATTTATAATTTATAAATTTTATTACTAACTATTTAATCTTTTATTTATTTAACATGTGTAATAAACGGAATATTAAACTAGTATTTTAATACACTTGCCGTATAAATCTAGATTCGTTGGCAATTGGCCCTTGGCAAAGACATGAAAGAGAAACCAAAGTGGGCCTAGCTCAAAGGAAAATTGTTCAGCCCATTAAAAATCCGTAGAAAACCAATAGCATAAAGTAAAAGAAAAGTATATACTTTCTCCACACATTACACATTATCAAGAACCGTATGCAAAGTATAGACAAAAACCAAACCTTCTTCCTTTAATCTCACTTTGATCATCTTTCGAGTAAATTTATCATCCCTACATACTCAATCATGGAGAATTTGATCAAACAAATCAGGTAAATGATTAACTTATGAAATTGTTATACTTAGACGCGTTTTACATAAATATTATGCTTGTAAATTTATAAACAATACGATTTTTTGAGCAATTTTGAACAAGAATTATTCTTAATTACGATGTTCTTTTTGCATCTTGCTTCAATAGTTTATTCATAATGTTCGTTCTAACAAAATATAATGTTTGTAAACATTTTTGAAAGCGTGACACGTTGTTTACAATCTTACTGTTTACGATCGTTGCTAGCATGAGAATTTTTCAAGTTGAGGATGAAAATAAAGCACAAACTTCACGTGTGATTAGAGACCGTAAGATTTCATCTCGAAGAACACGGTCTTACAAAGGAGGTAAAGTAACAAAATCCTAAGTTGTGAATAAATTATTTTTGCTCATTTATCATATGCAACCACGATCTAAAAGAATCAAATGGCACTTATTTTTGTTCTTTCATTTAAATTTATTTGAACTAATGAACACGAATAATAACAAATGTTTTTTCTTTTATTTTAAAAAAATATATTTATTCATATATCATTAAATAGATAAACAAACAACACACATGTAAATACTAGTTATAATACACACACAATACTCATTTTTATATAGTTATGTGTGCTCTTTAAATTAAATATATAAAATAATACTAAAAATTATTAAATACACGTATATATGTCATAATAGCTTAAGATGTTTAATTGTTTATGATGTAAATGAATCAACATGAAGTTTTATCGTTTTTATTCATTCAACCATAAAAACACAAACTCTTATTCACGTTCGTTTTATAGATAAACTTATATATAAAAAAAACTAAGAACACAAACTCTTATTCATATTCGTTTTATAGATAAACTTATATATAAAAAAAACTTAATAATGTTCAACAAAAGTTGGTTCATTTACATCCCCTACAAAATATAGAAAGTTTAGAACATGAACGCAATGTCACAAACCACTTGTCCCTAGTAACACGTTTTGTAAATTTGTAGATAGTCGAAAAAGTCGGGATCGGATCCGAAGACAACTTTCTCATGAAACAAGTCGTGACAACGATAAAATGGAAGGCGAGGAGTTTCGAACTGCTGTTGCGGCCGCTGCATACGCTGTACATTCTATTGAAAATAAAGAACAAGAAATAAAACACGATCAGAATTCGAACTTCAAAAGATTATTTTCAGGTAATATATTTTATATGATAAATAATTAAAAAAGTAACATAAAATATTATGGTTTAAAAGTTTCACAAAATGGGAAATCTAGAAATTGTAGAGGTGCCACCAACTCCAAAAACTAGTGACAACCTCCACGTCGAAGCTAATCAGCCTAAGCCAACCGTCGCTAACCCAAAAACTGACGAGAAAGCGTCGGTAAAAACTATCGGTTCAGCATCACCCGTCGAGAAAACTCCTAGTTGTGTCGCTAATAAGCAATCGGGTGAGGAAACTAGCCAAAGAGAACCGGAATCGAGACCCAAAGAATCATATGTTTGGGAGAAAACACAGATGAAGAAAATTGAAGAAAGGTAAGGTTTAAGATGCTAAATTTTAATAATATCAAATCATTATATAGATCACTATTTTTTTAAAAGGATAGAAATACTACAACGGATAGATATATTACTATTCGGTCATTTTAGTTCTGTTTGTTTAAAATATTATTGAAACTTTTATATAGATCACGTCTTTATATAGCAAATCAACCTATTTTGTCTATCATTTACAACTTATGCTTGAGTTTCATCAGGTTTATGAAAGTGAGAGCGAGAATATTCGAGTGGGAGAATAAAAAGAAGTCGAAAGCGAAGAAGAAATTGATAAGAAAAGAGGTCTATTATAGATTGTATTTGTATTTAATAGAGAAAAACACACATTTTAAGAAGTATAATGTTTGAAAGATAACCATTGAATATTGTAGGGCAAAATAGAGTGGAAACGAGCTCGAGCATTACAAGATTTCAAAGGAAAGACGGAGACGATCGAAAATATTTCTAAGGGTGCAAGATCAAGAAATGAGGAAAATCGAAAGAAGGAAGAAATTAGGGTTAAAGAGAAGGCAAAGATGATTAGATCAACTGGGAAGATTCAAAAACCTATGTTTTTATGTTGTTGATGTTAAACCTTCACCGTTATTGATTTGTGTTGCTTGAATTATATGTTAAAGAGATTGACTTTTAATAATAAAACTATGACTTAATTTCTTATGATAACTCATTATGATAATTTACCATCTTACACTCTTAAATTTTAATTTTATTGTTAGGGACAATCCCAAGATAACCATCATGAATTTCAACTAGATTTACATTTAATTTCGCTCACATGTCTGTGAGCAAAATGGGAAAGTATACCTTCCTTGTTAGTGAAAAAATAGAGTAACTATTTTCTTGTGAATGAAGTCAAGTAGAAGTTACACGTAAATCGAATATAAATCAATAATAAATATGTAAATAGGATTGCTTTAATAGTCAACTAAATTGAAAGTTAAAATATCTATTTATCAAATTATAAATATGACTTAGTATCGGTCAATAAGTAATAGTTAATTATTAAAAACCAATACCGTCCATTATTGTTTCTCTTTTCTGTAATTAATAATACAATATCATCATTTCTTAAAACAAATTCTTATATCCACGTTAAACTACTCTTAAATTATGAACTTTTAAACTCGAAATGGTCACCACCAACACTTTAATACAATCATACTACAAACCCTTATATCATTATTTATTTAGTGACAAAGACTCTTTGTTAGATAGTTAGGCAATAGTTTGATACGAAAACAAATTAAAGTTGTCCCAACAATGATAACACACGTGGACTTGGTATTTATGTCGTTTAAGTGTTTGAAGAAAGAAAGAAATTGTTTGAAAATATCATGGATTTTATTTGTATGTCCTGAATTTTAAACTTATTTTTCAATATTATGGACTTAAAATATGTCACCGTTTAATGCAAATTATGAATTAATATTAATTTTTTTTTTTGTTAAGATGCTCGTGTTTATAAAAAAAAATATCCAAATTTTCGTGTGATAGAAATCACTATTCGTATCTAAAAAATATCCGAATTTTCGGATGCGGTAAAGATAGTGATTTCGATATCCAAACTTTATTTATTTTATTTTATCTTTTTGTAACAATTGACATATACTATCAAAAAATAATATAAAAAAGCAGCACATATTGACAAATCCCAACAAAAAGTTAAAAAAAAAAACATTTAACAAAAAATATTTTTAAGTTTTCGGATAATCGAATATCCGAACATATTTAAATCGATATCTAAATCCAAATCCGAATCTAAATTTTCAGATATCTG
This sequence comes from Flaveria robusta, assembly GCA_025506415.1. Lineage (NCBI taxonomy): Eukaryota > Viridiplantae > Streptophyta > Magnoliopsida > Asterales > Asteraceae > Flaveria > Flaveria robusta. Next base: position 1,708,034 of record CM046471.1, on the reverse strand, counting down.
GTTTTTCCGATGTTTCGGATTTGGAATTTCGAATTCGGATATGATTGAACACATTGCAAAGCGCGGTTTGTAATACTAGATGCCTAAAAAGTACCGATACCAAAAAATAATAAGTATAAATTGAATATCACACCGATTCAATACCGATCTATACCTGTACAATTGAAAATGACGAAAAATACTAAAACTAAAACATTTATAATAAATACTAGCATTGGTACCAATGGTGTTCGGCCGGTATCGGTTTGATACCGGTACGATACATGTATTCGGTTAAAAATGTTAATCCCTTGATTTACATTCTATTCTTATTAAATATTATACTTGTTAATTGAACTTAAATTGACAGTAATAATAATAATTAAATAATAATAATATTGTTGATTGAGTTATACAATAATAATAATTAAATACTAATATATGTTTAGTAAATTATATTTGTTTGTTGAATTCAAATCAGACTAGTCAATTTTGACACGTTATTTTCGGGATTACCCTAATACAATATTTACTGGAAAAGCTAATTCTTACAAAGTATTTTTAAGTACGTGTCGGCATGAGTCGGGTCAAAGATAAAATGTTTTCCCGTATATTTTTATATAAGATTTGATATGATCTATATTTCGACAATCGTGTTTTAACGTAAGCTTTGTTTAGAAATGATTCAGGTCATATATAAAATGCTTTCATTCAACGGAATAAATCCGAGTTACTCTACGTTTCAAAGAATTTAGTTTGGAAACAAGTTTAGACGATTGTAATTTATGTGTTTTGTTATGTATGTTTTGACTTGGTCAACATTTCGACATAATTTTGTTAGAGAAATAGACAAGTTGAGTATAATACGTTTTAGTTCAATGGTATAACTTCGTGTTATTTTATGATTTGACTTGAATTTAATAGACAAGTCGGGTCGATTGTAAATTTATACTTTATCACGCCCGAAAATAACGTAGTCATAGTGCTCAGCTGTAGAAAAACTAGATAAATTGAGAGTTAAAAGCGTGTCATTTTTATAGGTAAAAGTCCCATTGTCAGATTGTTAAAAGTTAATACCATCCATTATTTGAGTGTGACAATAAAAGCTTGGATGAGATGTAAAGTTTTGCTTTTTATTTTCCTTTGAAGTAATGAAACAATATAATATTTTTAACGAGAAACTCACAAACACTAAACTATTTTTAAATTTACATTATATATTCACGAGTCACGACCAATGGTGGACCTAGGTTATAGGGTGGGGGGTTGCCGTCTCCCGTTAAAAATAATTTAGTGTTATATGTATGTGAATATTCTAAACGTCCATTTTAAAATTATGCAATCGTCTCATTTTTGTCCCTTATGAAAAAATTTTATGGGTTCGTCACATTACATGACGCGATTTAACTCATCACTTAAAAGAGCCATCATCAACACTTTAATATATTAAGATGAAAGACGTTTATTTTATTATGAATTATTACCATAGCAAGTGGATGAACTCTTTGTCAAACTTGTAGATAAGTTTACTATGCTACTTATCTACCAAAATAGTTTACCTTGTCTACCAAAATGATTGATCTTTGTAGTATAAATACCACCTCAATGTAGAGGAGAAGAGGCACCTCTTGTATACACTTTCATAAGTTATACATTTCTCTTCTTCTTGCTCTTGCAATTCTTTTTAAAGTTCTTAAAGTTATAACACTAATCTTGTGAAAATTATTGTGATATTATAACACGTTATCAGCACGAAAGCTCTTAAACTCTAAACAAGAAGATCAACAAAGCTCAAAGTCATCCATTAATTAAGGTAAGGGATTCATTAAGTAATAATATATAATATCTTATATTGAGAAGATAACTAATATAAATAAAGTAAGCATAAAGGAGATCTTATTATGGACTTGATAACCATGGGACTAATAACAAAATAACTTTTATTTATGTATCTAACTTTTGATTATGCAACTAACATTTTATTTTATGTCAACTAACTTTTACTTATGCAACTAACATTTACTTATGCATCTAACTTTTACTTAATCTTTATTTATACAACTAACATTTCCTTTTATGTCAACTAACTTTATACAACTAACATTTTTTTGATTATGTTTACTAACATTTATTCGTACTAACGTCTTATTCTTATCCTAAATTGTCGTTCTTATTTATACAATTAATATTTCCGTTTTTATAACATAATCTTACACTTATATATTTTATTTAAAAAAAATATTGTCGATATATACACACACGAGAGTTATATAGCCGTTATAAACGGTTATATAGCCGTTGTAAACAATCACATAACCGTTACAAATGGTTATAATTTTAAACTATAAATTGACCACTATCAATCTATTTTCGTTTACAATAAACAGATCATCTCTTTTCTCAAGTTTATCCAAGACAATATTTCAAAGATGATACACCCGGTTTTAGTACTGGCAACCATAATGCTTATTTTAATTCTTATCCCTATTGCTGAACTACCACCCGAAGAATTTAAACTTTTCTTATTTCTGTATTTGTTTATAGCTCTACCGCTTTATTGTATCGCAATGTTTATTGATATATATGGATTCTAATAATTATCTTACTATTTTCTTAATTCTTGTTTAGAAACAAAATGTCGAACATTGCCAAAATAGAATTCCCGGCTCTTAATATCAATGGTGAAAACTATATCCCGTGGACCACCCATGTAAAAAGACATCTTAAATCCATGGGTGTCTTAGAAACTATACAATAGGGGAATGCTTGCTCCGAACAAGACAAAGCGAAAGCTGATGTCTTTTTACATAAGCATATTGATGAGATGTTACAGTTTGAATACTCAAATTGTGAAGATCCGTATATTTTATGGAAAGATTTACAAAGCAGATTTGATCACCAAAGGGAAGTTCTACTTCCCACTGCTAGAGATGAATGGAACAATCTTAGGTTCCAAGATTTTAAAAAGGTAAACGAGTACACCTCTGCTTTGTTCAGAATATGCTCGACCCTCAGATTCTGTGGGCAAAATGTAACCAAGGAAGATATGTTGGAGAAAACTTTCTCCACATTTCATGCATCAAATATAAACTTGCAACAACAATATAGGTTGCAAAAGTTTAAAAGATATTCTGATTTAAATTCATTTCTCCTCGTAGCAGAAAAAAATAATGAGCTTTTGATGAAAAATCATCAAGCTCGCCCCACGGGATCGTTAGCAATTCCAGAGATAAATGTTGCTACTAAAAACTCTGAAAGAAAGTGGGGACGAGGTCGTGGTCGTGGTTCTTTTGATAAAAGTTACCCTAATAATCGCAACCATTCTTTTAATGGTAATAATAATTACCGAGGTAACTTTTATAACCGTGGACGTGGCCGTGGCCGTGTATATGGCCGTGGTAGAAATCAAAGAACAGTCCATTACCACGCCCCACAAAATAACAATTCCAACCAGTACAAAGGGAATGAAGCTGGTAGGTCCGAAAATAATGGCACTTCCTGTTTTAGATGTGGTAGCACAAACCACTGGTCGAAGGCTTGTCGCACAGCTCCATATTTGTGTGAACTATACCAAGCCTCTATTAAAAGAAAAAAGAAGGAAGTGAACCATGTTGATAATTTTAATGATCTCAATGTTGAGTTGAATACTGCAGACTTTGACATAGAACTCTGAAACACATGTTGCTTAACCATAATAGTTATATGCAACAATTAAGTGTTTTTCTATCTTCAATTATGTATTTTTCTTCATGTAATGTTTTCTTTCGATTAAATAAAGTTCTTGTTAAAATATAACAATGTTGTCGTTATTCACTTATTATTTTTCTTTATACTTTCAAGATTAAAATGAAAATCACCGGAGCGCAAGATCAAACAAATGAAGCAGATATATGTATAGCAGATAGTGGAGCCACGCACACTATACTTAGATCTAAGAAATATTTTTATGAACTTAAACCAACAAAAGGAATCGTTAATACAATATCAGGCCCTACAGACCTGATAGAAGGAGTGGGAAAAGCTAATTTAGCATTACCAAATGGTACAAAGCTTATAATAGAAAATGCTTTATTTTCCCCAAAATCAACAAGAAATCTGTTGAGTTTCAAAAACATATATCATAACGGATATGATACTTAGTCAAGGATTGTTGATAATGAAAAATATTTGCATATCATAAGCAAAGATCAGATATTAGAAAAACTGTCAATGCTTCAGTCTGGTTTACATTATACACACATTAATGTGCCTTAGGCATATGTGGCAGTTAAAGAAAAATTTTGTGATCCTGAAACACTTAACTTATGGCATGACAGATTAGGCCATCCAGGATCTACAATGATGAAAAGAATAATTGAAAACACTCATGGGCATCCATTGAAATATCAAAAGATCCCACAATCGAATAAAATTTCTTTATGTACATCTTGTTCTCTTGGAAAATTAATTACAAGGCCTTCGCCTGTGAAAATTAAAAAGGAATCATCTTTGTTTCTTGAAAGAATTCAAGGAGATATATGTGGGCCAATTCATCCACCATGTGCACCATTTAGATACTTTATGGTTTTGATAGACGCGTCAAGCAGATGGTCTCATGTCTCTTTGTTATCAACTCGTAATGTAGCATTTGCGAAATTTCTTGCACAAATGATCAAATTACGAGCACATTTTCCTGATTATACTATTAAAAGGGTGAGACTTGATAATGCTGTTGAATTCACATCACATGCTTTTAATGATTATTGCATGTCTGTAGGAATTATTGTTGAACACCCTGTTGCTCATGTACACACACAAAATGGCTTAGCTGAGTCATTAATCAAACGTCTACAGCTAATAGCTAGACCATTAATAATGAGGACAAAACTCCCTGTGTCTATTTGGGGTCATGCAATTCTTCATGCTGAATCACTAATTCGTATGAGACCAAGTGCAAATCTTAAATACTCTCCGTTACAGCTTGTTTCTGGCAATGAGCCAAACATTTCCCACCTTAGAATTTTGGGTGTGCTGTGTATATCCCTATTGCACCACCACAACGCACAAAAATGGGTCCTCAAAGAAGGTTGGGAATATATGTTGGATATGAATCTGCTTCCATCATAAGATATCTTGAACCTTTAACGCGTGATGTATTTACAACACGTTTTGCTGATTGTCACTTTAACGAGTCAGTCTTCCCGGCATTAGGGGGAGAAAAGAAAAAACAAGAAAATGATGTCTCATGGTATGTTCCTTCATTATTGTATCTTGATCCAGTAACTAAACAACGTGAGACAGAGGTCCAAAAGATAATACATCTGCAAGAAATTGCAAATCAATTACCTGATGCATTTACTGACACAAATAGAGTTACTAAATCTCATATACGAGCTGCTAATGCTCCAGCTCGAGTTGAGATTCCAAATAAGCAAATAGATAACACAACGACTCATGAATCTCAAAAACGTTTGAAACGAGGAAGGCCAGTCGGTTCCAAGGATAAAAATCCTCGAAAAAGTAAAACTCATGAAAAGGAAGTTGACCATAAAATGAATGATCTTGATGCAACGCTGAATAACAAAACCTCTCATGAGGAGGATTTGGATGAAAATACAAAAAATATCAATTAACTATGGTCGCACACATATCTTATGGAATCGAGATGAAATGGAAAGTATTGATGAAATATTTTCTTATTCCATAGCAAGTGACATCATGAGTGGAGATTATGATCCTAACCAAAATCAGTTAGTGACTGTCAAAATAGACATGATTGGGATAAATGGAAAGGAGCTATGCAAGCTGAATTAGATTCACTAAACAAATGAAAGGTCTTTGGACCTATTGTTATTACTCCGATGGCTGTAAAGCCTGTAGGGTATAAATGGGTTTTTGTACGAAAACGAAATGAGAAAAATGAAGTTACAAGGTATAAAGCTAGACTTGTAGCTCAAGGTTTTTCACAAAGGCCAGGGATTGATTATGAGGAAACATACTCCCCTATTATGGATGCAATAACCTTTAGATACTTAATCAGTTTAGCAGTCTCTAGAAATTTAGAGATGCGTCTTATGGATGTTGTCACAGCTTACTTGTATGGATCACTAGATAGTGACATCTATATGAAAATTCCTGAAGGTTTTAAATTCCCTGAAGCATTAAGCTCAAAGCCTAAGGAAATGTATTCCATCAAATTACAAAGATCCTTGTATGGACTCAAACAATCTGGAAGGATGTGGTACAATCGTTTGAGTGATTATTTGACAAGTAAAGGATACACAAATAACCTTATTTGTCCATGTGTCTTCATTAAGAAAACAACATCAGGATATGTGATCATAGCTGTGTATGTTGATGATCTAAATATAATTGGGACGCAAAAGGAAATTAATGAAACAATTGCTCTTTTAAAGAAAGAATTTGAGATGAAAGACCTTGGAAAAACCAAATATTGTCTTGGTTTGCAGATTGAGCATATGCATAATGGAATACTTATACATCAGTCAACTTATACTGAGAAACTTTTAAAACGTTTCAATATGGACAAGGCAAATCCTTTAAGCACACCGATGGTTGTTAGATCACTCAATGTTGATAATGATCCATTTCGTCCTTGCGAAGATAATGAAGAGGTTCTTGGTCCAGAGATGCCATATCTCAGTGCAATTGGAGCTCTTATGTATCTTACTAACTGTACGAGACCTGACATTTCTTTTGCAGTTAATTTGATAGCGAGATTTAGTTCAGCCCCTACTAAAAGGCACTGGAATGGGATTAAACATATTTTTCGATATCTTCGAGGTACTATTGATGTAGGATTGTTTTATCCTAATAATTCAAAAGAAGGGTTGGTTGGTTATGCAGATGCAGGTTATTTATCTGATCCACATAAAGCAAAATCTCAAACTGGATACGTATTTAAGAATGGAGGAACTGCGATTTCATGGCGTTCTCAGAAACAAACACTCGTTGCGACATCCTCAAATTATGCTGAAGTCATTGCACTACATGAAGCTTCAAGAGAATGTGTATGGTTAAGATCTATGATACAACTTATATCAACTTCTTGTGGATTGGAGAAAGATGAAAATGCAACACCAATCTATGAAGAGAATGCAGCTTGTGTCTCACAGATGAAAGAAGGGTATATCAAAAGCGACAGAACAAACATATACCACCAAGATTCTTTTCATACACTCAAGATCTTATTAAAGATAAACAAGTCGAAATGAGATACGTTCAATCTAGTAACAATTCAGCTGATCTTTTCACAAAGGCACTTCCTAAAACAACTTTTAGAAAACATTTATGATATTGGCATGCGGCATGTACAAGCAATGTGATGATCTACAGAAGACAATTTGAGGGGGAGTTATAAGCTGCACTCTTTTTTCCTTAGCTAAGGTTTTTTCCCACTGGGTTTTTCTTTAGTAAGGTTTTTAACGAGGCAGTGCTTAAACTCTTGAAGTTTGAAAGTGTCATCCAAGGGGGAGTATTATGAATTATTACCATAGCAAGTGGATGAACTCTTTGTCAAACTTGTAGATAAGTTTACTATGCTACTTATCTACCAAAATAGTTTACCTTGTCTACCAAAATGATTGATCTTTGTAGTATAAATACCACCTCAATGTAGGAGAAGAGGCACCTCTTGTATACACTTTCATAAGTTATATATTTCTTTTCTTCTTGCTCTTGTAATTCTCTTAAAGTTCTTAAAGTTATAACACTAATCTTGTGAAAATTATTGTGATATTATAACATATTTCATTATTTATTTGATGACAATGACACTTTGTTAGATAGTTAGGCAATCGTTTGATACGAATTGAAAACAAAATTAAAGTTGTCCCGACAATGATCACACACGTGGACTTGCTATTCATGTTGTCCAAGTGTTTTAAAAAATTAAATTGTTTGAACATAAAATGAATTGTATTTGTACGTTCTGAAATTTAAGCTACTTTTTTATTTAAACTTAACTTTTTAATATTATGAACATACAATATATCACCGTTTGATGTAATTTATGAATTGTATTAATGTGTTGTTAAGGTGTTTTAGGTTTTTTATTTTACCCTATTTGGCTACCTTATAATGAATTCATGTGTAATATATGTCACGTAACTATAGTTTAATGAATTCACACACTAATATTATTATACACAACTATATACATGACATCATGTCGTGTTGTGTCGTACACATAAAATACATATGTATGATTTTTTTCTTATTACAAGCATAATCTTTTTACTATTTTTAACAACTTATAACAATACCATAACCATAAATGTCACACAACATAGAACCCATATATATTTCTACTTGAACAAACCTCCGGCAGCCTTAAGAGCATCTCCGCGATCGCAGCTTCATCTTTTACACCTTTCTCCTCCTCCGCTGGCGGCGCCTCCGCCTTCTTCTCCGCCTCAACCGCCGGTATCTCCGCCTTCTTCTCCTCCACCGCTGGCGGTGCAGCAGTAGCGCCGGACTTCTCATACTGGTGAAGATACTCATCCGCCTGTTTTATGTACTGGCCCACCCCTCGGCTCTCGTCGAACTTCCCGTGCTCCTTGACCGAATCAAGGAGGTCCGCGGTGGCTCCGGCGACCTTAGCCTTGTCTATTTTCTCCGTTTGGTTGGTTGCAGCACACTGAGCTGCCTCCGCCACCAGCTTCGCACTCGACATGATGTCGGTGTTCGACGGTTGATCGGCGTCGGTCTTCTTGTTGTCGCCAGTCACCGCGGCGGAGGCAGCGGCGGTCTTCATGGTGCTCATGAGTGAATTCATTTTTTCCGGTGGGATGATCAAGAAAGTGATTATGGTCTGGTGGTTGTTAATTTGGGATAATATTGGTGGTTAAATAGAGGAGGTGTTTACGGTTATGCCCTTGGTGTTCTAGGTGGTGAGTGGTGGTGGGGGTGACACGAGTGAGGGTATGGAGGTAATTTACTAATTAATTGATATTATATGTCGGCAAACTTTTTATTAATAACTTTGTGGGGGCCAGTTTTGGATTTATTATCTTACGTGGCAGGGGCGTGGTTTAGTGATTTAGATTTTCAACGGTTCTTAATACTTAAGAATGATGGAAACCGTTATGTGTATGTTTGAAACTGAATAAACGGTTAGTAGGTATATTTTTAATACATATTAAATGTTTATAAATGTGTAATCGGTTTGAATGGAAATTCATAAAAGCCACACCGTAAAAAAGATATAATCGTCCCCATCTGATCGACTAATCCAATCTGGCTGGTTTGGTTTGTCGTTTCTTAAAACCATAGTTGGCGAAGAAAAACAACAGCATGCTTGAATTGAGTAGAACTAATAGAAGTGTAAACTTGCTTTACTGTCCTTCTACTGGTCGCCGTCACGACCTTCACCACAATGGGTGTTCTTAAATCGGCCGAAGAATCAAAGATTAGCAAATCGGTAGTCTTGGCTGGTTTCAGGTCCAAACGGTTTGGTTTTAATGGTTTTATTGGTTTAGTGGTTCTCTTTGGTTTAAAACTCTGAACCGGCCTCTTGACTTTTATTATCCATATATTACTTTTTTCCTTTTCTAAAATATGAAATTATGTATATGTATTATAACTATGAATCATTTTTACCATTTTAAAAAAATTAATACAAGCTAATATTACATAATATTAATTTTACAATGGAATGAGCAGTAACCGTGCAACCATTTGTTGCATATGGTACAACTCAACAAGCAACCTACCGGCTACCGCCACCTCGATTTATAGGTTGGAAAAGGGGAAAGGATACATGGGGTTGGAATCGCTGCTTTGAGAGAGTAGTAACGGGAAGAGCGACCATCTCACCGGCGGTGGATCGCGGTCGTCAATCGCTTTCGGTGCTCTCCCGCAGTTGTAACGCCTGCATGTGTCTTTGATTGTCATCTCTTTTTCCTTGTCATCAATAGAAACCCTCTTTTTTGGGGTTTCACCCATGGCGGCGGTGGCCAATGGGCGCAAGGTGCTTTTGGTGCTCTCCTGTCATTGTGACGTTGCATTTGTTTTCGATTCTCATCTCTTTTTTGGGGAAGAAGATGATGGTTGTTCGTCTCTCTTGACGATCGTCGTTCGTCTATGTTACTCGTCGGTGCCTGCATGGTGAAACTGGTGGTTGAGGGTTCAGTGCTATCAATCGTAATTTGGGTTGCCACTTAAAGGGTTTGCTTTGGGCCGGTGTTGTGAGATGTCGTTGGGGTGTGCAGATTCCGATGGAGATGCCGGTGTGGTACTTGCAGTTCCGATGGAGATGTCGGTGGGATATTTGGTGGCTACCACTTACCGACTCTGTTATGCATTCTAAAATATTAAGCTATGTAACTGTGTTATCAAATTGAAATTGGACTTATGGTTTCCATATGATACAAATGTAATTGACAAATGTATTTTTATATCCTAGCTTCATATAAAGTGATGAGAGTGGAGGTGCATGCTATAATTATAACAAATCAATCAACTTTATCTATCAATATATGTTTGTGGTTATGGTTTTTACATAAAAAAAAAAGTAGCGGGAAACTTATATGTTAATGAATCACAAGTAGAGATATTGATAACACACATAAAGTTAATGGTATTTCATAACTAATAACTAATTTATTGAGAAGCAGCTCGTAGACCATTTAAAAAAAAATATTAATTATTTGAGCCATACTTTAACATAAGAATGCCGACAGGAACAATACAGAATAGTCCTAAGAAGACATGGTCCCAAGACATGCCCCCCCCCCCCCCCCCCCCCCCCCCCTCTTCCAGGCAATTATACATTGAGTGAGAAGTTGCAAGCATATTTGTTTCCAATAAATCATATGGTGATTTTCTTTTATCAATTAAAACAATTCTTCATTAATATTTATAGTTTAGGTAAGTTTGTTTTCAGTTAAATCCATACAATTTGATATCCACGCTTAACAATTTGTATAATTCATCTCAGTTGAGGTTGTTTGATCCTATAAATGTCCATGCTACTAGAAAGAATGTTCAAAAGGAAGTAAAAGAAGAATACAATAGTTACATGGTCATTTTAAAATTTACACCAAGATTTGTTTTCAATGTGAGACATATTTGGTATTCATTATGCACATGAGTTGTATTCTATGCCATAATATATTATATATTAAAAGGTAATGTCAATGGATTTTTCTATGTTTTTTTTATTTTTTCTTTCTTTTTTTTTTATGTTCTATTCCTCTATTAATATTCTTTTGTGTTGTTTTCTCATAGGCTGGTTATGTTGCTGGTAAGTTTTGTTTCGTTTGATGGGTGATCAGCCTAGACGTAATATTAGACATGTAACACGACAAACAAATAAATTTTGAGGTAATTACTATAGATGTGTAACAAGTAGCACTTTAGTCGCATAAAACCACGTCCCATTGAAATCCAATGTACATTCACGCAACGCGCGAAATTGGAAACAACTAGTTTTGAAAAAGATTAAAACTGTAGTTAGCGATTCGGTCCAAAATTTTGTCAAAGCTAAAACTATCGGGTTCGATTTGTCATCAGCCATTCTCAAAACAGAAGTTAGCAATTCAGTTCAAATTTTATCGATACCAACTAAATCATACCGTAAACATCCCCGTCCACCCACCACCCCTCACCCCTACTGTTGTCGCCACCACAAGAACCACTACCACCACCGTTACAGCCATCTCACCACAAGCCCTCACAAAAATAAATACAACGGATGAACCCGTTTAAATTATTACACAACCCAAATCCGTCCCACCAGTTTCATCTATCATAAACAAAAAAACGTGGCATAGGTTTGGGTTGTCATGTCTAATTTAATTAATAAACAAGTTGTGTTCGTGTTGACGTGTTTAACTAAATGAGACATATCTGGTCGACCTATTTAACCTGTTTAATTAAACATACCAGCTCATAAACAATTAAACATGTTAAACCATAAACTTGTTTACGACACGCTTACAACTTGAGAGCATCTACACAAGCAGAAGAGAACCACCATGAATGTTTTGTTGGTTGCATGCCTGCCCAACTCAGGCCTGAATTCCATCGTTTATGTAGCGCGTGAGTTCTGGAAGTCATCGGTTTAATACGCGTTACATGAAAAACTAAATAAATGCATACTAAAAGAAATCTCTAAATTTGGAGGGAGGTCAGAATCTGAGACCTAAAATGACTGTTGGGCAGAACAGAAATACTACCATCAAAACATTACATGTATTGAACATTTATGCTTCAGTATAGGCTCTCAGGATGCCACAAGATGCGGATAATAATAATTTTGACCTGACAACAAAGATCAAATACACAGCGTAATTTGGCTTCATAATCATTTTCATTTCCTTCAAAATCCTCATCAAAGAACAAAGATCTCAAAGAACTAATATGATGCTGAAAATTTGAAATTAATAACTACCATATTTCTGATGAATCATTGAATCTTCAAAGATAGCTTCACCAATAAACATTTCTTGAATCTTAACCATTCGTTCCCACAAATTCCCGTTAATGTTTTTTCTTTTTATGGCTTTTCGCCAAATTTGAGATAAATGAATTATGCCTTGACCCGATCAGATGAGCCTCCATTTCTCCCAAACTCGAACATGAGGATCTGCATAATTCACACCAAATCGGGTTGCTAATCGCCTCTTTTCTCTTCTTCATGTGAGATATGTTGCCTTTGTGTTGTTGACTTTCGATATGGCTGCTAAGGTGAAAAACAGAAGCAAATGTCAACTGGCATGCCTTGCAAGAAAATGCAATTTTTTCTTTGAATGTTTGGCTGCTTGATGAAAACTGCAGCATTGGGGACTTCTGAGAATTGCTTGGTGCCACCTCAGCATCTTCTTTCTTGGCTTGAGTTGACGGGCCCTACAATGTGGATTGCTAGGGTCAAAATAGTTTTGAAGAAACAAGTGGTACAAATGTAAAATAACTAACTCTCCCTAAGTATAACAACTTTTTACCCATTCTGATTCTTCTATGCATAATAGTATTGAAAGTATTTCTTGATTGAGGGGCCAAAATGGTTATATTTTAAAAGTTTGTCGTATACTGAGTTCTGGTTCGACCACTTTAGAAATAAATGGATCGATCTGGGTTATACCGTATCTCTAATGGGTCAAAAGAATAATCTAAAAATATGAAATGGGTCGAATGGGTCAAAAGTCACGTATATTAATTAAAACTACATTATCTATACTATATTATAAAGCATCTAGGCCTTCATTTTAAGACTTCTTAAAACTAAGTGATGTAATCTAGGTTGTCACCAAAGCTATTTTGATCATGTCAACTTAATATAGGTTATGCAATGTTATTTTGATAAAGAACTGATTTTATGGAAAATGAGGAAGGAAAATGTCAATTTAAACCAATTACATAGAGAAAATAAGGGACATAATTGTCAATGTCTTACATGAATGTGGAAACACATGGGTTCAACCCGGATTCAATTTAAGCCAGTTATATAGGGAAAGAGAGAGATAAAATTATCCATTGCATAATAGATTACATAAATAAAAAAAATATATGGCACACTAATTGTTCATAAAAAAAATAAAAATCCTTGAATAAAAAATGTTTTAGGTTAACCAACGTGAACGACAGGTTTCTTTCTGTACCAATTAGAAAAGAAATATATGCAACGCCTATAGATGCAAAGTCACATGATTAATAAGAACTTAAAGGTTCTTATAAAGTAGATTTCGTGTTAATGGTTTTACGGATCAAGTGGTTGGACAAACACTGGCATTAGCAACCAATATATTCAACAATGCATGTCATAGATGTTATTTAATATCATGCAATTTTTTAAAAAATCGGAAATTATATCATTGATCATTCAAGAGGTTACCTGCGCGAGTACGAACGGTTTCAAGTCGCTTTGGTCTTGATTTTTTGATACTTTCATTTTCGTGCGATATGCTAGCTCCCTTTTAATTGCAAGCTCCAGAGGCATGATGTTGCACAAATTAATCATCTCTTCTTCCATCTTGACTATTGGCTTTTTTAGGGTTTGTATTGTATGATCACATCTGAAAATAGGAGGTGGTTAGTCATTCAACTAACAATCTAAGGATACTATGTAAAGCTAAATAAAGTTAATTTATGTTCCAAGAACATTTAAATGAGCCTTAATTATCATTTACTAGAGGGACAAAACTACTATACATTTGTTAAATAACAATGTTTAAAAAATGACCAAAAAAGCACCCATGCCCGTATTGCTTATATTCCTTAAAAGTCATACTTCTATTAAAAGAAAGACACCGAGCAATGGACATTACTTAGCTTGTCAAATTAGCTATATGGTTGGGTCAACAAATAACCATTAGGTAAGCATACAATCTCTCTTCATACCTGAGAAGAATTATATTCACTAACAATGGAAAATCTAAATACTAACAAAAAAAAAAAAAAAAAAAAAAAAAAAAAAAAAAAAAAAAAAAACTAAACTCGGGTCTCAAGTTACTCGTGGGAAAAGACGTTCCAGAACCTAAATCTTCTAATTCTTTTCTATGAATAACTTACTAAAATTATGGTAGATTCCAGGCTGTCAAGAACTATTCAAAATGTATTGACCTTTTGAAGTCAAAACTTTGAAATTCCTAAATTCAAAACTATTACAAAACATGTTACAAACTTAACACCACAATTTTCAATTGCTACTACTTTTAAAGTTAAAGAAATCATCGACTTTCCTAGGGAAGAACTACTCGTAATATCATAACCGTTTCTTCATAGAAGTAGAATGCAAACGAATTTGAGCAATTACTCTTCGCACTCTAGACATCTATATATGTCGACCTAAAGCGTATAATTCTATTGCGCTCCTATTTAATGTAAAGTTCACCTCCTACTAATCAATGATAAACATCTATACATTATTAAATTACATAAACGTACGTATTTAACAACAAGATCTATTATCATTTTTTGCACATCATTGAAAATTTAAAGTAGGCCAAAAATTTTCCCAATATGTGTCCTACCATACATGCTATGATCTCTTCTCAACTTCTAAGTTGCAGAGTGCAAGCATTGATTCAGAATAGTCAGACAAACTTTGGTTTTTATACATAATTGGAGCATCAAACTATAAAAAACTGAAAAGAATCACAAGAACACAATCAGTTCTTCAACAAGTGAACAGATTATATATCTGACTACATATAATCGCAATCAATCCAACAAAAAACAGAAACACCCTTTTAGATATGGAATCAATGGGCTGATTATTATCCCTAATATTAGTTTCCTATTTTAATCTTATTCACCATCAAATCATTATCACCAGTTTTGTGTTAGCGAACTTAAAATGGATTCTATAACTCAAACCTGCAATTAAAATGTGACTTCTGCCTCCCCCAAACACATCAACACTCAACTCTACACAAATCGAGCAAAAACCCACCAAAAATCGATCGTTTTACCGTATCAGACCTTCACAAGCATCATCAAAATCGCATAGAAGTAGCAAATTATCAAGTAATGTGTAAAAAACAAGATTTTGCAGGATGAAAACTTCAATTGGATCAACCGATGAATGTAAATTGGGGAAAATGATGAGGATCGTTACCTAGAGCCCGAGAGATGACGAGAATTTGATGAATTTCAAGTGAGAAGCATCTTTTGAGTTGAATTTGTTGATGGTTTATTAACTTCTGTTGGTGATGTTGTAATTAATAATTATGAAGGAGTATGTATACACAGAGGCCATGAGAAAGGAGGAGAGGGTTGATCGAAGGGGAAATTTCACGTTTTGGTTTGTATTTTACTTTATGGCATATGTGGTCCTTGTATTTTGCATGTAGTTATAAAATTGTAGGGAAAAGGAAACTTTATAACGGCTACACGAAGTTCATCGCTTCATCCGGTGAAAGCCTCTCGCTGGTCTAACGAAAAAACATATTAGACGGGAACATCATCCCTCAAATCCGGTATGTATCTTTTTTTGTTATCGGTATATTAGTTCTCAACGATAATTACTGAGTTGTAATATCATAAAAAAACATACCAACACGGGTAAAAAGTTGGGATAAAAATTCATACTTTAAAAAGATGTATTTCACACTTCAAATGAAAATTTTTTTTTAAAAAAAAACTAACTAAAACTAGGGACCACGCCACCACTGTCCGGATTCACATAACATTTGTTTAGGATCAAGTTGATCCCTATTGTAAACCATATAGTTACATCCCTAACTATAAACAAACTTCTATAATTCCAACACTCTTGTGTTTGGTTAAATATGACTTTTAAGAGGATTTGGGTTTGATAAGTGGACAAAATCTACCTTCTAAAATTCATTTATTAAACTACAATGTTTTAGACGTGATGAAAACTAGGTTATCCTTATTAAAACTACAATGTTTTAGACATGATGAAAACTAGGTTAAGACCTAGCTGGACTGAAAACCGGCGTTTGACCCAGTCAAAGGCCATAGACCAAACTGCGAAATGAAAACGCTAGCCGGTCTTTAAGATTGTTGGGCTAGGCCATGTTATGCTTACACCACATCAAATCAATATACAAAATCCAGCCACTTAAAAATTGCCATTTATTTTTCTTAAGTAGAAGAACACGTATTAGATAACTCACAAAACTCGTCAATACCCTGCTAACCGACAAGATTGAGTAAAATGCAGTTTACACTGGATAGGTGGACTTCAAAAGAGTTAAAGACAAGTTGATTTGGTCTACAAAGATAACAGATGAACTCAACTTTAAGCTTAAAACTTAACAAATCAAAATCCTGATAAGTTTGGTATATTTTCCTTCAAGTTTTTACAAATATACATCTACTTGGATGATTTGGATGAGGAACATAAAGATTAATCATCATCCTCTGTTGATAGTAACCAAGATATGTAATCAGTGCCGTGTATGGCATCACATTCGTCCGGCGGAGACACCCTCTTCCTCATAAGTGTATCTATTTTATCAGGCAGTTTCCTCTTCAAGCCACCCCTCGGTCTCGACTGAAATTGATCATCATCCTCAACAAAATCTCCCTATAAAAACCATCAGTTAAGTTTTTGCATGAATAAATAATAGTTAATAAAATATCAAACATGTTATTGGATTATAAGAGACAATCTTATTCTTACAAGTGTGTAAACATGGCGTCCAGATTTCTCGTGGTTATCTCTCACATGCTTGAAAGAAAACCTCATTCCACAGCCAGAAATGCTGCATACATATGGCTTTTCTTGAAAATGAGCAGCTTTTACATGCTGTTGAAGATTTGAACTCTGCATTTTCACAAAAATTAAAACTCAGATTAGTTATTTTCATTAAAGGGAGACTTTATATACAAGAAGGTTACAAAGGGGTCAACATTGCCATCTCTAAAGATGGCTAATAAAGGCATTAAAAAGATTATGTTTCTTACAGTCGAGAATGATAAGTTGCATCCATCAAAGCAGCATTTGATCTTATCTTTTGAAACCACGTTTTCGTGTGTGCGAAGGTGGCGTTTTATATTTTTCTTCAATTGTTTAATCCCACAAATCTCACAGGTAATGTGCTGATGGCAAGACTGTAAATGAGCCTTTAGACACTTGGTGTTGCTGAAATATTTCATACAGCTTGGTTCTGCACAAAATGCCTCAACAGTTTCTAACCTAACTGCAATAGTCAATAGATAACTTAGTTAAAATAAATGCACAATAAATTACCAGTTAGAATGGTCTATTAGATTGCATTTTCAAGGTGATCAAGTATTTTTGAATAAACAAGAATAACATAATCAGCTGTATTGTGCTTTTGAGTTTAAACCCTAAATAACTAGGCAATTAGTTATGAAAACATAAATCCAAATTCACTTACCATGAGATTCTTCATGCTTTTGTAACCTTGATGCATATTTGAAAACTTTTCCACACCCAGGTTCCAAACAAGCATGCTGCTTCTGATCATTCATGTGATCAGAGGTAGATTCCACATCATTATGGATTTCCCTCACGTGTCTTGTCATGTTACCTTGAATTGAAAATCTTTTCTTACAGTTTTCAATCGGACAGCCAAAAAGTTTACCCTCGTGTTGAAGAAGATGGCGATTTAAGTGATCTTTCCTACGGTAACTAGAGTTGCAATCGTCTATTGGACAAACAAAAGGCCTCTGCAGAAAAATGAACATTTTATTTATAAAATTTTTATCTTGACAGTGCTTATATATTTTAGTAATTTTTATATGAAGAAATTTGTAAACCTTATATATATATCGCGTGATTGATAACTTGATGGAGCTTCTCAGGAGGTCACCCAACCTGATACTAATCCAATCAAGGTCTCGCATTTTGGAGTTCTCTGAGTGGGATCCAATGCATCACACAATGATATCCATTTTTTCATCAAATTTGAAAAAATGGATCTTTATACCCTGCACAGGTTTGTATGCTATGAAACATTACTGACTATAAAATAAAAATAAATTTGAAACCTAGACTATAAAATACTTTAAAATAGCAAAATGTAAGCTAAATCCAAAAGCTACGGACACCCAAAATGTTATATGTTTCAAAGAAAAAAAATAATCTAAGAAAGCATCTGCTACATACTACATGGGTGATGGGCTGTTCAAGGTAAGAACCAGAAAACAATAAGAGAAGAAATGTATAATTCTTGAAGCTATGATGCGACACCTTAGTCAAATATCACATCATCAAGGAGGGATACTGGGGTGCCTTGAATACATCAACACGTGGTTGAGTGGGTGCAATTTCAATATGTATGACCTTCTCCAAATGTTGGATTAATCTTGAAATTCTATAACTAAAGGGGTGCTTAGTTATTAAGGTGTTTATTAATTAAAATAAAGATACTAGGAGATTGTTTCCAGATTTTGGTTTTCCTTATTTAATTAGACTTGGGGTAAAGTTAGTTTATTATAAATAAGATACCACCTCAAAGATTTATGAATTATAGTTTTCTGATCCTTTTGAAGCAGTAAGGAGTGCGGGCCAACTATTTTCTTCATCTTGTCCTGTTTTTCCTTGTTCAATTACTGTTGAGGTTTATTGTTTTGATCCAAATGACTTCACTGCAACGCCTGTCTAACCTAAACAGAGCCGTAAGCTCTTAGTGGTCAAAGAGGCCGATATTGATAGTTACGAGATGCAGGATGTCACATATGATGCCAATTGTAATATGCAAATAGAGATCAAATGTAGCAAATTTGACAAAATTGGAGTCTGATCAGTTGGAGTAACAGGCCTAGAGGCTGACCAGATGGATTTTGGATAGTTCTTTTAGCAAAACTACTACTGAATCTTGCAGGTTCTTCATTAACACTATTTCAAATTAAAAACTAAAATTTCAACAATCTGGTGCTTCAAAACTACCTCAAATGAGTGACTTTGCATATGCTGCCTCAAGTGAGCAGGTTTTCTGAATGAAACACCGCATTCATCACAAACATTCGCCTTCTCGCATTTTTCCTCTCCTCCTTCTCCATCACCATCTTCTTCCTTGATTTCATCCTGCATAACAGTATTAAACCCCCTTAGATCCAATCATTAACAAATAGTCAAAATCAAACCACTAAATCACTCAATTTAGCCTCACATACAAGAATACTAACACAACATCCAATACACCTTCGATTTCAACGAAATCTCCCAAATCAACACACATTTTCGTACAATTCGACTTTCAATCAAGAACATCAAAGTCAAGTCAAGCAACTTCATCCTGAATAACAGTGTTAAACCCCCGTATAGCCAACCATTAACAGATGGCCAAATTAAACTACTAAATCACGCAAAATCACTCAATATAGCCTCGCATACAACAACATCTATACACAACATCCAATACGCCTTCAATTTCAACGAAATCTCCCAATAACACACATTTCCGTACGATTCGATTTCAGACAAGAGCATCAAAGTCAAGCAAACTTCAACAAATTGATTACAATACTTAATCAAAACAAAGAAGAGTAAATGAATATCATTATGCATTACACAATTACAGACCTGATGCTGAGATTGAATGTGAGCACTGATCAATGTCTTCTTCGAACGAACGATACCACAGTACGCACAAGTATAACGCCTTATGTCTCTGAGAACCGGAGATTCTCTCTTTGTTTCATTCATATCTTCTTCCATTTTGAGGTATTCTGGTCGCTTAGAGTAAGAGATTTACAGGATGTTAATGGCAGCTTCCATAGATGAAAATGTAGCTAGGGTTTTAAACTGTATCGGTTAATTGGGAGGTATGGGCTTTAAGCCCAACTAATATGGGTTACACTAATTTACAAAAGTCCTTGGGCATTGGGTCTGACTTCGGCCTTACAAATAAATTATATTTTATACAAATTATTTTTTCTAACGTTACTATAACTTAAAAAGAAAGGTCGGTGGGGTTTTCCACCAACCTTTCTTCCCCTCCTACTTTTGATTTATATTTTCAGCTCCCGATGCTTTTTAAAAACTTTATAAAATATCACTTTTACACCCCTTAAGTTTCTAAAGCTTCGAGTTTACCCCTGTGCAATATAAATTCAAGTTCGTTTACGTTTAGACATAATTAGAAATAACTCAGGTCAAATATAAAATATTCACAGGCTTAACTCTATACACTTTAAGACTGTCTACGTTTCGATATTGGTTTGTTTGGGAATATGTCAGGTCAATATAATACTTTTCATTTACTATACGTTTGGACGTAAATTTAGTTCGAAAAAGGTCGGAGCGATTGTAAGTCTATGTTTCGACATTAATTTTGTTTGAAAACAAGTCAGGTCAAATATTAAACGTTTTTGTTCAACCGTATAAATTCAAGTTACTCTACGTAGTGACGTAAAATTAGTTTGGAAACGAGTCGGGTCTATTGTAGTCTATACTTTATCACGTCACGTATAATGCCACGGCAACGGACGATGGGTAATAAACCTAGTTAGTACCTAAATAACAAGCTATATTTATACAGATTATATGATGTTTTGCTGCCATATATAATATGATTGGTTTTGTTTGATCACCATAAACAAGTGATTATGCCCTTTTAGTTCAATAAAGATCATTTTGTTAGAAGATCAAATTAAATATTTGTACGAATATAAATTGAACATTTCGGTTTATTTCTATTAGACAAAAGTGAGACCCAAAAATGCCCTGAGGTCTCTTGTTTAATTATGGACACTTCGTTTCATTTCAAGAAACAAGGGGATGAGATCTCTTGTTTGGTTTTAGACGTTCCACGAAAAAACAGTATGAAGCTGTTTGGTAGCATCTGAAGGGTCATTAAGAGACTGTCTCTTAATGATGTATAGTTTTTTAATAGTTAAAAGATAAACTTAATGTTGAATGTTTAAGAGGTGACATCTTAATTGTACATCTTAACTATTCAACATTAAAATTATCTCTTAACTATTAAAATACTATGAACCATTAAAAGCTAGCCTAAGAGGCTATCAAATAGAACCAACCAGAGGCTTGTTGATCATCTATGACGGTATTATTGTCTAGACTGTTTTGTATTGAGAGACAGACGTGTATAGGCACATAATAAGTTTTAAGGTAGATATATCATGTTTATAATGAGCCCTCGACCAAATATGATGCATATTCTTTTGTTTGATTCCTCTTGTTGCATATTATAGTTTGATTTCTGTTATATGTTATTATAATTTCTTTTATATAAACAATATTATATAGAGTTTTCCCACACTTACAAATGTAACTGGATAATTTGTAGTTATATGTTGATGATATACTAACGCGACATGTACGTGGTGTTATGTATATCTTTCAAAATTAAATAATGGCTCATTGTTAGATTTATATGTTGAGGCTTAATTATATAAGGACTTTAGTATGTTTGGGTTGAGTTGGGTTTTATTTTTTGCTATCATTTGTATGGTTTGATATATTTGTTTCTCTTTGTTTTCTGTAAGGGAGAGTTGATAAACACACTTCTACACATACATTTCTAGCTCATGTTGTTTTGACTTTGTTATTCAATTCGCCCATATTTATAACTCTTATTCTCCCTTAAGCAGTTATTACAAGTTTGCGAACAAGGTTGGGATGTTTAGAAACATGGAAGGACCAAGCGACCCAAAAGTTACCACAACCATATAAAAACGCAAACACAAATATCACGTGTGCAAGTGTTTAAAAATAACAGCTATAAGATAACCAGTTTAACCTCTTCTCAAATCTCAATTGATATTTCTAATCTCACATTTTTGTCCGATAACAGTAATTTCATGCATCAATTATAAAATGTAATCCTTTTCATTTTATATTTACATTTTCTATAAAAAAAAAAAACAATGATTAGGGTTTAAGAGGTCAACCATCATATAAAGGAATATGTTTCAAGTAAAAATAAAAAGAACAATAGCACAAATTAACTAATCATTGTTGGGGATTAAAATTCTAGGAATTTGTCCATGATCACAAAAGTCAATCTTGTTAAGTCTAACACAGCATAGAACTTGCTCTGGTAATTCTTCAGGGTATTGTGCCTAGAAATCAAAGATAAAGAGAACACAAATGGATTATGTTAGCTAGAATACGAATCAAAAAAACATAAATGTTGTTGGTTTTGTGACTTGAAAACCACTTTACCTGAATCGTTAAACCGACGTCAAGGATCCCATGTTTCAACCGATCCCGGAAAGCATCAAGTGCTTTACGTGAAATATAGCTGAATCGGTGTATGTCTAAATCTATTTCAAAGTAATCATGTCCCTACATAAAGTGGAAAACACAAATAAATAAAATTCAAACATGTAAGAAAATACAATCGCTTTAATCTAAGGTGTGTGATTCTTCGGAAGGTTAAAAAAAATTGAATAATTGAATCAAAAAAAATCGAATCAAATGAGAAACTGATGATTCGATTATTATTATTTCGATAACCTATTTGCTGGTCTACTATGCTTAACCAGATCATTTAAAACCAAAATCAATCGGTTATAAATCTAAAAATCAAAACATTAGTCATAGCTTCAGTTTTAACTCATAACTAAACCAACTCATGCTCACACATCATCAAGGGTTGCAGTATGCCAAAGGTAATAATGTACCAACCCGATAGAAAGCATGTTGAGGGCGCGTAAGCACCGGTTTGTCATTATAAGCGTTTAGAAGCTTTTTTTCAGCCGAACATAACTCAAGATCCTCCGGGTTAACTACACCGGCCATCAGTTTGAGCCTTTCCCGGTAAGGAACCAAAGATTCTCTTCCAAAACCCGTAACCACTTCCATCTCATCCATGACTAGTCGCTATTATATTAACGATACACAACAGTTAACCAAGAGATAAACACCCAAAAATAATTTGACAAAAAAACCTCATATATAACGATACGATACCTGAATGCTTTCGCAAAAACGAGGAGATACTTCTTCCTCAAAACTTTCAGACAATTTGAAATATAAAACTAGGCTGATCCCTTCACCATCGGTGTCACCGTTAAACAGTGTTGTGGGATACGTTGGCAACTGTCATATAAGCACAACTATATTTAGTCAGAAAAGGGTGTGAGATATAAGAACATGTTTTACTGGGCTTTGGCCAGCGTCTTAATGGGCCGAAGCCCGGAAAAAAAGATTTGTAGTTTGGGCTCGTGTAAAAAGGTGATTAGGTGACCCTGAATCCTGATGCTAAATTTTCTCCAATAATACAAGAAAAGTCGTTGAGGTATTTGTTTGTGACACATAAAAATGCGTGGCTCGTCTAGAATATTATTAGAGCTCAAGTTTGAGTTTTACATATGTTTGAGTTTTATACATAAAGCTTCTTCTGTTTAGTTTGTTTATAATTTTTCGGTCTCAATACATAAAAGAAAATTTCAAAAATGGTTCCCGAGATTCAACCATATTACAAGTTTGGTCCCTATATATTATAAATTACAAATTTAATCCAATTAGTTGGCAGTTGGTTGCAAGTTCGTTAGTTTCCAATAGTTATAACGATCTCGGACTAAATCTACAATATGATCAAACCATAGGGATCAATTATACAGTTTTCTCTGATTAAAAAAAAAAACTTGTGAAAAACAAAATCAAAATTAAGAAATTCAAATAATAAAATTATTAATTGTTAAAATTAATAAAATAAGGTTAAAAAATCAAATCAAATTTTAAGAAGTTAATAAGAGTAAAAAATCAAAAAGTATATAAAATAAAAATGAGAAGTACACAATTAAAGTAAAAAAATTAAAAACAAATAAAAATTAAAAATAAAATGGAATAATTATTTATAAAATTCGAAACAAATATTGAACAAAACATATTAAAATTATAACAAAAACCGTTCGATTTTGTTTTCTTTTTTTGTTGGACTTTCACATGGTTTTAGAATTTTTCAGTTTACGCATGACATAAGGATTTCATCAAAAAATAAATAAATAAATAAGCATGCTTCTTTTTTTGATGTTCTCTTTTTTAGTTTTTATATAATATTTTACCTCTATTTTCTTCTAAATTTTCATTTGATTTTTAAACTTTATTTTATTTTTAATGACTCTTAAATTTTATTATTAACATTTACTTAAATGTATTAAAATTGATTTTAATTTTTTAAAATTTTATTTGATTTTCTTTTAAAAAATTGCTTTTTAAAGACAATTCACAATTGGTCCATATGGTTTGATTATATTACATTATAATTATATATTATTAAGTTATTTTTATTATAAATTTATATAATAATATTCGTTATGTAATTATATATCTATTATATAAGATAAAAGTGATTACATTGATATGAATAATAGGGATTTTTATATATTTTTTTCTTTTTAAGACCATCAATTCAAGTTAAAAATTAATTACATATTTTTTCTTTTTAAAATATATATATTAAATATCTATCCATTTCATAAAAATTTTAACTTCTTAAATGACTATTCTATCCTAATTTTTATTAAGGGAATTTTTCATACTTATATTTTGGTATTGAAATAGTTAAAACTTTGATGATTGTTTTGGTATCTTAAGATGTAATATTAATTATCAGTGATTATTATTTTGAAATAAAGTTTTAATTTTTTTTTTCGGAGATGCAATGTTGTTTTTTTTGTTTTTATTTAGGGTCTAATTTTTAGTTTAGTAACACTTTTGATGTGACATTTTTTAAGGTGAAGGTGCAATGTAACCTTCGTACTAATATTATTTCGCAGGTCTTATTTGATTCAAGTCAATTTTTGTTAAAAACATAAATCAAACCACTCCCACTTGGGTTCAAATTTTCAAAACCGAAAATTAAACTTTTGGTTTTGGTTTTGGTTTTGATTTTGGTTTTGGTTGAATTGACACATGAAACAATAAACCAAGTTACCGGTTTGATCTAAAAAGATTAATACCTGTACATTAACAATTAGTAATGAAGGTACTTTCTTATTCATATCAACAAAAGGGAGTTCAACGTGTTGAGCTATGTGATCAATCTTCCGAGGGCAAACAAACAAATCGAGACCGATTGGGACATATGGGCTATAATCTGGAGCCGGATCCTTCCGTTTATCTCTATAGAATTATTAGTAATTAATTTAGTTTTATATTTACAAAAAATAAATAAATAAAAAGAAAACTCAAAGAAAAATAAGACCGAAATCGAATATACCTGAAGAAATTTTCACCACGAAGCTTAAAAACCGAAGGCGAAACAAACGACCAACATCCTGGAGTCGGCTTATCATTCATTGATCTAGGAACTAGAAGTCCTGCCCGTGGGCGAAACACGAACCTCTTCGACTGGCCTGTCAATTTGTTCACCAGTTTATCACGGCTTATGTGAAAATGGTTATGTGACATTGAACAATTACAATCATATAATCATCGGGTCGACAACAATATATATATATATAATATTATGAATGATGTTTTTGTTATAATAAGAATGACAATTTATACAATAAAAAAATCCCTTAAATTAGGTTAAAAGATGCGGCGAGTAAGTAACTAACTATATATTACCCTTAAAAAATAACTATATAACCAAAAATCAAAATTATTCATCTAAAAAGTAAAAACTGGTTATTACAATTTCAGGTGATAGAATTTATACAACCAAATTACAAACCCAAATACCCAAAAACCAAAATCAAGAAATACTAGTTTTACTTACAAATTTCAGGTTTTTCATCTCGATCTGAAGATTTCTGATTCATAGAAAACACAATAACAGTCGTCAAGCAAGAATGATCATTCTGTATAAGACTTTTATCAAAAACTGAAGACCCATTTGAGTCTTTATAGCCGCTTCCGGTGACAAACTTTTCATTTTCAGTCTCATCATGTTTGTTATCAACACATTGATCGTTTGCATTTCCTAAAGATAAGAAATATATAAATAACAAAAGTCTAGTTCAAATAATATAAAACATCTAGATTCGAATGAATAGTTAAGGTAACTAACCTCCATATACGCTAATAAAGTCATCATCCGAGTCAGATCCTAATATACTCATGGAGTCAAACCACATCTCCTCTTGACAACCCGATGCTAGAATAGAAGACATGTATCATTAGGCGTTAGCATCAACCCAAAGTCCATACGTGAAAGTACTAAAATACCCTTTTGAAACTTTATTAGAAAAACTCACCAACACTATTTGCAAGCTCTTCAATGGTAACAGGGACAGAAGTCGAAACCCTTCTACTCCATTTTCCCGAACAAAAGAAGTATTTTCGCGATCTTGAAGTTTTGCGCGGCCTAGAAGCACATCCACCCATGATAACGCGATGCCTAAATATGTAATTTCACAAAAGATTAACCACGAGCTAACATGCAAACGTTCAAAGATTGCTAGGGATCAACTTGAGTTGATCAACGCCAGTGTTTTCGGATTTCTTGATCATGAAACCCGAAAATCCGATAAAAGATTGCAAGAGTTTGATTGTTGTTTAGTTAGATGAATGGTTGTGGGGAGGTTTTATATGGTCAGAATACATGAAACTAGACCTACTAAATTGCTTTTGACAACTCATATTGTCCAGAAATCATACAACCACTTGAAAACATAATATCAAATTTAAAAGTATGTCTTTTAGGTGCTATAAATTATTATAAATCATACCCTAGATGATATTTTTGGTTTTGTTTGACAACTGCCATTTGTTGCCTAGGAAAGAGTCAAATTATAAGATAGGCATATAAACAAATAATTTGTTGAAGTTTAATCGAACAAGCGAATGAATACGAAATGGTAGCAGTGTTTGTGTTTATTTATTTTCGTTCATTTTAGGTAAGTGCACACATATATACGAGCAAACATAAATGAAATTAACAAAGAAACATAAACGAATGTCTACGCATGTAAATGAACAAACGAGGTATATGGTCGTGCTGGTCCATTTAATTAAATGAAAACAAATATCCGAACCATAATCGAAAAAGAGCAAACTGAAATAACCAAACCATTTGAGACCCTCAATAAGCGAGTTTTATGCTTCAATTTTGATTATATGTGTATCAACAACCATAATGGCCAAACCAAACCAACATTAAACCATTCCTTTATAATTTCATTTTTTATAACTAAGATATTACATGTTGTTAATTTTGTTATTACTTTCTATAAATAATATATTATTTGTCCTGCCAATATGAGACTAACCGATTTAGTAGAGACTTTACCTTTAAAAATGGATGTTCTGAGTTTAAATATTCTATACACGATTTAAAATTATTTAGAGTAGTTTAGTAGTAGCAGCAGGATACATTTGCCTATATATATATATATATATATATATATATATATATATATATATATATATCCCTTTGCCGTAAAGCTAAGACAGAACTCAGATATATATAGTAATGTTTTTTGTATTTGTTTGTTTATAGAACGGGCCTCATACACACTCGTTTTTTAGGACATGAACCTGCTAAACTTGCGATGGTTGAATCGTTTTCAATACCACAAAATGAGAGACATGTTGATCATTATCAATTAATATTAGGTTATATTACAAGACTTATTTAATGATTAATAAAATGGTTAGGATGCATCAAACGGTAAGACGAGTAAAGGTCTAGATCAAAAGCATATAAAAAACTAAAAGAAGATGAAAGGGACATATAGCAACTACAACAATACCACAATCAAAAAGAGAACCAATCATTTGAATGATATTCTTTTGTCCACATTCATGTTTATAGAGGACTATTAAAAAACTCTAACAACAAAATTATTAATTTTATAAATTTGATGGTGGAATTTCCACCAAATCATAAATTTATATTTTGATACAAAAACCAGAAGCTGTTGTAAAGAAAATTAAAACATGCATATGAGAAATGATTGATTAATTTAAAATTTACACATTGAAACAAGTGAGATGAGAGGAAGAAATAGAGGCGAACATGTCATCTTAATATGCATAGACCAGTCATTATAATAGATATTGAGAAACCCTTGCTTTTTGCATATTTAGTTATTTATCCTCTATGTTAAAACTCATGATATATTTTACTAAAATTCTCAAAACTCTAAATAAGTGCTAAAGTTTAAGCACAGTAGTACACTTAAGTTTATATCTTTAAATGTTAAAAGTAATTACATTATCCATTTATAATTATTAACATATTAGTTTTAGTAGACTCATGTATTACACGGGTTAATCAAATAAAATATTTAATAAAATAAAATTTTATTAATTATAAAACTATATTATAATATAAGATATGATTAAGGACTATAAGTAATAAAACACTTATATTAACTTTTTAAACTTTTATTTTAAAAATTTTCTTTGTTTTTTCCCAAAAGCAAACTAGACATTTTGTTTCAAAACAAACCGTTATAAAAAATATATTCTAAAAAGTTAAATGTTTTTAAAAAGTTTCTTATTTTATAAAATTTGTATAAAAAGATCGATTTCTTAATTTACTTATAAAACTATTTTAGATCTAAAAATAATTAAATAATATTATTAGTAATTAATGTAAATATTTAATAAGAGATAAAAGCGGGAAAATTTTGATTATGATGAATATGGTGCTGACACGTGTCCCCTATAGATACATTTTATTAAAGTAGAAAGATATTGTCAATATGTTATTATAATTTATAAACATTTTTATGCGTTTTGGTTTATAATAAATATGATTAAGATTTAAAGAATAGAAGTAAATCTATGTTTATATCTATATCAGATAATAAAAGAAATTTTTTGAGGGACACGTGTTATTTTCCGGTGAAACCTAAACTTTTATTTTTCTTTTCTCTCTCCTACTAAATGAAAATAATTTTAAATAAGCAAATTAAATAATTAAATATTCAAAATATAAATTTTTTTATTCTAATAAATTAAAAAATCATACAAATTATAAGATTTCAATTGTATGTTATCTTAATTTATATTTATATCTATATATCTATCTATTCTAATAAAATAGTAATTAAAAGAGACAAGTGGCACCATCATATTCACTAGAGTAATTTTTTTCGTTTATCTCTCATATTAATAATCGTATTAATTACTAATAATAATATTTAACTTTTTTTAGATTAAACATAATATTTTTAATAAGTTAAAAAAAATTCTTTTATCAATATAATTTTTAAATAAACAAATTTTATAAAATAAGAAATTTATCTAAAACATCAAACTTTTAAAAATACAAAATATATGAAAATTGATATTTTTGAAAAAAATTTTATAAATAAAAAATAGTTAAAATTGGGAGTTATAATGAGAAAACTTTAAAAAATGACAATTTTTAAAAATGGTTTTATAATTAATAAAATTTTATTATATTTAATATTTATTTATATATCTCATGTAATACACAGGGTTACTAAAAGTGATCTATATAATAAAAGAAACTTTTTGAGGGGCACGTGTCAACTTTTATAGAAGCCTAAACTTTTGTTTTTTCGTCTCTCTCTCTCTCTCTTACTAAATAAAAATAATTTTAAATAAGTAAATTAAATATTCAAAATATAAATCTTTTAATTTTAATAAATTATTAAAACATATAAAATAGAAGATTTTAATTGTATGTTATCTTAAAATATAATTTTTTAATTTTTGTTTTTTATTATTTGTGATGTAAAATTTATTAAATTTTCATTATTTATTATTACATTCATGGTTAACGGCATGCAACACAAAAAAAAAAAACATTAATAAAATCTAATAATTTTAATAGTTTGAATTTTTTTTTCTACGATGGTTAGTTACATAGTTATAAATATTCCAAAGAAAAGGTTGAAGATAGGGTCCAAATGTCTAATGGTCAACATTTCGAGAGGGCTTTGAGGCCCGCAGGCCGCAACCCCATATTTTTAATCCATGATTATAGGCTCTCACTTCCTTTAAATAATACTTCTTTATGTTTTAAAATATGTAATAAGTTTATTTTAAAATACATAGTTTCTTTTTATCTCGAACTCAAGATTCTTACTTATGATTTATGAAAATCCTAATATTGTTAAATTGATAATTAAATGGTATTTTTGAGCATTTAATTGATTTTTATAGGCTTGTTTTTATCAATAAAAAATATGTTTAAATCTTGCGTTCCTGACCTATAATTCTTTTTAAACCGTGAGGATTGATTACTATAAAACTCTCTATAAATATTCTGCTAATCAATTTTACTATTTTAGCAATAAAAAGTAGGTTGAGCCGAACAAGTGATCTTCAAGTTGTTAAAGATAAAAAAACTAATGTAAACTGCATTCTAGTCTGAGTAATAGGACCTTAAACTCTTACCATAGTTTCACCCTTTAAGGTTTATTGACATGTAATTTGCATATATATTATTGGAAAAAAAAAAGACGAATGGGATAAAAGAAACGTATATACTTGTTTTTGCATGAAAAGGTCCATCACCCTAGTTTGATATATTAAATCCCTTAAATTTGTTCAAAATAAACATTTATCCCAAATTTGATGGATTTATGTTCCTAAGTTTTCAAAAATGTAGATTTTGTTTAGAGTATATTACAGATTATGTTCATTATAATTATATGAAATTATACTGTTCACATTCTAAAAATTACACTAATTATCTTTTATTTGATTAATTTGCATGCTTTCGGTCCTTTTGTACTAATTGTGTTATCTTTTTTAGCTAATTTAAAGTAAAATTACCAAACTACCTTTCAAAAACAAAGTAGTTTCGTTACCGGTTCCACTCATTCACAAACCTTAGCAAACGTATTAACAATATTTTCACAATGATGTTCCATCAGCAAGTGCTTGATTCCTTTAAAACCCAATAAAAACACCATCATCAAGATCGGTATCTATCAAAGGTGGAAAACCCCTTTACATATTATCATTGAGAGTGACATAACTTGCATAGGCGTTTACGAATTGAGCACCAACTTCATTATATATGATATAGACATAGCCTTAAGCGTCAATTATAAAGGACAAAAAGCATGTAAAATTTCTTAAAAAAAGACAGTATATGTAATTATTAAAGTGTAAAGATACTATGCAATTTCATATATTGATAAATACATAATTTGTAACTCTTTTGATATATTAATATAAATTTATATTAATACATGAATCCTGCTTTTTTTCTCAAGGGCACATGAATCCTACTTCAGCATAAACTATATGCACAACTTTGATATGGGTAATGATTGTGATACTAGTGATGTTTTTGAAAATTCATAAATAACAATATTCTAATAAGTCCAATAACTTTATTAAAAATCGATTGATGAGTTTTTCCGTGTATAACGAGAAGATGCGTTATTTTTTAACGTATTAAATAATTAAAATAAGAAAGTAGATGGGGGTGGGTGAAGGCATACCAAGCAAAGAACAAGCATGTCCATTTGTGCTAAATGACAAATTTCCCCACACATATATTTGATAGTGGGTTTCATGCTAAATTATTTTATACGAAAAATATCATATAATTAAAATACTTTCTAAGAAAATATTAGTCAAATTAAGTTTTTTCTAGTATGTTGATAGTATTTTTATTATTCCAACATCATTGTAACATGAGTAGTTTTTAATTGCCATTTAAATGTCCGTTTATTATCCTTCTTTCATGGTCTAACTTGATAATTTAGCTTAGGGTTACTGGTGAATAGGTGATAAGATAACTTTTTTTTACTCAAATGGTTAAGGGTTATACTGTAACATACATATACTCATGATTAATAAGAATAGATAAAAAAAAAACATGCCCACACAATTTGACAGGAAAGAACAGTAACACGTACATACAATTAATAGTTTTTAAAATAAAGTAAATATGAAATCATATAAAATAAAATAAATTTTATTTTTTTAACAACAAAAATTTATTTTTTATATTTTTAATAAAAATTTTCTTTTCAAAAAACTATTTAAAAATTTAGCTAAACTAAAAATTAATTGTTCACATAAAAAATTCATTATTAACTGTACTAACAATAAAATTAAAGTTGTTCACTAAATTAAAGTTGTAGGCTAACTAATTTATGGTGTTTATAATTATTAAGTTATACATTTTTATTTAATCATATAAATAATAATATGTATTTGCAAAATACAATTAAGGTACTATAAATTTCCCCCCTTAAACTTTTAAATAAGTTTAAAGATTAACCAATCTCCTAAAAATAATTTAATATTTTTATTTTAACCCGTGTAATACGCAGATGTTTATCCTAATCTATACTAAAGAAAAGCAAAATTTCTAAAAGACACATGATATTTTTCTAGAATATCCATCTAGGCTCCATCTAAGATTTAGATACGTGTCATCTTGACAATAAAACTTACAAATCTATACTAATAAAACAAATATTTGAGCCAATGATCATTTGGCCTAGTGGTTCAATGGGGAGGTTGGGCGATTTTGTCTCTTTTAGAGGTTCAAGGTTCATACTTTGATGTTAACGAATTATTACTAAATTAATGTTACTAACTTCTAATCACTATAAAAAAACAAAATCTTTAAAAGCCACATGATGTTTTTTCTAAGGATGTCTACTTAGGCTACATTAAGATTCGAACACATGTCCTCACTCCAATGAATGCTACAAATTAGTATATAAAAATAGTTTATTCAATAAGTGCTCATTTACTATTATATTAATCAAACTAGCTTTAGTAAACCCGTTTATTACACGGGTTGAACAAATAAAATTTTAAATATAATGAAATTTAGTAAGTATAAAACGATATTTTAGGATAAAATATGATTGAAATTACGCATGAGTAAGAACCATAAATAATAAAACTTATATAAACTTTTTAAATTTTTGTTTAAAATTTATTTTTCAAAAAAAATTAAGCATTTTGTTAAAAGAAAACCGTATTAAAAATGTCATTTTAAAAATTCTTATTATAATTTACAATTTTATTTATTTTTGGTTTATTTAAAAATCAAAATTTTAAAAACAATAATTTTAAAAAAGTTTGATATTTTATAAAAATTTACTATTTTTATAAACAAAAAGTTTTAGAAATAAGTTTAATAAAAATATTTTTTTTGTTTAAAAAACTATGTTTATTCTTTAAAAAGTTAAATAATATTATTGGTAATTAATGTAATCTATCTATCTATTCTAATAAAAGAAGGTTTTGCGTTGCCACTTGTCATAATATTAGACCTCCTAATCCTAATTTTTCCGCTTCTCTCTCATATTAAATAATAGTTTTAGTAAACCCGTGTATTACACGTGTTGAATAAGTAAAATATTAAATGAAATAAAATTTATTAATTATAAAATAATATTTTAAGATAAGATACAATTGAAATTACATATGAGTAATAACTATAAGTGATAAATAATGATATTAACTTTTTAAACTTTTGTTTTTAAGCTTTTTTTGTTTTTCCAAAAAATAAATTAAATATTTTTTTTCAAAATAAATCGTTTTAAAAGAATATAATTTTTAAAAATTTCCTAACTATAACTCCCAATTTTAATAATTTTTTATTTATAAAATTTTTTAATTTTAAAAGCACTAATTTTAAAATATTCCATATTTAAAAAGGTTGATGTTTTATAAAAAAATTTAAAATTTTTTGTTTCTCTCAAATAACATTAATAAAAATACATTTCTTGCTTAATTTATTAAAAACTATTTTTAATATAAAAAAGAATAAAATAAAATTATTAATAATTAATTTAGTAATTAATAGAAGAGAGAAGCGGGAAAGTTTTGATTAAAATAAATATGATGGTGACATGTGTCACCTTTAGTCACCCTTTTATTATAGTAGAAAGATTTACATTAACTACTAAAAATATTATTTAATTATTTTTAGATTAAAATAGTTTTTAATAAATTATGAAATAGTTCTTTTATAAATGTAATTTTAAAGAATCAATCTTTTGTATAACATAAGTAATTTTTTAAAATATCAAACTTTTCTAAAACTACAAAATATTTAAAATCAATGTTTTAAGAAATTAAATTTTTTATGAACCATAAAAAATTATAATTCAAAGTTATAATAAGAAATTATTAGAAAATGACATTTTTTAAAACGTCTTGATTTAGAACAAAACTTTTAAATTTTTTTAGATAAAAAAAAATTATAACAAAAGTTCAAAGAAAATAATATCATTGTTTTATTACTTATAGTCCTTCCTCATACGTAATTTCAATCATGTCATATTTCAAAAAAAAAATTATAATTAATAATTTTTCATTACTAATTATTTAATATTTCATTTATTCAACCCGTGTAATACACGGGGTACTAACCTAGTTATTTAATAAGAGAGAAAATCGGAAAAATTTTGGTGAAAAGAAATGTAACGCCGTCACATGTCATCTCAAGTTACTATTTTATTAGAGTAGAAAAATTAACTTTTTTCTAAAAATAAATAAAATATTTCAATAAAAGTCTTCTCAATAAGAGTTGAGTTTAATTTAATTAAACTAAATTGAATTTCCAACTAATCATTGTTAAAATTAAAATATTTTAAATCATATTTTTTTATGCAAACATTTAAAAATATCAATATTCACGAAGTTAAACTCAAATACAATGAGCGATTAATTCCTATAAAATAACATCTTCACTTGAATGTACATCATGGTTTCATCTTCTCAAATCTATATATGTTTTAATATGTGACAATTACTCACATTTCATATTCACAATTTCATGTTTTCGAATACGGTGTTAACTATTTCAACGCGTGTAATATATGCGTATCTAACCTAATATATTATATACAGTAATATATAATGATATAGCATAGATTACGGAATGTATTAAATAGTTTAATTTAAGGCAATACTTAATTTAGAAAATTATTAAAAGTATGTGATTTGATAAGGGACCCGTTAAATAGACACCCCATGATTTTAAATCAACACCCCAAAATTTCTATATGTGTCGTATAGCCCCATACGCGTCGTATAGGGGGGGTCGTATAATGTTATATGTGTCGTATGGTATATGTGTCGTATAGCAATCTGACAGCCCCCTGAATTTTTTCTCGTAGTCAGTGTCGAAATTCGCTATACGCGTCGTATAGCCCTATATGTGTCGTATACGGGGGTCGTATAGGGTTATATGGGGCGTATAGCTCTCTGACAGCCCCCCTGAATTTTTCTCGTTTTCAGTGTATTCGACCCTATACGCCGCGTATGGACCCATACGCGGCGTATAGGGGGGTGTCTTTATA
Source organism: Flaveria robusta (assembly GCA_025506415.1). Classification (NCBI taxonomy): domain Eukaryota; kingdom Viridiplantae; phylum Streptophyta; class Magnoliopsida; order Asterales; family Asteraceae; genus Flaveria; species Flaveria robusta. The sequence goes on along the minus strand of CM046471.1, from coordinate 1,672,490 downwards.
TTAGGACCTTTTGATAATGTCTTTTAAAATTATTTATAATTTGACAAATTTCAAATTTAACGGTAACCATGGTTTATTGAAGCTGGCAACGTGGGGGCTATGGGGAAGCATCTATGCCTGCGGTTTCACCTACAAGTCTACAACCCTCCAAACGCGGTTTGAGATTATTATAAACTATTATTTTATAAGATAACATTTTTCTAAATTTTATTTATAAAATTTAGGATACGTTTATCATAGTATGATGGGTAAATACATTCGACTACAAAATGTATTGTGTTTGGTGAGAGCTTTTCGGCTAGATGTAATGTTTTATGTTAATGATCTTTTGGTCTAATGGTTTAAAGAGGGAGGCGAGAATATTTGCTTCTTTGAGAAGTTATGAGTTCAATTTTTGATACGAGTGAATAATAACTAACTTAATATTAATACTTTACTAACCACTAACATGTCATTTAAAAAAAAAAAGATGCAATGTTTCATGCTTTTTATTTTTATTTTTTGAACGGCTAATTGAATCATTAAAGGGTCACTGGCCACTTCATCATCTCCAATTATTTATTACTTGAGTACGTAACCCAAGACCATTATCAGAAAAAAAAACTCATCATATGTGTAAGAAAACTCTCTAACACAACCTAAAACAGTTTTTTATCACATGTCGGAATTAAACCCAAAACCTTCTTCTATTTTAAGGTATCTCACATAACCTTTTTGATTTAAAAATCATTGGTAATTTTTATTTAATCCCTCTATTTCTCATACACATATAAGAAACATGCAATACATAACCTATCTTACGTGCGTAGAATTTTATCTCCTCGAAATGCAGCATCAACACTATCTTTCTATTATAAAAATGCTACTATTGACAAAAATAAAGCAGTTTCTTCTTATTAGAAAGTTTGTAAGCTTAAATTTTATAAAATATAGATATGATAATTTTAAAAATAAAATAATTCTTTTAAACTGTTTCTGATTGGATTTAGTGCTCCTTACACATCCCTTAGTATTTCAAAGTTGGAACAAATGTAGTATTTCAGCATGTTTTATGCAACTATGCATATAACTCTTTATGCCAACTCTTTATTCCAAATGGCTAAGGACGAGAAGTAGTAACGTGTGGAGAGACTTAGGCATGCGTCTATTTCATGTAGATACATACCTTATGTCTCAACTGAATAGTTGAAGTGATAAGATGTTCTGCTTTTATACTACAAATTAAAAGTTCAAATCCTGTAAACATCAAGCAGTGGAATAGATTAGAAAAAAAAAACCTATAAAATATACTTCTAAAATTTTTATTTATTCAACACCAAATACATGTCCAAATATTCAACCACTTTTAATATTTAGAACTCGAATCTTGTTTTATGGTCATATTTTAAACACATGCATCTATCCACGACCTCATGCACTTATTTAGTGTTAACCAAGTCTTTTGTAAAGGAATGGGTGCCAATTCAGCCAGGCTGTATGTAGCCTTTGTTTGGTGCTTGTACCTATATACAACAATTTCTATTTATGATTACTTTAATTAATATAATAATATTGAGTTTACAATTAAAATGACTTATCCTAACTACACTTTACCAAATATTTTGGTAAAGTACGCAAAATTAAATAATTTATTTTTGTTTATGGTGGTAGGGTGTAAGAATTTATCTTGTTCCATATAAGAAAACCGTCTCTTCAGAGACATCCGATAAAATTATAAAAATAAACCATTATGATTTTAAAACTCAAACTTTAAACTCAATGCATTTGTTAATAAAACCATTACAAATTGTTATACGCGTGCATAAAATATACGGGAAGTTATTAAACCTAATTCAATTAGCATTGTAACTCGCGTGTGTAGAATGTTAACAAAATTTAGAAAAATGCTTGTATTCCACTTGCTTCTTTGAATGATAAATATCATTGTTTAGCAAGAATTGAATTGCAATGACAAAATAATGAAATGTTATTGTTGGTGAGATTATGTTTATAGCTTTGGAGACTCAACATTTTATTCTAGAGAAGATTGACCAAGGAAATGTGACATTAAAAAGTTTTGTAACTTGATTATTATTAAAAGTTATACTGTTAGTAGTTTTGTTTATGTTAAAACAATTCACATAGTAATAGTAGTGGTTATCGGTTTCCGACTTTATGGCCATATGAGGGGTATTTTCTCGTGAATTAACTATTAGGTTGTCATAGTTAGCTCATGTTGCTCCAAAATCCACGAGACTAGAGCATGGGCACTCGGCTAGCAGTGCAAGCAAGTTGTGGCCTAGATCCATCATCCATCTTATGGGTGATACAACCTTACTTCTAATCTTATCAGGTCATGACATAAACTGCAACCAAAGAAACTTATTAGAAGGCCCCTAGAGCATAGTTTTGTAGGCATTCCGACGCTTAAGTTAGCATTTACATTAGATGAGATAACAATAATAATTTAATAAACGAGTAGAATATAACTATGATAACCATGAGAAAACAAAGAGTAAGATAAAGGTAAGAAGGCCCTTTTGTATAGGGAGGGAACCTATGCCCCGTTTGGTTCACGGAATTCTCAGTAATTGGAATTGGAATTGGAAAATTTTCCATCCAAATTCATATTTGGTTGGCCAATTAATGGAATTGGAATTGAAAAATTTTCCTTCATTCATTGGAATTCGCATTCCATCCACTTACCCATGGAATGTTTAACAATCTAATGGATTGTTCAAAATTAACATTTCAATTTCACTCAAAATTAACCAACCAAACACGTTATCAATTTTAACAAAATTCCAATTCCAATTCCAATTCCAATTCCATTTCCAATTTTATTTGCAAAATATTTTACGAACCAAACAACCCCCTGGTGTCCTAGTATCAATCCTAATGGGCCAATCTTGGGCTTACTATAGTTGGACCAACTTGTTGAGGCCGAACATGTTAAGTTGGGTCCAATAGAAAGGTAACCTCTACCCATATGATAGTATTTGAGATGTGCTTTATACATCATTAAAATTGATGTATATACACGATTATAATGTAACTATTTTAGTAAACTCGTGTATTACACGGGTTAATTAAATAAAATATTTTATATAATAAAATTTTATTAATTATAAAACTATATTATAATATAACATATGGTTAACGACTATAAGTAATTAAACAATTATATTAACTTTTTAAACTTTTATTTTAAAACATTTATTTGTTTTTTACCAAATATAAATTAGACATTTTGTTTCCAAAAAAACCGTTATAAAATAAATATTTACAAAAGTTTTATGTTTTTGAAAAATTTCTTATTTTATGAAAATTTATTACCTTTAAAATAACACTAATAAAAAGAGATACTTCTTAATTTACTTATAAAACTAAGTTAGATCTAAAATAATTAAATAATATTATTATTATTAGTAATTAATGTAAATATTTAATAGGAGAGAGAAAAACAAAAAAATTTTGATAAAAATGAATGTGCTGATGACAAGTATTACCCATAGATACATTTTTATTAGAGTAAAGAGATTTAAAAACGTGAAAAAAAGTTAAACGAAAGACGACCTCGTGATGGGTGTAGATTAGCCTTTCTATTCATGAAAGCTGTTGGGCTTTAACTGTAATGGGTCGGTCTTAACTTGTGTTTACCAAACTTTTAACTCTAAATCTCTAATGGGTCGATCTTACCTTGTGTCTATCAAACTTAGGTCTGAATGGCTAGGGTCTAAACTCTGAAGCGTTGGACTCTTGTCCATTTATATCTCATTAAAAATCAAAGAGGATACATCTAGTGTTTGACTTAGTTCTTATTTTGCGCAAGGCATGGGGAAGGGTTGGGTTGTAAAGCGATCTGATTTACGCAATCATATCCTGCACTTCTTGCAAGAGGCTGTTTCTCACGACTGAAACCCATAACCTCAAGATCACAAAAAAGGATCCTTGCCAGTTGCTCAAAGCTTTTCAAATTCTCATATTGAGACTTATGTTGCATAAACCTTTTGAATTAAAAATACCATTACAAGTTAATACCGAACTATTAATACGGTCCAAAAAACCGATTACTAAAAAAACCAGTTAGCTTAATAACTGGTTTTGGGTACCAAACAACCTAACATGTCTAACCGATTAGGTTAATAATCAAAATGGTTAACCGGTAATGGTTAAAAAAGCTATTTTTCCTTTAATATTTTTTATTACATAGTCAATTTAAAATTAAATATATATTATAAATTTTATTTTTCTATTAATTTTGTTGAACTTAGTAAATTACAAAACATTGGTTCATTGCAAAAAAAAACATGTAAAACTAAATATACATTCATATATTTAATACATAGCGATCATTGTCGAATTCGTTGTTGTTTTTTATGTATATGTTCAAATCAAAGATAGGTTCAATTGCATGTAATAATCAATGCTTGATTGAGGTTTATGGCTATAAAAACGATACCTTTCATGTGTTAAGTAGGCTTGAGACGATAAACAATATACAAATCAATTTGCTGAAATGCAACCGACACCCAACAATTTTAGAGACTCAATCAATTAGCAAAAAACAATTAATCAAATCAGAATCAATCCCAAAGTTATAGGATTTATAAACACATTATCATCATTCACATAAATAAATCCACAAAATCAAATGTTCAACAACACTGTAATTTTCAAACCATGATTCATACATGATTGTAATATTCAATCCATGTTTAAAACCATTCGCACATATCAATTCATAAAATCAGTTTAACAAATAGACGGGATACAAAATCAATTAATCATGAATTAACCTATATATGAAAAAAGGAATGGGATGAACAGTAGGGGTGCAACTTGTAAAGGGTAGGGTACAATCTTGATGCGTGTAGTATACTATTCTTATTGTTCTGTGTATAACAACTGTTGCACTCCATTTGTTTCTTATTAGGCCTCTTTTCTCTCATTGTAAAGTGGATGGAAGTAAGCCTTCGGTTACCAGCATGACCTCAGCCTCCGGTGGAAAAGGTTTCAGGCCAGCCCTCGCCTCAGGATACCGGCCAAACCTCAAGCAGTTGTCGTCGGCTGTTTGTGGTTTTTTGGTTGGCCCTAGGTGGCCATTACGCTGCAGGGGCTGGCGATCTGGTGGTTGTTGTTCCGACACGCCTTGGTATGTATGGTAGCCACCGAACCCTCGGTGGCGATGATCTGTTTCTTGTCGGTGACTCCAACACCATCGTCGTCGATGCATGGCAGTGGCTAGGGTTTATTTGCCCAGATCTGATGGTTGTCGTTTGGTATTCCTTTTTCTGGGTCCTCAGGCTGGTCGCTGTTCTATAGCCTAGACAGATGAGCAAATATGATCTCCGATCATCACTGCCAGATTCGTATATATGGGTAGCAGCAATCGATTTTTAAGCCTCTTTTTCTCAAATACCGATGTCCGGCCTTCACCACCGGACTAGCGTTGATGGCGATGGTTTAGCTGTCGTTGCCGCTATTATTGTTATTGCCCTATTTTGGGTGAGTGTTTCATTGTTTTTAGATGAAAGATGGTTGTGTGCATCTGTTTCTTGGTTGTTTTTCTATAAGATTTTTGGGGACTCTTTTGGGCAATAAAAACAGGTATAAACATTTCTTTGCTAGAGATAGTTTTCTTTCTTGATGTGTTTCGAATTTTTGATGTTGGATCACCATTAATTTGAGTGTGTTGGGTCTGCAGTCGTGGGTTTAGATAGTCAAAGACATTTTTGTGAGATCTGATGTTGGTTGGATGCGTACGATAGTAATCTGTTGTCTATGAATGTTTGGTGTGGTTGCCTTTCCGTTTATTATATTAGGCCGATGATGGCGAGTGTTAGACCGTCTGAGGCATCACTGAGATCTCTATCTTTCTATGGTCAAGATTGTTGGGCTTTATTGTATGGCTGTGATGACCTTAAAACCAATACATAAACTTTGAATCAGGTGCAACCTTGGCGTGACAGATCTCGAGGATGGTGGGTTATTACCCGCAACCCTCTGCAGCCATGTGCCCTCATTCTATTTATGGTTCTGAGCCTAACAATATACGATATAAACCCTTCCACGTATGTTTTTTAACATACAGTATAATATACAAGTTTGAGGCTGTGATAAGGCCTTAAATCGTGAGTTGTTATACCCGTTGGATTACTTGCGTTTATCTGTGCTTTGCTTTGATCATTTTCCACGTGGGGAAAAACAACTAGTTTATAATCAATTCACAAAAATTATAACCAAAATACAGAAATTAGGAGTCTTGAAAAAATGAGTTTTAATTTTAAATAGGTGATGGATTAAGAAGTTAAAACGGGCCTTTCAATTTTAGCACTTAACTGGTTTTAAGTAGGTTAGACTGGACGTAGTTGTACCCCTAAGGGATGCTAAATTTGATGATTTGGACGCAATTAAAGCATTAAAGCTATTACGTCCTGTTCAAAGAGGACTTCAAAATCTTGTTTAACTAAAAAGGTTAACCCCACCATTACACTTGATTTAAAATGTTTTTAATAAATTTATATTTGCCTAGTTTGCATTTTAACTAAATAAACCACTACATATAGTATTAAAAAACTGGTTTTTCGGCACCTCTACCTTAATAACAAAAACTCTACAAATGCAATAAAATTTACAAATTCAATATGAAAGGAAAACAATTTTGTATACATAACCTTATATAAAAATCTTTCAATATCTTTATTAATCATAAAAATCAAAAGTTAACAGGTTATCATGTAATAGTTGTCATTTGAAGAGAGGAAATAAACACATAATTAAACACTTAAACAGGCATTACCTAATATGTAAACTAAAATAGTTTAGATAAGAAGAAGAGTGTTTAATAAATAACCAATTTTAACTAAAATATTACAAAATACACATAATAAGTCAATTGCATTACTACATGAAAAATAATTCCGTGTGTAAAAATAAAATAAAATAGATTTAAAAATAAAAATTTTCACCGTTGGTTTAAACAGGACCCATGATCCACTCCTTTTGACGTCATCCTCTAGTTACGTTAAAAAGCTAGGCTGGAATCTTCTGCCTGGGAGCGTACGGGAGGTTACCCTGTTCCATCAATCTGTCAAAGCTGGAATAGCGACAAAGGCTGTATCTGAACCGTCCAGAGGTTTTGCCGTCCAAAGGCTGGAGCCCTCAGATCGTATGGAGCATGAGAGAGGATACAAATTGAACCGCAGGAGATTGGGGCCTCGAAAGAAAAAATGTTAAAATAATCGAAAAGGTTGATAGTGATGTTTCCACAGAGCAAAAGGAACAACTTTCGTCTTCCCTCTGCTTTTGATTGCGACCTTACGGAACTGACACATATTGTAATACTCTTTCGTCTTTTTATTATTTTCAGTAAATTTAATGAAATTTTTTACCTTATTTTTATTAATTATTATTCGTTATTTAAAGAATTTTGAAGGTTACATTAACGCAAAAATAAATTTGTAATTATGTTTGGAGAATGGGTGGAGATAGGAGACATATGCGGATTTATTGTGTAACTTCTGAGTGTGTTATATCGACATAAATTGTTGGCTTCCAGATGGGCATTTAGAATAAGTTATTAAGTTACATAAATAATCTATATTTTGTAAGTTATTTTATTTTTTAGTCTTTATATTTAGTAATTACACTACATAACATTTATGTATATTATTTGTTTCATTCTTGGTTTTTTAGTATATTAGTCGTTAATTTACATCGTTAACTTAGATCACATGGTTATCATATTATGGTATATTTGTAAAAAAAATTCAGGCGGCATAATTCAAAAACGAACCGATATGTTAAGAAAATATGATCAGTAATACATTGAGACTGACTAGTAAAGTTTCATACAAATTTTATATATTTTCCAATCATTACTTTTTAAAGCTAGGTCTATAGAGATTTAGTGTTTCATATAATTCATATATTAATAATAAACGTAATACATAGAAATTTGAATGCAAATCACGTGAATTAATTTAGAAAAATCCGATCAAGAAAACGTTGAGATTGACGAGTAAAATCTCAAACAAATTTTATATGTTCATATCGATTATCACTTTTTTTAAAATATTATATAAAAACTTATTGTATCATATGATTTAAGTATCAATAATAAACTTAATATATAGAAATTATAATGCCAGACACTTGAAGTTATTTAAATATTTTTGTTCAAATTAAAATGCTATTTTATAAAGATTTATTGTATCATATGATTTCCATAATCATAGGATTATGAAAAACATCTAAACTATATGGTCTATATTCTAATTTTATATATTAAGTTTATTATATTTTTTTACAAGAAATTAAGTTTATTAATGGCTTATAAGGTATACTATACATAATTTTTTGTTTGAGGTGTTACTCGTAGATCTCAATATTTTACAAATCATATTTTTCTAGTACATCTGGTTTTTTTTTTTGGATTATGTCATCTATATATTTTTTACACATATATCCTCATATGATAATCACGTGACTTAACAACGCAAACTATCGACCGTTATACTACAGACCAAAGACGAAAGAAACTATATATATAAATGTTGTTTAGTGTAACTAGTTAAGATAAAAGTTGAAAAGTAAATTTAATTATATAGATAAAAGTCCTTCTATGTAATTTACTCAAAATATATATAAAGGTTTACCGTTCACGTGAGCTAACTTGAAAACACTTATAAGTTGTGTTTATTTCTATTTACTTGGGTGATAGAATAAGTCACTATTCTACTGAATTTTTTAAATTTTATATTTCTAACTCTTGAATTATAAATTATAAAATTATGTAAACAATAAAATGACAAGAAATGTACTCATGAGTCTTAATTGATATTTTTAACACACTAACTTGGATATTTGACACTGGAGATGTACCAAGATTTGTGTTAACGATAAAAAGTTTACATATTTGTTTTTATTACGTGTGAATGGCTCACAAAATGTTACTCTTCCTTGGATTGTTACCGATTTAACACATTTAAATGTAAAGTTTTTCACTCACAACGATCAATATGTTTAAAACCTATTTCATCACGCCAATATGAATTTAAAAATGACTCGTTTGAAAAGTTATGGTTCCCTCACTAACTAGTAAGAATTATTATTTTCTAAACGATGACTCGAACACCTTTCTAATTTAATCCTAAATTTACTCCACAATCCACAACCAACTCAAACCCACAAACTCTAATAAAAAAGATATCAATTACAATCCAAGATGGCATTAGGCTAAATCCCTGTTGGTTAATTAACAACAGTTTAAGCTTCTTCTTTTTATATTCACTTGATACACTAAATACATACTGTCTTTCATAATAAATAAATATATAAATATATTTTATAATAATAGAGAATGAGTGTTGGATGAGAAGCTGTTACCGTATGGTAGGGCATGGGGGAAAATGAAGTAATTTTTTTTACTGGCATCGTTCTGCATGCATGACACAATAGGGTTCACAGTGGTCTACTGAAGTTATTGTGATGCATTACCATCGAAACGACAGCGTATATTCTCTAACGTTTTCTATCATAATACGATAGTCATTCAATTTAACTAATAATTTTCTTATTTTAGAATTTATTACTTTCTCGTTTCATATAATATATAATGATATTTGAGTTTTTTTTTTTAAAAAGGTTGGATTAAAGAGATTGTTGACAGCATTCCAGACGAGGTTTATCTCAATTAATTCGACTAGTCTTATTTAATTTAAATCTTTATATTATAATAAAAGAGTAACTAATAGGGACACGTGGCAACATCACATTCATCCTCACCATAATTTTACCGCCTCTCTCTCCTACTTAATAGTTACTATAATTACTAATAATATTATTTAATTTATTTATAGACTAAAAATATTTTTTGATAAATTAAGAAAGAAATATTTTAATCAATATTATTTATAAAGAAATAAAATTTTATAAAATAATCTTCTTTTCAAAAACATCAAACTTTTTTAAAAATCAATATTTTTAAAATGTAAAATTTTATAAATAAAAAATAATTATAATAAATTTTATAAAGCCTTTTGTTTTGAAACAAAATATTTAGTTTTTTTAAACAAAAAAATTTTAAGAACTTGATATCATTATTTTGTTTCCTATAGTCCTTACACATAAATTCAACCGTATTTTATCTTAAAATATTATTTTATAATTAATAAAATTTTATTTTATTTAATATTTTATATATTCAACCCGTGTAATACACGGGTTATTAAGCTAGTACAGTATATATGCGGTTGGCAAAAAACATTTCATATTAATTATGTTACATGTATATAGAAAAAAACTAAAAAGACATATTAACAACACTTTTATAAAATATGACAATCCTTTAAACTTTTACATAAAATAATTTTAAGTAAAATTCATTTTATCCAATAAGATTAGGAGTGAGAAAAATAGTTGATGTCTTAAAAAAACACCCATTATGATAAATATTTATCAAAACATTTATTTTGGTAAATAAATTTTCTATTAACACTCTTTTAAGAAAAAACTTAAAGATATTTGAGTTTGATTGAGAAGACTGGACCAACTAGTTTTACTGGTTTAACCATGTATAAACCAATTTTTTATTTTTTTTCCCCCAAGTGATCAGTTTTATTAGAAAATTTGAAGTGATAAAATTTATAATGCATATATGTAATTACATACTGTAGAGGTAAAAAGTACATAAAAATATAAATTTGAAATAATTTATTTGGTTTAGTAGGTAGGTTTCATATTAAGCCATTAAACCGTAATAACCAAATAGTAAAGGGATATAAGTATTTAAAAGTGTATATATAAAAAAATAAACGTAAACTACGTACCCGGGTTACATGTCAAGCCTCGAGTTTCAAATCGAACTGTCAAACCGTTAAAACCAACATGTAAAACCAAATGTCTAGATATATAATGAATCAACGATAACGATATATTAATGTTTGACCACATGACCACATAAATCATGTTAAGCTCATGTTACAAAATTTCATTCTACTTTGCAACATATAAAACATAAGATTTTATAACGATGTTATATTTCATTCAATAATCCTAATGTCCGTTTAAGCTAAGCCACGAACAGACAAACTAACAAACAATATTGTTCAACATCTACATATATCAACAATAAAACATAAGATTCTTGACATTCTCCCGTACTTTCGGGAGCGGGGCGGTTTTGGGTGGGCCTCGTCTCGTGAACACCGATGAACTACCGGTCCGATCTAGGTACAACCGACCTCGAAAAGCAGCCAAATGCGCGTAATAACACGGTGGCACCAATGAAACCGGTTTAGTGCACCTTACAAAAGTGAAACAAAGGTTATAAACCAGTTTTTGAAACTCATCAGAAGTGAACTTGTTTTCGTCCCATAATATGTGGTAATGAGTCGGTCGGCTCGTACCCTTTACGCCCCAATGGCTACAAAGATAGAAGTCGAATTCTTTCGGGTGCGTGATGACCGAGTCCACCACCGTGCCTGGTGGCACGTTCTCGTCAGAAAACATGTTCCGGCCATTGGCCGACACTCGCTCATCTAAAAAGAGCCTAGTGTGGTGGCGTTTCTGGACCACCACAAATGAGATTGGAGGGTTGTAGCCGGTGAACCGGCGACAAGCCTCCCGAATTGCTTGCAATTCATCATGAAGCACCTTTTGGAACTGTGTTTCACTGACACCGTCCCGAAAAAATATTAACCGTTTCGGGAGCTGTGAAAGCTCCCGAACGAAATCATTCAGTATTTCCTCCACCATATCCGCCAAATCTTGTATAATTTCTTGTCGGTGTGTCTGAGACCTCATTTTCGACACATACTTATTCGCCGCAGGCCAGTTCATCGACCCCACAACTGCCGCCACCGACGGGCTAAAATCATCCAACGGGTGCGGATGCGTGACATCCGCACCCAAAAACATCACCGGCTCATCCAGGGTCAAAGTCCTGGGAATTTGAGCCGGCAACGTGGTGTGCAACGCGACAGTACACCCACCCACTTTCGCGTTGATCTTAAGCGCCAAATTCCCGAGAAACTGAGCACTCAACCTTGCGAGATTCTGATACAAACAGCATTGGCTCATGACCCCGATGCTCGTTTCACTAACCCGCTTCAAATCACCATACCCTTTGTGCTTCTTCTCCATTACACAAATCAACAGCTGCAGATTATTATTTGCAGCCTTTTGAATCTTCTTGATCTTCGACTCGAGAACAGACACATTGTTAAGAACTTGCATCGATTCAAACTGCGGTTTCACGACAGTGTTCTTGTTGAGAAATATCCCCAACTGTTCACATCTTCGGGTTAACTGATCGATGAATTTGGGGATGATCGACTTCTGGTCTTCGGTGCCACCGAAGCTCATTAACGCCCATCTGCCTATTCTGCTTCCTTCGAAAACATGGCTGCCGGAAAAGTTCCACTGGCGGTCGTGGCGGGAGGGGGTTAACGCCGCCACTTCGCCGCCGTCTCCAAGTTTAAGCCGCGGTGGCCGGAGAATTCGACCGTTGAGTTTTGTCATCTCTTTTAGAACTCGCAGGTTGAATTCTGCAGCTTGGTGTCCGCTGTTAAAACCATGGAAAAACATTACAATTTAAAGAATAAAATGGAATTTAGAACAAATATCATTATCAATCAAATTAACGACTTTCATTAATTATGAAAATGATATTGTTTGATTAGTTACTAACAAAAGTTAAGTGTTATTGTTTAAACCAACCGTATAACACAAGAGATACTAAACTAGTTATTTGATATACGAATAAACAAATTATGTTTTTTTTTAACTTAATATAAGAAATAATTAATAAGAGCAAAATTTATATATATGAAAACAATTAGCATTCTTTTATTTTGTAAGATTATAGCAAACTAAGTTCTAATTCTTAATAAAGACACTTAATAACGAAAAATAACGTACTTAAAATTACTAAACTGGTAGAATTTTGCTATATCAAAATTACTAAACTAGTAGAAAGTACAAGTACTAGTAAAATATCTTTTTAGAACTTTGATGTGAATGCATGTATTCTTTTTTACGTGAAAGGCCACTTCACTTTAACCATTTGCATTGATAAAAAAAATTATGCGAAAAAAACATTTCCGAACATATATAACGTCACTTCATATTGGCAGGTTAAAGCGGTAAATTATTTATTAAAGAAACTTGTATTAACAAGTTGACACATTTTTACTTTCAAAAAAGTACGTATTTTGGTATTACACTATTACACGATATTAGCATTTTTATGCATAAAATTTAGCAATATACTTTTCTTAATTTTTCTTGTTTTAAATAATAAGAACATCATCATTTTATTTTATGATTTTAATAAGTACAAAGCAATATACCTAGTAAAAGCAACAAAACATATTATTAATATTTAATAATTTCAAACTAATTGCAATATTATTTATATCTACTTTTTATTAGCAATAAAAACATGCTTTTATTTTATGATTTCAACAATAATAAACTGATTTAGCTAGTAAAAGAAACAAAGTACATCATTAAACTTTTCATAATTTTAAGATAATCAAGATATAAATCATTATTAATATTTACATTACATATAATACATAATTGGTTAATCAATTCTAAGAATTCAAACTACGATACATTTATTTATAATAATCCATAATATAAATTTGATCGTTGATGGTCCAAACTTTCATATATATATATATATATATATATTACCGATAAGTATCCCAGTAACATAATCATCAAAAAGTTACGCTTGAATTGCACATGTTATCTCTCGTAATAATTATTATCTAGAAATGAAAAATCAAACGAGTTGAACTGAAAATAAATATAAACCAAATATGAATCTGTAAATTATTGCACTGTTATTAACAATGAAATTAAAACAAATCTATAGAATATAATAAAAGAAGCTTTTTTTTGCAACATGTCATTCTCTTAAATCATCTTTTTGACATATGTTATTTCTTTATGCATCTTCATTATATTTTCCCTCCAAAAGAGTATTATAGTAATTTAAACAATCAAACTAATTTCTCCCTCTTAATAAAAATCAATTATTAATTGATACAATTCTCTCTCATCTAGATTTTTTAAAATCAAGCTATGTTTTTAAAATTAAACTTCACTAAGAAAATTAAAAATTGTATCTTTTTATTAAAATAGAAATAATAAAAAAAAATTTATATAAAATAAATTTTCTAGATCGGTCCTTTTTTTAAAATAAAATTTATAAAACTTTTTTGAAACATAATGTTTTAAATTGGTCCTTTCCTAAAGAAATTATAAGAAGTATGAAATTTTCTAAAAGCAGTTTATTAAAATAACCAGAATAATTAGAAAACTAAGTTTTAAAAAAACAAGATTTTTATAACAATAAATTTTTTATAAAATAATCTTAAAACAAATATTTAAAAATAAATTTATTTAGATAAGAGAGTTAAAAAATAGTATGATTGTTTTATTTCTTAAACTATTACGTATATTTGATTTTAATAGTATAATTGCTTTATTAAAATAGTATAATTGTTTTATTTATTAAAATATCGCACTGTAACTCTTCATGTTTATTACTAACTATAATCCGTTTAATAAATGAGTTTTTAGCCTATTTATTTATTTATATATCTATATATCTATAACAAAGAAAATTTATAATAATACTTGACACAAATGTAAGTTTTATCATACTAACTATTATTTCTTTTTATTATTATTAACAATATTAAATACTAATAATATTAATCATACCATTTTCAAATTAAAAATTATATAATTTAATAAATTAAAACCTATTTTTTTACTAAAAACACACTTTTTAAAAATAGAAGTTTTATAAAATACAGAATACAACAAACTTTTTTTTAAAATAAATTTATTTTTCTTAAAATAAAATATTTAAAACCCATATTTTTTATTAAATAAAAGTTTAAGAAAATATATTATTGTTTATTTACGTAAAGTAGCTATTCATACGCAATTATAATCATATTTTATCTTCAAACATAGTTTTATAATTCGTAATTTTTTATTTGTAATTATTTAATATTTTATTTATTCAATCCGTGTAATACATGGAGTACTAACCTAATTAATAGTATAAATTAATATCAGTTAATTGATCAAATTAATAGTATGAATTATTAATAATATGGATTATTATCGGTGTACAGTTATAATATAAGATTTGAAATAAGTATTTAAAAGATTATACCTTGACGGACCAAAGGGTCCACCCATAACTCCATCAATAATCTCCTTCCTTTCTCTTGGTCTCTGGCACCCCAACTTCATCATCTTCACCGTCTGCTCATCGGAAAGTTTTCCGGCGAACTTCTGCCCATCACACACCACACACACCTCCATCGGAAGATAACACGCCCGCCGCCGGCTCGTCTGCAAGCACGGCAGATTCCGATACCGGATCTCATACCCATATTGCTCTTTAAAGTACTCCAACACCCACAATTCGCCCCCGTTTCGATCCCGAAACCGGAGATTCTCCGTCGAATCCTCCGTCAATCCGTGAACTTTGTACCTCTGAACTGTTTTCCGGTGACATACGAAGACTTTAACGTTCTTTAGCACTCGTAAAACCTCGTTCTTTTGCTCAATTGTTAAGGGCTTTTGATCGGTTACAAAGGGGAGTTGGGTCTGTAAATAGGGGATCACTCCAATGGTGTCGTGAAATGCGGTGACGGTGAAATCGACGTTGAGGGATAGCCCTTGTTGGGTGGGTCGGAGGCTCTGGAAGAACCCCCGGAGGGCGGTGGCGCCGCCGCCGATGGCGGTGGCGCCGCCCATCGCAGTGGTGTATAACGATCGTCCGATCGGAGTGCATTCCGATGAGGGGTGTTCGCGTAACACAACGTCTAATGCTTGTAGATAGTCTTGGGGAAGTGGGTTTGAATGTTGATCGTTGTTGCTTAAGTATTTGGTGAGATTTTCTCCGGTGAGTTTCGATACTTTCTTGATGTTGATCTTAAAGGGTTTCAATTGTTGTTGATGTGGGTCTTGATGTTCATCGGAAATTGGGGGGATTGGGATGTTGATTTGGAGTTCGATACTGTTGTATTGGAGTTCTTTAGAGCTGTAGAGGGTTCTCCGGCCGTCGTACGAAGGTTTTCCGCCGGAAAAAATGGCGGAATTGTGATCAACGAGGTGGTTTTTGATTGTTCTTGAGAGTTCTTTTGAGGGTTTTGGGGTGATTTCGACGTCGTATTGGTGGATTTGTTGTGTGGGATCGAATTCCACTAGAAAGTGGTTGGAGAGAAGGGGGATTGGTGTGCCTTCTGTGCCGCCGGAGTCCGGCCGTCTCGCCGCCGTGAGCGGTGGTTCCGACGGTGGTGATTGTGGTGTCGATGGTGGTGGGGATGAAATCAGCAATGATTTTAGTTCATCTTTTTTAGCTCCCATTGTTGAGTTAATTGCTCTTGGAATCATCTCTAAAGCTGTTTAAACAACAATATTAATTTGAGTTTAGAATTTTTATTCAAAATTCTTCATAAAGATTATTATAATTTTGAGTCTGAAATTAAAATCTAGAACAATATTAATGAAGTTTCAGAATTTTCATATCAAATTCATTATGAAGATTATGTTTTTGAAACTAAAATTATTATTATTAATCCAGAATAAAAGCAACAATATTGATAAAATTTCAGGTTTTTCATGTCATTCTTCAAAAGAATATGTTTTTGAAGCTGGAATTAGAATCTTGAACAAAATTAACAATATTAATTAAATTTCTGGTATTTCATGTTAAATTCTGTAAAAAGATTATAATTTTAGAGCTGCAATTAAAATCTTGAACGAATTAACAACATTCAAGAACAAAATTGAATAAAAAAGATAAGATTCTGTCTCTTTTTACCCAAAGATTCTCGAAAAAATCAAGATTTTATGTTCTTGAAAACAAGAAATATAAAAAAATGGAATCTTGAAGCAATGTTCACACCGATGTATGACAGATCATTCAAAAGCTCAAAACCCTAGTTAAAATTTGATGAAATAAAAACAAATAAACCAAAAAAAACATAACCCATTTGGGGACAGTGATTAAAAACACAAAAACATGTCAAGACAAATGCTTAAAAGTTAGTAAAAACTCTAAAAACAGAACAAAGATGAGATTTTTATCACCTGTTTGATGAGCCAACTGGTGGTGGTGGTGGTGGTTTTGCTGCCATGGTGGTTTGTGAAGACGGTGTGGTGGCAGCTGCGGTGGAGACAGGGCAGAGGGCGGTGGTGGCAGTGGAAGAAGAGGCGGTGAAGGTGAAGAAGAATAAGGATAAAGATTGTGGTTTAAAAGCCCAAGATTAGTGTTTGAATGGTGAAAAAGGTAGTGTGGATGAAGGTGAAAAAGATGATGATGATGATAAAAGTGATGGTGTTGAGGAATAATAATATTATTATTGTTGTTGTTGTTGGAATGGGTTGTTCTTCCTCTGGAACTCTTTGTTTTTGCTGTGCATTTCTTCTTGTCACTTTCTTCCATGGTGAACACACACCGAAGAGGGCCAAAAGGGTGTGCAGTCTTTGCATGAAAGACTACTATATATACATATACATACATATATATGTATATGTGTGTATGTATGTGTGTTTGTATATATATATATATATGTATATATAGGGAGAGAGAGTGTGTGTGTAGAGAAAGAAAGAGAGAGGGCAAATGGGTTTTTGTCTGTGATATCAGAGGGGAACTAGGAATAGTAGGAGAAACTGCAGTTATTACACACATATCTAGAGAGAGAAAGATGAGAGAGAAGGAGATAATGGTATGATCTTCTTGAAAGAAAAAGGTTAATGAGATCTTTTTGATATTTGAATGAAATTTTTAACTTTTTCTTTCAACTTTTTAACCATTTTATCTGTATTTTTTGGTTATTGAAAAGTTGTTTTTATTATAAACATTACAAGAAATGTTTATTTTTTTTGTTATTTTTTAAACGTGTTAGATGGGTTGTGTTATAGGCAGGGCCGGTCCTGAGGATTTTAATGCCCTGG
Source organism: Flaveria robusta (assembly GCA_025506415.1). NCBI lineage: Eukaryota > Viridiplantae > Streptophyta > Magnoliopsida > Asterales > Asteraceae > Flaveria > Flaveria robusta. Next base: position 1,654,508 of record CM046471.1, on the reverse strand, counting down.
ACTAGCGGGAAAAAAAGGCCCCTAGGCCCTAACGACTTAAATTATATAAACTAATTTTTTTTAAATGAAAACAAATGTTTTAGCAATAAACATAGCAATATCATAGTATTACAATTACATACCGTAATAGTTAACCAATAACTTGTGAAGCTCTCCTAGCATTCTTGATAGCAAATTGGTTTAACATCTTCGTAGTTTATAGTCTCTAATATTTCGCTTTCGATAGCTACCATCGCCAATCCGCTAAGTCTTTCTTGGAACATCGTGGATCGTAGGTAAGATTTCAATAACTTTAACTTTGAAAAACTCATTTCTGCAGATGCCACCGTCACTGGAATAGTCAACAATATTCTATATGCTTGCATTGGGGAAATAATTGAGTAATTGGGTTAATAAAATGGACTCAAAAAATTATATTTGGTTTAAACTATAATTGGGTTAAGTTTTTAATTGTATTATACCTTGTAATTATTTTTTTTAATTATATATATAATATATATAAAAAATTTTGTGCCCCCTGAGCGAGTGGGCCCGGGACGGGAGTCCACCCCGCCCCTCCTCAGGGCCGGCTCTGGTTATAGGTTGACAGGTTAAACAGATATAAATAGATTTGATACTTGCATGAAAATGTATTAGGCAAATGAACCTGAATAAGATACAGATGTTCTCAAATTGATTAGTTTAAAGTTACGTATTTATAATTCAAAATACAAAAATTTATATAAAAAATAAAATTGCATTTAAAATATAAAACTTAATACTCATTTCTCTTCGTGTTAAATGTTTTTGTTCATTCATGTGGTTTTATATAAGTTGTCATTTGAGTCTAGAACTTTAAATATTATTATTTTTTAAAGATAGTTTAGTGATTAATTGTTAGTATCATTAAATTAGTAATTATTCGTTATTTTCAAGATTTAAACCTTAGATCTCCACGAGATGTAAAGGTTTTCATCTCCCTTCAGACCACTAGATCAGTTACATCCAAAGATTTTATTAAAATTTTCATTTGAATTCATTAACTACATCTAATTAATAACGTTAATTTTATCTGTTAAATTTTCTACATTAAAAGAATTTTAGTCAAAACAATTACAAATAAAGAACTACCCCTACGTGTGGGGTTTTATGCATTCAAACTGTTTTAGTAATCACCATTATGAGTAGAATCTAATAGTTAAATAAAATAAAATATATGACTGACAACTTAAAAGTGATTCATTTTTAATTTTACAAAACATGAACCATAAAAAAGAATAAAAATAAACAAATTTATATTTATACTATCTAATAAAAGAAGAATCCGTAGGGACATGTGACAACTTCTCAAAAAACTTGTAATGTTGTTTATTGCATCTCTCCTTTTAAATGAAATTGATTTTAAATAAGTGAAATAAATATTCAAAATATAAATTTTCTTATTTTAATACATTATATAAACATACTAAATTATAATATTTATTATCTTATTTTGTAATGTTTCCCCTTCTCAAGTTTTAATTTTTTTAACATTCGTAACTTTTATATGTGATATTATTTTTTGAAAAAAAGTTACACCATAGAAACAAGAATTTTTTCAATCTTTAAACGCGTATAGTGATATAAAAAAAGTTTTTTTTAACTCATTGTGTAATTTCATCTTGTGATTATGTAATCTGCTGAATTAACGAGGATAAGGAATACACAAAGAACTTGAAATATAAAAAGTTTATATTTTTTAGTATAGTGTTATTCAAAAGTTATTATTTTAAAAAACCGATGCATAACACCATGGTCAATATTAGACACAACGAGTAATACAATTACCATCACTAATTCGCTAGACTCGATGATTAGCAATATATATGATGAGCAACTTGACGAGTATTACACACTGACCTGATCATGATTACACAATGAACTTGAAATGTAAAAAAAATTACATTTACAACATCATGTTAGTTGAAAATTATCATTTTAAAAAATATAATACATAACATATTGGTCAACGTTAGACACAATGAGTAACATAATGACTAGCACTAGATTCGGTGATTAACAAAAGACACACTTAATAACACAATGACCAACACTAGACTCGGTGATTAACAATAGACACATTGAGTTGTTTGACGAGGATTACATAATGACCCGATCGGAAAAGAAAAGTGACACTCGTATGCATGCCAACCCGCTAGTTGAAAACAATAAGGCTGAATGGTGTTTCTTTTTTTTAGTAAATATTTTCTTAATATCATTTTCTTTTAAAATTTAGAGTTTTTTTTAATTTTATTTATTTTATATTCCGGTCTACTTTCATACTCGATATCTATGTAGATTTATAAAATATATCATGGCCATTTATTTTAATATTAGCTTTCGCGTGGTCAACATATAATTTTACAGCATGATGTTTTATTTGATTCCAAACTTTGCTTTGATGTGTTTATGTTTATCTATATATCATGCTCATTTGTTTTTAAACTAGCTTTCATGTTCTACGACACCTATTTCACAACAACATGTTGTCTAAGGACTAAGATTCTGAGCATACACTTGTAATGTGCTATATGTGAACATTTATTTCTAAGTTAGTTTTCATGTTCGCTAACGCTTACTTCACATTAGCGTGACACTCTCTTAAATTTTAAAGATACCATTATGACATGATTATTTTATCTATGTTTATAGATCACGATAAATTGTTTTAAACTATCTTTTGTGTTATTCAATACTTATTTTACAACAATAAAATGTTGTTTGAGGTTTTTAAACATACTCTTAAGATGTGTTTGTTTTTATAAAAAACTTGAATGATCTAAAATGAACCTTTAATACATGTATACAATTTAAGCCTTAAAGTTAAATATATAAATAAAACTTTGTATTACGATAAAGAATATTTTAATCTTTGTGACATCTAAAACCTTAAAGTGATAGATTTTGCTAGTGTTGAATATCCTTGTTCCATTGACTCCTTTAACCATAAATGCTATCTTTTTAGGCTTTCTTTATCTTCTTTTGAATAATCTTCACATCAACCCACAGTGAGAAAGTGTTCGTGCTTTTTTATTTTTGTACATTTTTAATTTAATCTAGTGGGTTATATTACGTGTTGCAACAACTTTGGTTTACATAGTTTATATTAATTTTTTTCAAATAAATAAATACTATGTCAACATTTGAATAATTACAAGCATGAGAGAACATTAGTTATATTTTTATGAAAGTAGGTGCTAATGAACATCAAACTAAATTTAAGAAAGAAAATTATATTCGACTCGAGTCGGTTTTAAATATAATTTTTAATGAAAAAAATAGATAAAAATAATCTTAATGCAACGGTCTATTCGAAGTCTAAGAAATATTATATCTTAAAGGTTATAAAATAAAAAGAAATGTGTAAAAGTTATTATAAAAATTAAATACAAAAAATAATCAATGAATAAGTGAATAACTCTTGCTTCACGTTGCGAGCCTGCTTACTATGGAGCCCCACGCCACTATTCAAGCCCGGGCTGAGGGGGCATCTGCACCCCTCCTTTCACGCCATCTTAACAAATATCCTCGTTTAATAACCGCATTTAACCATTAAATTTAACACATACCCTCGTTTAATAACCGCATTTAACCATTAAAAATCCTAAACCGCATTTAACCATTAAAAAACTTATATCATTGCAGGCCTAGTAAAAATTAATAAAAAAATATTTTATAACTTTATACTCATTTCATTTTGAAAGAAAAAATAACATAAAACAAGACAGACAAATTGTGATGATAATTTGGTAGCATGTCTTTGGCTGTTTGCTTTGAGAAATATGTGGAGGAACCGAAATATATTTTTGATGAAAGAATTTAAGTAATATTATTTACTTGTTTTTTCAACAATTATTTAATTTAAAAGAGTAATTACATACAATCAAATACTGTATAATCTAAAGTGGAATAAATAATTAGTTTGAAGCCCCCACATGAATAATAATTAGACCACTAGTTGGTGCATATGAAAACCACTCAAGAGAATTATTGTTTTCTTCTATGCATCATTATTTTCATTTTTCATTTTATATATTTATATTTGTATATTCCACAAAACGAGATTTCACATTATATGAAAATTTATATTGGAGGTTCAATATTTAAACCTTGACATTGACGAATATTACTAACTTGATGATACTAACTACTAACCACTAAACAGCCGTTCAAAAAAATTTATATTTTAATAATCAAAACTATTGAGTATTAAACAATATTAATCTCAACTAATAATTTGATCAACATTAATTTTAATTTTCGATTTTATTACTAATAGCAATTCTAGTCAACTGTTCGTTAACTTCTTAAATTTTATGACATATCGCGTGACATGGCTAGTGAGGTGATGTACAATGTAGTTATAATTATAATTATAAATATATTACTAAATTCATTTTTTTATAAATGATTATTTTCTAAAGTTATTAACGTAACTTTTATGTCATTGGTAGCTTGAAGACAAAGAAATGCAAAAAGTGAGTGATACATTCATATTTTTATTTTAATTACGTAATACGCAATGTCTTATGCCACGTCACGAGCAACATCACGTGGCACGTCATCAAAAAACTAACGGAGTTAACGAATAGTTAGTCTGGTACTTTATTGGTAACAAAATCAAAACTTGAGACTAACGCTGGTCATAATGTTAGTTGAAATTAATATTAACCAACAGTCAATAGTTTGGATTATTATAATTTAAATTTTCAAATTACAAATAAAAAAAATTATAAGATTAAAAAATATAACTTGATTACTTAATGTACCATGGTTTTAAAAAAAAAAAAACTGACAGTAGTAGCTTATAAGTTTTTTTTTAATTGAGATATACGTGTTAATCATTACATTTCAAGAGAAAAAAATTACTATTTAGATTACATTTTATATTTCTGACCTCTATAGTTGAACAGAATATAGAGTAGGGTTGGCATAACAGATCAGACACGACACGATAAGACACGAACACGATAAGTGCTGACACGAATACGACACGATAACTAATCATGTCATTTTTTCCAAACAAGAACACGAACCTGTTTAGAAACAGGTTTCACGATAAGACCTGTTAAGAGACACGATAAAGATCACATACTTTTCAAAAAAAAGTTTGCTAAAAGTGCATAAAAATCTTAAATAATACATAGTATTTATACATGACAAACCTTGACATATTTAAAACAAAAGTCTATAAAAGGGTTAATCAACCAATATCGTAATTTAAACAGGTTCATTAACAAGTGTAGTCTGAAGAGACGAGAGACTCGGTTAGTGGTATTGTGGTAGTCACATTTGATTGAAATGGCTGGACAAACAACAGAGCTTCTAAAATAAATATGAATAACAATGACATATATCATAAATATATATTTAACAATTTTAAATAAGCTATAAATATAAACATGTTTAAACAGGTGTCTTAACAGGTGTTTAACTTGTTAAGACAGGATTTTTATCGTGTCTTAAACATGTTGACCTGTTAATGACAAGAAACCTGTTAAGCTCAAACACGAAACCTGTTAGCTTTGTCATGTCGTGTTAACATGTCCGTGTCAGAAATCGTCAGCCCTACTATAGAGATAAATAAACCAACTCTCCTCGCTCTCCTTCTCTCTCGTCATTGTCATCCATCAAACGTATTTACCTTCGCCTTTGCCTTCGCCATCGCCTTCGTCCACAAACACCACTATCGTTTCATTCATCTTAATCACTATCCTAGTCACCACCACTATATCCAACGTCCAACATGTTTCCCACTTTCACCCAACCGTCATCACTTACCAGCATAATTACAACACATTGTAACGCCTGAAAACTGATGAAATAGAAATTGTAACAATTTATGATTAAGTAATAAAAAATAAACTACCTTATTATGAAGAATCAAAATATTAAAATATTGTTCTGTTTAAGTGAATATGTTAAATTTAATTAAAATATATGCTAGATGACTAAATTGCAAAAGACAAATATATAAAAAAAACTTAAAAATAGTATAGAAGTTAAAAACCAATGATCTCTTGGCCTAGTGGTTAAGAGGGAGGTGGGAGGCTTTGCCTCTCTTGGAGGTCCAAGGTTTGGCATTGCGTATTATTACTAACTTGGTGATACTAACCACTAACCACTAACCACTAACCAGCCGTTCAAAAAAAAAAGTATAGAAGTTAAAAATAGAAGGTTAAGTAAGAGGTGTAAAGGTGTATAAGTGCCTAAACTAAATTAAATTCCTATACTAAAGAGAGAAACGGGGTTGTTTGGTACTAATAAATGGAGTGAATATTACTTATTTTTATATTACTTATCTATATAACCGATTAAAGTTAGCTACAAAAGCTAATTGTTATTTTGTGAGTATCATTTTGCAAGCTTGGGGTATATGTTTTAAGCAAGAATATTTCCCATTTAAAATCTCACTTGATCATCTATTATATATTATTTATAAAAATAAAAATATCATACTTTATGATATTTAATTTAAAGTTTTTAAGTTCATAAACTTTATTTGTTTTTGGAAACTTTATTATTTTTGGAAACTGTATTTTTACGTTCTCAGTTGATGAAAAAAAGAATATAAGTTAGTTCTTTTAAGTGCAATACAACATTTTAAGATCCTTCAAACTATTTATAAGTAATTTTAATTCTGATTGATCTTTAAAAAGTATTGGGCTACCAACCCATGTGGTGAGTAAATTGTGGCGCCAACTATTATGTATAAAAAAGAACTATTATCTATTTATTACTTTTAGGATTTGATTGTTTCTTTTTAATTTTTTAATTTTCGTTTTTTATTTTTTGATTAAAATTCCAAACATACTCTTACGTTGTGTTTAATCTTATCTATGATTTTATATAGGTTTTATTCAATGCCCGCTGCAAAAGCACAAAAATACCTGCTAGTGTATTATAATGGTCCAAAAGGATGACCAGAAGAAACTTGAAATGTGGTGGAGTCAAGCTTTCAAAGAAGGTTGCATATATCATCTGGAAGTGTTCTAAGGTTCCTTAAGGCATCAACAAGCAACACTTTCTCTTGGTAGTTTCTAGAAGTGAAGTTTTGACCATATGAGGGTGGTTACGATGCTAAAAAGATATTGAAACTTTAAAAAATTCAGAAATAATGAAAGGAAGCTTTAAACTTGTTATGACATATTCAACATATCACTAGCAAGAATTTAATGATGCCTATGAAATGAAGTATCAAATAAACTTGTCTAAATGCTTAAAGTTTTAATCAATAAGTCAAAAGATATTCCTTATTATGACTTGGAATTACCTCAAGGCTTTAACACAACTAGAAGGTCATACATTATTACTTGTCTTTTAGCTTTTCTTGGTGTTGTCTTTTTTTTCTTGTGAGCATTTTGGTGGCATTCCAAAGCTTTAGAGCTGTAAAACTTTCTTGTATAAAATTGACATGAGAAAGACTTCATATCATTTGTTTTTATCTGAAAGAAAATAGGAAATTAAAACCTAAGGTTATGCAAAATTCATATTATAAGCAAAAACTTTGAAAGAGAATCAATCAAAGAAAGTAAAAGATGAAGAACCATAAAGATAGATAAATGCAATGAGTAGAGTACACAACAAATGACCAATGAAACCAAAGGGATATTACTTTTTGGAGAATTAAAGATGGGTAGAAGATGTATAAGAATGATTCAAAATAGTTAAAAGATAACTTATTTAGCTTCTAATTATGTAATGATCTTATTTGAATCATATAAGAATAAATAAAGAAAGAGAAAACACAGTTAATCTAGGGTTTAGTTGTGACTTGTGAGAAAAAGAAGAAGAAGAATGAAACGTAACCCCGATTTATACTAATATTAAAAACCAACTTAAGTGCTACAATAGTTAGAGTTGGATTTTAAGAGAGAAAGAAAAAGATTTAACAGAGAACAGGAAAAATTTATGGAGTATCAATAGCTTTTTCATTAACTGTCAATCATATAATTTCTAGGTTATAATTGGTTTTAAAGTTTCTAAAATATTTATAGTTCATAATTTTATTATGTACCAAGGGAAACATGTCTTCCTAGTATATAGACACTTGTGCGAGTACGTATGTATACACACATCAAGTATGAATATTGTTTATACCTTGAGTTACTTACTTACATTTTTAATTAATTGATTAAAACAATGTTAATTTTGGAGTGATCAATGCCACACAAAATTATATCGCACAAGGCATTTTAGATGAATCCAAACTCCAAAGGATATCTCACAAGAGGGTATGATAATGATATATGGCTCCTTGAGTGGTTAGAGCATTAATTTTGGATTTATAGATTCATATGTTTAATCTTTGTTTGAAAGGATCAAAACAAAGCAATATAGGATAAACCAAGACTCTACATATTCAACCTTCTTTTCTTTTCTTTTCTTTTTCTTTTTCTTTTTGGTTTGTAAAGAGTTGACCAAGGAAGAAAACATTTATAGTTGTATTGTTTATATTTATAAACTTATTTTAGTTTCAAAGTACTTAAAGTTAGGTATAATATTTTTTTAATCAAAATTATCTTTTAAAAGAGTTAAAATTTCTACCATTTTTTGCAATGAATGGCATAAACAAAAGAAAATCGGTCATTCGTTCTTATTTTTATAATTATTATAGTTTTGATTTATTTAAAATTTAAAACTATAATCTTTAATAAAATCAAATCAATGAATATGCTATAAACTCCTTTTACTTTTAGATTACTAATTTATACATACAATTATAACATATGTTAGGTTTAATATATATCGGTTTAACTGACCAATGCCATGTAATCAAGCTTCATCACTCATTACAAACGATTAACATTTCAAGTTAGGTAACATGATATAGTAATACATTTCAGCCCAATGAGAATTGGGCTTTTAGTAGTCTTGTTGGGTCGGGATACAACACTCTTGCTCATTGGATTAAGCCCACTAATGTAGCCCAAGACATACTTAACAAATAACAACTAGTCAGTAGAGTGCACAAACCGGTTCAACTTTAAAACCAAATCGAACTGTGGTCAAAGAAATTGAAACAAGGCTTTAACGGGTTTTGGGTCAGGTCCAACTCGGTTTCAATAGGGCAAAAATGGTATTTAAAAGAAAAGACGTGTTTAAACCATGTTGGGTTGGGGAGAACCCGGGTTGGCGACCGTAAGGGGGAACCTGGTTTAAACCTTGTGAGTTGTATCAAATCCGAACCAGGTTGAGAAACTACGGGGTTGAAACCAAATCGGGTTCTGAACCCGAGTTCAATGTTCACCTCTATAGTCAAGTACTCAACTACTTGAGTAGTGTATATTCTTTTGCATAGGTTGCACATGTTATTATTCTCACATATACCAATTTAATAGTAGAATTTAATTATGAGAAACCCGTAAAAAAGTTAGTTTTGGGTTTAGATATATTATCCCTTTATAAATCATGAAATACATAAACTAATTTGTGTACGTGTTTTATATCCGTGTATCACTAAGAAGCCGTGTAATGTACATCGATGGCCTGGTATTTACTTATATTTTTATTTTGTGTATCCAATTTTTTTTTCAAATGTACATTAGTTATTAAGAAAGTAGTCAGCATTGTATATTGTAGAGCATTTGTGTATCATAAAATGAATACACAGATTTTAATCATGTATTTAGTTATAAAATTTATATATAAACAATGTCAATTATAAATAATATAAAATAACTGTGGTTCACAACAGCCGTTGAAAAGAAAAACTATGGTTCACAACACATTGAAAGACCAACCCATGATAGTTAAAATACTAATGATGATGGATTTCTCAAAATTTGACCAAAATTTGTTACTTTTTCATGTTTGTCATACCCCCCATTATGAAGTCAAAGTCGTGGAATCTTCGCACAACTTTTTCAATTGCCAAATACTCGAAAACCCACTTTAAAACCTTTTTTTTTTTTTTTTGCCAAAGATAAAGCAAAAAACTAACATCGGAGAAAAAAAAATGCATAACAAATAATACAACAGAGAAGAAACAAGTCGAAAAACACCCAAAATTGTCTAAATGTCATAGGGAAACCAAAAAAACTATTTTAACTCATTTCTTTTCATCCTGATTTTTATCCTTACGACTCCAAAAACTTTTATATCCTTCGTAATCTTTACCGGCGATACCAAGCTTTGATTAAAACCACTTCGTTCATTTTCTTTCAAATGCATCAACAAGCTATAAGAATAATGGTTTCAACCATTTTTTTTATGCTCATCACCCGGATTGGTTTTGTGAATCTCCCTTAAATCCTTATAGTAAAAGGCATAGATTTGACTGATTTGAGTCCAAATGTAGTTAGTCACTAGGCAATGATATAAATAAATGATTAACGGATTCATTTAGTTTCTCACACACTTTACAAGTAGAAGGCTCCATTTGTATCCTCTGGTGCAATAGCTCATCTATTGTAGGGATCCTACTTATTTCCGCTACACAATTATATATATTAGCTTCTTTGAAACCCAATTGTTTCATTTTCCAACGTCGAATAAATTAAAAACATATAGACGTGACAATTTCCTACTTGTTTAACCAAAATTTTCCTTTTATTTTCACGTGTTATTATTTTAAGCGATACCATACTAGTTGCGAACTATAAAGATATGTTTCAACCACTAGCAAAAAACAAACTAAACTGTATAATACCTAAAAATAAAGCTCTTTCAACTAAAACTTATAATACCGAATGATAAAACCTTTTTAAGTTGAACTCTAACTTGTTTCTAAGTATACTGCATAAATACTTAACGATAAAACTCTTCTAACTAAACCGCATGAATATATAGCTCTTGTAACTAAACCGCATGATTATAGAGCACTTCTAACTAAACCGTATTAACTCATGTCTAACTAAACCACATAAATACCAATGCTAAACTCTTCTAACTAAACCATATTAACCAGTTTTTAACTAAACCGCCTACATACCAAACGATAACTCGTCTCGACTTAACCCATATATACCGTAACTAAACCTTACAATACTAAAACAGTAAAACTCTTCTAATGAAACTAAACCATATGATATAAAAGCAACTAAACCGTAACTAGTTTCGAACTAACCATGTAGAGTTGCATTTAGAAGAATCTGCACCAGCAAAAGCGCATTTAGAAGAATCTGCACCAGCAAAAGCACACCGCTGCACGGGTCAACAGTTAGCAGAGGCCACAACTTAACAACAAGTACAGAGGCATCAAACATTTAGACTAGAACATTGTACAGAGGCCACGCGAACGCAGGCCTCCACTGCCACAAATTATGACATAGGCTCGACCACTTGGGCCGACCTTAGGCAGGCACCACTCCTAAGTGCAATGGAGGTCACCAACCTAGGCCATGGACCTTCTTGATCACCCATTGACCCCGTCCAGGTAAGTATGTAATCCTGTGGCTTCTTTCGCATTTTATACACTACTACTCTCATCTTATGTTTTTATCCCCAAACGATGTGGGATATTCTATCTCCTATAACCTGCTTATTTAACTTTTCATTCTTAAGTTTTCACTCCAGCTTTTGAAACATTAGCAATTGTGTTAGTTTTACACAGTAGGTCTTCTTATTTATATATTTATGTTATTTTAGTTATTTCGGCTTATTAATTTAATTTTAATGATAATCTCGTTACAAATATTCAAGATTGCATAATGACTTGTCTTTTGAAGTTTATCATGCTGCATTGCTGCATGCTGATAGATTATGTGTCATGAACTTTCGTATTGTCGTACGCCTGTAGATAGTTTGTTCATTAACGGTTATAGATCGAGTTAGTAGAGCGTAAAGTGTATCCTGGTACAGTTATAAAGTAAACCATTAACCAATCATAGAGCATTTAAAAGGCCCTTGTGTGTAGATCAAAACAATTTTGACGTTTTTAGAAACATTTTGAGACTAAGATATTGTGTAGGGGCTGCGCGAACGCAAACCCCCACTGCCACAAATTATGACGTAGGCTCGACCACTTGGGTCGACCTTAGACGGGCACCCCTCCTAAGTGCAATGGAGGTCACCAACCTAGGCCATGGACATTCTTGATCATCCATTGACCCCGTCCAGGTAAGTATGTAATCCAATGGCCTCTCTCCCCTTTTATACACCACCGTTTGCAAATTCTTTTTATCGTCAACCGATATGGGATGGCCTCTAAACTACTCATTCAACTTTTTATTCACTTGTCACTCTCAACCATAAATCTATAGACCTGATATCTTATTATCTTAATTTGCTGATGGTCTCCTGAAGCATTCAATGCGGGTCGGGTTTGAGAAGGTATCATTAGTTTGCATGGTAAGTTATAAAGTTGAAAAAAACTAGACACTCAAAGGGTATTTTTATCATCTACTGTCTAAATTTAGTTAATAACGGACATATTGCCTGTTTGAGCCATTGTTCACATTCGAAATGCAAAATATAAACTGATTTTCCAAACAGTTAAGTGGAATCAGAATAAAAGTTCCAATAAATCTGACGATTTCAATACTTCAAAACTGCAAATATGAAGCAAACGAGGAACCGTATATTGCTGAAACAACAGCAATCTTACACATTAGGAAAACATCAAGTCCTCCAAATACAACAGTTGTGGATCACATACACTTTTTAACCAACCAGCACTAGTAACTGCGGTTTAGTGAAAACGTGATAGTGATAATTATCTATGGGTGATACTCATTTGTTTGGCAATGATAATGATAAGATCTAGCAATGATAATGATAAGATCGAACAGAGTGTCTACTCGCACTTTTAACCCATTTTTAGACTAAATTTAGAATTACAAAAGAGATTCAATAAAAACATTCAGTCCATCAAAGTGTCTAGTAGTTGTTTGGTTCGAAACTATGGGTTTCAGTCTTTTGAGCATGTTTGTTTCAATTTATGGTTTGGAAGACTGAAGTTAACGCCCATAAATTTGTGTATCCTCCAAAACAACTTAACAGTAATAACTAGAAAACAGTTTATCAAAATAATATAAGAATAAACAAAAAATTCATTCAAGAGAAAGATCATCGCATCAATGGAAGACAATTTTAGACTGAGATATTGTGCAGAGGCTGCGCGAACGCAAGCCCCCACTGCCACAAATTATGACGTAGGCTCGACCACTTGGGCCGACCTTAGGCGGGCACCCCTCCTGAGTGCAATGGAGGTCACCAACCTAGGCCATGGATCTTCTGGATCATCCATTGACCCCGTCCAGGTAAGTATGTAATCCCATAGCCTCTCTCGCATTTTATACATCACAAGTTCCCCTTTGGCTTTTCTCTACCTATCAATGTGGGATGACCTCTAAACTGCTATTAATATGTACTTTAATGTAGATCTAGTTTGCTGCTAGTAATATGTACTTTACTGCTAATGAATTATATTTCACTGTAACAGACTTTTAACATATTACTACACCTTTAAAAGTCATAGTGAAAATCATTTAGGCATCATGTACAAGCAGCATGACTTTGTTTGTTTTTTAGCATAAGCTTTCTTGTTTTGCCTTATAGCATAAGTTTTTTTTTTTTTTTACCCTTTTATGTTTAGTTATATGTAAACTTTACACCCTTATATTTATGTTTTTTAACACATTCACCAATTTTTAATTTTTTTTTATTTCATCTTATTTGTTTTATACTTTAATGTTTGATAAAATCCCGAATATATCATTACCATATGTTTATTTTTATATAGATTTTGGTGTAGATTCCATTCAAAACGATGTTGTGCGTCAAATTATATAAGTAATTGAGACACAAACATAAAAACTCGATCTAAGCTTATTTAAGGTTTCAATATTTTACATTTTACTTTTCTCATTAATTTATAACTTTTAAAATATGATGTTAAAAAAAATATAAATTTATACATGCTAATTTTTATCAACATTAACATCCTTATCCGTTACATTTTTGCCGTTTCGACATGTATTGAAGTTCAGACACGAATTTTTTAACAATATTTTGTTTTATATAAAGTTTTGAATGTGTATTGGTGAACTTTAGTTGTGTATTGGTGTGCTAAACGAATTAGTATATATGCTTAGTCATTTGCATCCCTTCGATTTCTTTCGAATGCTTTAAAAAAAAGATGGATGTGTAGAGTTAAACGAAATAATCTAATGGATTGCAAGTGCATATGAAATTCCCTCTATTTTGTGATAAGTGAGAGGAGAGAAACAAAATAATCTAATGGATTGCAAGTGCCATGAAATTCCCTCTATTTATCAAGCATATTTGTAATCCTTACTAAGGGTGAGCAAAAAACCGAACTGAAACCGAATTAACCGAACCAAACACATAACCGAAGATAACCGAACCGAAAATAACAGAAACCGACTTTTTCGGTTCAGTTTCGGTTTTTCAATTTCCTATCACCGAAACTAACCGAACCAAACCGATTTTCTTTTAATTGTATGAAATTTTAATCATTTATGTATGATAATATTTAGTTTAGTTAGTTATGTGTTTTGAATCAAAATAAAGAAACAAAAAATGTCAAACTAAACATAAGTTTCTAAACAAGAACCTGATAAACAAAAACCAAATTTAATAACAATAAACATAAAATAATAACAATAAACATAAAATAATGTTTTGTAAACTGATGTTCTCTAGCTACAGTCTACAGGTATGTTGTCACTGTTCTCGAACAAAATCTTGAAAAACAAATTTATTTTTATTTTTTAGTCATAAACTATTTACTTTTGTAGCGAATGTGTTTCTTTTTATATTTTAATCAATATACTTATTGTGTTAGCTCTTTCGATTAATGTTCGGTCAGGAAAAAAAAACCGAAAATCCGAAAACCGAACCGAAACCGCCATAAAAACCGAATAACCGAAAAACCGAAAACCGATCGGTGGGAAAATTTTAATAACCGATAAAGTCAGTTTCGGTGAATGGTAAAAACCGAACTGAACCAAACCGAGCACACCCCTAATCCTTACTAAAAGGAGTCATTTACTTCAAATTGATTATCTTTAGGTTAAGAAACCAACATGAACAAACTTATTTTCTTTAAGGAACGCGAGCAAAAACAAACGAACACATACTAGAATATCTATATACTTAAGTGTTCATACCCGGTTAACTTAAACAAAAGAAGCAGAACACACCTCGTTCATGTTCATTCAATTCATTCCACTCCTAACAACGAATACGGCAAAAGGGATTATGGCATGTAATCAATCATCAAACTTTCTATTGAATGAATGTGACTTAATTAACATAAAGTTGCTTATATACAGTTTATATATTTAGCCATCATGTACCATATGGTAGATAGCATGGGTTTCATATGAAATCATCTTGGTCTTCAAGGGAGCGCTTTTAGCGCTTAGATTAAGCTTGAGGCTTTCTGGTAGGGGAGGTGTTCTTCCTCTTCTGAACAAAACAGCAAGCGCCCTCATCTTTCGGCACATATCAAATACCTGCAGTTTTGTATATTTAATCCATTTATTTTATATATCTAAATGTTTAGATCATACATACAACCACAATGAATAGTTAAATACAAATCTATAAACCCTGGTAATTCGTATAAAAAGATCATTGAAACAAATGTATCTAAAGTGGTTGAGATTGTTTATTAAACCACATAAACACATGTACACAGTTTTAATTGTGATACTCACATAAGACACGGTTATGTAACTGCATAACAGTCTCTATCTCTCTCCCCAATATATTTGGTTAGCCACTATGTACAAATGTTTATACAGTTCAATATTGACATGTGATCACAAACACTCCCAAAAAAGATTGCTGTTGTATCAAAACACAATAAATAGATAAATAGCTTCTACGGGCAATTTAAAACACCCCCATAGTCATTAGAAGTTCAAAATTTGTGGGTCGGTGGTTCAAAACAGGTCTAAAATGTGTAATTCTCTGTGTGGATTTAAAAGGATTGGATGGTTTCAGGTTAAAAGGATTTTTCTTGTTTCCCATAAATAGTTAAGGCAATAAATATGATTACAAAAACTACATTACTACAGTAAAATCTTAGATTTTACGATACAAAGACTTGTGAAGTTGTATCCCTTGAAGAGACCCTCAATATCTAAATCTTTTTATTTGGCATGTTTGACTGAGTGAGAAGAAATATAACCCAGATGGACCCGTTTACAAGTATAAGGATTTTAAATTGCCACCTGTACTATAACTATCGTTCTTTAATATTTATTAAACACTTCAATACTTAGAACAATTTCTTCATTTAAATTTAGTATCAGATTGTAATTTAGTAATGATTCTTACCGATGAGGCTTCAACCTCTGCGACCCTTCACAACCTTGACCTCCACCTTGCAACAGATCACAATATTTTGCTGCTTCGGTTTCATCTTCAAATACCTTTAGAAAAATATTATTATAACATACTGAGGTCAAATATATCATAAGTTTGTTTTGAGAATCTATCGTAGAATATCATGAATTAGAAGTAATATAGATGCAATATAACTTACAAGTACTCCGTCCCTCACATCTTCAACAAGCATCTGGAACTTGTTGGCACTTGCTTTTTTAGTCTGATTTCTTAACTTTTGTCCTTTGGAAAATAGCATCCCGAGTTCCCTTTCAACTTCACTGGTATTCATACCATGTTTAAGAATTCTTAGAGGCGACAAAATGGATGGGTTTGTGGATAAGTTCATGGGTCAAAGCGTATTTAAATTGATTATTTCATTAACATGTATGGGTCAGGCCTGGTTGACTTGCTAAAGCTTTTGTGATGTATTTGAAAATATTATAGATAGTAAATGCATTAATTATGATTACAAAACAATCGCGTTACAGTTTTATTCTATATCTTTAAATCATTGAATAAAATAATTTAGAGGGTTGTATGCATTAAATATAGACTATGGGACAAACTTCAACCCATTTAACTCATACCCCTTTCAACTATTTTTATTTGGCCCATATGAGATAGAACATAATCCAAATCAACCAATCTTAAGTAAATGGGTCGAAACTACGAAATTCTTTATTAAACTTTTTGTTACACAAAAAGGGAGATAGATTTCAAAGGACAATCTTGTTCTTATTAAATGAAAGCATATAGGAAGTATGAAATAAAAATTTTGACATTTTTTATTTCTTCTTGTGGAAGAAATTAATTCCAATCTTTGAATAAATATATGCATTAAATATAGACTTTGGGGCAACCTCCAACCTGTTTGACTCATACCCCTTTTAGCTATTTTTTATTTAACCGTATGAGATAAAACACAACTCAAATAAACCAGTCATAAGTAAATGGGTCAAAACTAACACCTACAATTTTTTTTATTAAATTGTATAATACACAAAAAGAGAGAAATATTTTAAAGTACAAGCTTCCCTTATTAGATGAGAGTATACTGGAAGTATGAAATTAATAAAAAAATTACTAGTTTTCTATTCCTTCTTGTGAAAGGAATTAGTCCTAAATTTCTAGACTCCCTATTGAATTAGTAAGAAAACAGAATTCAAACCTGCGATTCATTCGGGTTTTCATAGTGCAAAGTTGGTTTTCTCTGCGGGTTAATACATAGACAGCTTTTGAGTCTTCCCTCCATGGGTTAGCTTCCAATACTGAATCAATAGAACGTAAAAGAATATTTACAAATTTTGGATTTATAGTAAATGTTATATGGAGGATAATAGATCATTAAACAAAAAAGAACAAATATTATGGGCAGGATTTTTTGTAAATGAATTTTCCCGTAACCCATTCTCACAGTTACCTAAAAAAGGTCAAGTAATCCAAAACAAAAGAAGAAACAAAGTATGAAATGCATTCAAATTTCAAAGTTTTATCAGCTAGTTCTTAAAATGTATTGTAAGCACCTATAACTTCAGTTATATTATGCTAACTTGATACAAGGACCAGCAAGTTTTGAAAAAAGGGAACCAAAAATGAAGCAATACAAAGAAGCTGTGATTTTCATATGGTCCGGACTTTATATCTTGCCCTGCGGCAACACAGTAAATGAGTATTATATGTTGGTGTAAAGTGATATTCAGTCATTCAGATAAAAGGGAACTCCCAACAATTAGAAGCAGAGTGAACGCAGATCAAATGGATCATGTTTGAAATATGAATCAGTAACAACTTAACATAATATTCTCATAGATATCAAATCAAGCCTCCTTAATAACTCAATCTACTTAACTGTTCTGTCATAGTCCAATTCATTATTCATCCATTCAATACTACCACAGAGCTTGATCCATCTCAAAGATTGTCTAAGTAAAACTACTTAGAACAACACTCAGATACATAATAGGAACTTTCTGTTCAATTTCATGATCCTAGTGTTTGACCTAAGAGGCTAAGATCAACATAAGGATGAGCGATTTTTCAAAAACTTAGCAGATAAGTGAAAACAAGCTAAAAACGATTATAATCAAATCAGCCAATGATAAAACAATGAAACTGAAGCTAATTAAGAGCCGATTATACCGTCATAACTGCTGCTATCAAACGATTGCTGAAGATGACGCCGCATGTCGTACGCACGCGACGAAACTTGTTCAACAAACTCATTCGAAGAACCAGGGATCGTTCCGTCCAATCGTAACGCCCTCTCCACCTCATCATCATCACCATCTCCCTCACTTCCTCCTTGTTCTCCAACAGCGTTCAACTTACAGATCACAACATCAATTCTTCTTCCGAACAGTTTCAACCTAGGGTTTGAAATTGGAGTCACGAAACATGATCGGAGATGGGGTCTCCGGCGGAGGTGATCGGGATGAAGGCACGATGCGGAAACGGAGGATGATCGGAGGTGGATCCTCCGGCGGCGGTGGTGGTGGTGGCGGAAGGGGGTTTGGGGAGGTAAGACGACGGAGGTGGAGACGGAGGAGAGGGATTCCATTGTAGAGGCGGTTGTTGGTGGTGTTTGATGCGTGTGGGGTTTATATGAAGATGTTAAGATGGTGTTGGTGGTGATCGCCGGCGACGTGAACGACTGAAAGCACCACGGAGAGAAATGAAGGAAAGTGGGTCACAGATTTTTATTGGGACGAGTCACGAGTCAAACTCCAAGCCACGAAAAATAGCTACAAAATCATAATTATATACTATCCGGTTTGTTCGTACGATACGACGGGTGTTACTATTTTTTTTTAGATAGCTCGATCTAACATACCTTGTTTTAAATATTAGAGTTAATTACATAAATGGTTTCCGTAATTTATTGAAAATATCAGGTTTGGTTGCTAAGTACAAAAGTAATAGATATAAGAATTCATTTTTAATTTTAAATTTGTAATAAGTTTAAATATTAACACCAACAGACGTCAGATATTCTGTTAAATATAAGTGCATTTGGTCATTCACCTTAAATGACTATTTATGTAATTACTACTTGTGAAATTTAGTTATAATAATATTATAACACACACACATATATATTATTTCACATTGTACAATCTAGTTTCTTCACCACCACCACTGCCAGCATCATCGTCGGGCACCACCGCATTAGTACCCTCACGCCTCACCCCGCCGCATCCATCTTCGGTACCCTTATCATCATCATCATCATCATCATCATCATCATCATCATCATCATCATCATCATCATCGGGTATCATTACCAAATCCCCTTTATTGTTCCCCTATAAAATCCTAAAATCTAACCGACCACCCACCACCAGCCGTCGCCACCATGTACCTGTTGTCATCATCACCACCATCTAGCCATCATGTATCACCAAACTCGTGATTGAGATTTGAAACAACCGCCTCACAACAACCGCACCACCTAAATTTGGGGTTTTTAAAAAAATTTAGGTTACACGGGAAAAAAAAGATGGATTTGGTGAGATGATGATGATGGTGGTGATGATACGATGATGATGATGTTGTGATGGACGTGATGATGCGGTGATGGTGGGTAGATGGTGGTCATTGTGGTGTTTGTGGGTGTTCGGTAGATGCGTATGTCTACATTGTTGCCATAGCTATCAGTATGCACATAGCTGCCAGTGTGGTGGAGGATTCCACGCGCTCCTCAACGTAACCACTCTCTCCTCCACCACTACCGTACTACCGCTCGGCCATTGTAGGCCTCTGCTCTACAGCATCAACTCTTTGAGTCAGGGCCGCCATCTCTCGTTGCACTCCGACGATCCTATCATGCATTGTGTGTAGAGCATGGTACTCTGGATCACAATTTAGGATACTTTGAAGTCGAGGCCATGATACTCATCTTCCCACTATCAATCTATAGTTGCAAGGCGTTGATGGCAAAGTCACTGTCTAAATACAATTACTTTGTTAAAGATAAAAAATCGTAAAAAAAGATGGTAAAATAAGTCACTTGTCACGCTCTTGTAATAGTTTTACAAAAATCATATCCAACCAAATTAACATTATTCTCCTCTGTATGCAGGCATGCAGTGGAAGATTCAGACACGATATAATATCCAAAACTTCATATATCCATTATAGAATAATGTTGCATGCATGCAGTTGGAAAGATTCATGACATGAAATTAACACGTTCGTTTTCTTTTATTTCATTTATGTAAGTTAAAGAACATAAAAACTATTACTGTTTGTTCTTTTGATAAATAAATGATCTTTCATTGCACGTTCACCAACTGTGGTGTTTCATAAACCAACTTTATACATCAATCTCTTTCTAAAGCCTGAATAACTTATATGGGATGCACATGACTAAGCATATATAGTCTTTACGAGAAAGTTTGTTTGCTTTCATCGTATAAAACATAGTTGAAGTTCTTTTACCATTGTAGTTTAGTAACGAGTAACCTGTATATGATACCAGCTTTTAGTGACGAATTAGTGTGTCATGTTACCATTTTGCTTGCTACATACCTAATACCTAATCTATAACATCTAATAAA
Organism: Flaveria robusta; assembly: GCA_025506415.1. NCBI lineage: Eukaryota > Viridiplantae > Streptophyta > Magnoliopsida > Asterales > Asteraceae > Flaveria > Flaveria robusta. The sequence goes on along the minus strand of CM046471.1, from coordinate 1,633,632 downwards.
ACAAGGTTTTCTTTGTCACTTGTACTTCTTTTAAGTCATTTTTTTGTCACTTGTCATTTTTCTATACCTACACAAATAAATTTTCCCTCCAAAAGGGTATTAGAGTAATTTAAATATTCATACAAATTTCTTTCTCTTATTAAAAATAAATTATATTAATTGCTATATTTCTTTCTCTTATTTAATTTTTTTTAAATCAAACTATCTTTTCATCTTTTAATTAAAATCTAATATAACAAACAACTAAAGTTTTATATAATATGAAATTTACTAAAACAAAAACAATTTTTAAACAAAATATTTTAAATCATTTTTTTTGGAAAAAAATTATAAACAAGTGAAATATATTAAAACATTTTATTAAAACAACTAGAATAATTATAAAACAGAGTTTTTAAAAAACAAGATTTTTATAAAAAAATATTTTTTATAAAAATCTTAAAAAGGATGTTTAAACATGAAACTATTTATATAAGAGAGTTAAAAAGTATAATTATTTTAATTTCTTGAACTATTACGTATATATAATTTTAATTATATTTTACATAAAAATATTATATTGTAACTATAGTGGTTTTTTTACATATTATTTTACGTTAGCGAAGGACGGGTCTTTTTAAGAGCTTTAAAATTTAATTCGTCAATATGAGTTGGGTGCTTTAACCATTCAGCCATGGATGTTTAACGGGTCATTTCAACTAAATTGTAGTAAAACCTGTCCTCTTGACCCCTTTGCCTTTCCGGCGATACGTACGTATTTAAGTAATTATCGTTCTGTGAGACCATAATGAAAACACAATTTTTGTTTTTCTTCTAGGCATGGTTGCAAAACTCGCTAGGCGCTGTCAGGTCGGCCGACTGAGGAGTTGCGAGTCCTCGGCCTAGGCGGGGATACTCGGGGAGTACTCGGACATGATAAATTATAAAAAAATTGGTATTTGGAAAATTATATTTATGCCAAATATTATAAGCTTACTAATATTTATAAAAATATATGTGAATATCAATTATAAATCAAAAGAATACATGTTCACATACAAAAATATATCAAAATGTAATATCAATTATTTAATATATTATAGATGTAGTAATCATTTTATTATCATTTTTCAAGGTATCTCCATGAAAAAACAATAAAAATTCAACAAAAATCGGTTGAAAAAACAACGAAAAATCGGTGAAAAAATAGTGGAAAATCCGAGTTGGGCCGAGTAGAGCCAAGTTGGCCCGAGTTAAGCCGAGTTAGTTAGACCAAGTAGGCCGAGTTGGACCGAGTAGGGCCGAGTTGGGACCAAGTTGGACTGAGTTGGACCGATCCGAGTAATATTGACCGAGTTGATGAAAAGCGCCTCGAAACCTTACCGAGTTCCGAGTACTCGTCGACTCGGCCGCGTAGGCCGAGTTTTACAACACTGCTTCTAGGCGAATAATATAAACTAAAATAAGCGGTGAAACAGTGTAAACATCATTATACTTACTTTCTCATTTTTCTCTATATTAATAATAATATTAATACTAATAATATTACTCATACCATTTCAAATAAAAAAAAAAATACATAATTTAAATAAAAAACTTATTTTATTAAAAACACACTTTTAAAAACAAAAATTTTATAAAATACAGAATACAACGAAATTAAAAAAATATATTTTTCTTAAAACAATATATTTAAAAATCACAATTTTATAAAAAATAAAAGTTTAAGAAAAAATACTTATTGGTTATTTACTTAGCTATTTATACGTAATTATAATCATATTTTTATTCAAGCATGTTTTATAAGGCATAAATTTTATAATAATTATTTAATATTATATTTATTCAATACGTGCAGTACACGGGGACTAACCTAGTCATATATAATATGTTGAAAGTTTGTTACAGTAAAAATACAATCTTTTTCACATACAATAGCTTGGTGTAATGAACTTTCTATTACGATTGATGGAGCAATTTGATAATGTTTCTAGTGTTGGGAGTGAAATCTAAAAAATAAAAAGTTGATAAAGTAGTTTAGAGACCATCCCACATCGGTTGAAGGAAAAAGGTAAAATGAGAGTGGTTGTGTATAAAGAGCGTGGGAGGCTACAAGATTACTTACTTACCTGGACGAGGTCAATGGGCGATCAAGAAGGTCCATGGCCTAGGTTGGTGACCTCCATTGCACTTAGGAGGGGTGCCCGCCTAAGGTCGGCCCAAGTGGCGAGCCTACATCATAATTTGTGGCCGTGGGGGCTTGCGTTCGCGCAGCCCCCGCACAATATTACATTTAAAATTGCTCCATTGGGTTGTTACGCTCTAGAATGTTTTATATTTAGGATTCATTATGTCATGTGTCTTGCTTTTTAGAAAGAATCATTACTTGTATAATGCGTTCTAGTGGGAATCAGTATGGTTGATCCTTCAGGACTTTAGTGGTTTGGAGGATACATAAGTTCATGGGGGTTAACTTCATTCTTTCAAATCATTACTTTTATACTCAAAAGACTATGAAACTAATTGTTTCAAACCAAACACCTGCTACACTTTTGATAAACCTGAATTTCTTTGTTGTATGTTTTGTAACTCTAAATTTAGTCTAAAAATGGTTTAAAGTGCCAATAGACACTATTTTTTATCTAAGTGTTATCACCACTGAACAAACTAATATTACGGTCCAACGTTTTCACTTTAAAGCCTAAACTCAAAACATAGTTTATGTGTTTTCCCCATTGTAACTTCGTAACCTATAAAATGCCGGGTTTTGATGACGAGGCAGTGTACCACATAACATGTTTCACTTGCTATACCGCATTAATATATACGGTAACATAATATTTATTTTTATTTTATTTTTACTTTTTATTTACATATGATAACACAGATGCTTGGCACCTTACATTTGGTATAAAACATGGATTCTTGTTAAGTGATTTCACCAAATCTGAGCTCTTATGATTGAGAGATCAATTTAATATTGTTTCAAAAGTTGAAGTGAAAAATGAAGAAAGAAAAGTACAAGATCAATTTTACCGCACCTCCTATATTACTTTATTCAAATTAAACATTCTATGCCTTAAATCCTTTACCTTATTATCTTCTGGAATACATGCTAAAATCTCTACATTAACCAACGAGTTCATGGTTTAAACATAACGAAACACATCATTGATCCAAAACTTTAAACAAAACATAATGTCTTAAAATATTGCAAACAACTACATACAAAACTTTGTTTTAGCCTTCTCTCCATGTATTTTAGGTAACCTTCCGTTGCACTTTGGAGGGGTACCAATCTAAGGTCGGCTAAAGTGGTCGAGCCCAAGTCATAATTTCTGGTAGTGAAGGCATGTGTTCGTGCGGTCCTTGCACAATATCTTCGTCTAAATGCGTTCCAAAGGTGCATCGAACCCTTGTATGAATAACCTTTAAATTGTTTTTGTGTATTATGCTAATGAACCGTTTGCTTACTTATAAAGTGTTTGTTAGTAGCGGGTTATGTGAATCTTTATTCTTTAAATGGTTTATAGCCAGAGATTCACAGATCTTGCGAGTTGGAAACTTACGCTCTAGTTCTCACGGAATCCAGTATGACTCTTTTAAAAACTAAAAAGTGCATGTGTTCAGCATCTTCTGTCCACAAGCTTCTGTTATACATCCTTCGATTGTAACGGCGATCATCATCTAATTAAGATAATGAGATAACATGATTTAAGATAATGTTTCAAAAATTGAAGTGAAAGGTTAAGATGAATAGTTGAATATATAGTGTAGAAGTCATCCCACATCTCTGGGGATAAAAGCAAAGGCGGAGTAATGTTGTATAAAATGCGAGAGAGGCCATTGGATTACGTACTTACCTGGACGGAGTCAATGGATGATCAATAATGTCATGGCCTAGGTTGGTGACCTCCATTGCACTTAGGAGGGGTGCTGGTCTAAGGTCGGCCCAAGTGGTCGAGCCTACGTCATAATTTGTGGTAGTGGGGGCTTGCGTTCGCGCAGCCCCTGCATAATATCTTAGTCCAATTGTTCTTTTAGTTTTTGAGCTTGTGTTTAATGGATTTACAGTATCTGTTGTATTGTTCCAATAATTTGTTTGTTTACTTGTAACTGTTAGTAGGATTTATTGGGATGTTTAAATAGTTTTTATTGTTGGGCTTTAAAATCAAACATAATAAGAAGACCATGAAACACATAGTTTCGAATCAAACACCTAAGATACAGATACTTATGATAAACTGAAGGTATTTGTTTGAATATTTTGTAGTTCTATATTTAGTCTAAAAGCAGTCCAAAGTGCCAATAGACATTCTTTTATATCTTACTATTATCACTGCTAAACAAATAAGTATCGCCACCCATACATAATTAACACGTTTCAACTAAACTGGCAGTTGCCTAGTGTTGGCAGGTTAAAAAGTTTATGTGATCAACAACTGCTGCCATATGGAGCACTTGATGTTTTCCTAATGTATAAGATTGATATTTATTCCGCAATATACATTTCGTTTCTTTTCACCTATCTAATGTTATGCGCATAATCAGTCTAGCATCTCTCCATAAAGGGTTAAACTAGGTTCAGTTCAAACTCAAGTCTTTCTCTGTATTTTTTGAAACGGGCGAGGTTGCTTTGACTTGTTTTTTTCTTTTCTAGAACCACATATTTGTCTTGTTTTGCATTCTGGAATCACCGTGGGTATGGGTTTGATAGCATGATGGAATGGGTGAGTATGGATTTTCAATCTCGGTCCTTTATGGGTATCAACCTCATTCTTTTGAACCATAGACTTATAACGCACATACTCGAAGCACTATCAAACCTATACTTTCAAATCAAGCCTACTAGACACTTTCGATAACTGAATGATCTTTGAATATTTTGTAATTCTAGATTTCATTTATACGATGAATAACACACATGACAGTAAGTTAAATAATATATCAACATGGACATAGTACAATTGCCACATAATTTGTTGTTGTTGTTTACATTGTAGCATTCATTTAACATAACACTGTGTGAAAAATATAAAATTTTTTTTTACAAACATTCTAATTATCAAGGATTAAACAATCAAATCCTTAAATACTTACAATTGTCCAAAAATTACTACTTGACTCATCCCTTAGTCTGTAATTCTCTCATGCCCCTAAAACAATCTAGACGTGCAATATGATAAAATGTAGCATCCCACGAAGGTCTTCACGATAGCGAAAGTATTCTACGATTCACGCTCATCCAATATCAATATCATTCGCTTGATGTTGGGTGAATTATGTTTCCGAAATGATGAAAGTTGAAGTCACTATTTTAGTTATTTAACTTTGAAGCTACTTTTTTATACACTTAATTTAAATGACACAACATACTGAATGATCAACTTACATGTATTTTGTCATCGTTATCTAGGTCCTGAAACTTGTTGCGACGACATGTATGAAAACATGTTCTGGGCCACACTCGTACTACTACTTTCAATGGCGGACGCCACAAAACCGCTTGGCATCTCAACCTCAGCCCCGGTTGCAACCATGGATGGCTCGGTGAATCTCCTTCCATAAAACCTCAAAAAGTTTAAAGATTCCAACCGAGGCTCATCCACTGTCAACGTTCCTTCTAGCATCGCGACCACATTAGCCATGGTGGGTCTCAATGATGGCTCTTCGTGCAAGCAACAAAGAGCCACTTTGACTAGCTTCTTGGCTTCATCATTTGTCACCAGACCATCTAACCTCGGGTCCACAAGGTCCAAGTATCTACCCTTTTCGTGCATCTCCAATGCTTGCAACGGGAAATAAATCGAACGTGCAGGACAAGGGTTATGAGATCCTGATGAACCCGAGGACTGACCCTGAGGGCTAGTACAACGGTTTTCCGATCCTACGATTGGTGCTTTTGCACAATTCTTTCTACCTTGAATTAATTCTAGTAATACCATACCGTAGCTATAGACATCGGTTTTATCAGAGATAGCCTCGTTTGTGAGCCACTCAGGTGCTAGGTACCCGCGGGTCCCCCTCATCGTTGTAAACAACCAGATTGCTCGGGACCTAGTAATTTCGACAACCCAAAGTCTGAAATCTTTACTTGCATATCATCACTTAGAAGAATGTTTTCAGCTTAACATCACAATGTATGATCTTGTGCTCGCACCCATGGTGCAAGTACGCAAGACCACGAGCCGTTCCAACCGCGATCTCGAACCGCTCTTTCCATTCCAAGGGCGGTCCAGGACCGAAAAGGGTTCTATCCAACGAACCCCGGTTCATATACTCATACACCAAAAATCGTTCTCGTCCGTGTGTACAAAACCCTTTGAGCTTAACAAGATTCACATGATGAATGTTGCCGATGATCGCGATTTCGGTCCCGAATTCCTTCTTCCCTTGAGAACCTAATGCGGTCACCTTCTTCACCGCGACCACCGTCTTGTCACGCAAAACGCCTCTATACACCGTCCCAAACCCACCCGACCCGACGGGTGTACTAAAATTCATAGTGGCATTAACAAGATCTTCATGTTTGTATCGTACCGGTAAACCGCTATGAAAAACATGTCAAGATCATCTGAACACGCGTCAATTAACTTCTTCGAATTCAATTTCATCATCTTCTTTCTTCTTCTTCTCATCCAAATTGCCAAAATTGTGACCAGTAGAACTCCGGTTGCCGGAATTAACACCAAACCCACCACCGGAAAATCATAATCCGATGCACTATTATGATCTCTTGGTAAAGATATTGCTTTAATGAACCCTAATTTATCATCTTCTTCATCGTTTGAGCTCGAAACCATCGACCCCAAATGGTGTTCAATCAAATAACATGATCCCGATCGATTTGCGTAAAAGAAAGCCAAACATGAACAGTTTGAAGAACAATAATCTTCACAAGATGATAATTTAACATGGTTTTGATCGGATTTGTGAAATCAATCGGATAATACTTCACACCAGTTCCGATCGGAAAGTATTTATTACCCCCGACGGTTGATTCCGATCACCACCACAAGATTCCGGCAACGACAGTGAATTATCCGACAACAAACAGCCGGAATTAGTCGCCGGAGCACTACGAAACCCCGCCGGACATGAACAACCTCCGGCGGAACAAACCCAAGCTTCCCACACCGGAACGGATTCCGGCAACCGTCCATCGGCGTCGTGAAATCCGACACAATTATTATTATTCGTATATCGCATAACAACGAGATGACCGTCGTTTGTAATCTTCAACATCCGGTGATCGGAATCTGAAACTTCCGGCGACATTAGCACCTTAATCACGATCTCCGACGAGTATCCGATCAGGCTAACACCCGACCCGTTTACCATCAGATACGAAACGGGTCGACCCGAGTTCTTGATGGATCTTGAATCCATTGATAATCTGTGATACGTTAAGTTCTCCCACTGTAGTATCCCATCATCGGAGGTTAATATAAACCGATATTCACCACCGGAAAAGTTCGCCGGAGAAACACAAGCGATAACGCCCCACCCACCGGAAATTTTGGCCGGAGACGATGTATCCGTCGGAAAATCAAACGATTGCCATAAAGTGTTGTTGAATCGATCTACAAGGATCAAATTGCCGGAATCTAGTAGCTGTAATGAAGCGACGGTGGAGGTCAACGGTGGCGTTGCCCAAACGGGGTCGCCGGAGTCGTTGTGGATGGTGATTCCGGTGCCGGAGAGGCGAAATTGGCCGGAGCTGGAGATAGGGGAGTTGCGATTGGCGGTCCATACGACGGTGTGGGTGGCGGTGTGGTAGATGAGGAGGTGGAACGACGGCGATGTGCGGTGGGGGTTGGTGATCGCGGCGGTGTAGTTGCGGTTGCCGGAGCGGAGGAAGTCGCCGGAGTTTTCGATGAAGGAGTAGTGGGAGGCGGTGAAGTGGGGTGAGATGGTGGCGGTGGCGATGGTGGCGGAGTGGGTGGTTGTAAGGTGGAGGAGGAGGAGGAGGACGGTGGGTTGGCGGTGGCGACGGCGGCCATCGCCGGAGAATTTTATTTGGATTTAAAAGTGGCGGGTGAGTTTGGAGTATTACCGACGGTTTAAGGGTTGTCTGAAGGAAGAAGGGGGGGGGGGTGTAGTGGGGTGGCGTGGGGTGGTGTAAGTGTTGACTATGGTAAAGTGTGTGCTACGTGAGCTGGTGGCGTGATTCGTGAACGATTAGAATATTATATTTGAATTCTTTTAAATTTTGATGTTTACTTTTTGTAGCAATTTTTTAGGTATAGCCGTAGAGGTATAGGTGTTAATTTTACGATTAGAATACTATAGTCGTGACTATAGTTTTTAGTATGATAAAGATACATAATTATTTGTTACGTGAGTATGTAGAATAGATTATTTCATCTGATTCACGTATTGTATGTTTATTATAGGTAAATAAAATCTAAAGTTAAAGTTTCGTAAATCAAATGAGGTTCATGTAACATTTATTATGGAGGTAAAGAAGTATTTTAAAGATATACGAGTACAAAATGCAAATACACAGAAGTTAAACATTCTGGAATGCAAATAACAAACGATACATACGACATGTGATGGTAGTTGATATCCGAAAGTGAGTATAAGAGAACTCAATACATGAAGTTCTTAAAAGGATGAGTTCAAGAAGCTCATGATCTAGACGATGCATTAGTCAAAGATATTAATGTTGGGGTTGTTGACGAAGCATGAGGTCTTGTAACGTAGTTGTTGATTGTCATATGTGTTAGTCTACATCTCGGAGCGAAGCTTCATTGGGTCCTCTTTTTTTGTTCAGATGTGAAAATTTATACATATTCCATTTGAAAATTTTATACGTATTGAGTTCGACCATCTGATATGAGTCTTGAGACTTTTGATCTCCCTTACATATTTATTTAAGCTTCGTCACTGTCTACATCTTATACGTAAATATATCATAAATTTTATGTATCTTATGACTATGAGTTATATGTAAATATATCTAACTCATGTAAATATGTCAAAAACTTTATGCATCTTGTGACTATATAGATGCAAGTATATTTTAATAACACAAAGATATAATAAGTTAAGAAAATAGCTACATTCATTGTTTTCTCTTTGAAAACGAGGAAGTAAGGGCTATGACAAAGAGTGTATATTAAAATGGGTTGCATAATGGATATTTATAATTCATGTGGGGTTGGATTGAAAAAAATATTATTATTATAAAAGGTTAGTCACCATCACCAACAAGAGGATCATAGAGGATCTTAGTTGTAACTAATTTTATTTTTAGTTTTAGAGGAAATATGCAACATAATATGTTTATTTCAATTTCTAAAATAATTTCTTCTGTTACCAAATAAACAATATTAATATTACTCGTGTCGTGTCTTGTCAGTTATACTCGTATATGGTAATATTTGACGATCATTCATGGGATTTTTACAAGTGACGGAACATATAGCTTAATTCAATTTTGAAATTCAGAAAATCTTTTTAGGTAGAGATGTACACACAAACCTCTATTTATGGATTGACACGTCATCATATGCTATGTTCTGTTAGTATTTTAGAAATATATGATTGCTCTTTGTGTCAACATTTTCACAATTGGAATAGTCATATTTAATCAAATTCTTAGACTATATTAATGATTTATTAGTTAAAATGTTATCTAGGCAAACACGAATTTAAAAAATATTTTAAAAGGAGTGTAGTGGTTTTAAAACTCTTTTTAGTAAACTTGTCAAAAGTGATAAAAAAAATAAATCCACTTACCTATTTTAAGGTCCGTTAAAGGCTTGGCTAAACATGATTTTAAAGCCCCTTTAACTTTTGAAATACCAACATTAGAGATGGTCGATTTTGTCCCTGCAGAGGAGCATGAATATTTTGGTAGATTATACACTAACCTTTCTCGGAGATAAAACATTTCCTCGTGAATTGATGTGATGGTTTTCTGCAAGTTTCTTCAGCTCATATTCCATTGCCTGAAATAAGCCACGATTATTCAAGTTAGTTTTTATCATTGACATCCAAATTAATTTCATCAAGAAATTAATCAATGCTGAAGAATATGTATTTGAAACACTATATATGCATATGCTACACAAAAAAGTGCATCTACACGCTAAAGAAAGAAACTACCATTAATTTTAACAATCACTTGTGAAGTTGTGATTTAAAAACAGGCTGCGCTTTAAGTTTTTTACTATTGATCGTGTATTTTTCCAATGTTTCTATCATTGACAAACTTTTGATACATTAGCCTCTTTACTATTAGCAGTCATTGCAAAATGTTGATAGCATCTACAATGGCACACCAAATCTTCTACTCTTGTGATTGAGACATTCCAGAAAACCAAAAAAAAAAAAAAAATGCTTCAAAGTTGAAATCTAGGAGAGAGTACCATTCAAATGGTATCATACTTGGTAGCTCATATTAGAGCCTAAACTCCAACCAATTTACGACCTAAATTTCTTTATTCTAGAACATTTTTATTCAAGAATTAGAACAGTTTTAACAATAATGTTGGTAACCTTAAATTTACTCTTTATGAATGTATATTACAACTTTCTTGGAGGGTCAGCCCAACCCGACATGTCCCATCCCGAAGAGGAAGGGGCATAAACTTTTGTACATTTTGACCTGTAACTCAAAACTGTATGCTCCACCCGCTTTGCCACATGTCGTTCATACCCATGAGTAGATATATGCTTATGAGACTACATGGCATCCTATGAATTGCCTATTGCTAATTAACATAAGAATACATTTTAGTTAACAACTAAGCTCCAGGACATCGTCGATTTGAAATATGACATAAAGAAAGACACAACACAAATGCATAGCATTATATGTGATTGAAAAAAGGCAAAAAACAGACTTACATCTACTGAACTTTCTTGGCAACATTGGACCAATCTTAGCAGCGACACCAGACCTCCAATCGAATTCAATAGGGATTTAAGTGGTGCTGGTGATCAATGGCATAAAAGCAAGCCATATATCTCCAGTCTCAACAGCCTGAAACGCAAATTGACCCGACTGCACATTTTCAGAAGAGTGATAGCTATTCCCAAAAGCTGAAGTCACCTGCATCACATAAAAACAGCAACCATGCAACATTTTAATTCAACAGTCTGGGATAAGGCAAAATACAAGGTTAGAAAATATAATGTATATTTATTAATTGGTGCATATTATTATATATGTACGTATCATGTATGTGTGTGAGTATATCTATATATAACACCAAACTTGGTTCTAAAAATTACGCCCTCAGCAAGGCGCGAAAAATGCCTCGGGGCCTTGGGATGGCACTTCATGTGCATGTGGTCAAAATTGGTCAAATGTAGGGTCTGACGAAAGCTGGTATGTAATGTGACCAAAAGAATGAGAGATTATGAATGGCTAACTTGATTAAATGGCTGATGAGTAAACATATGAGAGGGATGCAACTTTTGGTTATACATAAAGCTTATTTAGTTGTACATAAAACACCGCATCGTGTATGGCATGCATGAAGCTCTCTCCTCACCCCTCGGTTTCAGGACCTTAGCTCTATTATCACAAAGGTACACAATTGAACTTCATAATAATTCAACAATGAATAGACAAAAAAATCCAAATTTCCAGCAAAAATCACCAAGAACTATATTAAACAAAGCCTCATCAAGAACAAAATATTAGGCAAATTAAAATTTCTACACTTCAATTAATAAGAACCCTAAATGTTAAATACTACAATCCAAATCATACAATCCTCCTAATTTCATCTAACAAGAAATAATATAATATAACAGAGTTCAAAACAAAACCACATAACAAATCGCCTACCAACGAAACAATTAGGGTTACAAGAGAAACCTTATCATGCAACACAAAATCAACATCGAACAACCCTAATTTCTAGATGATACCAAATAACGAAATTAGCACTTAAATAAGTTATTCAATTGACCTTCACAGTGATTTTGTGAGATTCAGGTAAAGGGTGTCCTTCATTGGGATTAGCAATGGAGTAATGCCCAACAGTCATCGAATTGCTCTTGATATCTTCCGCTATGCACTTCGTATGACCCGATTCGAGCTCGAAGCGTAACGATTGAGCGATTGTTGATAGAAGCCCTATATTGTTACGATACAGATGGCTGATCTTTGAAGCTTCATTGTTAACAGAGATCTTGATCTGTAGAAGGTGATTTTGAGTTTTGATTTCAGCTATTTTTTTGGGGATCTACAGGAGGGAGATGATTTGGTGATGATTGAAGATTCGAAGAATCGAAAACCCAAGTGGACCAAGAGTCATTGGATTTCAATTGCATTTGGTGTTCGTTCGATCTTCACGGGTGAACAAGAAGGGTGGAAAGTGTGGGAAGTGAAAGTATGGGGGCTATATAAGGATGAAATTTAGAAGTTTCATTAATGGTCCCTTAACTATGTTTAACTTCACTTTTGACTGTTTTCGAAACTTTGTATTAATTTAACACCTTTTAAAGATGATTTGGTATCCTTGTTTTAGAAAAGTTATATTATGTTAATACTTAGATTCAATGAGATTTTAAAAATGTGTTTGAAAAGTTGTGTTATGGGAAGTTACTACTTTTATAAAATTTGAAAAATTAAAACGGCTTTTTGAATTAAGTGGGTGTTGGGATTACTTATTGAAAACTCTTTTTAACTTTTGAAAATGAGATGAGTTAAAAGGAGGTGAAATATGTTTGGATGGAGATGAAGATGTGAGAAGGAGAAGATTTTTGAGAAGTTAAAATTCTAACTTCTCAAAACTCCTTTTGAGAAGTCAAAAGGAGGTGTAAATAAACAATCCCAAACATGGCTTAAAGAAACAATAAGTAGACGTAAAAACGATAAACCCACGCAAACGAGACGTATAAATCAAAATTTAAAACCAAACGAAAAGTATACGTAAAAATGTTGAATCACGCAAACAAACCTAAACATATAAAATAATAGTAAGCGATCTGGACCAGCGCGCTACAACAAGGGGCCTTTAAACGGGGAAAAAATAAGCTTAAAAACATTGAACCACATACGCGGCTGTGGTTTGTTACTCGTAAAATTTAGACCGAATATAAAACGAAAATCTTATAAATATGAAAGTATATGGGATTAAAGTTGAAAGTAAAAGTGTTGGTGTTAAATTGTAAAAGATGTAAAATATTAAGTTAAGATTAAAAAAAGTTAAAGATTTTAAACAAAGACAAAAAGATGGGTGCAACCTACTAAACACCATGGTAGTAGTGATGGTACACCACTCTCAAACAATGTTTTCAGAACCCGATCGACGTCGAACCGCGCCTTACTGGTTTGTGGTCGGACTGGTCGTACTGGATTTAGAACCGATGACGTCATAATTATATATATACTATTTATATATATAGTTATATATGTAATTAAATATAAGTAATTTATATATGTATTTTAGAGTTATATAAAACTTAACTACTATTTTTATATCCACACATTAATTTATGGTTCAACACCCCATTTTTACCCATTAAAATCAAAAAAATAAAAAAAATACAAAAAACCGGTCCGAACCGGTCCGGTTTCCCGGTCCGAACAGCTGTTCGGGACGAACCGGCCGGTTCGACCAGTCCAAACGAGTCGCACCAAACCGGACCGGCTAGGTGGCCGATCCCCGGTCGGACAGGCCGGTCCGATCCGGTCGTGAAAACCATGCTCTCAAACACAAACCATTTGATAAGCATGAGATACCAATACTTATATGCACAAACCACTTGATAATTAGTATTATTTATATATAATATGTATCTTGTAAGTTGTAACGTTCATATGCAATATATTGCAACATGGAATGCTATATATTGTGACTATTTGATATTATCAGGGATCCATAAGAAAATGAATTCTGTGATATAAGTATGTTTGGTATTTCTTTTTGTCGAAAATGACTATCCGTTATTCTATTTCCAAGTTGCAAATAATCGGTATAATGTTAAAGTACAGTAAAACTGATTTGATGGATTGGTTTAAAGGTCAAATAATCAAATATTGGATGATCAATTAATAAAAATTGTCGGGGTTACGTATTAATCCTTAAATAGTCATTTGCTAACATTCGAACAACATATATCACCTGATTACCATAAATTTAAGCAACAGAAACACATTCAAACACTTTCTCTTACACCACAATTCATTTTAGTTTAGTTAATTCCAGTCATGTTATGAAAAGAGGATTATTTAAAGCAATAGAAGACTATTCTTTGATCTAGACAGATAAATGCTAGAACCCTAATTGTAGTATGTTGTAGTTCAAAGAGATATTTCCCTAAAATCTTCACGACATGGTTTGAAAGAATTTAATACCAGAATTTATTCATTTTCACTAGTGTATCTATATAACATATAATAAAAAAAAAGTTTTTTTTAGACACGTGTTATCATTCTAGCATATTATATGACATATGCCATCATTGTAGCAAATCAAAAAAAAAATTTCTCGCCTATTTCTCATATAACTATGAAAATTATAATAACAATTAATTTAACTTTTTTTACTAAAATATGTTAAAAGAAACATCTATATTTGTGTTTCTTATCTATCTCGTATAAATGGTAATTATTTTAAATAAGTAAATTAAGTTATCAAACATTTAAAACATATATTCTATTACAATAAGTTATTAAAACATACTAGATTATATGATTTTAGACATTTTTATCTTTAAATATAGCGTAATAATTTCTAACTTTATTATTTGTTATAATTTTTAGATATTTATTATATTTTTATTTTACCAATAGCTAATAACATCTAAAAAATAAAATATTCATAAAACTACTGATTTTGACATGTTTTAATTTTCCACCCATGTATTATATGGGTTCTAACATAGTATTCTTATTTAGAGGATTTTGGAAGTAATAGTGTCTCTAAAGTATCATGTAACGGGTGTTAAAACTAATGAGAGTATGGTATGTAGTTGGGATCTAAATTAGCATGTAATTAAACAACAAAACTTTACTTAGTGATTCACATTTACGACATGGTGACGTCATCTTACTTGTAAATTAAGCTTGATAAAGCTCTTTTTAGATCGATACAATGATAGAAAAATGTTACTAGTGTTTGGTGTCGGGTATCTATCAGAATTAAGTGATCTTAATCACTGCGATTAAACATCTTTCTTTAGTCTATCGCTCAACTAAAATATATGAGGTCATCATTCAAATACCAATCACTTTTGTTTTAGTGTATATATGCTATATAACAAAAATTAAAAAAATATTTTAAAAAGATATGGTTGCTTGATCATTGTTCCCATGTTGCAATCGTATTATTAAAAAGATATGTTGACAAGTAAAACTAAATACGGTTAAAGAATAAACAATGAATTGTTTAACCACAACAACTTAGTATCTTGGAAATATGTAGGTTAAAGACACCAAGGTCATGAAACCATTTTAAATTGAATTACCTAATGGGCACACAAAGATTGTTGACAAAAGTATAGCTAATTCATTAGTAACCCCATACACAACTTGTGTAATTGTTTTGCTTAATTTTCCCTTATAAGAACTTACCCTTTGTGACATGACATTAGAATTTGAACAAACTCAAACATTTTTAACCTAAAAAAACGATGGAAACAGGATTCTTGATTTTGGTGTGTTCAGGGTTTACATGGATCTTCCTTCCCGATCCGGGAACCAACGAAACAACAAGGGCCCGAAACTTGGCCCCTCGTTGGAGCCGCTATGAGCAACTAATGAACTATACCGGATGGCACGACTGGCTAGTTAATATTACCTAGCGGAGTCACGAACCGTGGTGGTTCCAATGCCTTTCACAACTTACACTTACATAGCCGATCCGGCTAATGTAGAACATGTTCTTAAAACCAACTTTGCAAACTACCCAAAGGTATGTATTTCACAAACTACTTAAAACTCATTACATTTAATTCACTATTACTTTCTTTCTATGTGCATAACATGTTCACACTATTGGAAAAGTATTATCAGCGAAGGAGAATCATCTACGGATGATGACACATTCTCTTGGGGAGTAATGACAAATTTGCCAAATTCCAAAGGAAAAGATAAAAAAAACATAAATTTTGAAATATCTCGTTGGTAATTATTACTGAAGGATTTCTAATGGTAGAAGAAATTCTTGAAAAAACACAAATTGTTTTTTCAGAAATAAACAGAAATTGTTGGTAATATTTGATTCGAAGATATTACCAATGGAAAGAACCATCGCTAATCCGTAGTAAAAAGTTAGTCGTTAACCTGTCGATGATTTGCCACGACTATCCAAACATGTCGTTGGTGCTTCTATGGCGATGCATTGGTTACGGTGAAGTCTTTATTCACATCCTTTTTCCCTAAAAAATTTCACTTATATATTACTAATGGTCCTACCTTCACTGAGTCATGATCTGTCTATGGGTAAAAGTTGTCTGCATTGTAGTGTTTGTCATCAAGATTGTTCATTTATGATATGAGTTTTGAGCTTTTTTTCGGGTATTTGAAGGGCGACATGTATCATTCGTATATGGAGGTGTTGCTTGGGGATGGCATTTTCAATCAGATGGTGAGAATTGGAGGAAACAAAGGAAAACATCAAGTTTTTGAGTTTGCTTCTAAGAACTTAAGGACTTTAGCACTGTGGTCTTCAGAGAATATAGCCTCAAACTCTCATCTATTCTAAGTCAAGCAGCCTTTGACCACAACAACTAGACATTCAGGTGAAAATAATGAAATGTCATTTAAACACTACAAAACAAAGACTTTCCAAACCACATAAAGCTATGTTCATTATAATTGTTTTCTTGTTAAAAGTTGTGTTTTTTTTTCTTTAGGAATTATTGATGAGGATGACTTTGGACTCCATATGTAAGTAGGGTTTGGAGTAGAGATAGGAACACTAAATCCTAACGTACCCGACAATCGATTCGCCAAAGCATTTGATGCTGCAAACATTATAGTCACTCTTCGGTTCATCGATCCTTTATGGAAGATAAGAAGCTTCTAGGCGTCGGGTCTGAAGCAGTTCTTGACCAAAGCATCAAGATCATCGATGATTTCACATTTCGGTCATCCGTAGAGAAAGAAAGAGATTGAAGAAACTCAAGAGGTTCCTAATATACAAGGTAAATTCAAGTAGTTTTTTTTACATAGAAAATAGTTTGTATTTGACTAGTAACATGTCAAAAATTAGTTTAATTTTAAAAACTAGCTAACGAAAAGTTATTAACCATATGTAAATATAAATATTACTTATAATATAATTTTATGATCATACTAATGAATTTACTATTTACATATTTCAAGAAATATAGAGAATACTAGAATAGTGTTCACTCGTCTATTTTGTCATCTCTATGATAGAGTGACGCCCTAGAATTAACTAAATTTAATCTTATTTTCAGAGAAGCATGATATATTATCAAGATTTATCGAGTTAGGAAAAGACCCCGATAACAACATCAACGACAAGAGTCTAAGAGACGTCGTACTGAACTTTGTGATCGCTGGAAGAGACACGACAGCAACGACTCTATCTTGGGCCATTTACATGATCATGACCCATGATCATGTTGCAGAGAAACTGTATGCAGAACTCAAATCTTTCGAGCAAGATCGCGCAAGAAGAAAGTGTATGTTTGAAACCTTGTGAAACACAAGATCCTGAAGCTTTTGACCTAAGAACAAAGCAATTGCTGAGCTTATGAGTTATGATACATTGGGAAAGTTGTATTATTTTGCATGCTGTCATCACAGAAACACTTAGGTTGTATCCCGCTGTGCCTCATAAGTTGTTATTCTTGTAATCTTATTCTGATCATTTCATATCAAGCATAATTAGTTATGATTAAAGAAATTAAGCCCTTAATTTTAGAAAAAGAGGTGTTAAAGATCGTGTTTGCAGAAGCGTACCAAACCGGACTCTAAACCCAAAAACTTGATACGAACCAATAAGCATGTCAAGGCCTTAAACATGAGATGACCTTTCGTTGGTGTTAAAGGTTGAACGCCACTCTAAACAGAAAATTTAACAAGAATGAAAAATCAAGTCTGACGCATCAATTCGAACACGGCACGAATTTTCATGGATAGACATGAGTACATAAAATAAATACGCTTAAACTATAAAATCAAATGTTTCTTTCTCTTTTATTTTTTAATTTGGTGAACTAAATCTAATCACTTTTAACTTTTAGCAAAAAAGTATCTTTAGACAAGTTATAATCACAAGTCAGATAAATGATTCAAACCCGCAAACCCATGTCGACTCATTTAGCCATACTTGTTTGTGCATTTGACTGTAAACTTGCTCGAACTGGTTTATACAAAGTTAAAAACTAGCAAATTGTTAGGTTCGTGTCATGTATAAATTCACATTCATAAGAACAAAAACTAAAAGGGATTGTTGAAACTTGATGAAATAATGAAGATTTTGATCATATTTTTTAATTATGAAGGACCCGAAGGTATATTGAACGATGATATTTTACCCGATGGAACAAAAGTAAAAGCAGGTGTATGGCATATGTACCTTACTCATGGTCGAAGGAGTACATTGGCCCCGATGCAAATGAGTTTAAAACCCGAAAGATGGCTTAAAGATGGTGTCTTTCAAAATGCATCTCCATTCAAGTTTACTGCATTCCAGGTTAGTTCCTTTTATACTGAGTTTATAAGTTCAGACAAAAAGCAAACATGCCAACTATATAAAACTCAGACAAAAGTGTTGCGGGTCGACTATTTAAAAATTCAAACAAAAAGTATCACGACCATTTATGGGCCAACTATTTGAAAACTCAAACAAAAAGACTCACATGCCAATTATTTTAAATTCATGCAAAAAGTGTTACGACTTAACCACTTAAAATTTTATATAAAAATGTTATGAGTCAACCAGACCGTTACAAAAATATATTTTTTTAATAGATCATATTTTAACTTGTTATCCAATCTGCATGAGGTCCTCATTTAGCCACCCTATAGATAACAATAAATTCATGAATTCGAGTCACGAATCTTTCTTCCTAACAGGCGGGTCCACGAATATGTCTCGGCAAAGACTCAGCATACCTGCAAATGAAAATGGCGCTCGCTATTTGTGTAGATTTTTCAAGTTTGAGTTGGTAGAAGGGCATGTGGTGGAATACAGAATGATGACGATTTTGTCAATGGCAAATGGACTAAAGATTAATGTTTCAACACGATCATAGGACTCCACATTCATGTTCTTTAAAGCATACATTTTTAGCATGCTCTTAATGTCATTTTGATTATATACCAATGTAGTAAGTTGCTTTCTGGTTCCTCCCATCTTCGTGATGTAACCCGAACATGAAATAGTGGTTATTGTTTGTATCATAACAATATTGAATGATCAAAAACATAGTTTGATATGCTGATGTCATTATTAAGACTTGTTATGTCAGAATTCGCATGCCAAATATGAAGATCGTGTGATGCAACAACATCTAGCATAATGGTTGGATATGAGATTTTGATCATCTATGCATGCTGACTTTTTTATACAACTAGATAATTTTCTAAGCACAATGCTTCTCAGCATTCCAAGAAGTTCGTGCTTGGTTGAATATGCTCCTAGTAACTATTAGATATCAATAGGTTTTGGCTTTCTAAATATTGCACTGAGAAACCTTTAGTAAACATCTAAATAAGTTTTCAGACATTCAATAGCATTACTTTTATCAATTTTCACATTCACCATTCGTATATGCATTTATCGTCAAACTCACATTTGAAACATGCAAATTTTCTTATAAAAGAGGTACCTTTTTACCTGTCATATCATATATTTGTTAATGGTATACAAAATAGTTGGACATACCTTCAACAATTCAATCGGGAGGTTATTTGTTCATCCAAAGTCTTCGTCTAAAATAACTTTCATGAAACTAGATATGAAAAAGCAGACATTCCAAATATAATATTTCTCTATCTTTATAACCCCTCTTCATAATCTATGTTTCCTTCTTGGACAACTAGAATTTAAATAAATAAAAAAATTAAATAAATAATAGAAATTGCCCATTCCAACCCCACCCAACTATCTATTTCACTCACCACAGACACCCCCCCATGTATGAGCGACGAGCCCCAAATGAGGTCGTATGTGGCGCATGTCACATGGTCTCTTATATATGCCCTACCAAATGACCATTGGAACACTCTTAATTTAGAAGCATATACTACTTAAGACATGACTTAGAGAGTAGAAAACATGACATTAAGAAAACTATTTTAAACCTACAAATCATACTCATTTTATCATTAAGTTGCATATACATGTATCTCTATATTGTCTTATTGTATTAAAAATGTGATTTTTATATGAAACAAGAAAAATAAAGTGTACTTTATTGAAATTATACTTATATCTATAATGATTTTAATACCAACCATATATACACAACACCCTCAATAGTGACCAAGATAAGATAATCTCATTAACCAATATAAGTGATACCAAAATATTCCCTAGTTAACCATCAAGACTCATAAAAAGTATACTTTTTTTAAAACCAATACCAAAAACTCACACTCAAAGTATTTTCAATCATTCATTTATTTAATATCGATAATATAAGAAAAAGTCTATATAATTTAAATGGATTAATAAGTTAAATTTTAATAATGAGAAATGAAGGTTATTGACTTAATAGGGGAATGAGGCTTACCATAAAAGATACTTCATATCCGTTGTTCTCAACTCATCATAGTTCTGGAATGTGAGTACCGGATAGATATTGTAGCCAAGTAAAACTTGCCGATAAATAATAACTTATTTTTATTTTCATTTAATTATATAAATATAAAACATGATTAAATTAGTTAAAAACAATAATGTTTATGAATTTTGGAGATGGAAGTTGTTTTACGAACTTACAATTAACGCGCTACCACAAATATTCATGGATCATTGGACAAAAAACAAAAGTTATCGTGTTTCGAGTTTGCTTTCTTAGGTTTTGGGGAAAAGATAACCCAAAGGTAGATAAATGAGCAAATCGGCAAGTCATCCTTGGCTGCAATACGCATACCTGTCTTCACATGCAAGAAACTTGGATGAATGTATTGATTGCATGAATGGCAGGAAACAACTCAAAGGCGTGATTTATGAAATGATGAAAACAAGTAAGAGAATTCTTTCCACTGTAGAAAATGAAGTAGAAGAAGAAATGGAATGGAATATAGGACTTGATTTCTAAATGTAGAAATGTTCTTTTTTGGGCATTTAATTATGGTAGGAAAGAAATGTGACCTTAGTAGAAGTGTGTGTCTTTATATATGTAACTATGTATGTATATATATATGTGTGTGTGTGTATGTATGCATGTTGCATACATGAAAGCTAGTGAAGATGGTGGTGGTGGTCATGACATGTGAAGGGTCCCATGGTATCTTGCAAGTTGAGGGCGGTCCCTTTATGGTCTTCCTTATCAACTTTATGGCATTGTTACTATCTTTTATCAAGATCTTATCACTTTATTGCAATTTCAAGTTTTTCTTTGGATGATATGATTTTGGGATGTTTATTTATCACTTTATTGATAACGCATTTAACAAGTATGAGCGTTTTTTGTGATTTTTCTGTGAAGACTTATAAGATAGATAGTTCGGTTTGTTAGTACATGAAATATAGGAGTGGCCTCTCCAAAAATGAAAATTTTATAAACAAGACTTACCAACGCTATAGGATTTAACATAAGCATGTACCGCAAACAAACCCATCGCACTGGAATCACCATAATAAGCTACACGACGACAATTCTGCTCACGAAATGAGAATACCTAACACAATGATGAAATAAAATTAAGAAAAATTCTCCGAAATTGTTACAAATCAATTGAATGTTCGAAAATCTGTTTCTTAATAATAGATATAGCACCTGATGTTGATGTTTATAGATATATGTCTGAATCTACATTAAACCGTTTTGGAATCTCCTTGTGAGAGGCAAATCAAAATCCTTAATCAACCGCTTAAGTGGTTGTTCAATCAAACTTATCGTGTACCACACATGAAGACTTTTTTATTATATGCTTCACCTTGTTAGTGTAAGATTTATGGGGTCATTTCTTAAATCCATCATCTGTAAAACTAACTCATATCTTAAAAACATTGGCTTGTTCAAAACAGATAGCTTTTAGATTTGCACATCCTAAATCTAAAGTGTATTTTACCTTTATGTACTTTCTATAATTATTGCTTTTGGCGTGCGTTTGCCGACCAAGAAAAGAAAACAGAAAATAATGGGCCCGCAAAATTGGTGTGAAATGGGCCGAATTGGGCCCACGTGATTGACAAATCTATGATTCTATTTGAGTGGGCCCTAACTGAATGATTCGGTGGGCAATGGACAGAAGTCATATGTCTTTACTCTTTAGAGATGACATTGGGACGGGGCGTTTTTAGAGGGTATAACATTTGTAATGTTATATTTATATTTTAAATTAAAAGACTTAAATCATTTCGAAAATCAGAAATATTCAAAATTCTTTTGTGACGTGAGACGTGTAGGGACTTGAGAGCAGCGTAGAGGAAGAGACTTCTCTGGTTAGAGTCGGTTTAGTGGTGGTGTATCGTCGTTGTTCATCTTCTAGAGTCTAAACCGATGTTATCAACAAAAAAACTTGTTAAAAGGTTCACGTGGCCAAAGCCCCACGTACACTCTAAGGGTCTGGTCAATCAAGTGTTTTAATTATAGGCGTAAGTTATATGAATATACATAAATGTATCGTATAATAAAAGAGGGAGAGAGTTTCTGGAGGGATAAGAAAGAGGGAGGGATTGGAGAAAAGGAGACTCTCAACATGATGAGTTAAGTCCTTTATTATAAGGAACTAAGGGAGATACAACCAAACCCTAGCATGTTTGATTGATGTACCTGAAGCCCATTTGACTAGACTTGAGACTAGAGGTGGACATCAAAAATAAGATTGAATTTTATCAAATATACTTTAAACATTAAAAAGTTAAATCAATTATCATATGTGATTTGGTATGTGGTTTTTTCACGGTTTTCAATTATAATTGGTTTTCATTTGATCTATATATATATATAATATATATATATATATACACACTCTAAAGTCCAAAGTGCCTTCAACTTTGATAAGCCTCAATCTTGATGACAACAATGGAGGTAGCTACTAAATCTTAGTACCAAAGTTCATATGAATCGATGATTGTTCTTTGTTGTATGAAATTGATGTTGTCGTCCACCTGTGTTTTGATAATATGGTTTTAGTACAAAGGGAGAATAATATAATCTCAAGACTAGCTTTATGAACTTTATTTATTGTAGCCAAGCATCAAGGTGATCTGTTATACAATGGACATCTTTTTGGTATGATAAACTGCAACTCAACTGTATGAATTTGACTTGAGAAAACATGCATAGTTCCATCATCACTTTGGATTTAATGGAGTGACAAGAGTGGAATGATGGGATAAGGAATCAAGTTGAAGTGATAAAAGGATATTTAAATGAGTAATTTTTGGTGGCTACAACTTTCGGGTTGGATGCCGCTCAAAAATACTTTCCTTTGGTTAAGTATATCTTAAATTAATATGCCATATTAATATTATATAAATTATTATTACTATGTCAATTAAGATATCCCACTTTAACCTTTTCTTTTAATTAAGTTTTATGGATGATTAAGTAACTATATATAGCCCACTTGAAAATATACTGGCTTTTACTCATCCAAAAGATTACACAGCTTGACAAGGTTGTGACTATTTCTTAATGCAACGATTTAGTGCATTTAGCAAGAAGCAAAACATGATTAAATTAAAGGGTTCATGATCGTTCATGTTCATTTGCAGGAAAAAGAATCACTTGATATGAATGATGATGAAGGTAAAGGTTCTCCAAAGTAGAAAATGGTGACTGATGATTACTATGATGTTTTTTGTGCCTGTATTTATCAGAATCTGCTGGAAGAAGACAACATTCAGTGTATAACCCATGAAAAGTTGAAAAAATCAGAAATATCATGTAGAGGTAAGTATGTGATTTTTGAATTTCCAAGCATTAGGTTAATTCTTAGTGCCTTGCTTTCCTGTACAGTACATCTTGGTTACTTTTTTATAAGATGTAATGTATATTGGCCTTATATTTAGGTCCTTTCATTCTAATATGTATTTGAAGTTTCGTTTTTTGTGGTTGTAAATCATTCTTCTTACATGTTTCAATTTTCTTGGTTATCAAATATGCTCTTAATGTTTTTGCTCATAGTTGTTTCTTTTGCTTGCTTTTTGTGCAGGCTAGATTAGTAGTGCTTTGTTTGTTATTCTTTAATAGCTGAGGATTACAATTAGTAATAAAAATAGAGTGGAGTTAATTAAAAGTAAGGCTCTGCGTCCTAAATTTCTCTTAATTCAGACATATACAAACATTTACTAAATACAAGGACCGCTGCAACGCGTGGGTGCGCATGCTAGTTGAGATTACATATAGCGAACTTTTATTTGACATTAAGCACTTTTTACTAAGGTGTAGCCAATTTTTAATTTTTAATCTCTAATTTCTAATTTTAATTTTAGTTGGTTGAAATAAAGACATTTTAGTTGGGCTTTCTAATATTTTTGAGCAAGCCCTTATGGCCGTATGGGCTAAAAGTTATGCAAATCGGTTAATTCAAATCAACTTGAATTTCATTCTAACGAGTACGAGTCACGAGCTATTTTATTTCTTATTTTTAACTCGGTTTTTGAGTTGCATTCAAAATTTTAAAATTATATTAACTGGTGCCAATAGAATATTGGATTAATGATTATACTTGTCATATTTTTATTTATTAAGGATGAAAAATTTAGAAAAAAAATGTTTTCTAAACATCCTAGCGACCTAGTCTAACCCAAATAGGTTATTCTCTCAAATGTTTCATTTCACGTATCCATTTTATCATCTTAAAATAGGCTTTTATATTGCTTGGGCCTAATGTGTACCAAGCCCGCCTTGGGTTTGCCGCAAATATAATAGTCAAGTTATAACATAATATTAAATCGCCAAATCAAACCGTGTAACTACAAATGCCTGGTTTAGTTTGTTGTTTCTTGAAGTCGTAGTTAGTGGTTCGGTTATAATATTTGTCAAAACCGGCTGAATCAGACTATAAACATTCCTAACAATGACCCTTTGGCCTTGTGGCTAGTCAAATTTACAAATAATAAGGTATTTAGCATTGTCATTTTCTTGTACTTACGCTCCACAAAATATCATCCTTGAGTATCAAAATTATACATAAAAATTACTGTAACACATAAGCTAAAAGTTCTTTTTTCCATCATCAATTTGATGTAAATTAATTAATAAATACAACAAGATGATCTATATTACCTTATTTGTAAACGAGTGAATTTGAATTATATTATATTTTAATAGATATAAACAAAGGGGTAAAAGAAGAAAAGATGAATTTGTTCAATTTGAATTATGTGGTGTATAATTCATTAATTTGTTCAATTTTTCATAACCTATCAATCATTTTATTTAAGAGAATGTATATGTCGGTATTTGAAAAGTATAATATTTGTGAATAAACTTATTTGAAGCATTGATTGGTCAACCTGACCTTACACAAACACGTTAGACTTCCATCTTTATTTTTAAAAATTTGACCTATTGTATTAAATAGTCTCATAAGCCGTCTAACTCGTCTCGTTTAAACCTCTAGTTTTTTTATATTCTTTAGTTGCTATTTCTCTTATATCACTTATTATAAAGTGTATCTAAATATGTAATTAGTACGTAACTAACATTTAGCCCCCCCCCCCTCGGTTGCAGCAGGGGGCGTAAAACTGTGCCAGGTAACAATAATATCACACCACTTTCAACGAACACTAATACCGAAAAAGCTCTTACAAGAAAAGAAATAGAACGAAAAAAAATAAAACAAAAAGAAAATAGACGTAAAACATTGAACCACACGTGAATATAAAACATTAAAACAATAATTAAGTTGATCAAGGACCCACACGTTGTGACTAGGCAGTTAAATGGGAATAAGCAGACGTAAAAGTTGAACCACATGTATATGTTGTGACGTGTTAACTTGTAAAATATAGACCGAAACGTAAAACTAAAAATATGTAAAAGATGAGAAGCATAGGAGGCAAAGCTGAAAATGAAAAATTGTAAAGGTTAAATTGTAAAATTATGTAAAAGTATTGTGGATCAAATTAAATAAAATAAATCAAAAAATAATACAACCTACTGAAGCTAAAATGCAACATCTTGCTGCACAAATAAGCTGATAGTAATATTTCAATTTGTTTATTATTATAAAAGAATATAAAGCCAAACATGCATTAATCGTATAAGTATACAGTGAATATAAGCGAGCATGTTTGTTTCATAGAAAACCATCTCAAAATATATTGAAATGACTCCGACAATCATTATTTTCGTTGCACAAAACAACGACAAAAACTCAAACAATAAAATCTTGAACAATCTGTTGAAGTTGACACTTGATATAATTTTCCTAAGCCCAGTAGGCCCACTTTAAATGCCTTTGTTAATTATTTGCCCGAATTACTTTTATTTATTTTCCCTTTATTCGATAATTGTTTGATAACCGTATATTTTTGTATTCTTTTATATCTTTTCATAATTTAATTGGTTTTGAAAACTTTTTTAAAAACATAGCCTTAAACTGGTCAAAGACTAGAAAACCACTTAAGAGTTGGTTCATACCTAAGGCTTTTATTGTAGGAACTTAAAAGCTTACTATTGTGTTAGTCCCTGAGATTTAAATATTCTTTGAAACGCATAAACTTTAAAAAGTGTTGAGATTTTATAACCGTGTTTTATTATATTTTATCTTTGACATCTATAAAGGATAAATCAAAATAATTGTTCTGAAATACATAAAACTCACAAGCAATTTATTTTAAAAACGTAATATGTTACTACAATAATATATTATTGTATGCATGTTTAATATATTATCTATTCATAAAATTTAGAGAAAGAAAAAGAAAAGAGAAATGTGTAATGTCAAGCCAGTTCATTTGTTTGTTTCTCTTTTATATCTTACTAGATTAGAGTTTGTGTGGTACACGGTTGATTTAAACAATCAAACTTTCATTAAACATTGATTGCAGAACAAAAATTATAAAATCAACAACATTAATTTAAAAGTTTGAAAATACAAGTAAAAGTCCATTCATACTCAGAAAACTTTATCATAGATGTCTAAAGACCTCTTTGTATACAACATTTTGTGTCTCATTGGTAACATTACCGTTTTGATCTAAATGAGTAATTTTACCCTGTCTATACTCTTCACCCTTGACAAAGCAACATATAACTGTTCATGAGTAAATTCGAGTTCATTTAAATACAAACCCAACTCTTGACAATGATTGTCTCTAATTCTTGTTAATCGTCAATGCAAAACAAACATTTGTAAAGAATTTTTTATTAATGACACGAGATTAATTATTGGAATAAATGTTCTGATTCTGATATTACTTTTAGATATTATCTCAGTTTCAATAACCCGTTTCTCAAAAATACAATTTGTAGGTGAGTACCATTGCAAATACCATTTTATTGGTCAATGTTACGTAGAAGCATGGGGAACACCAACTTTTAAGACTAACACGTGATTTGACAATCTGAATATTTACACACCATTTAGAAAATCAAGCGAGTACAAATTATCTTGTAACGGAATATTAAAATGTTCCGTCAAGCCAGTTCACCTATTTGTTTCACATTTATATCTTATGTGAATTCGATTTGTATCGAAAGCATAAATATACTTCGCAATTATAAATTGTAGAACCAAAGTAAATGAGATTAAATGGGTTGTTTCTAATTTAGATTTGGTGTTTTTTGTGTGTAATGTTGGCGATTTTTTATGTGGATTTTGTTTAAGTGTTTGTGGGTTTCATATAATCGAATTAGATTTAGGAGTGTGCTTCCGTTTAAGAGTAGGTTATGTCAGACCCAATAATAAAACTGAGAAGAAAGATAGATCATCAAGAACTAGACCTAGTCTAGTTTTGACTTGTTGGTTAAACCTGTAAACTCTCTAGACAATTCATGTAAAGGTTTATTGTTTTTATCCCCCCCACCCCACCCCACACGCGTAGGTGATTTGTGGGAAGAGCTTTGTAACACTCGGCCTCTCGTATCACCAACATTGTCCGCTTTGCCACGAGCCTCACACGGATTTGCTTTTGTTACCCGGTGAAAACTTCTCAGGGAGGTCACCCATCCCTGGATTGCTCCCACCTAAGCACGCTTAACTGTGGAGTTTTCCTCTCATCCACAGCCAATACGCCCCAAACGCGTTGGTGATATTAGAGAGCAGACATTACTTATGAACCAGGAAACTCTCCTGTCCACGGACGATTTGGGAAATATGTAGGGTGTCACAATCACCCCCCATTGGACTCATCGTCCTCGATGAGCCCGAGAACACACTCACCATCCCCGGTAGGGTACCTCCCACCATCCCGAACCGACAAGAGCAGTTCTGATACCATTCTGTAACACCCGCCTCTCGTACCACCAATATTATCCGCTTTGCCCATGAGGAGCTAACGGATTTGCTTTTGGTTGCCCGGTGAAAACTTCCCAGGGACGTCACCTATCCCTAGATTGCTCCCACCTGAGCACGCTTAACTATGGAGTCCTCCTCTATTCCACAGCCAATACGCCCAAAACGCGCTAATGGTATCAGGGCCACTCCTGTGCCGTTCGCGATGGTGGGACAAACCTCACCGGTGATGGTGAGTATGTTCTTGGGCTCATCGAGGACGATGAGTTCAAAGGGGGGGTGATTGTGACACCCTGCATATGTCCCACATCGGTCGTGCACAGGAGAGATTCCTGGTTCATAAGGAATGCCCTGCCTTTAATATCACCAACCGTTTTGGCGTATTGGTTGTAGAAGAGAGGAGACTCCACAGTTAAGCGTGCTCAGGTGGGAGTAATCTAGGAATGGTGACCTCCCTGAAAAGTTTTCACCCGGGCAACCAAAAGCAAATCCGTAAGCTCCTTGTGGGCAAAGCGGATAATATTGGTGGTACGAGAGGCCGGGTGTTACAAGCTTTCACCTAGAAAAACACATAGTTAGTTGCCCTTGTCCTTCAACTTAACGTCATATTCCCCACATACATCCGTATAATTATGGTCACGAATGATCTACGTAAATGTAATATGAATAACTGTGGTAAGTTTTCTTTGAAAATTTTCATAAACAATTTTCAAAAAAAACATAATTAAAGTATATCAATAATCTTAAATATTATAAAAAATAAATAAATAGAATGATTTTAAACTTCTCAAAAATATCTAAAACGAAAACTGAATAAAAATAAAACATTTACACACGAACAGAATGATAGGCAAAACCCCATGAACAACAAAAGTAACCCATCATTTACAACAATTAGGTAAAGATACATGGTTGATGAACATTGCAAAACTTACAAGTGTCTGTTTGTAAATAATCCAGATGCCAACAATTAACATGTAACATAAGAAGCCAATACGTCAAATCACATATCACAGAAGATTATCAAGATGTCAAGTCGGTTGTTGTGTGTGATAACCAATGACCTCAAGTTAACTTTTATGAATAATATATGGTGCGTGTGCATGCACGTTTGTATGTGTAAATGTTACATTGTTTTAAAAGTAATGGTTAATCAATTTTATATAATAAACCTTGAATAACTTTTAAAATGAAAAAGTTAATACAAAAGGCCCTATATGTGAATTTGTTAATTAAATCGAATCAAATCTAATATCACTTCATGAAGTGATATCATAAAATTAGTCTGAAAAGAGTAACATCTATACGTCTAATATGATTTTCATCATACTTTGATATGAATCAACAAATGTTCCTTGATTGGCCAACCATAAAGGTCATTTTTGGGTACAGTGAAACATATATGTGAGATGTACGTGGTGAAATAGCTTTGCTCCTTTGATAACAACTTGATATCTCTCGGGTTGTCATTCATTCAGAGTGATGTGAAATGCATGAACGTGCTTGATTAATAATGACGTGTTTGATGTTGTTTGTCTTTATTATTTTGATCGCGATTCAAATACGTAATAATCAGATAAAAATGAGATTGAAATTGCTCCATTTCATATTGTCACATCAAAACTGAATGGATGATGGATAATTTTATTAAAACACTATGCTTCTCCATATTCTTCATGTGTATGCACCTAAGCTCAAGAGGTCAATTTCTCCAACTGTTGTTCCTTTGTTTCACCAATGCAAACATATGGATGCTTGTTGTAAATATGAATATTTGGTTTAACTATATGTAAGCATAAAATTAATAAAAAAAAACTTTTATCTCTTTTTATGGCCAAAAAAAAAATCTATCATGGCAGAGTTAAAATAAGAGTGATGTTATATATACCCTCATTCACATAATTTTTACTTGTTGTACCCTATTTTTTAACATTTTAAAATACTTACTATTTTCTTTAAACTTTTTATATAACACATCACCCCCTTAAGGTGTTAGATAAAAACTTATATGTTTTATTTTGTTGTTTGTGTTTTATTTATCTATTATTTACTAATGTAATAAGTATATTTATATAAATAATATATATAAATTTATAATAAAACTGATCCAAGACGAGCTCTTCCCAAGTCAAACGATATGAGTTGGGCTTCACTAGGCTCATTTACACCCTTATATGCTTCAAATAACATGAAACACATTTCATATATTTTTAATAAATATTTTTTTTATTCTTTCAAAAAAAGTTTATTTTTCTAATTTTGTACGAACATTTTTAATCAATGATAATAAAAATTAATGGAAGACCAACAAGAAAAGAGAACAATTTACATTATTAAATTGTATATACGTTTAGCATTCATATTTGATTTAAAGTTTTGTTAAAAAAAACTTTTACGTATTATTAAAAAACTTTTTCTAAATCTTTACATGTTGACAATTAAGATGAGGATGAGAAGTGAAAATGGGTGGGTTGTTTTTTATGTTTTAAAGGGATAGAATATGAAATTTTTTTAAAGTTAAACTTTTAAGGGGTAAAGTATAACAAGTAAAAAAATAAAGTATGTATAACCCACCTCTTAAAATAATTTACTATTACAAGTATAAAAACTTACACGAATCTATTTGTGATGAGGTTTTGGGGAGCATACCAACTTACAATATCGTTCATAATCTTTGACTTAAAGTATATAAACAACTTTAAATTTGTGTTCTAGTAGACGTGTTATTTGTCTTGCCAAACAAGCTTAATATTGTCTGCTAAGAATCAAACACATAAATGAGTATAGGTAATCGTATTTTTTATTTAACCATGCATCATATGATTATGAATCAAGCAAAAAAAAGAAGTTTATAGTCGATATTTTCTGCAATAAATACTTATCAAAATTATTAACTTATGATTTCCAGTTGACGAGTTTATTATTTTGACCTGATTTAATTTTCATGAAAACATTCTTATTAATTTTCAATCTCTTTGATTTCTTCTTAGCAATATGTTTAAACTTTCAAATTTTACAAGATTTCTTTATCATTTTCCAATGTTTTTTAACATGTTTTTTTACTTGATCAGTAAGCGATTAATTGAGCATCTTATTAGGCCACTAATCGAAGCTATTTCAAAATCTTACCATGTTATAAGCATAGCCGGGCCCCCTAAGAGGGGCAAAGTGAAACTTCGTCTAGGGCCCACTCGTTTAGATGCACAATTTTTTTTTTTAAAATTCTATATTATATATTTTTTTTCTAAAGAAAATAGTTATAAGTTATAACCCTATGAAAAAATTAATCTAATTATGTTTTAAATCAAATATATATCTTTCGATTCATTTCATTAACCCAATTATTTAATTAAAAGTCCATTCTTAAAAGACAGACACCCAAATCTCATAGGCCATGATCCGTTATTATTTATTATTTTATTTAATTGTTTTATATAATGAATTAACTCAATTGAACAGTTCATTTAAAAAGATAGAAATTAAGGCATTCACAAGTGAAACCGTAGAAGGCTACGACATATAGGGTAGGAGAACCTTTGTGCGACTGCCGACTTTTAATTGTTTGTGGAAATATGGCTTCACGTGTTATTAGTTAGATATTACTGTATGTTATTGCAGTATTATGATTTTGCTATGTTATTGGTGAACATTTGTTTTTGTTTAAACAAACTACTTTATATAATTTAATTCGTTAGGGTCGAGTGGCCTTTTTTTCCCGGGGCGTCCAAGATACTAAAATCCTTAGGACCGCCCCTGATTATAAGTATTTAAAATTTGATATGTGTGTTAACAAAATAAAAGCTACTTTATATTTTGATATGATTGTTCAATGTTAACAACATATGAAGTCTGAAGCAAATAAATTTGAAGTCTAAAGTAATAAATAAATTATAAAAAGGATTTTAAAATGAAAAATAAATAAATAGACAAATTATTAAAATCGTAATTATGAAAATTCTGTTGTAGTTAGGCATACGTTAGCTCAATCACTTTATCTTTTGGAGTAAATTTGTAAAGTTAACAAAATATAAGTTCAAATAAATGAAAGGTCTTAATATTTAGACATCTTATATTATAAATCGACACTTTGTATAGCACCATACGCGATGTATAAGGTCGAAGGCACTGAAAACGAGGAAAATTCAGGTGGGCTGTCAGAGGTCTATACGTTCCATATAGCCCTACACGACACATATAATGCTATACGACGCGTATAGCAAATTTCGACACTGGCTTCGAGCAAAAATTTAGAGGGGTTATACGCCCCGTAAAGGGCTATACGACCCCCCCTATACAACGCGTATAGGGCTATACGGCCCGTATAGAAATCTAGGGTGTTAATTTATATTTTATAACCCCGTATAGGGCTATACGAGACCCCATACAACACGTATAAGTTATACGACCCATATAAAAGTCTAGGGTGTTCACACCCTAAATAAATTTAAAACTAAAGTAGTAAATAAACTAGTACATAAGATTATGACTACGTGATATTAGAAG
Source organism: Flaveria robusta (assembly GCA_025506415.1). NCBI lineage: Eukaryota > Viridiplantae > Streptophyta > Magnoliopsida > Asterales > Asteraceae > Flaveria > Flaveria robusta. Next base: position 1,600,616 of record CM046471.1, on the reverse strand, counting down.
TCACGACTTAGATGTGACTACGTGACTAAAAAACAAATATGGTAGTTGTAATTTTTTAAAACCTTAACTAATGAGCATGTTCTTTGCAAACAATCAAAAACTTAGGATCTATTATGGGGTAATGGTATGTATGAAAGAAATCTTTCTACTCTAATAAAATAGTATCTTGTGGTGACACGTGGCGGCACCACATTCATTCTCACCAAAATTTCTCGCTTTTCTATCTTATTAAATAATTACATTAGTTATCAATAATATTATTTAACTTTTTTTAGAATAAAAATAGTTTTTTTAATAAATTTAAAAAAGATTTTTTATTAATGTTATTTCTAAAAAATTTTATAGAATAAGAAATTTTTATAAAACATCAAACTTTTTAAAATTAGTGTTTCTTAAAAAGTTCATTTTTTATAAACAAAAAGTAATTAAAATTGAACTTTAAAATAAGAAAATTTTTAAAAATGATATTTTTAATATAGTTTGTTTTGAAACAAAATTTATTATTTTTTTTGGAAGAAAAAGTTTTAAACCAAAAGTTTAAAAAGTTGATATAATTATTTTATTACTTATTGTTCTTACTATACGTAATTTCAATTATATTTTATCGTAAAATATCGTTTATACTTAATAATTTTTATTATATTTAATATTTTATTTGTTCAACCCGTGTAATACACGAGTTTACTAAAGCTAGTAAATAAATGAGAGAATAGAATGAACATATGAATGAAATAGATAATTATCATTCTTTGTTATGTTTTGTTATTTTGTAAAAATGAAATGAATCCTTAGTTAATGTTGTTTGATAGGTAAGATAAAATGAAGAACTAAAATGCTATGGTGGTGCAGGTCGTTGGTAGTTGATGGTCGTGGTGGTGTGGTTGTTGGTTGCGATGGTGATTGTGATGGTGGTAGTAGTGGTTGTTGGTGGTGCTGGTAGAAAAGAAGCGTATGAGAGGATATGAGATGAAAAAAACAAGGAGAGCGAAAGAATGATTTTGGAGGTATTTAGAGCAAATGAGATTTAGTGCGAAATCAGTAATTCTATCTCATTTACCAACCAAACAGTTTTATTTTCATTCCCTCGTAACGGTATATTCTATTTCGTGTGTTATTATTACATGCCAAACGCTACCCTTGAAAAACAACCAAAGTTAATTTCCTTTTTTTTCCTATTTTTCAACCATTTGTAACTCAGTGTTAATTTATGATTTTATCATTGTTCCATCCTTAACTATTGAAATAGTTATAAATGGTTTAGATTATTTGTTATAAATTTTATTTCCCCATAAGAATTAGCTCATAAATAATTATACTTAGCTCAAGTGGTTAAGATAAAATAGCAATACAATTAAAAATAAAAAGATCCTGGGTTCCTGGGTTCAAGTTTCGCCCTAAGCAAGGAAAACTCAGAGTTAAGTTAAGAAGATTTTTCCAGTTGTGAGTTTCCTCTTGAGTGAGTTAGGGGAGCGGTTCCGGCTCGAAAACGGATAGGCGAACCCAATTAAGATAACACTTATTATCCGAATTAGGATCCTACATGTAGAGTTAAAAGAAAACAATGAGCCGTATTAAATTTTTATCAAATATCACATGAATACAAATTAAGAAAAAGAAATACTGTTGATATTTTTTATCCATCATTAATTTTGTTTCTCATACTTAATTAAATTCAAAATATATTATAGCAATTTATAAGGGCTAATGTATGTCAAAGTGTCACACCATTCGGAATTCCTTTTTCAGGAGACTAGCAACAACAAATGTTTTGTAGCTTTTCTTATTTATGATTTATATATTGGTTTAGTCATAGAATACCATAAATATCATTTCATAAATACGACCTTGTTGACCCGAGTTCATGAAAATATCTTTTAATCTTTGATGTTTTTATTTCTTCTATGAAATAATTCTAACTTCTATAAATTTATGCATTATTTACCGTTGTTTTTATAACTGGACCCTAACCAACCATCTAACTAGCGCATTTGATCGGACTAGATTTATAATTTTAATAAACATTAAAAAGTATGAGATCAAAATACACAATATGAAGCAAGAAGTATTTAATCATGAATTAATAAATGAGATTTTGGAACTAAAAAAATAAAAAAGCATATTTTGAAAATTTTTCCACCAGCTATCGGATTGACCAGTTTAACCGAGATGTCTGGTTTTTTTTTTGGTATCAGTTTTGATTTTCACTTTAGTTTTGGGTTTTGAAACTGATATTTTTTAATCCTAAAAATAATCTATCTATATTTTTTAAAACCAATATTTGGTTAATAGTTAAAGTAAAATAAGTTTATCTACCAATTCACACAAAAATTAATCATGTACTCTTTGTTGCCCAAAATTTAGATTAAACAAGCAACGATGAACTTCATAGATGACTATTTGGAGATGTTACGTCTATTGTACCGTAATTATATGACATGATTTTTAATCAAGTTTCAATATAACTAATCATATTCTTCATAATATCATCTATAAATCTCCGTCTAAAATTTTAAGTATAATATATATAATACATTATTAATATAAATATCATATATGGGCACTATAGTTTGTTTTGAGTTAGATTGCTTGGTTTTGGTTTAATTCCGTTATTGGTTTCTTTTGGCTTGGTCGTAATACGGTTTGATTCGACGTTTTGGTTCTTATTAGTCAAAACTGAAACCAAAACCGAAAATTTGGATTTTGAAAAAAAAAATCCAAATCATCGGTTTTTGTTTGGGTTAGGTTATGTCTGTTATTATGGTTACTCTTCAGTTATTTGGTTTAATGCACACCCCGGTCACTAGTCATGAATTCAAACATCGACCACAAAAAAAAAAAAAAAAAAAAAAAAAAAAAAGTTAATGGCATTAGAAGTCGTAATCGTGATTATATAATCAATGATGGTAGTTGTTTTTTTTTTTTCAACCCTAACAAGTGAGCAGGTTCTTTTTGAAATAATTCAAAACTTAGAAAAAAATATCATTATAGTATTTTAGTTGAAGCGACATAGAAATTAGGTGGTAAAGTATGATAAAAATATGGATGGATATTTAAAGTTTTCAGAACAAATTAAATCATAATTAACATTAAAATTTTGATAACAAAACCTAAGAGATTCCTCATCTTTTTATATATTTTCATTTGTTCGACTACCTCTAACAGGCCCATCGCAACGTGGTGCTATACTGCTAACTCTTGGCCTGTAACTTGCTTCTAATTAACTTTTTAAAACTCACTTCGTAACTCGACTCCAATTGATTTGGCTCGAGCTAGTTACCTAATAAGCAGTTGTCACTTGAATATCATTTTTGTCTCAGAATCTTCTTACATACTGGTAATTTTAATTTGCTATTATGTTATCTAATATTCTAATACTTGTATAGTTTGATATTATTATTTGTTTGTTATTTGATATTGTATAAGAGATATGCAAAGTAATCAAAGTAGAAAAAGCAAGTAAACTTATCAAGCTACGAATTGAGACTCGGGTTGAGTTTGAGCACATTTTTCAGCTTGGTATGGAGCCGATTCACCTTATTAATTTCGTTTTGTTATAAGCTGAAGTTCGAGTTAATATTGTTTGTCTTACCTCGTTTGAATTAAACTAAAATCTATATTGTTCATCAATCGAATGATGATTTACAGTAAAAAGATATATAATAGTTATATAAATTTGTAATCTCTCTTAATCTTTTAAAAATATAAAAATTATTATCTCAACTTGTACACCCTTCATTGTTAGTATTAAAAATTCCCCTTGATTCCTTAATCAACGGAGAATCTAGTTGCCTTGCATTCCAAATCATAATTACAAGAAGATTGAAACTTTTTAAAAGCTTCTCCCCACTATTTCTAATGGTAGATGTAAACTTTAACTACTTTGTTTTTATTTGTAAAGTCATTATCACATTATCTTAAATTTTACTTGAAGATGCTTAATTGATATACGCATTAATATCTTAAAAATGTGTATCTTCTTACTTTCACGTTTAGACTTGTGTATTCAAAGGACGATTTTATCGATGACCAACAAAAACAATAAAGATTGTTATGATGGGTCATAAGCACGATTGATCATCAACTTAAGCCCATTTGTAACCAAAACATAAAAGTATACATGGGATTTGAAGATTGACGACAGAATTATCCTAAATATATTTAAAATAAACGAAAAACCGTCTGATATAGAATTTTAGTCATTATTGATCATAAGACTTAATGAGCTCTCGATTAACATTCTTTGTATCTTCGAATTGAAGTTAATCATAAGTATATGAAAACCTATATGATGTCTATATTCTACCTTTTTAAAATGTAAACTCATATGTAAAGCCCAGAGGAATCCCATTTGTGGTGAAAAGTATTCACAAATCAAAACACAATCTAACCATAAAGATCTCATTCAACACCAACTTTTTCCCAAGCAAAATCCCACTAATGTTGGCCATTACACACATGATCCCTTTTCGACTCCATTCTATCTATAATTAGGAACAAATATTATTGATAATTTTATAAATATAAAATTACCAAAAAGATATTTTAATTTTGTTATGCTAATGGATAATTATCTCTCTATTTTATTATTTTTATTGACATTTATGACTTATACTTCATGTATGATCTACCAGATTATGACAGATCTCGACAAAAGATAACCTTGAAGGCTTAATTAGATTTCAAGTTTTATTGATTCTTAAAAGTTGTTAGAACTAAATTATTTTCACATAAAAACTAGTTATATTGATTATTCGGAAAAAAATGTATTACCTTTAATTTTTGACAACTCTTAGAACATTTATCTTGAATCTCAAACACCAACATTCTCACTCTCTCTCACTTACTATTGTCGACTTCAATTATCTTCATCCATTGTCACTCTAGCGTCATCTCTACAACCACAACACCAACGTGCAACATTACAATCCCTATTTGATTAAAAACACTATATTCTTAGATACTTTATTATTTATATAACACGTAGAATCTAATTTTATTTCTTATAACTATTTTACTATACTGTTTAACAAATGCAATAAAGATTTTTCAGTTTAATATGATTACCTTTGTTTTAGGCCTTTTTAGACGTTTAGATTATGTTTATTTGAGTTTGATTTGATAGATGATTGTTTATTGCATGGTCAGTTTTGAAATTTAAAAACTAAAACTACTAGAAACATGCACACAATTACAAAATTATACCTATTCGTTAGTATTAGACTTTAACCGTTTCTTTCTCTCTCTCAAAATACATGTGATTATCTTTAATAGACTACGTGTGAATATTTATATGGTTTTTTGTAACTTTATTATTAAATTAGGTCATGTATTAAACACAACCTCTTGATGTATCATTTTTTGACCATGCAAACATAATTTGGAATAGTCAGGGTTAAAGAAATTTGAATTTGATTTTTGGTTAAGGAACAGTAAAACTTTTTGACAAAAGTAAAAGGCATTGATTTGAAGAAGCAAAGAATATGTCAGGAAAAACGACAACTAAATTCTACTTATATTTATATGGACGGTTGGGATAAATCTTTAAACCGTTACTGTCTAAAGTGACGGCTTCATACTGACCACTGGATGCTTGCTAGCCACTAATTTACTACACTATTTACCAGGAGACCTTCTGATACAAAATTGTCTTTTCCTTTGTTTAAAAGCATTTTCATTGCTATATTTATATTTTTATAAAAATCATTAAATTATTCAATTTTTTCTTATTTTCCATCCATATATCATATATCATAATCTTAGGAAAAAATAATATATTTTTTGAATATAGGGGTCTATATTTATTTTATATTTTTTATATATTTGAATGATTTATGTGAGTGGAAAAGAAAGAAATAGTATTAAAAGAAGAATAAATAAATATTATTTAATTGATATAGGAATGATATAGGAAATAGAATGTGGGTGGTTTTATAACAAGATTGTTAACTTAGAAAAACAACGAATTTTTTTTAACTATAGGGATGGAGATGAAAAATAAAATGTGAATTGTAACACCCTAGGCGAATCCCACATCGGCCGTGGACAGGAGAGATTTCTGGTTCATAAGGAATGTCCTGCCTCTAATATCACAAACGCGTTTTGGGCGTATTGGCTGTGAATAAGAGGAGAACTCCACAGTTAAACGTACTCAGGTGGGAGTAATACAGGGATGGGTGACCTCCCTTGTAAGTTTTCACCGGGGTAACCAAAAGCAAATCTGTGAGCTTCTTGTGGGCAAAGCGGGTAATATTGGTGGTACGAGGGCCGGATGTTACAAATGTACCATCAATATTGTCCGCTTTGCCCACAAGGAGCTCACGGATTTGCTTTTGGTTGCCCGGGTGAAAACTTCCCAGGGAGGTCACCCATCCCTGGATTACTCCCACCTAAGCACGCTTAACTGTGGAGTTCTCCTCTCATCCACAGCCAATACGCCCAAAACGCGTTGGTGATATTAGAGGCAGGACATTCCTTATGAACCAGAAATCTCTACTGTCCACGGCCGATGTGAGATTCGCCTAGGGTGTTACATGAATGTTCTAATATTTAACAAAAATTATCAAAATATTCACTCTATTTCATTCTCCGTCCTTTTATCCCATCTCTATAATTAAAAAAAAAAACAATTTCATTCCTCATATATAAGAGTTCATTGTTCATTTCACATATATTTTTTTAATAATATTTTATTAATAAACATGAGAGGAATAGAGAGCAAAATGTGGGGGGTATTAAAAAAAATAGGAAAATGTAGAAAATAATTTATTTATGATAAATTATAAGAACGTGAATGAGAAAATTATATGTGAATGCCTACGTATAATCTATCCCCTGTTATTTACGTAGGCATTACATCACCAATTTCACTCTCATCCATTCGACTTCGTCAACTCATTAAACCTATCTCAATTTGATATAAATTTAATATAAATTGACTGATTGTATGTACAGGAACCCGTCATCCTCCAACCTTTAAAGTCCTATTAGATATAATGCCCTTTAAGCCGTCTACGCATCACGTGACCCCTCTAACTTCACCTCATACACGGAAACTGTTTAACCCATTAATCCAACCTCACCCATTTTTTATTTTTCTCAATTTCAATATTAAACATTTAATTTAAATATAAATAAGAATTATATTTTATTAATAAATTGTTAATATAAAAAATAAAAAATTAAGAGAACAAACTCTATTAAAAATTAATAGAACAAGAAAAAATAGATGGATCAACCAACTCAAATTTATTTAACTTATATTAAGTTATATAATCTTATATATCATTATCCCCATCATGTTATCACTTTTACAAATGATTTATTACAACGTTTGATACAAATATTTGAACTACCGTTTAATGAATAGTTAGTAAGTAGAACATTCGAGTTAATGTATGACTGTGGACCACAACGGTAACGTGCCTTTTCACAATTTTCTATTGTTGATTTCTAGCAAAATTCGTTATCGAAAGTTCATTACTAATTAATACATTTACGTGCCATTTTGGAGTTTATTATTTTGTTTTTTTTATTGATTACGACGTGTCATAATTAAATTGAAGGACAAAAATAGTTTTCTATGAATATGTTTTCATTAGGTATCCTAAAGGACAAATATAAGATGATAAGAAATGATGGCTAAAGTGTGTAAGAGATTAATCTTTTTAATTTTGATTGTATTCAAGATTAATATTATATACCTATAATGAAAAACCTTGTAATCATTTGTCTTTGACATATGTATGTATGTGTTTATGTGTACATGTATATATTATATATTATAAGGTCATCGATAGTTGCCTCATATCATAGGGCTTGTGGCCTAACGGAATTAAGGTGTACATATATAAATGATTGAGAGTTGAAAGCTTATTGTAAACAAAAGTATAAATTTAAAAACATGATTACATATTTAAAGGATATTAGAATGAATACAATCTAGATGTCAACAATAATCATAGTGATGCCTAAAGCCTTAATACCAATACAACACGAACTGTAATATGCAAGCGAATGAGAATTATAATGATTTGAGGCTGGAAGCAATTTTTTATGTGAGCAATGGTGTTATTTGAAACCACTTTGTTATCATCTTTTGACAAAGTATGTTATTTTATTCTGACATCATAACATAGGAAGAAATAACATAGGAAGATTTCAGTGAATACATAATAAAAAAATAGGTAAATACTTAAAATTTTAGATGTGTCACCATTAAAATATGTTGTTAAAGTACTTATGTATGGTTTAAGCAATGTTTTTATAAACCGGACATGACAATGAATCAACTATCAATCAATCCATCTTTTTTTTTTCAAACAGTCATTGTAGGACTCTGTTTTGAATGGTAGCTGTTATTTTAATTGGGTCCATTTAATCATTTTTCTATTGAGACCGCACTTCCAACCCCCTCAGGATGAAACTTACAACTGAAAACCTGTTGACTTAACCCTAAACACTTTTGCTTTTAGTGAGACCTGAACTTATAATCTTCACATCTATAATCCATCTTACAAAAACTTTAAAAAAAACATATATAACTATGTATATTTTGATGTGGATTTACAATATTAACAAAATATGCACATTGGATATGTAAATGAAACATAAAATAATACTTTAATTAGTGAAGTAGATTTTAAAATGCAAACGAATAAAATGTTTTATAAAAATAAGGCATACTTGGAGAGATGGATGGACATCAAAAACCTGTAAATAATCATAAATAACCATTTTAACTGTTGTATTATTTATTAGAAAAGTATATATCAAAATGTTTGTAATTTTTATTATTTTTAAAATAAATGTTTAATAATCAAAATATCTATAGTCTTTTGAAAATATGCATATATGCACCCATATTGTATTGCATATATAAACACTTTATAGTTTTTCTAAAAATATTAAAGAGAGAGGTGATAAATTGTTGAAATAATAAAATGATAGGATCAAACCGCCATTTTTTAGTATTACCATTTTTATTGAGATGTTATATATTTTTTTTGAACGGCTGGTTAGTGATTAGTTGTTAGTATCACCAAGTTGGTAATATTCGCCAGTGCCAAGGTTTGAACCTTGGACATCCGAAAGAGACAAAGCCTCCCAGCTCCCCCTTAACCACTAAGACAAGAGATCATTGGTTATTAAGGTGTTATATGTATTACTTATGCGGTTCTTAGTAACTTTTTGCATATTTGTGGTTCTCAATATAATGCATGCCTACTTGGAGATATGTTAAACACATGGCTTCATAGTCACTTTGACATATGTTTTGGAGGTGCTTTGATGATTTACAAAATGTACACTCCAAAAGTGCTCGAAGTTCTAGAACCCAAATGGTTAATAACTAAGGACATTTCACACCGAGTAAAAGTCTTGACTCCACAAGTGAACCATAATCATATACGAGACATATTTGATGGTTCTAGTGAATCAAGGGGTGCCAACACACTCACAAGAAGGTCTAAGACATCTGCATCAATGCCTGTTCGATCAATTGGGTGGTTTAACGTAAGAAAGTCACTTTCTTGAGCTCTTAATAATGGTTAGACCATGATGATGGAAGGAGATCTATAAAAGAGTTCAACGCGTACAAGTCACATTGGTAGGATGTATCATTATATCGGGAGTTTTACGTCTGTGAAATGAAGCCGTCAGCCTTATCATCTGTAATCATTAGAAAAAGATCATTGTGTACCCTATTCTATGATAAAAATATCTATGTAATTACAATTTTGTTATATCATGTATTGAATAACTTCACATTTTGAGGGTCGTACGCAATTCATTACATGAGACTCGTATTCATATTATTTTTATACATCGAATGTCTTCACATTTTGTCAAATTAAAGAATTTAATGTTTTTCTCAAAGAGCTCTTGATTTACTTGTATTAACCACTTATAGCAAGATTTAAACCTTTAATCCATTGACCAGGACAAATACACCTTAGTATCCGAATCTATAATAATAAACAAAAGATTGTTAAATGATTGTCAAATACAGAAGTCAAATGATATAAAAAGGAGAAAATATGACTAACAAATACAAAAGTTAAATAATACATATATGTTTTTTTAAGAAAATAAAAAGGGGGCAGTTAAGTCGTTGCATTCGCATGTGGTCGTGGGACCCACCAAATATTTATAACAGATTTCCCGCTTCGCAACCGTCCAAAGGACCGCCCTTTTTCAACTCCCCGATAATAATATTTTAAACACTCAAATAAATTATAATTTTGTTCATTGAAATTTTTGTTTTTAATTATATTTATTATAGGTCAGATATACATACAAACACACACATACATTTAATATAGTATAAAAAAGTATTTATAAGAAAAAAAAATACAAAATATTTGGTTTTCACAATATTTTATAATGGTAAAGGAATATAAAGCAAATATATGAAAGCACATTTAAAAACATTTATCTTGTATAACTCGTTAAATTGTATCATTCTAAGAATTTGCAAGTGGAGTTTTTAGGTAGCTCGTGGCTCGAAGGTTATCTAGAAAAACTTATTTTGAACTAGTTCGGTTTATAAACATACCAATCGTAAGCAAAGTATGGCTCGTCCATTGACCCAATTGAATAAAACTTAACTTTTGATATTTATAATTTAAGTAAAGTCAATAAATTAAGTCAAGCCCTTCATCATCATTCGGTCAAATTAATATCAAGACATTTTATTTCTTTTAAGTTCTAACAATCTAATTGAAAGCTAGTTTTTTAAGACTGAGTCGAGCTTGATCTAGAGTTTTCATCTTGGTTCAAGAATTTTCAGCTTGATCCGACTCATGATCAACCCTAGTTGAAAAGTGTTAAATACATAATCAGTAAAATTAAAATTGTCATATACATATGCACATGTTGTTACTTTAAATTGTGGTCACGTGATTTTTTTTTTTATAAAAATGTGTATTTTTTTTCTTTTAGTTGTATCTCACCCAACACTACATTAAACTTCTTATAAACTTTTTGCGGTACTCTATTTAACTCAAATTTGAAACTTAAAAAAAGAAGGTATTCTCAAATATTTTAGATAATCTTAATAGTCAAATTTAATTTTGGGATTATTGATATTACAATTATCGAACATGATACAAAATAAGTCATAGATAAACGTTGACAAAATATATGAATTAGATAATCTTAAGTATATAGTTGGGTTTGAAATTCATATAAAGAAACTTATAAATGTATTTTTAAAAGGTATTATGTTTTTTTCCAAGAATTAAGAATACTCACTCATTCCCAAATAAAAGTATATTATTTCGATTAATTAAATATGGATACAGTACACGCTAACTGGTTGGAGACATGCTGCATCACACCCAAGACACTGAGGCAATGGTCGCTCGTCAAAGATGATACGCGCCGAACTCATGCTAACCGGATCAAGGGATGTACGCTGTAAGGTTCATACGGGGTTTTCCCCCCACATTTGCTTTAAACTCTCTGCATCCCCTTACCAATCACACCACATGCTTGAAGGCGCTTTTTTGTATAGTGACTTGAACAATTAATGTGATTTATTAGAAAATCTATAAATGTATTATTATTTTTTCGAATTGCAACTCACACATCAGTCTAACATGCTTCTATTCCTACACCACAACTAGTTTACATAAACTTGTCGCAGTTTGAACTCGAACCCTTAGCCTCAATGGAAGCATCACAACTCTAACTTCAAATCGTTTTGCAACCGGCCCTACATGCACCTAAATTTATAATTAATGATTAAGTATATAACTCTATGCTATATTATACCTTATGATTTTTTAAGTAAAAGGAAACATTTTCTTTTACATTTTTCTATTGTATATAAAACACACTTTATCTTTATAATTTTAATATACTAATAAACCTCATTATCAAATGGGTATTCTATATGTTTAAATAAGGTCTTTACATATTAACTCAAAATATTCTGTCGGCAAAAATTGACTTGATCAGTTGTAAGTACCAAATTTGTTTTTGGCCTTTTTGTTTAATAAAGAAGGTTGATTTAAGCTTGATTTTTCTGTACATATACAAGTGTTTAGATATATTTTTGTAAGTAAGCATCAGAAAAAAAAAACATATGTTATAAGTACACACATTATACTCTTATTCTCTCTCTCTCTTTTTATATGTATATATATAGATACATAGAACAAGATAGAGAGATACAAGATATTGGTGCCCTAATAACAAATTTTTATGTTCATGTAACCCAAGCCAAAAGAAATCATAGAGTTAATTACGACACGTCTAATCACATACTATAAAATTAAACATTGTCGTTATTGTTGCTAATGACTAAAAAGTTTCTCCAACATAAATTTAATAATTTTTGTTCTCAGTCTAAAAATGTCACAAAAGAAATGTAGTGATTAAATAGTTTATTAACTTCAACATGATAAACAACAGTCAATTAATTATAAAAGTTAGTGAATGATTTATACAAAAGAGTAGCAAGGGATCGTATCTTCTTTATTTTCTAGTTAAAATTCCATGCTATAAACTAGAGATTTCTATGAAGATCTATATATTGAATATTAACTACTGTTGGTTAAATAAAAATTAATAAAGATTTTAAGAACTACAAATAAGAAATAATGAAAAATTGATAATTGTAAAAGTATATTTTAAGAAAAATTATAACTAAACTATTTGTATGATTTCAAAGTTCTAAATTTTTACAATAAAAGACCTACATTTTAAATATATAATTATTTAAATTTTAACTTGACTAAAAATCAACATATAACAACCAAGTTAATTATTTATTATAATAAGATATGTCCGATCATGTGTATAATAAAGCTATGGACATGAATCCCTTCCAAAAATAAGTTAAAGCACATAAAAATGTTACAAGAAAACGTTATACGTAAATGAAAGCAAATATACTCCTTCATAAAACTCAATCTCGTACACATATGGATTAGAAATAAGATTTATAAATAAAATAGAAATAGAGAATGAGATGGAAGATGTAAAAACTGAGATATAAAATTTAAACAATGGTAATTTATACTTAAATTATAAGGATATAAATAATAAATCTACAGTAGACTCTCTTAATCGATATTGATAAGAGTCAAATTTTTAGACTAGACATAGTGCGTCCCAAAAAAGCATCAAATTTGCTAATTTAGACACAAATAAAGTTTTAAAACCATTACATTCTATTTAAAGAGTGATTCAAATATATATTTAACCAAATACTTAACGGATGTTAAAACGGGAGTGAATTAATTTTTTTCTATTTTTGACAAATTTTAATTAAATAAGACTTTAAAACCACTAGTCCACTACATTTATTTAAAACTTTTTTAAAAAAATTCATATTTATATAGATAACATTTTAACTTTTTTTTTTGAACGGCAAATGTGCGACCCAGCTTCGGAGGATAGATATTATCTTAATCGGGTCCATCTATCCATATTCGAGCCGGGACCGCATCCCAACTCTCTCAAAAGGAAACCTTTTGCTGAGAAAATCTGCTGGCTCAACTCTGAGCAAAATGCTCAGAGTAAGAATTGAAACCACGACCACCCAACTCTGAGCATTGCGACCCAGATAACATTTTAACTAAGTAAAACAATATATATAATTTTAAGACAACCTTAGTTCAAATACAATTAGTAGAAGTTTAAAAAAACCTAAAAAGTACGGTATTTCTTTAAAAAAAAATTGAAAAGGAAAAGTGAGAGAGAGCATGCACGGGTTGCCACGTGTTTAAATGATGCCAAACAACAAGCCATCATAGCGTGGTCCATATTATCAAATACTAAACTCCAACCACACCCCTACAATTTTCAACCAAATATTAAACACATTTCTTAAAACTTAAACAACAAAACACATTTTTAATCACCAAACATTAATTTAACCATAAAGTTAAAAACCACCCGCGACAATATTTTGAATATTTTCCAACAAATCGGGCCATCGGGTCACCCACTAACCCTAAATCCCCAAATCCCCCTATTTATACCCAACCCACATTCACCATTTCACCACCACCATTATCATCTTCAACCTCTAGCTCACACTCTCACAGTCACACACCCACATGATGAAATCCATGGCGATTTTGACTCTTTTAACGTTTTTGTTCATGGGTTTTCTCTCAATTGCCCCCTCCGCCACCGCTGACGGCGGTTGGGTCAATGCTCACGCCACCTTCTACGGCGGTGGTGATGCTTCCGGCACAATGGGTATGTTCATCTTCCAACGTTATCATAAGTTTCTTTTTTTAAGATGTTTGTAAGTTGATTAATACATATGAAAAAGTATAAACCTGTTTGTAATTAAACTAATGTTCTTACGTTACGTGATGGGCTAATAACTTTTTATGTGTTTATAGTCATAAACATTGATACAATGAAGTGTTGAAATTTACACCCATAAAATATATATATAAATAAAAAAGTTGAATGCTTACCTTTAAACGCTAAGCAAACTAAAAATAATAATTAATAACCAAAAATTAATTAAGATAACAAAAAACAACAAATAATAAAATTCATATTCACCTCAATTTGAAGTGTTTTTTTATAGCTATATAATGTCTTAAAGTGAGATAAAGAAATCATAAAAACAGAAAAAAAAAAAAAAAAAAAACATTTTAGGAGTTCATTCACTTAATCTTTTAGTAATTACATACTCTAGAGACTAGAGGGACATTCACATAGGACACTTTTGATAAAATGGTGTTTCAACTAATCTAAACCTTATGGGTTCTAGTCATAAAGGTAATTCTATCCTCGATTATTCAGATGCTCTCCATCAATGTAGTTTAAAAATAATAGCAGTATATAAGTGTATGAGTTGTCGTTAACAAAAAAAAATTAAATATGGGTAATTTGATTGATTTTGATGTTGATTGAGCAGGTGGTGCATGTGGGTATGGGAATTTGTACAGTCAAGGGTACGGTACAAACACAGCAGCGTTGAGTACTGCTCTGTTCAACAACGGGTTGAGCTGTGGGTCTTGTTTTGAGATCAGGTGTGTGAATGATCACCAGTGGTGTTTGCCGGGGTCGATTAAGGTCACCGCGACCAACTTCTGCCCCCCAAACACCGCCTTACCTAACGACAACGGCGGGTGGTGTAACCCGCCGTTGCAGCACTTTGATCTATCACAACCTGTGTTTCAACACATTGCTCATTATAAAGCTGGAATTGTTCCTGTTGCTTATAGAAGGTAATACAGTGTTTTCCCTAAAATACCCTTGTTATGCAAGTGTATTTTTTGAACATTTTTGAAATATTTTTCTCACAACATGTGGGTGAGCTCGGTGGACCTGATTATCGGAGGCTAGTTTTCGATATTTATTTTTAATCCCAAAAATACCCACACTCAACAAGGGTATTTTGGGAATTTTGGAAGCAAAATTTTTTTTTTATTTTTTTATAGCAAAATGTGTATATGATACAAGTCAAGTCGGTGTGCGGCTAGGTTTGAGATTTGTTTTATGGTTTTTTTATTTTTATTTTTAAACTCAAGTTTGACTTATTAATTTTCAAGTTACAATTTAACCGGCCTATAGTTTATTAATTACTTTTATAAATATTTATGATTTATGATTTGTTATAGTATATTATTTAGTTATTTTTCGGCTTTTAATTTTTAAATTATGTTTATAAATAATTATGATTTGTTATAAGTATATTATTTAATTATTTTATCATAATTATGATTTAAATATATATTATTACAAGCCCACTATGTGAGGAGTTTTTGTTAAATATAAGCTCAAACTTAGGTTTATTTAATTTTTGCGTGATTCATGCTTTTAACGGGCTTATTTTAAAAATATTATAAATTGATTTTAAGTGGCTAACAAATAGTTATGGGTTGTTTACCCTCGAATCTTACAAGGGTATCTAAGTAATTTCACTATTTCTGTAGGGTACCTTGTGTGAGAAGGGGTGGAATTAGGTTCCAAATCAATGGACATTCCTACTTCAACTTGGTCCTAATTACAAACGTTGGTGGGGCCGGTGATGTGCATGCGGTGGCGGTCAAAGGGTCAAAGACTGGGTGGCAACAAATGTCAAGAAACTGGGGGCAAAATTGGCAATCCAACACATATTTGAACGGGCAGTCCCTATCTTTTAAAGTCACCACAAGTGATGGTAAAACGGTAGTCTCCAACAACGTTGTTCCCGCGGGCTGGTCGTTTGGGCAGACCTTCACGGGTGCCCAATTCCATTGAAATGACATTTTTACCCTTGATGGGTTTTAGGTTTTAGTGGTCACCTAGTGTTTTTACTATTGTAACTTTTTAGCAACTACAATAGGTTTTGTGATGACTAGTGGCTTAGTTTAAAAGGTCATTTTAGTCACTTTGTTTTTTAAGGTTACCCGAGTATTAAGATAGGTACCCTAGTTTGTAAGGGCAGTGGTGATTTTGACACCCGCCAGAGGAGTAATTGACGGGTTGCCCTTGGTGTGGGCTTTGGTGTTTGGTTGTGATGTTTTGTCTTTGTTTGCATTGTTTTTGGTTTTATGAGGTGTAAGTTGTAAATTTAGGGTTCTTATTAGTAATGGAAGGTGACGACAATATCATAAGTTAAGGTTGTTTGGTGTGCTATTTAATGAATGTAATGAATGTATTTTGTACTATTTTTAAGGCATGTGGTACAACTATTAATGCCTGTTTGTTTGGAATTTATTACTGTTTCAACCACACTAATGTACTAGCTACTTTTTTCTTACTTCGTCATATTTATCGAAATGAAAAGGTAATAAAGATAAAAATAAGTGTTTTTACTTTTTCTCTCATGGTGATTAACTTGTTAAAAATTTAATTAATTTCATCTCAAAGTTAATTTGACTAAAAATAGCATTTTGTATAAGCTTTCAATTCAATCTCAAACTTAATTCTCTCTAAAATTATAAATATAACGTAGTTTGTTTGTTAACTTTTATGTATTTTCGAACCCATTCATGATTTCTCATTTTGTTTTCTAATGATTTTATTCTTATTATTTAACTTAGCTAGAAACCCTTATTATAATAAAATAATAAAAAAATTTAAACTAATTAGTAATATAGATTTATAAACTAAAAAAACAAAAGGAAACAAATTTATTTATTAGTTAAAATAGAAAAACAGAAAATACAAAAAAGTATATTAATAATGTTGTATGATTTAGTAAAGAGAAAGAAGCAAGAAATACTTATTAGATGATAAATGAAAGAAAATAAATAACGGTATTTGAAAGGATTAAACCATAAATACTTGTATGATTTTTTTTTTTTGAGAAGTTAGTAACATTAATTTAATAATAATTCATTAATTGGATTTACAAAAGAGACAACCTCTCATCTTCTATTAAATTACTAAACCAAAATATCATTAAAATATTCGTATAATTTGATATGCTTTCTATAAATCCTATATAAATAGAAACATACAAAACCATCAATATTAAAAAAGTGATTCGGTTAATCAAGTCAACAGTTGAATCGAGTATCACTAGCTGAGTCACCTTAACTCAATATAAATTTTCAAACAAATTCTTGATTTCTCATTTTCTGTTATTGTAGTCTGGTATTATGTTACATTTTATATGGTTTGACGTTACTATTTCAACTTATGATTTAAAACTCGAATAAACATAAATTATTAAAAATCATTGAACAGAAAGAAAAAAGTCAAATTATCAAATCACTCGAGTCTTATAAGTTGAGTTAGCTTTGCCTGCGTTGTTAGTGCCTTGAGTTTGATTTAATATTAGCTTTAGATCTAATATACCTTTACATAAATTTCCTCAAACAACCCTAACTTTAAAAATTATTTTTATACATGTGAATAAAATTAAAAATATTTTTATTATTTAAGAAAATTATTTTTGTATATGCCTTGACATTTGTGAGAAATGGTCAACAAAATCAGTTATGCTACAAGTAAAGGTCACTTGGGAATAGTGGAATGCTTCAATCCCATAAATAAGAAGAATCTTTGACCCAAAATCTCATTTTCCAACCATATATTATAAGTATTAATAAATAGGGAAATAATATTCTTCTGTAGTTGTGACATGTAGCACTTGTCCTCTAGGTTTAGGCTACTTGGTACATACATTTAATTTAAGATTCTTTTTATTTATTATATAACATATGAAAGGTGACAAAAGAGTTATAAAACAAAATAACTACAAACTTATATACTTTTATATAATATACTTTTTGTACTTTCCCAACTAACTTTTGTTCAAAAACTATGTAGCTTTTATAGATATAGCGTTAAATATAGTTATTACATGTATATTATTTAAATTATAATAATTTGTATAGAATACGAGCTAGAATAATGTATGAACATATCACCAAGTATGTAAAAGGATAAAACCACAAATATTAAAATAAAAAAACATTCTAAGTTATTTGTAGTTTTTCTGGTAAGTTAAGTTAATGTCGTAAGTGATCAACTAGAGAATTTGCTCCAATGGTGACTATGACACACCTAGGAGACGCTTAAATGACCTCAACAACATAAATTTCTGGCGATAAAAACTTGAGGGTTGGTGCGGAACAATAAAAACATATACCACAATACCACATGACTAACATGTTTGCGAACGGGCCAATGTTGGAGCTTAACATTGTATGAGGTATATATTAACTTGTTTATTACGGTTCAAAGTAAACCCAAAACATACTTCTCATTAAAATTTTGACAAAGGCTTTAGAAAATGCCTTCAAATTTTATAAATATAACAGGAATTCGGATTAGAATTTAGATACTTAAAATGTCTTTTAACAATAAAATAACACTAAACATATAAAGCAATAAGGCCAAGCCCAACAAACATCCAGAATATGGCCTCGATTATATAGAAACTAGAAAATGGGCTACTTAATTATTGAACTTAGCTCATCGTTGAAAAAGCTGGTGACTAAAAGTCTAAAACCTTATTTAATTTTTTTACTTAATATTTTCACAATTTGTGCAAAAGAATTCATTTTCATAACTAAAAACATTAATAGTGGGTTAGGGTTTTTATTACATACTAAATGGACCAAGTGGGTTAGGGTTGACCCTCAATATATTTTTGTCTATTTTAATATTCATAATTTTTTTTTGTCAAGTTGTGAAGTTTTACCCCTTTAACCTGCAAGAGTGGAAGACAATCGAAATCCACTTGTTTTGCTTCGGTAAAAGATTTTTCAGAACACATCTCCCATCATACGAGCTCGTCTTCAGTTACCAAGGTTAAGTATTTAAGAAAGTATGATTAATGCTAATCAATTAACTAAATCACCTTAACAAGGTGAGTTCTTGAAAACAATTTCATTAAAATGCAACTTAGGCATCAGCCAAAGCTCAAGTCATATAAAATTAGTAGAATTAGAAATAAATTTTATGAACAATTATTGATACACATTACACTTACTCATCACCATTAGCACTTAATCTTGATACATTCAAGAACCTATCTTTCTCTCTTGAATTCTCTCTCTTCCTCCCCTTTTGTTCAAATGGTTTATTTTACAAAGTTATCTACAACAAAACTAGTGAAATTAAGAACCCAAAGTCATCAAAAAAAGCCATCTTGATTGATTAGCATGTCAAAGAACACCCCATTATTGAGTCTTGTTCATTGTTCATAACTATGAGGTCTCGTGGAACTTCATTGATCTTGACATGGCCGCAGGGTTTGCTCTCAAATTGGCCAATGCGCTCTTGCCATAGTCGGTTTCATCACCTTCGTATCGAAAAGCCTGAAACATGCAAGAATTTTTTTTAACTAAAGATGGTAATTCGACTAGTTTACATATGAATGGATTAATTTGGATTATGTTATATCTTGTACGCCAAAGACTCAAATGGGTGAAATAAAAGAAAATAGCTAGAAAGGAAACTTGTCCAAATAGGTATAAACTATAAAGTCAACTTAAGTATATTTTTAACTCATACAAAGACCTCTATCGTTTTATCAAAAATTCAGTTTAATATTGTAATGGTATAATTTTTTTATTACGTCACATATATACAAAATTTTAAAACAAAAGTTAAATAAACTAGTGATTAAGCAGTTGACTAATGCAAGAAGTGCTACTTTTACACTTCTCAAAAGCTAG
The DNA here is from genome assembly GCA_025506415.1 of Flaveria robusta. Taxonomy (NCBI): domain Eukaryota; kingdom Viridiplantae; phylum Streptophyta; class Magnoliopsida; order Asterales; family Asteraceae; genus Flaveria; species Flaveria robusta. Next base: position 1,580,526 of record CM046471.1, on the reverse strand, counting down.
AAACAGGGTAAAGGATACAAAAACATCAAAATCATAAACTTTTGTTAACCAAAATCAAATGACAACTGATCTAATGCCAATTAAAGTACATATTTAGTGGTTAAACATCAACTAATCTTCACAATTCACATCAAAGGAAACAGATGAATAACCAAATGACATATCAGACCTCCCTGCTTACACTTCAAAGATCATATAACTTCCCAACATAATTCAACCAAAAACCAAAATCTTGAACACTATAATTCAAACCTGAATAAACTCGATAAGTTAATCTGTTCTAAGGTTGTAATTAACAGACCAAAATCCAATCTTTATTACAAAATCTTTTGACCCACCACGAAGTTTAACCACCAGAAACCAATCAAACTGAAATTACACTAAAAACAATCAATACTTCTCTCTCAGGCATTTCAACAAACACCTACAGCTCAATATCATCACAAACACAAATCAACCCAAAATCCACAAAATAAACACATACCCACTTCTCAAATCAAACAAATCAAAAAGAGTTTTACTCAAAATCGCTAAAGGTTACCTTAGCACCCTTGAAATACTTCGGTTGTTGATCATCAGCAGCCTGTATCGTCTTCCCCAAAAGCTTGTTCGTGTGGTCTCTTCTTTCCGACATCACTGATTACTGTAAACACTTGTAGTTACAATCGATTGAGGGTTGAAGGATGAAAATTTTGATTGAATTGTTGTGGTTTTGTAGACGATTGACAGTTGGCAACTGTTTTCTCCACTTTGGGGAATTTGAGTGACATGTGGTGAATGCAACGGGGAAGATAATTCGACTGTTTTTCAGCCACAAGTTTTTGTGGTCTTCTTTGGATTGTTGTGGGTGGGTCCCACGTTCCATTTTTAAATGTGGTCTTTTGGTTTTTTTTAGTGGCTAAGATTTTATATCATTTTTTTTTCATAGAAAACTAGTGGTGTTGAATGTATAGTTGATAAATGTTTTATTATAATATTTTGGGTAGATTTTGTTCTAATATTTTTATCATGGGATAATCTTTGTTATCCTTATCTATGATAATTAATTAAGATGATGACATCTGATTAGATCGTTAGAGATTTAACTTATGATGTTTATATCCTTTTTTATGATAATCTATCCTCTCATGTTAGAAGCTTAAGGAGTTAAAAGGGCATATGAAAACAACTAAGTGATAGGAAATTTCGTATTTTTGAAAGTTTACAATTGATGTCATAGATTGACGGATAAAATAGCTGAACAAGATCTTTGTTATGTGAGTTTTAGGGTAGATATTATGAAGTTTCGTGTTGTTCGTCTGTGGCTCGTTGTAAAAGATTGGAAACAAGATCGAATAGAAGAACCATAGACGATGACACAGTTCACCATGCATCAATTGTCTAACCACAAAACATGTTTTTATTAATACCGAATTAACCTTGTTATGCATAACGAGATCACTCTTCAACAAAACCAAGTTCAAGAAAAATTAAATATCAAACAACAAAGCATAGCAACAATATGTGACAATAGTGTATGATGAAAGATAACTTTACACATTCTTAAGGAATTTAAACAAAAAACTTATGGAGAGATATCTTTATAAAATAAAATCCTACAAATTCAAATAATGTAAAATAAAATGTGTATGAAATAATTCAATGTTTTGAAAATCAGACAGTAAAACGAATCGGACGATTTATCGGTTCAATGGTTGGACCGTTGATTGGATCAAGAACCATATGACATACTATATTATTCATTAAATATTAATACACAAAATTTTAATAAATATCAACTACTTATAAACACATAATAATATTATTTATTAAAAATATATGCCGTTTTATTTACTAAAAATATTTTTCATTAAGGTAAGTCTAGCTCAACCACAAAACTACCCGAACCGGACGGATATATGAAGAACTGCCCAAGTATACGTAACCAGACTGGCTGTATTCCCGGTCCTCGATCCAATCTGGTTTTTAAAGCGTTGCGACATATAACTAAAGACTTGTAATACTTAGTAAAATCAATATATTTATATAATACATAATATTTAGTTGTTTCTAGAATCTTTCATCAGTGGGTAAAAGATTTCGGAAAAAATCTTTAAAAGTACTTCATATATTCCATTATTATATGCACCGATTTGTTTTTCGTGGCTAGGAATTTATACAACTGTTTCACGGGTTCATTCCAAGAATCTCAAAAACTAGTGGTTTAAATTTTAAAATACTCATTTCATTATCAAAATTTTTGTTGACTTGTTCTCCAAATTTTATTACGGCTTAAATCTTAAAAACTTTTATTTTCATATTTTATTCTCGTATATTTTCAGACTAACTTTAGTAAACACGTGTATTGCACAGCGTTTGAATAAATAAAATTAAAATTTATTAATAATAAAATAATGTTTTAATATAAGATATGATTGAATTTTTTTTATTATAAATAGAATAGAATATTTTGTTTTAAAAAACATTTTAAAAAATATCATTTATAAAAACTTTCTTATTATAACTCCTTATTTGTTATTATTTTATAAACTTTACTTTTTAAAAAACACCAATTTTAAATATTCCATATTTTTAAAAAAGTTTGATGTTTTAAAAATTGTTCTTATTTCATAAAAATTTATTTCTTTAGAAATAACATTAATAAAAAGATCTTTTTTTTAATTTAATAAAAATTATTTTAATATAAAAATAAATTAAATAATATTAGTAATTAATATGATTATTTAATATGAGAGAGAGGCGGGAAAAAATTGATGAGTATAAATGTGATGATATGTGTCCTCTTTGTTCACTCTTTTATTAGAATAGAAAGATAGAAAAATTATATTTTTAAAATTTTTTTAATACGGCTTAAATCCTATCCATATGTATAATTCTAAACTACCTTGAACAAATCCTATCCATATGTATGATTCTAAACTACCTAGAACAAGAAAAAGGTTCAAACTTAAAACATGCAACAACACACTCATTAATTGAAATGATAATTCTGTTGCGATGTTCATACCATCGCTGATGGCGACCCATTTCTTTTTCACATTGGCATATAGCAGCTGTATTCAGCTTTTATTCATTTCATACATTCAAATCCAATCATAAAAATATGTAACATTTGGTCATTTATATCAATCAAAGAGGAAAAAAAACAGGTTGAGGTAATTAGCCAATGCTATTCCATCTTTCATGACCATCGAGTTATTTTTAATAAATCTTTATGTCAAAAGTAACTTAAATTTAACAAATCCAAGACATGTATGATAGACTCTTCAATAAAAAAACAACAATTTTCTTGTGATGTTAATTTGAAATGAAAAGTAACATACCATCACCTATGGTGATAACATTGCTTAAGATAACAACACGTTGTTACTTTTATCTTGTGTGTTATCCGAGTAATTCCCAATAAGTTTTCTTGTCAAAAGTAGATTAAATTTGACAAATTCAATACATGTATCAGAGACTCTTCAATAATAAATGAGAATCATCTCGTGATGTTTATTTGAAATGAAAGTTACACACATTTCCCATGACGCCCTGTTTTCTTGCTTGTATCAACAACCAACAATCATGTTCAACTTATGTTCCTTTCATACATTCAAATCCAATCTAAACACATGTTACATTTAATTCTTCATGCTAACCAAAATCATCTGTTTTATGCTACGCTTGTAAAAATTATATTTATTGGGGCTCTCACGTGACACATAGGGCTTATTATTCGGACCACTACCTTTATAGTTATAGAATACGATGGAAGACAAAAAAAGAAAAATAACAAAATAAACATTAAAAAAATTGATTACCTAATCTTTTAGACTTGCGAAGCAAATGCTCAAGGTCTCGAGTGTGCAATCTGCGATATTGATAAATGATTATTGATGTTGGATTAATGAGGTGCATTGTAATTTGCGCTTTTGAGATTTTTTTTTTGAACGGTAAATGTGTGATCCTGCTTCGGAGAACAGGTGTTATCATAATCGGGCCCACCTATTCGTATCCCAGCCGAGACCGCACCCCCAACCATTTCAGGAGGAAACCCATTGCTGAGAAAACTCCCTGACTCAACTTTGAGCATTTTGCCTAGAGTGAGAGTTGAACCCATGACCTTCCAATATTTGCATATCATAGGTTTGTGAGAAACTGAGAATTAATTAAGACTAAATTACAAATTATTATCTTTATATTTTAAACAAATTATAAAACTAATGGGCTGTTTGGCAATATTTGAATGATTAAGTGCTGAACCAATAAGAGGTCTGAACCATTAAGTCCTGAACCATTAAGAGGTCTGAACCATTAAGAGCTAGTATATCGTTTAACTATTCAAAGGCAAATGTCTGACCAATTCAGATAAGAGTTCTTAACCGTTCAGCATTAGACTCTTAACCATTCAGCATTAGTAAATTGCTTCTGAACCATTTAGACATTTGCTCACGAAACAAACAGTCTGAACCATTAAGTGCTGAATAATTCAGACATCTGAACCATTAAGACTTTTGAGAAAACAATTTCACACAACGCACTTTATCTGATAACATGAAATGGTTTTTAATCTTGGGAAATTGGATTTTAATAATCCAAACTATTACCTATTGGCCGATAATAATCCATATTATTAATTTGGCCGGTAACACTCCCAACTTTCACTTTTATTACTAACAATAGTCCCGATGATATAATTTTCAATTTTTCACGTTTGATTTGAACTCGATTCCAGTCGCAATAATGATTATAAATGAAATGAAGAAACAAACAAGTTAAATTGAGCCTAAAATAAATACAAATCGAACGTAAAAAATTAAAAAGAGTTAATTTTAATTTTACTCCCTAAGGTTTGACAAAAATAACCATTTTCATCCAAAAGATTAAAAACATCAATTTACCTCCAAAAGTTTCATAAGTTGTTTAGTTTTGGTCCAAAAGTTTTATTATTTTGGATTCAAGTTGAAACAATGTTGAAACTTTTGGACTAAAATTGAAACAAATTATGAAACATTTGGAGGTAAATTGATGTTTTTAATCTTTTGGAGGAAAATGGTTATTTTTGTCAAACCTTAGGGTGCAAAAATGAACTTAACTCAATTAAAAATTATGTCACTAAGACTGTTATTGGTAACAAAAGTTTAGGTTGGGAGTGTTGATGGTCAAATTAGTAATATAAATTATCATCGGCCAATAGGTAATAGTTTGGATTATTAAAATCCAATTTGCCTTTAATCTTTATGATAACACCAATCCGTTTGAGACATTAACTAATCGTACGTTGGTTGCAAATGACGGGCAAAATTGTCTTTTTCCCCTTAACACTCACCATCTCACGCAAACTTCTTTTCCTTTAAACCTTTTGTGATTTACCCTAAACCTTCGATTGACGGCCTCTTTTTCTCTTATTTGTCCATAGTCGCATGTCATCACGTGTCTTCACTTTGCCATCGAGGGTCATCACTTACGTCATCCATGGATCGATTGTTCATTAGGGAAGTTCTTGATAAACAAGAAGTTGAAGCGCTTTAAGGTAACATCTTGATGAACTTGTTTATAATCTTGTATCCATAATCATGAACCTTTATTGCATCGATAAACCTCCTGTGTACGCTGTTATGTTCTTGTTCCACACTAAACTGCGTTTATTCATGTATCAATAATGATGAACATGGGTTGCATCAATAGACCATAGGTCCATATTCTTTTTGTTCATGTCATTTAGGAAATTACATTACTCGTTGGCTTCTATGGTTGTTTAGTACATATGTTTATAACCTTTTTTGATTGCAACATTTTTTTTGCTCTGTGCTTTTAAACAATCATATGCTCAATTTTGCAAAATTATAATCAGTTGCTTTGGTAGGCTCCTCAACTTCAGTTTTAGTGTCCTTTTGTTCATTGATTAACATTAGTAGAAAATTTAATAATTGTTTAACCAACTAAGAGATTAAAAGGTGAAATGTGATGGAGATTTTAAATGGTGAAATGTGATGGTGGAATATTAATAATTATTAAAGTGTCGCTAATGAAGATGTTTAAGAGAGGATATTATGTAAAAATCGCTTACATGTGATGATGAATTTATGGGTAAAAGGACATTTTTGTCCATCATATGTGACCCATGTGCGGTTAGTTAACGCCTCAAACAGATGAAGTTATCTTAAATATTAAAAACTATAATAAGCTTTCAGATAAAAAGCATTAAGTGAAAGTATTTTTTTCAAAAAGTGACGTTCCATTATATAACACATAAAGGTCATAATTTTTAATTTGATCATTAATTAATTAATGATTATAAAAATTGATAGCGACCTACAACGGATATGTGTTTGTTTATTTATTTATTTATTTTTGTAATTATGAGAGTTAGATGATTAGTAATAGCGTGTTTTAGCTTATTTTGATGGTGTCTGCTTAGATTTTCTACTACTTTATTGCTAAACATGCTTATTTATTAAAATTAAAATATTCTTAAATATTATACTACTTAATCGCTCAACACAAAATAACGATTGTAATAACCGCTATTCTCTACGTAACATACAGGTGACTTGTCGCTATTTACTGCTATTCGTTATTAACAACCATGCTCCTCCATCACAGCTACAGCCATCACCATCACCTGCTTGCAGGTTCTTACCATTGTCACACGTTGCTTTACCACCAATGGGTGGAGCGTACCTTGAAATCAGTAGCGGTTTGTTTTAATTGAAGTGGGTTCACATGAAGAGATAAAATCTTCTTGGGTTCTTCGTCTCAAGTTCAAAAAAATATTAACCTTATGCGCAAAGAATTTTCATAGTAGAAATTGTTTCATGACAGCCAGCGTAAACCACTCCCACTATGAATAACCTTATGCGCAAAGAATTAAGAATAAGCCTGGTTAAACAATATAAAAGTCTTTAGCCACGTTTAGAATCTAACCACTTTGTACGACCAAAAATATGATCAAATGCTGAAATACAACACCAGTGATTATCAAAAATACATCTCTACAAATTAATTCGCCACTAAATGTTAGGTCCTGCATAATTTTCCTAACATTAGAAAGAAGAGGTTTATATACACACTTCATTTTAACCATAAGGAGAATGCCACAAACAATCGACTGAGTTGAACAACCGTCGTTAGTGTTTTATAATCGGGCTTGTTGCTATCTAGTAGCCGGCTAGTGTTGGTAATGGTGGTTGTATGGTGTGGCTGTAGGGATAAGAGAGCGGTTATGCGGCGGTGGTTGTGGTTTAGGAGGTATATATAAAGAATCACTAGGGTCAATTGGTGCATGCATAAACGGATTCCACCTGTCAAATATTATTCGCCCGCCTCTACCAATCCTACCACGAAAACCACAAGAGCGTGATGACGTGGCATTTGGTTCAGAGTTAGCTGGTGGTGGTACAATACCTGCAGCTGCCAGCTTTGTAGGATCTAGAGGCTTTGTGAAAAGTAATACCGGCTCAAGTGGATCCTGTAAAAATACCAAAAGTATAAAGTAACCACGTTGCCATTGCCAAAACTGATTTGACCCTTTTGAAATCATACACGACCAGAATCGACCCGTTCATAAGTAAATGGGACACAGTGCCGGAACAGATTTGACCCATTTAAGATAGAAGACAACCTGAGTCAATCCGCTCATAAGTAAACGGTAGGTCACAGTTGTCAAATATATTTTGGCCAGTTTATAAAAATTACGACCTGAATTGACCCGTTCATAAGTAAACGGGTTCAGCCAGGCCAGTTATAAGTAAACGGGTTGCAATTGCCATCTCTTAGAATGTGTAATAAAAGAGGTTATAAAAATATTTACCAGTTTATGGAGCCAGGTAGACGGGGCAGGTGGACGTCTGAACTCTCGTTTCATTACGACTCTCAAGTCCATCAAAGAATGATTCTGTACAGCTGGACGGTTGTGTTGGATATCATCTGATTCCATAAATTCGTCCTCGCTGGAAGCCAGCTTCAACAGAAAAGATGGCAGTCCAGGTAGGGCTAAACTGTCTTCTAGAAGCGCTGTTTCGTTCTGAAAATCCAAAATAGGATTAAAAAATAAATTATTACATGTATAATTACACTCCAAAGTAAAATTTAAAAAAAAAAAAGAAAAAAAAGAAGTAATGAAAGTGTATTACTATGAGTTACCTTGTATTTCATATGGATCCTTTGAAGTGTGACTTCACTGTCAATGACCTCTCTCTTTTTCTCTTCTCTCTGTACCAGAAATACCATTTTAATACGTCAGTTGGGTAACACGCCAAAAAGATTAAAATTTTATTATCTTTATCAAATTTAACAAATAATTAACACGTTAAATTTGATTACAAATCTATATTACTACAGTCTACAACATAACCATCTAATTTGATACATAATTATTGTGATAAACGGGTTTGACCTGATTGACCTATTTAACTTGTTTCCCTTTTAGTAAAATATTCTAGAACAACCCTTTGACCCATTACAGATAATACATACCCCAATTGACCCAGTTCTATATAAGTGTGTCGAAATTGCAACCTCCATTGAAAAACTATCAAAAATAAAAATAAAAAAGTATAAGTTGAAAGAAAGATAAAAGTGATACCTTAATTAGAGCCTCAAGCAAGCTTTTTGCTTGCTCAAGGTTGCGTCTGACCTGAAAATTGTAGATTAAAAGTACAGAATAAGAACAGAGACAATAAAGCACATAAGCATAAGAAAAAAAATTGCAATGCTTACTTGACGAAGCTTTTCGAATGACTGCACGTTGTTTTCCCTTCTTTGCATCTGAAAATAAAAAATAAAAAGCCGGACTTAAAAAGGGTGTTGCTGTAACTAAGGTAAAATACAAACAAAAGGGATCAGGAACTTACTCTTCTTGTGTGAAGTCTATGAGCTTTCTCCCTTGGTCTAAATACATTGTATGGATTGGTATCATTGACTGGTGGAGGAGGCTATAATCCAAATTATTAAAATGAAAATTAGAAAATTAAAAATTTATAAGCAGATATTAAACATGATTATCTAAAGGTAAAACTAAAATAACCTACTTACCCCCTTTTCAACTTAATTTGAGAGACTTTTATTCCCAATGTACAAAATACCTTTTATTTTTGACAAAATAGTCCTATTTGGCTGTTCTATTTTTATCTTTAATTCCTCAAAAGATCAGAATGTCCCAAACACTAGAAACTTTGAGTGTTGTTATTGCAACTAAAACAGCAGAAGTACTGAAGTACATCCATATACAATCTTCTACAGCTTGTTTGTTACAGATGATTATCCAATTCTATTGATTTAATATCACATTATCTTGTTTAACCATGAGCAAATGCTAACCTGCAAACGCCGCAAAATAGGTTTTTGCCATCTTTCCCGCTGACAGGAAGAAAAGAAAAAATGTCAAGAACATGCATTATTAACTACATTAAGATAACTGAAATGGGAAATCCAAGTTTATCTTCATCTCAAGAATAACAATTTCCAAACCGCTATATTTTGATCACAATAACAAAATAGAACAATTTTCAAAATCAACACCTTTTCTTTCCAATAATTGTAGATGGACTGAAAAACTCCATATTTGATGGACAGCGCTTGAAGGGCCTATCATATAGACAAAATAAGATGTAGTCACTGATCAGCGTACCCACAATAATTAAACAAAATAAAAATTGAAGGAGTTGCATATAAAAGTGTCTAAACTGCAGCAGGAGCATAATGCTTCAATCTATAATAAAAGCAAGTAATTTCAGATACGAAAGCCATAACGCTTAAAACGGATGTGGGTTGTGATCTCTTGCAACTAAAAATGATCTTTACCTCAACAGCAGCATCAAACGTCAAAAGTACAGGTATAGGTGCGCCAAACGTAGGAGTTATAACTCCTGCTTTTTCTCTGGCCTTGTGATCTAATATCTCCAATTTAAACAAAATAGTCTCAAACCTGCCAAATTAGAACGAAAAAAGGGCTACATGTGACTTTAGAACACTTGATCTTTAGGTTTGTATATGAGCCAAACGTTCAATGTACCGTTCAGCGGAAGTGCATCTATTTAAAAAACAAATGAACATGAACAAAAAGTTCCATTCATTTAATCAAACGAACGGACATGGACGCATTTATGTTTGTTCATTCAAGTGTGTTTATATCAATTCGTTTATGTTTGTTTACATATTAAATTTATTTATTTATTTATTAGTAATACTAATTTATAACATAAACGAACACGTTCATTTTCTTAACGAACGAGCACGAACAAGAACATCCATTCGTTTAAGTTTTGTGTTCGTTTGTTTGGTTAAAGCCACACGAACAAGCCCCAGTTCATGTTCGTTCAGATTGTTTACACGCCTACTTGATTTAAGACTCAAACTCTTACATAACTTACTTTTCTGCCAGAAGAATCTTCATTTCCTTGTTGAACTGTTCAAGCCAACCTTCATCCTCATTGTCGAGATCATACTCAACAAACTCTCCAATCTCAGCTCTCACTGCAATTATCACATACTATCAATCAAGATAAACAATCAACGACAAATAAGATCATACTCAACAAACTCTCCAGTCGAGATTAACACATACTATCAATCAAGATAAACAATCAACAATTCACAGTTGCTTACAGACCTCCCCTTGCACGTAAATAAGACGTTGGTTGATTGAAAGTAGGAGAGTAATCTCTCTCATACGTATCCACAACAAGATATTCAGGAGTAGGTATTTCAGAAGCAGTTTTCTTACTAGCAACATGCTGTACCTAAACACCAAATCCAAAATAATCTAAATTGAACATCCAAACAACACGATCAATGTAGCATCAAAACGTAAGTTGAACCTGTGTATCATTATCAGCTTCTGCAACAAGCCGAAGCATCTGAGTTCTAGTAGAAGTTGGAGTATCATCATCTTCAAAATCCTTGATAGATTTCAAAATCGGTAGCTTCTTGTGTATGTCTAACGGACGAGGCCTGAACGACGGTCTACTCATATCAACAGATCATCACCAAACAAAGATCAACTGTCTTCTTCAGCAGTTTATCCGCTAACATTCACGATGCATAAAATCAAGGAACCGAAATGCATTGAAAGGATTGGGAGATCAATGAATTAGCAGAAGTTAACGAAAGTTCGATTTTGCCCTAATTTTAAACGAGTGTATCGTCACAAAACTGACCTAAAGTAAGGGGAGAGTGATGATTGTAAGTAGGATGATATAGATACCGATGAGTTTGAATCCGGTGATACGAGTGGTGGTATACGGTGGCGGGTGGTGGTTGTATGGCTCGTATCGGTGATCGTCGACCGTCGTCGTGGTCTTTTGGTTCAACTCCTTCCCCTTGACCGTGGGGATTGAACGATTGACCCGACTTGGGTGGAATCGGGCCGGAACTTTTATCATATTGGCCCGGATCCGAATGTGCCAACTTGAACCGTGATCAGGTGGATTTACGAATTACCATATTCATCTGAATTAGCGGGTAATTACTCGTGCTCCGCAGCGGGTTAAAGTTGAATAAATATTATATGAAAACATAGATAAGGATAAATACGTTACAATTTAGATTTTATAAGTATAATTTACACTTATTATTATAAAGGAAACTAAACTCAATTGTTGATAAAATTATATTGATAGTAACAACTTTTACTCTTTTGATATGTTTACTGTCCAAGTCTAAAAATACAAAACAACAAAAAAAAAAATGACAACAATAAAATTTTAATAAAAAAAAAATGGAAGTGAAAATCACATGAAAAGTGATGTGTGATTGTGGTACTATTTATTGTCTTAAAACACACTTCTCATGCACTGGTTCTCCTTTGATGGTAAACCGTCTATTAACTCCGCGGATTTTAACGGATGATAAACAACTACGTGTCCATGATCCCCATAATGCCGGAAACCACATTCGCTCCATCATCGGGTCAAAGATAATGCCAATTAACCATGTTATTTGGGGCTTCTGTATTACGTGGATCATGGATTCATAGTTGATTACCATTAACTAGTAAAAGATAGATCACAATCTCATCTTGTAATATTTAACCACTAACATTATAGTTATGTAGCACATGTTAACTGTCAAGATGTAAATTTTACCACGACAAGCACGTAACAAAGAGAATCTGAAAATCGGCGATGATATAGGGGACAAAATTAAAACTCTAAAATTTCCAACAAGAAACAGAAGAAAGGCATAGCGACGAAGCCGGTCACATTACACGACCAGACCACACCACACACACGAAACCTTCAAATTCATCTAAAATCGACGAATCCCCATTTCGATCAACCAAAATTGCCTGAATAACCGTCGGTTTTCCCTCCGATCAGACCAGGAGATCGAGAGAGACGGCAATACTCCGTCGCCGGTCACCTCTCTCTCATCTCCAAATCAACCGGAAGAACACACGCTACTGTCGTCACAAAACTCCTCGTTTCTCAATTCGTCATCTGGTCGTCATCGTATGGTTCAGAAATCAGATATCAGAAACAGTTCTTTTGGATGCGAAGATTGAATGCTCGTGTGGCAGCATCGGAAGCGGAAGCAGTCGATCGATTTGGTACTGATAAATCGAAGAAGAAGAAGAAGGAGATGGATAACTCGATGAAGCTTAAGTTTCGTCAGAATCAATCGGTTCAATCGATTCGATCCGCGAATCTGTTCTCTAGGAATCAGAAGCAACAATCTCATTTCACGAAATTGAATGTTGTTGTGATCGGATTCGTGGCGGTGGTTTTTGTATCGTCGTGTTGTTTGTATCTTAATTCGTGTAATCCGGTGGAGAAACGGTATCGGATTGTGATAGATGGAGGGAGCACGGGGAGTCGGATTCATGTGTTTGAGTATTCGATTGTAAATGGAGGTCCTGTTTTTTATTTTAGTGGTATGAATGGGTTGAATTCGATGAGAGTTAGCCCAGGGTTATCGGCATTTGCCAATGATTCGATTGGTGCTGGTGAATCTGTGTTGGAGCTTTTGGAGTTTGCAAGGAAGAGGATACCGAAGGAGAATTGGGGGGAAACAGAGGTCAGATTAATGGCTACTGCTGGATTAAGGATGCTAGATTTGAGTGTGCAGGAGAGGATTCTAGAGGCTTGCAGGGAGGTTTTTAGGACTTCTGGATTCGCTTTTCGTGATGATTGGGCTTCGGTTATTTCAGGTGTGTGGAAAATTATATGCTGGATTTATGATTCTTGTTTGAATTTTGTGAATTTGTTTGTGTTCTACTTGTTTTTGGAGATGGAATTAGGGGTATGAGACTGTTAATGTGAGGTTTTGTTTATTTCTTTCAGGTATACTTGAGTGATTAATGATTATTGTTTTGTTTATGAAACTATATGACTATAATCTTTAACTTTGTTGATTCTTTGTTCTTGGAGGCAAATTATTAATATATTTAGGTCAGACAAGTGCATGGACATTACTCTTATGAGATACACTTAGGTGAGAAAGCTAAGGAACTAGAAAACAGGCTTTAAGTCATGGCACAATGGATTATGATATGTTGAGATGTGGAAGCCTTGGAGTTAGGGAAGCCGACGCTAATTTAAACCCAACGACGCCAGTTTAGACAACTTATTATATTCTCTTTTTTGTCAACCCTAATCTTGTTATTATATATAGATGATAGGTCTATTGTAACTTCTCATCACGAGAATTGAGATCATAACAATAAAATTTCTGGTTGTGGCCCATGGATGTAGGTCACAATGAGCAAACCACGTAAATCCTTGGGTCTCGTGTTCTTTTACTTTTTCTGCAGTTGATTGTGTGTGTTTGTTTGCAATATCCGAATCCCTGACATGATAAGCTCAGGAAATGATGTGGTTAAGGTCAAACTTTGGGATAGAATCATTTTGGTAATGTAGCTGTGGTGGTTATCAGTGTCTCATTGCATATGCTGTTTAAGTACACTCAAACGAGATTGTCGATAAGCATTTTAAGCTATTAATGAGAATCTTGTTATGGGAGGTATTTCTTGCAAGGTTTTGAATCGAAATCATAAGTTATGGATGTTGTTAGAGGGATAAATAATTAATCATGGAGAATAAGTCTTATGTAATGACCTATGATTTTCTATTATTGTAGACTCAAAGGAGGCATGTTGCTGTTGTTTGTTGTTTGTTATTGTTATGAGTTCATTTTAATTGCAGCTCGTTTTTTTGTTTAATAAACTGCTTTTTGAAAAGTATTTGCAGGTCTAGAAGGGTCTTTCCTTTAATTTATATTTTAAGAAATCTAGCAACGTGATGAAAATATGATTACACTCAAGTGCTCAACTGTATGACCAGACTCTACAACTCAATGTAATAAAAGACTTTTTTTTTCTTTCTTCGTTTAGGGTCTGATGAGGGAGTATATGCATGGATTGTGGCTAATTATGCTCTTGGAACTCTTGGAGGTGATCCGCAAGAAACAACAGGGATTATTGAACTTGGTGGTGCTTCTGCTCAGGTTTTTATTCTTCATTCTGTCTATAATTGTAATCATACTTTATTTCGATTGTGATTATTGTTCATAAAAAATAAGTTTAGATGATGTAATTATTGCAGTAGAACATAAAGAATATTTGTTGGTTTTTGTGCGATTAAGCCTTTTCATCCACAAATGTATTGCAATTGCATGAGTTACTTATGTAATTATCAGTAAGAATCATTGCATCTTAAACTTTCAGGTTACCTTTTTCTCAAGTGAGCAGATACCCCCTGAATTTTCACAAACCGTAAAGTTTGGAAATGTCAGTTATAGTCTTTACAGCCACAGCTTGCTTGAGTTTGGTCAGGTAAAATCCCAAAAATACAAAACATAACTCTATATATAGATTAGTTGACTTTACTTAATTACTTCTCATGACTGTGAAAGTGTGAACAACCCCATCAATAGCCCTTTTGATAAGTGTATACAATTCAATGATTCATTTTTCTGGTCATTGACACTTGATTTTGTTACCTTTAGTCATAATTATTAATTTCTATTACCTAATGAAGTTTTTTGATGGAATGTTATCAATCATCCGACGAAGTTATGTATAATACAAGGACATTTTTTACCTATAACTGTTAAACAAGCAAATAAAATGTTGTCACACTTGACACTTCATATACCATGGACATACTTTAAAATGTTTGGTGGATTATAACATGCCTTTTTTTGCAGAATGTTGCATTTGACTTGGTTCGTGGGTCACACTTGGCAAAAGTTCCAAATGTAGGTAGGTACTTATGCTCTTTGGCTCAATGTTAGGGCCCTTTTGATTTGCACCGGTCAGCCGGTCAGCGTGTTTGATAGTGACGATGTTGTGGTCTGACCGGGTCCGAGGTTCTGACCCAGACCTTAAATTCCATGATTCTGACCAAGAAAAGGGGCAGCCCCTCCCTTCGCCAACCCTCCGCAATCGGCCTCCCCTCCGCCAAACCCTCTGCAATCGGCCTCCCTCCGAGATGTTCCACCCGTCAGCGACTCCCTCCGCGAACCACCATCTCTCCGGTGGTCTCCCCACCGCGAACCCCCACCACGCGAGTCGCGACCCCCCACCGGCGGTCTCTTCCCCTGCCCTCCGCGACCCCCTCCGCCAACCGTCGTGCCTCCGGCGCAATCGCAATGGAGGTTTCAGTGGCACTTGGGTTGCTGGTTTCGGAAGTGAAGAAGGTGGGGAGATCAAACAGGAGGATATACCCAATGTGACCACCGGTGGCGATACAGTTATTTTTATATCCAGTAATAAGTAAATTTTTAATTTTAAGGTTACCTATTAATCCTGATGCATCAAACTCGTCAGAACTAAGGGGCAATATGGTTATTTTTATCGTTCAGCAAAGTCAGTCAGATATTGAATCAAACAGCCAAGTTTCAGTCAGATGCAGACTCAGTCAGAACCAACCGGGTTAGCTTCTGACTCAGTCAGATCTTACTGAGTCAGCGGTAATCAAACAGCCCCTTAGTCTGCATCCATGTCTAATACGTATTAAAAACACAATAGGAGGATATAAAAGATTTCATATTCATCTGAACAGTTCTCTGAAACAATTCTTCCTCTCCGAATGTGACATGCTTAATTCTAGGTTGTATTCAGCGTCCTCTCGTTACGTTCTGTTATAAATGTTCACTATTGGAAATTCCTACCCGCATATAAATGATTAATGCATTGTTTATGATTACAGAAACAATATTATTGCAATAATAATAATCTGAACCTTTAAAATAACTGATCTAGATATTTAGAAGGTTCTATGCATTAAAAATAAACTTTCAGCCAATCTGACCTTTTTCCGTTAACCCTTCTAGCTAATTTTCATTTGGCATGTTTGAGATGAAACACAACCCAAATCGACCCATGAGTAAGTAAGTGATCAAAGTTGTCACCTTCGGTTAACTTATTTCAGTTTTGGTTGCTACAGAAAAGTTTGGTAGCAACGAACCCATGGATCCATGTTCCCCAAAAGGATACAAACACAATTTAATAGTAGAGAATCTCACTCCTAGTTCTATAGTAGAGGGAAACAAGCAATTACCTATTCTACAAGCAAGTGGCAACTTCTCTGAATGCAGATCTGCTTCCTTAACTTTGTTGCAGAAAGGCAAAGGTGAACGTTTTAAAAAGAAATTATGATTCCATTAACATTTTCTTTCTTTTTGTTATATTTGCTCTCTCTCTTATTTGCTTGTTTTTTTATTTCAAAAATAGAGGAGTATGCCTATGATCAATGCTACATTGGGTCAA
Source organism: Flaveria robusta (assembly GCA_025506415.1). Taxonomy (NCBI): domain Eukaryota; kingdom Viridiplantae; phylum Streptophyta; class Magnoliopsida; order Asterales; family Asteraceae; genus Flaveria; species Flaveria robusta. The sequence goes on along the minus strand of CM046471.1, from coordinate 1,563,833 downwards.
CATTTATACCCAAACTTCAAGGAAAATTTTTGGCAACTGAGAATTTCTTCCATACGTCTAAGGTTATTATACTTTTTCTCTATATATCTATGTGGCAGAAGATGGGTGGGCTGGATACTGGGTCATAACAGGGTCTGCTCAAATTGGATCAGATTGATCAAGAAAACACTTTTGGGTCCATTTCTTTTAATTTGTTAGGGTAAATGTCACAGAAACCCTATGAACTTTTGCTGAGTTCGCATGTAAGTCCATGGACTTCATTTTCGATGATTCATTCCCATACTTTATAAAAACTCAACAAAAAGGTCCTTTTGTGAGTTGTTAAACTCTACAAAAGACCTTAAATTTTATAACTTAAGATCATTTAATCATGCAAAAATAAACTTAAGGGACTTACTTGCAAATACATTAATATTTCATTGGTGTTTTTATGACATTTTCCTATTTTTTATTAAATAGTTAATGGGCGAAATATGGTTACAAAAAGTCAAAAACAAATAATATTATAATAAGAAACAAACAATTCATCTTTGTTTAAAACAAATTAGGATGTTGTTTGCATTAAAGATACACCGCATGTGACTTTCAGTTTTTGCTCAATTGAGTGATTGATCAGTTCCATTTTTCAGCCAGAATTTTCATTTGTTTTATGTTGGTTTAAATTGGAAATAACCCAAATCAACCCGTTCTAATTGAGAATTTGCTTTCAAGTTTCTTGATCATTGTGTTGTCTCTTGTTTGTCCATATGTTTTCTTGTAGTTCTTTGGGTTGTCACCAAAAACATTTCTTTCTGAGCTGACTGTGGCTGGAAAACGTTTCTGTGAAGAAGATTGGTCAAAATTAAAGTCAAAATACCCAAAACTTAACGATGAAGATTTGCATCGTTACTGCTTTTCTTCAGCATATATTGTTGCTTTACTTCATGACAGCCTCGGAATTGCTTTTGATGATAAAAGGTACTTTCCTAACCACCCTTGTATATAAACCGAATGTGGCAATTTGAACCTGTTTACTTGTGAATGAGTCCTTCAGGGTTATGTTATAGCCCTAACGGGTCAAAGGGGTAAAATTAGAGTTTAGCTAAAAAGGAAACCTGTCAAACAGATGAAGGTTGCACTTCTAGGGACAAAAAGTAGTTAAAAGGAAACGGTAGACATCACCCAAACTGTGTTTTTAATGCATTAAACCTCCTAAGTCATATTTTTAAATTTTGATTACTTTTGGAATTATGCACTCATATTTGTCGCACCGATTGTTTATAAAATTATCATACAAACAACACTTCATGTCAAGCCAAAAGAATTTAGAGGGGGAACTGAAATGCTTCCTATAATACAACATTTATCCTAAACTTCTAATTTCTTTTATTAATTGAAAATGATTATAGTCACCAAAAAGACATCCTGGTGGTAAGTGGTACCGCCCAACCAAAACGTCAGCCTCATGGGTTCTAGTCATGCAGGGTGCAAGTTGTGATTTTATCCTAGAAAATTGTAGGTCTTACTTTAAAATGATTTCTTTTTCATTTATAAAATAAATATGATTCATTTATATCATTTCAATTATAATCTAATTACCTGAATAAAATGATTTCTTTTTCCACTTTTCTCACCCATATCCTTTTATAAGTTAAATTCTTTTTGTTTTACATGCTCGACCCGTCAAAGATAAAAACAAAACCCAAATCAATTCATTCATAAGCAAGCAAGTCAAAAATCAAAATTGTCATCTCTAAAGTTACATCAAACTTCCTTTTTGTGAGATCATTACCATCACAATAACCGTTTAAACTCTTCCATTTGGTTACGCATTAAACAGGATCAGTTATGCTAATCAAGTAAATAACATTCCACTCGATTGGGCGTTCGGAGCCTTCATTTTTCAGATCACACGTGACCTAAACATCAAGCAATTATACACGCCAAAATCTACACTCAATGCAGACTCTCCAATATTAAGCGGGTTAGTTTTTGTCATCTTTTTGTTATTTGCAGTATATTGTATATCTAAATGGAGGAAACCCAATGTAAAGACGATATACGATCTAGAAAAAGGAAAATATATATTTACACGAGTCGGTAGACACTCATAGGTTCTGTTTGGTTGGATGGAACGGAAAGGAAAGAAATGGAATGAAACGATAAAGGAACAGAATGAAATGATATAGGAATCGCGTTACAACTTATCTGGCTTCATGAGTTTCCATATGACGAGTTAGATGTTACAAATGATACCAAGGAGACGGGTTTGCTGATGCCATAGTAGTCGTGATCTCGGGTTCATCATACGCAGCGGGAAACCGATGTAATTTAGCATTTTTATTGTTGATTTTTTGCTAGATTTGTAAAGATGGTGCTTAATGTGTTTCTGCTGTACACGTACATAGAATCATGAAAAGCATTTTGTTTTCGTTTATAACATCCATCAAATGTCATGTCTTTTGACCATCATCATGAGTGTCTATTGATCATCATGATCATCGTGGCAGGTGTATGGTCCTATGTGTGTAATCGTGTAACGATTACATTCGTTGTCTATTTTTGTTTTCCTTATGTTCTGCACGTTATTAGCGTTTGTTATTTCTAGTAGTTTGTCATCCATATGCACCCCAAATGCTAACAAATGACACCTCTTAGCTACACCGATTGTTTGTTGTCCGGTCGTACGCTAACCATAATCACTAGAAAGTTATCAAGTAAAGAAAAGAAACCACAACGGGCAAAGGAAAAATGCTTATGATCATGGAGGTTGAAGACGGTGAAGACAATGCACTTGAAACACATCCTTGAAATCAAGGATGTCTAACGGGAGTGTATGGTCACAGTAGTATTAGAGGTTAAGTTGTCATTTGTTAATTGTTATTTTTTATATTTTTCTTATGTTGTGCCTGTTGTTACGGACTGATATATCATGTAGGTTGTAATGCGTGTATATTGAGTTATTAGAAAGCTAGGGTTATTTAGTATCTGATGTTTGTAGTGTTTTCTATTAGAGATATGCATGAATGGTAATAGATATGCATGACTAGCATTAAAGATATACATGTATGTCTAATATGATTCATAGGAGATTATGTATATCTACAATATTCTAGTATATATAGGGCCCTTGTAATCCTCATATCAATAACAGAGAGAGATTGTATGATATCATAAATACGTTTATGGTATCAGAGCCATAAACAAATACAAAAAAACATGGCTGCCGAAATTGATTCTTCAACCGAATCCTCACCCCCCAATAATGCTGAAACAAAACAATCTCCTCTACATCCCGTATATACAGTAGCAAACATCCAGAATAAAGTTCGAGTTCTCGACAGCACCAAAGTCACCTACTCCTCTTGGGTGAAGCTTTTTAAACTTCACGCCAAAGGATACAAGGTTCTTGATCATATCGACGGCACCGCACCACCATCACCAACGGACCCTACGTACTCGTCTTGGGTTGAGATCGACGCCATTGTTCTACAATGGATATACGGTACCTTGTCAGATGACATCCTTACCCGAGTTCTTGAGACGGACACAACAGCCCGGGATGCTTGGAAAAAGATTCAAGGTATTTTCCTAAATAACAAAGGCTCTCGAGCCGCCGCCCTTGAGCATGAATTTACTAATCTTACCTTGCGTGGATGCGCCTCCATGGACGAGTATTGCCAAAAGCTCAAAGACATTGCCGAACAATTGAACGATGTTGGTTACCCGGTTCCGGAAGGCCGCCTAGTATTGCAACTCGTTCGAGGTCTCCCCCAAGAGGTCTCCCTGCCTTTACCCAACCCAACCCACCACATGGCAGCCACCTTCCCCTTGGACCTCTAAACCACCTACCCAAACCTACAATCCACCTCAACCGTCGGCCAACATTGTTCAACCACACGGATCGGTGGCTTCGGTGAGCTCTCAATTTGATGCCCTTAGTTTCATGGATATTGGCCAAGCAGTCCAAGATACTCGACTTACTCCTCCTGATCCCACATGGTACATGGACACCGGCGCCTCCAACCATATCGCTGCACACCCCGGTATGCTTTCTTCACCATTGTTATCATCTAATACGAGTAATATATTTGTTGGCAATGGCAATCAGTTACCAATTCATGGCTCGGGTACAGCTTTCCACACCCTTCCAAATAAAACCTACCACCTCAAAAATACCTTACTCGCCCCGACCATCATTAAGAATCTAATTTATGTTCGTAAATTTACCCGTGATAATAATGTCTCAATCGAGTTTGACCCGTTTGGTTTTTCTTTGAAGGAACTCAAGACTGGAGCGCTCCTTTCCCGCCATAATAGTTCTGGAGACCTTTATCCCTTCTCCAAGCCCACCTATCCACCAGTGGCATGCATCACTACCTCGCAAACTTGGCACACGCCTCGGCCACCCCGGCTCAAATATTTTAGATTTTTTGTCTAGTCGTCAGTTCATTACTTGTAATAAAACAAATATATCTCCGATTTGTCATTCTTGTCAAGTTTCGAATAGTAAAAGATTACCTTTTTCTGATTCATTGTCTTGCACTTTTTCACCCTTTGATATCATCCATTGTGACTTATGAACCTCCCCAATTTCAAGCAAATCAGGCTACAAATATTATATGGTTCTTATTGATAACTACACTCAATATGTTTGGGTATATCCTCTTAAATTCAAATCTGACACGTTCCCCACTTTTGCTAAATTTCATAAATTAATCTTTACTCAATTTAATAAACCCATCAAAGCTTTTCAATGCGATTTAAGGGGGAATTCGACAATAATGACTTCAAAACCTTTGCCCAAAACAATGGCCTAGTTTTTCGCTTTGCTTGCCCTCAAACCTCCTCTCAAAATGGTAAAGCTGAACGAATGATCCGTCGCTTAAACGATATCATTCGGGTTTTACTTCTACAAGCACAGTTACCTTCCTCTTTTTGGGTGGAAGCATTACACATGGCCGCCTATCTCCACAACATCCTCGCCTCAACTTCTACACCCCCACATTCGCATTATACCTTTGCCATCCTACCTACGACCACTTACGCACATTTGGTTGTGCTTGCTACCCTAATCTATCAGCCACCTCACCTCACAAACTTCACCCTCGATCCACAAGATGTATCTTTCTAGGCTACCCCACTCACTTCCGCGGCTATAGGTGTTACGACCCTATATCCGGTAAAGTCATCCTTTCACGCCATGTCATCTTTGATGAACATGTGTTTCCCTATGCCGACTGCTCTAATCCACCATCACCCGATGCAACCTTTGACGACCCCCTTATAATTCCCCATGTACAAGTCGGGGACCCACCTACACACCATCAACCACCACAACCCACCCCGACCTCCAACTCTCCCCCTCCCAGATCCGTACCCACCCCCCCTCCACCACCACACTCGACTACCAACACCCATTCCATGACTACACGGTTACAACATGGAATTACCAAACCCATCACTCGTCTAAACCTACATGTTACCAATCAATCACAAATATCCCCAGTACCGACATCCTACCTTAAAGCTTTACTTGACCCTAATTGGAAACTTGCCATGCAAAATGAATATAATGCTCTAATAGATAATAACACGTGGGAACTCGTACCGCGCCCACCTAACCACCCGGTTATTCGATGCATGTGGTTATTTAGATACAAGTTCAAAGCCGATGGCTCTCTCGACAGATATAAAGCTCGCCTGGTGGTTAATGGTAGGTCTCAAACAGTTGGAGTGGACTGCCATGAGACTTTCAGTCCGGTCCTGCGACTATACGTACGGTTTTATCTTTGGCGGTGTCCTGGTCTTGGCCTATACATCAACTTGATGTTAAGAACGCTTTCCTACATGGGAATTTGAATGAGACGGTTTTTATGAACCAACCACCCGGCTTTATTGATAACACTTATCCGGATCATGTGTGTCGCCTGAAGCGTTCTTTATACGGCCTTAAACAAGTCCCACGAGCATGGTATACACGCTTCCATAATTTTATGGTTTCTCATGGGTTTAAAAGTAGCATCAGCGATACCTCCCTATTTGTATACCGCAATGGCGCGCACACAGCATATCTTCTACTCTATGTAGATGACATTATTTTGACAGCCTTCGATTCCGGGTTTCTTCGGTCCATCATTACCATGCTATCCCGAGAATTTGCAATGACCGACATGGGCGAATTACACCACTTTTTAGGTATCACGGTCGCACGAGAGAAAACAGGGCTATTTCTACATCAATCTCAGTTTGCAAAAGATATCGTACAACGTGCTTCCATGTCCACATGCAAACCCACCACCACACCCGTCGATACCTCGCCCAAACTAAGTGCCACCGATGGACCACTATTACCCGATGGCACATTATATTGTAGCTTGGCCGGTGCTCTTCAGTATCTCACCTTTACTAGACCGGACATTTCCTACGCAGTACAACAGGTGTGCTTATTTATGCATGCACCACGCGAACCACATATGCAGTTCCTCAAACGCATTCTACGTTACATACAAGGAACCTTACACCATACAAGGAACCTTACACTTTGGCCTACACATTACTCCAACTACCTCACACTCCCTTACTGCGTATTCCGATGTAGATTGGGGGGGCTGCCCCGATTCCCGTCGGTCCACGTCTGGCTATTGTGTATATATGGGAGATAATCTATTGTCATGGTCCTCCAAACGCCAGCACACGGTCTCCTGATCCAGTGCTGAAGCCGAGTATCGGGCTGTAGCTAACACGGTGGCTGAGATTAGTTGGCTTCGTAACCTGCTACTAGAGTTGCATGTTCCTTTACAAGCCGCCACGGTGGTGATTGTGACAACGTCTCTGCTGTCTACTTATCAGATAATCCGGTTCAACATCAACGTACAAAGCATGTGGAAATTGATATCCACTTTGTCCGGGAAAAGGTTCGTATCGGACATGTTCGAGTTCTTCATGTGCCGTCCGAGTATCAATATGCAGATATTTTTACTAAGGGCCTACCTAAACATCTATTCTATAGTTTTCGATCCAGTTTAAGCGTTCGTCCTTCTACCGCTCAAACAGCGGGGGTATATTAGAGATATGCATGAATGGTTATAGATATGCATGACTAGCATTAAAGATATACATGTATGTCTAATATGATTCATAGGAGATTATGTATATCTACAATATTCTAGTATATATAGGGCCCTTGTAATCCTCATATCAATAACAAAGAGAGATTGTATGATATCATAAATACGTTTATTTTCTTTATGCAAATAAATTGAGTTTTCATCTCGTGTCTCTTTCTTTGCAATAAGTTAAGGTGACAAATTGAAACAAAGGGAACAAATCGTTGATTTACTCGTTTAGTTAAGTGTAACTATTACAAAACCTTTGACGCCTTATGAATATCTATATATTCTAATAAAGCAAGCTTTCTAAAGCCACATGTCATTCTCTTAACCTATCTTTTTGTCACTTGTCATTCTTCTAGACATTATCATCTCATTTTTCCCTCCAAAAGGATTATAGTAATTTCAACATTAAAACTAATTTCTCTCTTTTATTAAAGATCAATTTTATTAATTGCAATATTTCTCTCTCTCATCTAAATTTTTTAAAATCAATGTATATTTTTTAAATTAGATTTTATTAAGAAAATAAAAAATCACAATTAAAATAGAACTAATAATAAATTTTTTTATATAATATGAAATTTTCAAAAACACTAAACCTTTTTAAAACAAAATATTTTAAATCCGTCTTTTTAAAAAAAATATAAAAAATGTGAACTTTTCTAAAAACAATCTTATTAAAACAAGCAGAATAATTACAAACTAGAGTTTTTAATAAACAAGATTTTTATAAAAATAAATTTTTTTATAAAATAATCTTAATACGAATGTTTAAAAATTAAACTTTTTAGATAAGAGAGTTAAAAAAAATAATATAATTGTTTTATTTTCTTGAACTATTACGTATATAAAATTCATATCTTATATTAAAATATCGTACTGTAAATGTTTGTGTTTAAAACTAACTATAATCCGTTTAATAAATGGGTTTCTAGCCTATCTATCTATATATATGTCTGTCTGTTTGTCTATCAATATATATATAATAAGAAAAAAATAAGATAATACGTGACGCAATTGTAAGCCTCATCATACTAACTTTCTCATTTCTTTCTATTATTAAAACTAATATTGAATACTAATAATATTACTCATACAATTTTTAATTTAAAAAATATATAATTTAATAAATTGAAAATCTATTTATTTTAAATTAAAAACACACTTTTTAAAAACAAAAAATCAACGAACTTTAAAAAAATATCAATTTACTTAAAACAAAATATTTACAAACCATAATCTATAAATCTATAATCCATAAATCTATAAATCTATAGCACCTAATAAAACAAGTTCTCTTATCCTATTTTTTTGCCACATGTTATTCTTCTAGATATCCACACATCAATTTTTCCTCTAAAAGGATATTATAGCAGTTTAAAAACTCATATAAATTTCTCTCTCTTATTAAAAATAAATATTATTAATTGATATATTTCTCTCTCTTATTTAAATTTTTTTAAAATCAAACTATTTTTTTAAATAGATTTTATTAAAGAAATTAGAAATCAAATCTTTTAATTAAAATCTAAATAATAATAAAAATAAAATTTTATATAATATGAAATTTTGTAAAACACTAAACATTTTTAAATAATATATTTTAAATCATTTTGTTTTTAAAAAGTATTATAAACTAGTGAAATTTGTTAAGAACTGTCTTATTAAAACAACCAAAATCATTACAAACAAGTATTTTAAAAAAAATATTTTTATAAAAAAATATTTATAAAAAAAAATTTAAACGAATGTTTAAAAATAAAACTATTTAGATAAGAGAGTTAAAAATAGTATAATTGTTTTATTTCTTGAACTATTACGTATATAACTTGAATTATATTTTATATTAAAATATTATATTGTAACTTTTTGTGTTTATGATTAACTATAATATGTTTAATTAATGATTTTTAGACTATTCATCTATCTATAAAAAAAAACTAAAAGAAGCGTGAAACAATTGTAAGACTTATTATACTTACTTTCTTATTTCTCTATATTGTTAATAATAATATTGAATACTAATAATATTACTCGTAGCATATTCAAATTAAAAATGTGTAATTTAATAAATTAAAAACCTATTTTTTATTAAAAACACACTTTTTAAAAACAAAAATTTTATAAAATACAAAATATAATGAACTTTTTTTTTATCATTTTTCCTAAAAAAGAATATTTAGAAATCATAAATTTTGATAAAACAAAAGTTTAAGAAAAATACATAATTGTTTATTTACTTAAAGTAGCTATTTGTACACAACTATAATCATATTTTATCTTCAAGCATGATTTTATAATGCATAAATTTTTAGTACTAATTATTTGATATTTTATTTAGTCAATCTGTGTAATACATGAGGACTAACCTAGTAAATAATAATAAAAGAAGGTTTTTAAGTGACACATGTTACAATTATAGACATCTTAAATTTTAGTTTCCCTCCTCTCTCTCATAGCAAATAATTACCATAATTACAAATGATATTATTTAATTATTTTTCAAGAAAAAAATATTTTATGTTATGAAAAAGATATATCTATACATGTTACTTTTAAGGAACTTTTCTTAAAATAAGATATTTTTAAAAACATTAAACTTTTTTAATACAAAATTAACTAATATAAATTTTTTATAAAATAAAAATAATTCAAATTCAAATTTATAATAAGGAAATTTTAAAGATGATATTTTTTAAAACGGTTTGTTTTAACCCAAAATGTTTAAAAAATAATTTTTTTTAGAAAAAAAATTATACATCTATACATACTAATAGAAAAGGTTTTTAAGTAACACGTGACACAGTTATAGACATTTTAAATTTTAGTTCCCCGTCTCTCTCTCATAGTAAATAATTACTATAATTACAAATGGTATTATTTAATTATTTTTCAAGCTAAAAATATTTTATGATAAATTATGAAAGAGATATATCTATAAATGTTATTTTTAAGGAACTTTTCTTAAAATAAGATAAATTTTTTATAAAATGAAAATAATTAAAATTCAAATTTATAATAAGGAAATTTTAAAGATAATATTTTCTATAACGGTTTGTTTAACAGAAAATGTTCAAAAAAAATAATTTTTTTGAAAAAAAATAAAAAATAAAAGCTAAAGTTTAGATTTTAGAAGATGATATCATTATTTTATAACTTGAAATTATTACTAATAAGTAATTTCAATCATATGTTATTTCAAAAATCATTTTATAATTCATAAGTTTTCATTACTAACTATTTAATATATTACTTATTTAACCCGTGTAGTACACGGGATAATAAACTAGTATTTTTATAAAACAAAAGTTTAAGAAAAATATATTATTGTTTATTTACTTAAAGTAGCTATTTGTAAGTAATTATAATCATATTTTATCTTTAAGCATAGTTTTATAATTTATAAAATTTTTTACTAATTATTTAATAATTTATATATTTAACCCGTGTAATACACGGGGTACTAACCTAGTATGTGTATATTTTAGAGTTTATTTTTATGTTTTTTTACTGACAAATAGATACTTTTTACTGTACTTTTAAAATCATTAAACATGTGCCCTATTAAATTTAAACTTGCAATCCTTGGTTGGAAAATACATCATTTTATCACCAAGATATCATTATAGAAACAAAGTTTATTTATGCGTAACTAAATTTCTTAATTTATGAAATGTAACGGAGAACCATAGGTGTTTATTCATAAGTTTGAAAACTTGATCATGTAAAATAAGGGTTTTTTCTTAATAGTTTTAAAACTTAATAAATCTTAAAATGTGTATGTTCTTGAATATAAAGTCTTTGATACATGTTGAGTTTTTATAAATGCAACTATATATATGAGGTTCGTTTGATACACAAATGAGCGAGAATTTAAACTAAAACACATGTATGTAGTGCTTATATATACAATGAGAGTTACCAAAAAGTATAATAAATGGTTACATAATCGTCTTGTGTGTTACAATCATAATATAAAAATATAATCACAAATGATATTTACATTTCTCTATTTAAATTTGATTGTATAGCTATAGAACGTATTAGCGTTTTTTTTATTGGCTAAATATACTTTTCAGGTACTGATTTTATCCCGTTATGAGAAAAATATTACTTTTAATGAGAAAATGACCCACCTAATGTGTGGAGAGGGGGTAGATTTATCAATAGGCGTTTTATATTTTATGGTGAAAGATGTTTTGACATTGATGAAGAGACCAGGTCCTTAACTACATAAACATGGACACTTTGAGGAATCAGTCTGTCCATTTACATGATTTATTTTCTAAAATCAATTATGTTAGGTAAACATTTTAATAATAATTTTAATTTTAAGAGTTGTTAAGGGAGAGTATTGTATCATATATTCTACAACTTTGGAATTTACTTTTCAATTTGTATAATGATAAAAATGTGGATATCGCTAATCAATGTTATTTGTTAAATTATTATTTTGACTATTGAATCGTATTTTCACTATTGTTGGAAGAATGATTAACTACTTCTGTTCTGCCCAATGCATCGAAACATGTATATATAAAATAGGAAAAAACGATCTACAACGGTATTAGATTTAATGAAAAAAAGATATCAAGGGTAACCAAAAGACGTCAACACGTATTTTGTATCGATAGGTAGTAAGGGCTTAACGGTAGTAACAACACCACCACCAGCTATAGCAGATGGCACTAACAACATCAACGTATACCACCACCACCACCAATAAGGAGTTGACGTTATATGAAATACTTAAATATAACTTTGCAAAAGTGGTCATGTAATAGCTTAATAACCGTACCAGATATTGTCCGTTTTGGCGGCCGGCACACCCTCGGGCATCCATCCCTCATGGTTTTAAAGTGTGCCTGATAGGAAAAGTATCCAACCCCATATAAGGAGACTTTCGTTCTCCTTCCCAACCGATGTGTGATGTCACATCCTTTCCCACTGGGAGAATAGCGTCCTCGCTGGCACACCGGCCCATCTTTGGCTCTGAATCTCTGATACCATTTATAACAGCCAAGTACCATACCAGATATTGTTTTGGCGGCGGCATGCCTAGGCACCCATCTCTCACGGTTTTAAAACACGTCTGATAGTGAAGGTATCCAACCCCATATAAGGAGACTTTCGTTCTTTTTTTCAACCGATGTGAAATATTACAGGTCACTACCTTAATTAATGAAAAATATTCGGTGATCCAAGCGTAAGAGCAACTAGTAGAATATTAATGATCATTGACGCATTAGGTAGAAGAATTATAACTATGATCTCCACGTTCTTATAAATATGTTCTTAATGAAGAAAAGCCCTTAATCTATACCAAAGTGTTGACATGACATGAATTAATTAACATCCATCAAAATCATTATACATCTTTGTGTTGGTGAGTTTATGTTTCTCATCCTCTTAACATGTTCGTTATTGTCTTGCAACAAATAAAATTTTAAGAAATTATATTTTACATACAAAAGAACAAAGGTTTGATGTGCATAAAATTAAACAATATGTAAAGTCAAATATGCCATTATAATAAGTTAGGCTGTTTATAATAAGTTAGGCTTAACTTTATTGAATCGGTATTTTTTAGTTTATTGTTTTTTTAACTCACATAATGTATAGAAGTTAATTCACAACTCTTGATCTTATCCTAAGTAACTAAACATGTATTATCATTATTATCATCACTATTATTAGTATTATTATTTAAAAACGACTACTTACACAATTTTTAACTCCTACAACTAAACTAGAACAAATCTTAATCTAATTCATATCAAGTTTCAAACATGCATTAGGTTATTCTTAAATTTGAAATACCAAACACCCAAATGAATAAACATGCATTAAATATTAACTTTGAACACCAAACACCCGTTGAAAACCATCACAAAGATATAATAATAATAATATTATTATTATTATGTTTACCAATGTTAATTTCAATTGGGGCAAACTCAAAGTCACCTGCAATAAAACTTCCAGCCGTTGAACACAAATCCCTAACTTAACGTCTCCAAAACGCGTCAATTCAGGAACAATAATTTCCCCTAAATTCTTTCACCCATTTCCTACAAAATCAACGCGGTTTTCAGCAAATCAAACAGTGTTAATCGAGAGATCAAAACCTCTCGATTTCACCACCTCTGTTTCTTTCGCCGGCAACCCATCAATCGCCTCTCATTCTCTGCCTTCCTCTCTCACATTTTTCAGCTCCATCTGCAGGTAATTCGTCTGTAATCCATCAACAATCCATTGATTCGTTGTTGTTCATTCATGTTTGTGGGTTTTCAATCGCTGATTTAGTTTTTGTTTGGTGGGATTTGGTGCAATTCTTTGAATCTTGATTGTTAGGGTTTTGATTGCAGCGATTTGACATCTGGGTTCTTGATTATTTTAGTAAATTTTATGGATTTTGGCTTTGTTAGCTTCAAGATTGGTGATGTTGGTTAAATTGGCATCTGGGGTCTTGATCTTTTTTGTGAATTTTATGGATTTTGGGTATGTTAGCTTCAAGATTGATGATACCTTTAATGTTCTATTTTGATTTGGGGTTTATGATTATGATTAGATTCTTTTTATGATCTGTTTTTGATTTAGATTCTTATTGTAGTCAATAGCAAATGGAAATTGCAGCTGTTATGCTTAGTTTATATGGATTTTTCTTCTTTTTTTCTTTGCTGGGAATTTGTTGTCTTTTTAAATATTTTTTGGGGTTTTTTGATAATAAAGAAGTTTAATATATGAATATTGACTTTTTTATTGTATTTTTGGGTTAACTTTATGCTTTCTAACACAAAAGGTGATTTTTTATATTATGATAATACACGGGTTTTGCTGCTTTTTTGATTTTATTGAGGTGGTTTTATCTTTAATGATCAAGATGAACCATATTTTGAATCTGGTGGGGGATTTTATGAATGTGGGAATTTTAGTTTTGTGTTTGCTTATATTGCTTTTCTTGCACACAGGCTTTGGATTTTAATTTAAATGGGGGATCACTTGATTCTTGATTTGAATCGATTGGTGAAGCCTGTGGGCGGGGAAACCATAAAAAAGACAGAGGAGGTGGCGGGGTCCTCATCTTGCACCGACTTAGCTTGTGCAGATGATGAAAACGGGCCCACAGATGATGAGGAAGCACCCTTATTAACAACAGCAGAATGTCGTATTTGCCAAGAGGAAGATTCAGTTGATACTTTAGAGACACCTTGTGCTTGCAATGGCAGTCTTAAGGTAATCCATAAGTGTACTGGTGTGTTTGGATATGTGTTTTGAAAGTCACTATATGATGTTGAATAATCAGAATCAGATAATTGGCCTGAACAAAATACAATGCAAGAATGATGTCAGGATGCGTGTCTTGAATGTGTATATGTGATATTGAGTATTTAGAATCGGATATAAAACATGGTGCAGGAACTTAGGGGTTGTTTGGGATTGTTTATTAATGCTGTATATCTGCTTATTGCATTTTGATACAAACAAATAAGCAGTTCCAGTAAACAAATAACGTGTGATGTTGTTGAGTGTTTGGTAAATTCCTCTCACTCACGAAGTGAAAAAAAGATGGTAAAATTAACGATACAAGTATTCTTACTCCTACATCCGATAACAACTTTTGTATGCACATTGTTGTCTGTATGATTTTCTTTGCAGTTCTTATTTTTCTACATGATGTTTACTATAGTCATTAAGTTTTATGTTTATGCAGTATGCTCACAGGAAGTGTGTCCAACATTGGTGCAATGAAAAGGGTGACATCACTTGTGAAATATGCCACCAAGTAAGTTTCCATTACAACTGTTTTGAAGAATTTAAAATTTTCATCGATCTTTAAATTCCTTTTGACCAATTAAATACACCAGGGATAATTACTTTTAAATGAACAAAAGGACTACTTATCAATACTGGGATAAAAGTGCTGTTTTTTGTGTATATTTTCCCTAATATTTGTTAATATGGTTATTTTTATACAGCCTTACCAACCTGGCTATGTTGCCCCCCCTCCCCGACCTCGTTTGGAAGAGACTACTATCGATATCGGGTAATCCATTTCTCTATATTTTTATTACGAATGTGTGTTTTCATCCTTGTTGTTCTATAAGGAACTTATGCCTTCCATTCCTTTAATACTTGTAATGTATTTGTTTCTTGTTAGCTTTTCTTGCTTTAGGTTGCTAGTAATATTAATTTTCTGTTTTTTTAGTTGAACATGCATTTATAAGAACACTCCAGGTTACTCTTGTTTTTAAAATCATTCTTTCTTAATATTATGTAAATTGTTGCAGCGGAGGATGGCAAATCTCCGGGACACCTATGGATTTGAATGACCCACGTCTCTTGGCAATTGCGGAAGCTGAACGTCAATTTCTTGAATCTGAATATGAAGATTATAATGCATCAAACGCCAGTGGAGCTGCATTTTGTCGTTCAGCTGTTTTAATTGTAAGTCTTTTAATCATATTATCGTTTTAAACTAATAAAAATGTAAACAAAAAGTTATCAAAATGATGATTATGGTATGGATTTGCAGTTAATGGCACTTCTGCTACTACGGCATGCAGTGACTGTGCCAGAATCTGAAGGGGATGAAGATGAAGATGCATCTACTTTCTTGACAGTAAGTTGGTTTTTCTAATCTTTTTCATGATCTCTTTTTTCCCATTTGAAACATATAGGTGGTAAGTTGGGCTGGTTGGGCAACGGGTCAAACGGGTTCCTATTGAAACATGTTAGTATGGGCTGAAATGGGATGGGTTGTGTTGCCCGCAACAACTTTACAAAAAATGTTCTATAAACAAGTATTAGTATCACCTTTTTTAATATAAAATGAGTTTGTTTGAATAAAATGATTGCATTAAAAGATATCACACTTTAAGTGACATTTGCCCCATTTGATACAGAACAGAACCGCCCAAAATCATTCCATTTGTTAGTTAATGGGTCGAAATTACCACCTCTATAATGCAATGTCTTGTCTGATTAATTAATTAATTATCTTTTATTTCTTTAGCTTTTCTTACTTCGGGTTGCCGGGTTCCTTTTGCCGTGCTACATCATGGCCTGGGCCATCAGCATCTTGCAACGTCGAAGGCAAAGACAGGTGAGCCTAAATATTAATTAGTTCAAATGGGCTGAAAGTCCACCGTTTAGATTGGTTTAAAAGACATTCCTAAAAGTAGTGCATTGTTTACACCAGGAGGCGGCAGCATTGGCGGCATCGCAGATCGCTTTTGTATTGCAAGCGGGTCAAAGGCGGGGCCTACATTTTGCAATAGCTTCCGCAGGCCCACCTCCAGCACTGTCATCAGCACAAGCACCAGCGGTTGCTGCAACTCCTGCCGTTACTCCACAGGAAGACAATGTTTGATCTTCTACTGACCAAAAAGCCACAGAAGGAGAGGGGAGATAGGGTCAAGTAATAACACATTATTCTTGCAACTATTCTGTTTTTCGAAGTTCATTTTTTTTATTAATCTAAAGATTCTTGATTGGTAATGGGTATAATATTGTTTTATGAGCTGGTGTTAGACATGAATCAATTTCACATTTTAATGTGTATAATTTTTAAAATGTCCTAACAATTGGATACCATCTTTTATGTTTCTTTTTGATAAACCAAAGTAGTACGATAGAAAATAATATTGAGACAAGGAGTAACGGTTTAACAACAAAATCTGGATAAAACTATATAACAAAATAAATATAGTTATTTAAATGTATAATTAACTGATCTTTGTATATAAAGGTAGCATTAGCAAAACAAGTAGGTCATGTTGAATAACAGATTAAAACTACATCTAAGCAAAATGAGTTTGGATTAAAAGGGTACGTGTTTAAAATGCTACAAATGAAAGTTCTCAAAAATACTTACGTGCGGATACTTAAGAAGATTGTCCGTCTTACAGCCAAAAGCACCCTCTTACAGCTCTCCGCCCTCCTTTTTTTTTTTTTTTTTTTTTTTTTTTTTTTCATAATTTGTCCTCTCCTCCCTCTTTCATACACCCTGGTGTCACATCCCTGAAACAACCAAAAACATTTCTTTTGGGTGTTTTAAGACTAGATCTCTTCAATCAGTTGTATAGTTTCAGTAATTGTTATAGTTTAAGTTGATTCAAATAAATTCATATGCGCCATTCAAAAAAATAAAATAAAATAAATTCATATGCAAATTTTTTTACCCTTTTCAATCTATTTTTTAATAACAGGTCTTGATTATTACCTCTGTTATTTAGAACAAGTTACTTTATACGTGTTATAAAAACTATAGTCATATAAGGGGCTATTTGGTAGCCTTTAATGGTTTCATTAAGAGGCTACCTCTGAACCATTCATATATGTATATGTTTGTTTAAAAAAAATAGCCTTTAAATGGTCTCATTCGGTGCTGAATGGTTTAGCTCATATCAATGTTGAATGAAAAATAAGACATATCTACCCTTCACAAAAGAAAACCATTGAAGCCCCTCTCCCTCCCTCCCTCCCTCCCTCCTGTCGCAGCCACCGGCCTTCACCGTCACTTCTCGCCGCCGCCTCGTCGCCACCGCCACCCAACCTCGCCGGCGCAGCCTCCCGCCACCGTACCCTTTCACCGTCCCAACCCTGCATCGCCGGCCCCTCATTGTCGCAATCCTTCAGCCGTTCAACCCCCTCACCACCGCAATCCCTCAACCGTCGCCACCCCTTAGCCATCACACACACGTATTATTTAAACAAGATTCAGAGACTTTTAACTCCAATTTCGTATGTTTTACTGAAGAATTCTAATATGTAAGTTAAATTTCATGAATTGGGGGTAAGCGATTTCAATCACCCTAATAGTGATTTGCGAAGTTTGGTATTTGAATTGGGGGTTTTCCTTATAAGTAGATTGAATTCATTGATTCTGTCTTTTGCCGTTTTGAGGATCACCCATCTGCAAACTGAATGAAATTTGAAAACTTTTGCACATGGTTGTCATTGAAAACATCAAATTTGTACAAATTTGATCATTCTTGTTGACTGTTGGTCAAATTTCATTTCATTGGATTACCTGTGAATGTGAAAGTTTCAGATTTGTGGTGTGTATATGATGTAAATGAAAAGACCAGGTTGTAAAAACTTTGTTGTTGTATTTACTGGGTTAACAGATACATTTCATTCAGTATAATATATTTCAAAGGGGTAAAATAGTCATTTTGCATAGGTATTCAGAGATTCAATCAAATAGCACCTTATTGGTTAATCAATTAATAGAGTCTCTTAATCATTCAGACCTATTACTGATTCAACACTTACTAGTTCAGATTCAACCAAACAACCCTTAAATCTAATTTTATATATTTAATCGTAACAAATTTTTTTATATTGTTAACAAAGTAATTTATAAATATTATTTATTACACTACCATGAAAATCATTAATCTTAAGATATTTATTTAGAGCATCCACATCTACTTTCTTATCTTTACCATTATAATTACACAAAAACCACTATTTTTACTCTCTTATTTTCAACTAAATATTTATTAATATTTTTATCATTACCTTTTCTCTCTACTCCACTCACAATCAATTTCAAATAATATTAAAAAAATATATACTTAATGAACAATAATATTTTTTTTTTCTTCAACTCAAAACAATTTCATATGATACATGAAACATACTAATAAATATATAAGAAACACACCGTGAATGTTTTAGAGGATAAGCCAAAAATGTTTCACAACCAAATAAACCAGTATAAGACATGTTGAACACCTCTAGCTATAATAATCAATTTAACAATATTCTAAACATGTAACTAACTAATTAAAGATATAAAGTTAGATTATGGGCCATTAATAAACAACAAAGAAAAGACTCGGCCCAACTTATCATATAAGCCCAAATATCATACAGCTAGGAGCTAGGGCACCATAATATAAACACCTTATTGTTCATCAAAATCCCTTCTCCAGCCTCCCTCAAAAAATCAGTGAAGAAGCAAGCAGCAGAGAGGAAAATGGTGCAACGACTCACTTACCGGAAGCGTCACAGTTACGCCACCAAGTCCAATCAGCATCGAGTTGTTAAAACCCCTGGTAATCTTCCTTAATCATCATAATATCGAGTTTTTTTTTTTTTTTTTTTTTTTTTTTTTTTTTTTTTTTTTTTGAATTTTTTGAATTTTTTTATGTATTGATTTAGGAAGTTATTGATATTGATTTAGGAATGTGATTGAACTAAGTATGCAACAGATTTAGCAATCGCGTGTTGTAATCCACCTTGTTTTATGTGGTTAATTGCATTATTTGAGGAGTGATATCAACGTTTGCTGTTATTGTTCTACGTTTGTGAGGTTTTATATATAGGAAGTTGTTTATATTGATTTAGGAATGTGATTGAACTAATATATTTAACCGATTTTGCTATAGCTTGTGTTTGATTGTGATGTGTGGTTAAAGCCTCTGGTATTTTCTTTTAATCAACGAGAAATGATGTTTCTAGTGTTTTATGTACGTAATTTCTTCATTTGAGGAGTGAATCGTTGGCTGTTATGACGTGATGCTTGTGATTTTGATCTTCAGGTTCTTGTTTTTATTGATTTAGGAATGTGATTGAACTAATGTATTCGTCCGATTTAGCTATATCGTGATGTTTGCTTGTGAGTTGTGACAGGTGGTGTAAGTCTGGTAAACTTTGTTAAACAATGATATATGTTGTTATCAGTGTTTATGTGCGTAATTTTATAATTCGAAGAGTAAGTCGCTGGCTGCTATGATGTGGTGTTTGTGATTTTGATCTTCAGGTTTTGTTTTTTTTATTAGGAATGTGATTGACTTGATCCTGATGTATTCATCCAATTTAGCTATTTCGTGATTTTTGCTTGTGATAGGTGGTTAAAATCTTTCACAATTTTTTTTAATCTTTGTGTGATATGTTGTTTTTTAGTGTTTTTAAGAATTTCTTCATCTGAGGAGTATATTTTTTGCTGTTATTGTTTGTTGTTTGAAATTTATGAGTTTAGGAGATAATTTAAATTGTTTTAGGAATGTGAATGAATTAATGAATCTAACCAATTTAAAAATTGCGTGATATTTGCTCCTGATAGCCTTTTAAAATTCTTTGTAATCTTTGTTAATGATTGTAATCTGCTGGTTTTTTAGTGTTTTATGCATGTCATTTCATCATTTCAGGAGTAAATTGTTTGCTGTTGTTGCTTGTTGTTTGAGATTTTTGTGTTTTAGTTAATAGTTTTTATTGATTTAGGAATGCAATTGAACTAATGCATGCAACCATTTTAAGTGTTTTGATGTCTGCTTTTAGTAGCTGGCTAAACCTCTGATAATCTTCCTTACTTATCGTTATCTGCTGTTTCTAGAATTTTATGTGTGTATTTTTATCATTCGAAGATCAAATCCCTGGCTGTTATGATTCAGTGTTTGCGATTTGTGAGTTTTAGGAATTATTTTATTTGATTTACAAATGTGATTGAATTAAGGTCTCCAATTTGTTTAACTATTGTGTGTTGTTTGCTTTTAATAGGTGGTAAGCTAGTTTATCAGACTACCAAGAAGAGGGCAAGTGGACCAAAATGCCCTGTAACTGGGAAGAGAATCCAAGGGGTATGCTTACTTATCTTAGATTATTGCTGCTTGTTGTAATTAGATTTGCATGATAATAACACTATCTGCAATTATGGCACATTGTTTGGCATTGTAGTCTGTTTCTAACACTTAAATTCTGGTAGTCTGTTTTATAGGTATCTTTTATGTTCAGTAAGATTATATTTGATGTATATAACTTTGATATTTTAGTAGTAAAAGCAGTTCGCGTGTCCTTCTCAAGCTGTTCAGGTGGTGCAGTCTGATTCGTAACGTGGTGAAATGGTCAATTTAAGTATAGTAACTGTGCTTTTCAAGGTTGGTGGCCTGCTAGCGACCAGTCGCCGATTAATCGGCCTCCCAGACCGATTTTACAACATTGGTCGAGAGACACATTTGCAGAGGCATTTGTATGTTTTTGATGTCGGCCCATTATTTTATGACACACAAGAACACATACCTGGCTTTTGGTGACCAAAACTCAACTCATAACACTATGAGCATTATTATGAGCAGAATAACACACAAATTGATCCTAGCATCTACTTATAATAGAAAAACTTGAGCACTAAGCTACCAACTCAAAAAATATAAAAATATAATAATTAGGAAAGAAAAATGAAGACTGAATTCCTAACCAAAAATAAATGATCACACACAATCAAGAAGTTGTGTCTGAGTCAGAAATTGCCGCTACCTTTTTTTGTTTTCTTTTCTTTTTGGTGCGATCAATTGTAGGTCAACATTTGAATGTCTAAAATACTATATATCTAAAACATGAAACTGTTTAATGAATGTTTGTAATTAAACTTGTGCCTTTTGCTAGAAAGGGCTCTCATATTTAAACACGTGATCTTTATGCAGATTCCTCACTTGAGACCTGCTGAATACAAGAGGTCAAGATTGTCTAGAAACCGAAGAACTGTTAACCGTGCTTATGGTGGTGTGCTTTCTGCAGGTGCCGTAAGGGAAAGGTATTTCTCTATGTTCTTCTGAGTAGTCATTGTGGGGTTTGTAGTTAATTCACTGACGAACTCTTAATTTGGAGGTGTAAATGAACTGTGTCTGAGCTTGTTTGAGACTTGAGCTTGGCTTTTTTAACTCAGCTTGTTTCTAGCTTTATTTCTAAAGCTCGAGTTTGGTGTGTTTATTGGATACTAACTTTTATTTGATATTTTTTTATATAACAGTGTGTGTGTGTGTGTATATATATATTACTTGTTTTTTCAAATAGTAATATAAAATAAAGCTGGTTTAGCCTTGCAAGCCTAGCAAAGCTTGTTTTATAAAACTTGGATTTGGGTTTGCTTATTAAATGAATTCTAATTTAAGGTTTGATCTCGCTTAAGCTAGGTTTAGTCTGAGCTTTTAGCAAGCGATTTCGAGTAACTCACAAGAGGCTCTGTTCATTTACACTTTAATTTTTTATGTTGACTTTAATGACTTTTTTTTTTGGGTTTTGATGGTTAATTCTTCATTTGATTACACTATGATCAGGATCATTAGGGCCTTTTTGGTTGAAGAACAGAAGATTGTTAAAAAGGTGTTGAAGATCCAAAAGGCAAAAGAAAAGACTGCATCTAAAGCTTAGATTTTTTCTGCAATTTCCCATGAGAGAATTTTTGCTTGTCAAGGTTTTGGATCTGTAATCGTGTCTGGTTGGGTTGTTTTTATGATTTAAATACTTTTACTTTCTTATGAAACCTGGTTAATTTTGTAGGATCTTGTTTGTTTTCAGATGGTTTTCTGAATTACGTTTTCTGGACTTGTTTAATGTTGTATTTACTTTAAGGTTATAAAAATATTAAGATTTAAAACAAAATTTGTTGTAGGAAGTTATATTAGCGCACGTTCGCTTTGAGACAATCAAGTTATGCTTCATGTAAATGTCGTAAGAGATGCAAGAGTGGTTTCCTCTGGCTATGTTTTAAAAGATAGAATCGGTAAAAGTATTTTTTTTCTTATAGATTGGATAAAGGTGCCTTACGTTAGTTAAATACTTGTGTTTTTGACAATGATTGGTAACACTCATTAGACTGTAAGTTGCGGAGCAACTTCACTGGTGATGCCCACCTGGCTCAATGACAGCATGGTGGCGAACACGCGACAGGTAGGCGCGATTGGCAGGCGCTGGTTTGGCAACGGCTTCTTTCGGATGTTGGGACTTGTACATGGTCAATGTGACCGTTAAAGTCATAAAAAAAAAAATAAAATCAAACCTCTATTTATATCTTAATATTTATTTCTTTTTACCACATTCTACCCCAAAAAGTCACTCTACTCTCATTAGTCAAAAATTCAAAAAAGTTTCTTTCTAAAAACAAAAAAATGGAATGGAATGCTTTCTCTTCATCCGATTCTTCCGAAAAAGACGATTTAATTTTCGAGGCGGGAAGGATAACGGTGAATTATTTGGTTGAGCGGTCTCAACGGCAACACGGACTTTCGAGACAACCACCACTTAATTGTGATAGAGAGGGTGCCAACGCGACTTTGACACGCGCACGCCACTATTTTAGCCTCGAGCCCCCGATGCGCTTTATGATGAAGATTTGTTTAGAGAACGTTTTAGAATGAGTAGACAATTGTTTATACATTTAGCAAACGATTTATTGGAAAAATATCCATTTTTCCAACAAAAAAAAGATGCTAGACATAGACCTGGCTTCACAACTATACAAAAGGTTACCCCCGCTCTTCGACAACTAGTGTATGGTATTACATCGGATGCGCTGGATGAACATCTACAAATGCCCGAAATAGTTGCGTGCGATTCACTTCATATTTTTTTGCCAAGGTATACATATTTTATTATTTATATTTTGTTATTATTATTCAAAACCAAACTTTATTATATTCATTTACTTATATATTTCAAATTTATATTTAGGGATCAATTCGAATTTTTCACGAAGATATTTGCGTTGACCGATATTGTATGATATCCAACGTATATATGAGGTGCATAGTGAAAAACATGGTTTTCCCGATATGGTCAATAGCATTTGATTACACATGTTGGATGGGCTATGTGTAGTACAACTTGGCGAGGTCAATTCCATCGGCTGATCACCCCAGCCTGACTATTATACTTGAGGCGTTGACTTTAACTGATCTTTGGTTTTGGCATGCGTTTTTTGGTGTTGCCGAGTCAAATAATGGCCTAAATGTTATCGATCAATTGCGGTTATTCAATAACTTTATCAACGGAATAGAACCCGCTCAATTGTTTTATGCGAATGGAGAACAATTCAAGTACGACTACAATCTAGTTGATGGTATTTACAATGAATGGGTAATACTAGTTCAAGCCACTAGAAAACAAACGCAAGTAATTCACAAAGAATCAAGAATCAACAAAAAAAGACATTGAAAGAGCGTTTGGAGTTCTAAATATACGCTTTCATTTGTTGGCCAATCCAATGCGATTTTGGACAAGGGAGAAAATAATGGATGTCGTCTACACTTGTCTAATTCTATATAACATGATTCTCGAAGACTTGGGTTTGGCTATGTGTTAAAACTACCAAGGAAATGTTCCTCCAAGAGAATTGACATTCTATGATCAACAAAAATTACAAAATATACAAGATATCAAGAACCCTGAGGTATACAGAAACCTTCGTCGTGAATTAGTTGACCCGATGATCTTGTACCAGACTAGTATTATTTGTTGATTGCTAAAAAAAATTAATGTAATATTTTTTATTTTTATTTATGAAATATTTTATATGAAACATATATTTAGTTTATTAAGTTTACAAAAATAGAAGGTTTAAACATTAAAGAAAAAGAAAAAATACCCTCACTCAAGCCCCTGCTCATCTGATCCACAACATGCTTAGGTGATTTGAACAGTGGCTTTATTAATGGTCCAATCATCGCTTAGTCAGCGACACATGTAGGAGTTTTACAGGCTCAAGTCCCTGCTCAAGGTAGCCACAACGGGTAGCGTTAATATCATGTACATGTTTATGTTTTCTTTTTTTTTTTTAATTAATTTTACTTTAGTTTATTATTATTTTTACTTTTATTTTTATGGATTAACTTGTAATTTATTATTTCTAACCATATATAATTGCAACATGCAAAATCTAAACGTCCACCTCTTGCGTATAAAATATGAACCTTACCACGTGAATGTCCTTTGGGACAAATTTACTTTAGTAGCATAGAGGTGCACAAAAACCGGTTTTAAAATGAGCCGATACTTACTCGGACTGGTTCCAAGCCGGTATCTAGAGGAACCGGTCCCAACCCAAAAAACCGCCGGTTCCAAACCGGATACGGTTTGTCTTGCGCCAACCGTTTTCAAACCCACCAAAATCCACTCAAACATGGAATAAGTTTGTAAAAAAAAACCGACCAAAAACCTAAATCAAAGCAAACCAAACCAAAACAGGTTTTAACTCAAACCGGTTTTGACTGGTAATCGGTACCGGAACCAGTTTGGAAATAAAAAACCGATTTGTGCAACTGTTGTCGAATAGTATTTGACAGCTGATTAACGACCCAAAACCTCCTCTTGTCACTTGATTCGATTTAGGAAATTGAAACTAGTCCAGCTACAGGCTGACCCAATGGGCCTGCAACAAACCGGCCCATTTTACCCACGCATATCTAAACCCTAGGTTTATTTCTTCGCCTCACTCTCATTGTTGTTGCAGGTTGATTGCTCACGGCGTCTCAATTATCAGGTCTGAATCATCTTCACTTTCTCGTTCAATTAAACACTCAATGTTTGTGTATCTGTAATTCCGTATATATATATATATATTTTGTATATCTAGTATGTTACATGTTTTAGGGTTTTATTTCTGACATCTTTTAGATCGATTATTCGAATATGTTCTGTCTGCTTCGTGTTTGATCATCTTGTTCTTTTGAGATTAAACAGTAAATCGGTATATATATCGTTTAGTTTTTGAAAATTTGATGTGTTGAGTACTTGATGTCTCTCTGATAGTATTGTTTGATGTTATAAGGCTGTTTTCTGGTGTTACTTACTGGTAGTTAATATTGTTTTAGTAGGTTTACAATCTATATGTGCTGATAAACCATTGACACCCATCAGTTTAAACCGTATTGGTTCGGTTTTGATGGTTTGAGATTCACACTGCTTGGATAATGGTTGGGTTTTAATGGTTTGTTGATGTTTGTTTCGGTCTGGACTCTGGTTTGGAACTTTGAAGCTGTCGTGTAAACAATGCTTGTTAAATTTTTATTATTTATATATTTTTGTGATTAAACTTGTTTGTGATTTTGTTTTAATGCACACTAATGATTTTATTTTTAGAAAATGAAAACAAATAGCCTGTTCAAACATACCATACCAAACCAGTAAAATAGGCACTGAACTCACCCACAATCAAGAAGATTTTCTTGATTGAAATGTAACTTCTTTTTATAGAGTAAAACTACTTGAATCTTGTAGTGGATAATTACTGCTGGAATTTTGCACGTGTAATGGGCGGATGTTGATTTGAATTTGTTTGTTAATGTTTAAGTGATCATGAAGTTCGTGGTTTTCTGCTAATAATTAAACTTTTGAGACTAAATTACTTCCAGTTAAAGTTGTGCGTAGTGTATACTTGTTTACATCAATTGTCTAGGTTTTTATTAGAAAAGATGTTACATTCGTGTTGTACTATTGCATCATGACCAAATGCTAGATGATGTTAGCCAGTTCGAATGATATTTCGTTCATTAGTTACATCATTTCCTATATTTGTTTTGTGCTTTGATTGGTATTAGACTAAGATAATCTTTTGGGTATCAGCTACAGAAGCAGGTGAGAAAGAGCAGCAAGCAATTGCTGCATTGAAGTTGGACTAAAATGGTTCATGTGTCATTTTATCGAAACTGTAAGTCGGTTTACTTCTGTATCACGTTCCTTTTACATTTACATACATAATTGACACGCACTTTGATACATGAATGGATTGATCATGTTTTTGCTCTACTTTCATCATTAACGTATGTTATTAGTTTTTATACCCATGTTTTATAAACCTCTTACTAAGAAAATATTTATAGTGTCTTTCTGAGTTTAAGTAATACTAATAAGACTACCTTGTAATCTTTTTGATAAATAAACTTGTTTTTTGGATTTTGGTTAGAATGTTAGATCATTTTTTTTGTATAAGTCTGTCGTAAAGATTTTATTTTGTCAGTACCATGTAATCCTTTCTTGTTTTAATGGTCTTTGTAATTAAATGCTGATTTTTAAAAAGGATCTGAAGATGCTTTAATGTATTTAACTGAAAACTTCTTATTGCCTGAGTTTTAGAACTATATAGAATCTAGTTGTTAATTTTTATGCTTGCCTATTTTGTTTAAATTTTAAGTATTGACAATTCAATAAATGAGGAAGTTGTGCTTATAAGTATTTTTATTTATTTGAATCTAGATGGGAAGACCTTCAAGAAGCCCCGTCGTCCATATGAGAAGGAACGTTTGGATGCAGAGTTAAAACTTGTGGGAGAGTATGGCCTTCGATGCAAAAGAGAGCTCTGGAGGGTGCAATACGCCCTTAGCCGAATTAGAAATGCTGCAAGAATGCTTCTGACCCTTGAAGAAAAGGACCCACGTAGGATTTTTGAGGGTGAAGCTCTTATGAGGAGAATGAATCGTTATGGGCTTTTGGATGAGAGCCAAAACAAACTTGATTATGTGCTGGCCCTCACTGTTGAGAACTTTCTAGAACGCCGTTTGCAGACCCTCGTGTTTAAAACTGGTATGGCCAAGTCTATTCACCATGCTAGAGTGCTCATCAAGCAGAGGCACATCAGGTATCATATTTAGTTTCATTGACTTTTAAGCATATTCATGTTTTGGTCTGGAATGTTATATAGATGGCAAACAAGCAGGTTTTTGTAATGAATCAGAAGTTTTTTCTTTTCCGTGTCAAAACAGTCTGGGCTATGTTTTGTCACTTTTTGCTCATTGATTTAAACTTTTTCTTCAGAGTTTCAAACATGATTACAGAAGTTAACAATATTTCAGTCATACACCAATATTTTGGATAAAGCGCTTTAGGTTCGTCTATTCAATCTGCCAAACGACTAATTGTAACACTTACAATTACTTTTTTTTTTAATAACAAATTAAGGCTCCTGCTTATCTTGAGCTCTAGCTTAGGAGAGCTGTAGCTTTGGCTAAACTTGTTTTTGTTCAAGTGATCTTTGATCGTCTTCTATAATATTATGTACAACTTTTATAGATGTTATTTATGTTCTTGAATTTATTTAAACTTGATGTATGCAACTTGGGCTCGAACTTGTATATCAAACATGCTCCACTTTATGTTTGACAGTTTGAGTTTGGTTTGAGCTCAACTTGAGCTTTTAGTTACTAGCTGATTTTGAGTAGCATTTGGTTTATGTCACCTATTAGACCCCTATGTTAATAGCATTTGTTTTATGTCACCTATTTTGTTTTTTTAGTAATTTTTTTTTTGATCTCCAACATTATTATCTTGTTTTCACTTGAATGTTCTTTGTGGTTGCAGGGTTGGAAGGCAAGTAGTTAATGTTCCATCATTCATGGTGAGAGTTGACTCACAGAAACACATCGACTTCTCTCTCACTAGTCCATTTGGTGGTGGCCGCCCTGGTAGAGTGAAGCGAAAGAACCAAAAAGCCGCTGCAAAGAAGGCGGCGGGCGGTGATGCCGATGAGGATGATGAAGAATGAGCTATCATTAAAGTTTATTATATCAAAGGTCTCATCTCTATATCAGCTTTCCAGACATTGGTTTTTATCCCAACTTTTTCAGAACCTTTTATCGTTAGGAAGTTTTGGATGCTTTTTGCTTGTGTTGTTAAGACCACCATAATGGATTATGTTTGTCTTCCAACAAACTCTAATCATGTTCGCGTAGAGATTCCACAAGTCTAGTAACTAGTTGCATGTTAAATTCTCACGAGAGGAAGTTAAGAATTGTCATAGGTGGTTCTCAGTAAATAATGGCTCGCCTGTAGTCAGTGGTGGGAATATTTGGCTGGAGCCAAGTTTGACAGAAGGTTGGGACATAAAGGGTGCGGGCAGTCTTAAAGTCTGCATTAGGGGCAGAAGTGTATGGTGTGTTGAACGAGCGTGCACTGCACACAACGAAACTTTTAACACTTAATTAGTCGATTTGAAGTGATAAAGTTTTAAGATATCAGGATGTGAGAAAAGAGCTATTGAGGACACTTCTTGAATTGCGAAGTGAATGGTTTCTTTAAAACATCCTGATGTTTAAG
The DNA here is from genome assembly GCA_025506415.1 of Flaveria robusta. Lineage (NCBI taxonomy): Eukaryota > Viridiplantae > Streptophyta > Magnoliopsida > Asterales > Asteraceae > Flaveria > Flaveria robusta. The sequence goes on along the minus strand of CM046471.1, from coordinate 1,534,923 downwards.
GGCTAGTGTTTGTAGTGTAAGCTAACTAGTTTTAGCATATATGCAAAAGGTGAGATGACTCTAGTTTGAAATAATTTTAGAAATAGAGTTCATAATAAGTTGATCGACTCGTAAAAGTTGAGATGACTCCAGCTTGAAATAATTTTAGAAATAGAGTTCATAATAAGTTGAACAAGTCGAGCTTGAGCTTCCTTAAGTTTAAAGAGAGCCACATTAAGGGAAAAAAGTGCACACAATCTAAAGAACAATACAAAAGTTTTATTTTTTTTCTCACAATTTTCTTCAAATTTGTTATGTAAATAGAATTTAATGTGTAAAATATTTTTAGAGTATTTTTTGTAAGAACAAACAGAAGCTATATTGGTTTTCGTCTAAAAAAATTGTTAAATGATTTTTGTGAGATAAATTTTCTTAAGAAAATACTAAAAAAGAATGTTAGGATTTTATGGTACTTGACCATTTCTTTAACACGCTTTATGTAAAAGCATAGCTTTACTTTGAATACTTGTCTGAACACGAGCTTTTTGAATTTGTATTAAGATGAGAAAAATCCTTAGACGATAAGTATGTGAATTATTGTGATGATGTTGACGTAGTTATAAAGTCCTATAATTTGGATCAACATCTACGAATCCATTGAAACGTGTCTAATAATATATGGTAACTTACATGCATTTTATATTACTAGTTTGAAGTCCTTGCAACGCGACATGAAGCACAAAAACAATTTGGTAATTTTAAAGGTATGCATGATATGATTGATATCAGTACTACAAAATAAATTGCCCCTATGAGCGTCTTAGAATAAGGATGGAATTATCAACTTGCCCTACTTAAATGCTTTATAAAATAGTATAAATAAAAATAAACTATAATGTTAAATGTTATATAATTTACGTAATAACATTATTAAAAATAGTTGACAATATATTTTTACAATAGTTTATGTTAACAGAAAAATAATAAATAAAACTGCAAACTAAATGATCTAAACCTACGATTATTTGGTTGGAGAGCAAAACTCCATCAAGTTTTCCACTTCGTTATATTTTTTAGACAAATATATATAAGAGAAAAATGAAAGAACAACCCAAATTTCATATTTGAAACATATCAATTATTTTTAATCTTGTTTATCATTCATAAATAATGGATCGGGTTTTATGAAAACTATTACCGCATTTGGACCGGAATACAGATTTTTAAACATAACTAGTTTTTACCCGCCACGCGTTGCGATGGCATCGTACACGACGTGATAGAGTATAACATACAATCGACTCGATTCTTTCTGACTAAATTTACATCGAAAAATAGAGAAACTTAAACTGATACCTTTGAATTAATACACATTATATTTGACCCGACTCTTTTCCAAACAAATTTATGTTGAAATGTAGACCAACCTAAAACATACATAAAAAAGCACATGTTGCGGCGCCGTATGCGACGTGATAAAGTATATATTAAAATCGCACCCGACTCGTTTTTGAATTAAATTTACGTTGAAACGTATTTATACTGTTGAATCACACGTATTATATTTGACCCAACTCGTTTCAGAACTAAATTTACGTCGAAACGTATATACAGTCGAATGGAACATAATATATATTAACCGGCGCTTAAATTTTCGTTGAGAGTTGCGACATATTTATACCGTCAAATGAATGTATTATATTTGAATCGACCTTTATAAGCGGTTAGGTTCGTTACGGTGCCGCAACGCTGACATCACTCGTTGATGTTATTCGGGTTGGAGATGATGGACTTGCAAATCAAACTGATAAAAAAAACAATAGTACGTAATCGAAAACGACGGTCATGGTGTGCGATGGTGCGATAGAAAATAGATTTTCTCCAGCAAACTTTCATTTTTTCCGACAATATGGCTTGTCGTGTTGTTCTTCTCCATAGCACCAAAATCGAACAGATAAAGACAAATGGGTTTTCACCAGCGATACTGATAGAGTTTCATGTGATCTTTTCATTGAAAAAGAATGAATGCCATGTGCTTACTTGTGTGTACCCTAAGCTTACAAAGTAGTACTCACTAAACAAAAGTTGTTGTGGCCAAAACCAAAATTAGAAAACTTAACTGTATCACTAAACCGTATTTTAAAATATATCTTTTCCAGTGAACTTCTATTTTTTATGGCAACGTGGTTCGTGTTGTCATTCTTCTCCACAACATCAAAATCGAACAGAGAAAAACAGATGTGTTTTTACGGGCAATGCTAATAGAGTTTCATGCGATCTTGCCGGAGAAATTAAAAGAGTGAATGGCATGTGTTAGTTTAAGCTTATAAAGTAGTACTCACTAAACAATAAGAAAACTAATTAATGCAAAACATTAAAAGTTTGATGTTGCCAAAAACCAAAACAAAAGTTGTTGCGACCAAAACCAAAATTAGAAAATTAACTGTAGCACATTTTGATACGTATATAATTTGGGTCAACATAAAAGTTAGTAGGATTAGTTTAAGAAACTTTAAAAGTTTTGTGATAACTCCAAAAATGTTTAAACCTTACTATTCACCAAACTTCTAAATTAATAATGTTTAAACCTTACTATTCACCAAACTTCTAAATTAATATATAGATAATGCTTTTTAACTTTTAATACGTACATATATCCCTAACAATTATAACCCATAATTCAATTATTTTGTCTGTTACACTAAATCCAAACGTACGTATGTGGTGTTTAATATCTAGAGCAACTCCAACGGTTGTGGTTTTGACATCAATATGGCGTCGTATAAACAAATAATCATCTAATTATTGTGCTTTAAGAACCATCTATTCAAAAATGATTTGATCAAATAGGACTAGGCTATTATTTGTCCATTCATAAGTTAAATCACACCGTAATCCACCTCAGCGTAAGTTTAGCATATCACAATTTTTTTTTTCTTCTCTTTAGTGCTCTCATCACGTTACATCAAACTACTTTTCATGTTAAATAAAAAAAAGACAAAGTGATGTGAGAGGTGAAAAAATGAAAATACGCAACGACGAACCATGGTTTTGTTGCCACGTACACCACGTCTAAACACTCTGCTCTATCGAACTATTTAAACCTGATAGGGTTTAAAAATTAAGATTGAAATTTAAGATCGATTAGTTTATAGCTTGCGTCACCTAGATTTAAATTTGAGTCATTTTTAAACAGTTTTATTCAACATACTAAAGACCACAAACCTAAATCAATGATGAAAATATACTTTAAAAATGAAGCATAAGCACTGCCATAATGTGAAAGTTTTGAAAACTAACAAGCTATATTTACAAACTTTAAAAATTGAGGGGTGTGAACTGTGAAGTAAACTTTCTTTGTGTGCAGTGGGCCAACATGTTTGTCTGCCTACAGCTTACGCTGAGGTGGGTCCCCTTCTTTAATCAATAGGTGGGTCCCGCGTTGGAGTACTACAAAAGCAAGTGGGTGGTACCTAGGACAGAGCGCCCACGGCGTATGTTAGAACCGGCTATGACTTTAATCTCGTAATAATAAGTTATTTAATTTAAAATAAAATCATGAAAAAAAATAATTTATTGAAGATAAATATATCTAAATCATGTAATTTTCATATCATTTTGTGATGTTTATCCCGGCATCTTGCTGGCGATAACTTTCTTAGATGGTTAATATAAAAATTGATTGCTTTGTTGTTCAAAAAAAAAAAAAATCTAAAGTGGTTAAGGTGAGGTGTCCATGTAATATAAATATTATGAAGTTATAGGTTCAAGTCTCACTCTGAGCAAAAATGCTCAGTGTTGAGCTAGGGGGTTTTCTCAGCAATGAGTTGAGCTATAGGTTCAAGTTATATGCTTTTTTTTTATTTTTATGTGCAAACTTTATTCTTATAAAAGGTTATGAGTGAATTTAAAGAAGATATTAGAATTCAGAAATATGTTCTTATAATAGTATTATGTAAAAGATTGTTTGCGTATTATACATCACCTTCAAACGGGTTAAGGCTAGAAAGTATTTAACTTTTATTAATATATGTAAAATTAACATAATTATCTGATTTTCTACTTCTAGAAAATATATTAATATGATTTGTATTTTATTTATATTAAAATAAGTCAATTATAGATAACCAAGATCTAAAGTTTCTTAGAAATCGTCTCCAAATTATTAGTTTATATAATTATAAAAGAAAATATTTTAAGTTAAAAATTCTCAAAAAAAAAGTTAGTTTTTTTTTTATTTAAATATATGGCTGCCGACGAAATTTGTTAACTAACATACTATTTCTCGGTGTGCCTGTTTCGATAAATTGTTTAATACTTTTATAATTATAAAACTTATTTTATTATGCTATGCTTAAGAAGAGAAAATATATTCTCAAAGCATTCACAGTGAAATTTGTATCTTTATCCATATAATTACAATAAAAGTAATTATTATTATTTTTTCTTTACAATTAAATAATACTTTTTATATTTTTATCATTATTTTTTTTGTTTTATTTTCTCACAACCATTTTTAAAAATATTAAAAAATTTATAAAAATTAAATAATGTTTTTCTCAAATATACAAATAAGCAATAATATTTTTCTCTTTCATCCACTCAAAACCACTCAAACATATTTCTTTTAATATAAAAAAACATACTCACATATACTTTTAAATAATACACTGACTGAATGCTTTTAGCAGAGCTACTACTCATGGGAGGATCAATTTCATACTATGCATGAGATTAAAGGTCACGCGGTTATTAGTTATATTTTAATGATGTTTTGAGTATATGTAAATTGGTATGTGTGATTAATACAAGATAAATTTAAATTACTATTATTTTATTTTTCAACAGTCAAAATCTAACTAAAAATTTTCAACAGTCAAAATTTAAATTACTATTATTTTATTTTTGAGTATATGTAAATTGGTATGAGTATTTGTTTGAAATATTCTTAAATAAATAATTGTATGATAATTTTTTTCTTAATAAAAGAGAGTGAAGAAAAACTTGTGTATGACTTAGGGTTGTTTGTTAATTTTTTGAAAGGGTAAGTGTTAATTTATTAAAATATTTGAATCATTAAATACTGAACCAGTAATAAATTTGAATCATTAAGAGCTAGTATATTATTTAACTATTCAGAGACAAATGTCTGAGCAATTCAGATAATAACTTCTTAACCATTCATACTCAGTATAATACTTAAATATTGAGAGGGAAAAATGTTTAACCATTCAGATCTCTACTCACGAAACAAACTCTCTGAATTATTAAATGCTAAACTATTCTAATCTTATATTCAACCCCATTGCTGATAATAGAACTAGAATAGATAGTTTTTGTTGCCTACTCACACGAACCCATATCCTTGCTTTGCTATCAATTTCTAATTCTATCTGAATTATTAATAGGCCAAAAGAAAAAGCCCTTAACCTTACATTTCTTTTAAGTTTAAACGACGGTTAACCCAGATATAGTAAAATTTAAAGCTGTATTTCTATTAAATATAATTTTTTGGAATATTATGCGGGTAAAAAGCAACTTCATCAATTCGCACATTAGCCGCTGTCAGGTTTTCTCGTTATTGACTAAAATCATTTATTTAGATTTTTTCTTTTTTTCTTTAAACAACGTTAAAAAAATACTGTTAACATTTGAAAGAGTGTTTCTGAAATGAGATGTCACTAATTTAGAGTAAAATACCATTTCAATAATGGTAAGTTAAGTCTGAACCATTATTGTAATAGAAAGTTCTCTTAAGTTAAGTTTGAATTTAAAATTTTAAACATTTCAATCCCTAGCCATTACCTCAATGTTATTTGACTAGAAGACCGGCCACATTTATTTAGATAATAATAGTTTTGATATAACAATTAAAAAAATAAGATAATTAAAATACTTTGGAGTACAACTGATTGTTACATATAAATATAAAAAGAAGTTTGGTTTCAGATCTTTGTGATTTTGATCTAGATCTATCAAACACAACAAACATAAGTTAATTATAATATATTAAATGGTTTTTAATGTATTATCAATTTAGTAACCTACTTACTGTATGATTTATTCTCTTAGCCTTGAAGAGAAGTAGTAACTATTAACCCCCGGTAGCATCGGGTCTAATACCCGTTGATAAGATAAGATGTTATATATTTAAGCCGAATTATGAAATGCCCTTTTAGCCTTAGTTATGTACTTACGTATAAAAACTATTGTTCTTTAATAGGTGTTAAGAGGTTGGGAAGTTGATCTAATAAGGGGGACAAAGGATTGTCCGGGAAAAACCGGCCCCAGAAGAAAACACCAGACCCGAGATCCAGTGACGAAAAAAACTGGTTCCGATTATTTTTCACTGGGTGTGACCGTGACAATTGCCCTTTTGTGTTGTGTGGTACCCCTATTACATACTCATAAGTCAAGGACACTATCTTTCTTTTAAAACTAAAACCACCAAACATGGTTTAAATTTCTAAATAATAATTATAAAAAGTTTTATTATACATATGTAATTTCCAAATAATAATAATGATAAGATTTTTTATTAACATACTTAGAAACATTAACAAACAAAGAATATATTAGTTTTCATAAAACTTAAAATGTAAATACAATTATAAAAATTTTATTTGGATTGGTGATATTTAGTTGTGATTTAGTTTGAGTAGAGTAATATTCAATTTTGATTAATATTTAGTTACTCGTTTACATACTACTCTATTATAAAAATTTTATTTGAAGTACAATATGAACATAATAAATTTAAAAGTGAATGGTCGGATTTTTTCATGTGATTTGGTTATATTTATCTTTTCATCTAAAAAGATTTTTTTCTTGTATCAGGCTCCCCAAGTTCAAAAAAAAGTTGTTATTTTTATTTAAAAACATGAATGAAATTTTATATGAAAATTTGCATAAGTATTTTTTACGATAAATATTTAACAATTTAAAATAATAAAACTAATATTTTTGGTTGAAATAACACACGTGATAAAAAAAACCGCAATTAACTCTAAATCTAAATTCTTTAAAATCCACTGTGCTTGATTAAAAAAATCAAATTTTTTTTACTATTGGACCAAAATGAAGAAAGAGACTTTCCTTCCCCACCGGTCACTAGGCCTTAGATCCACTTTGCTTAAGTCGGTCATGATTTACAATTTTATTTAAATTTATATCATCGTGTGATGTGATACATACCTTTTTTAAAAGTATAAATAGTTGTTTAATCACCCGTGCGAATAACTATATATTTACAACAATGTATATTAAATAAATAAAAATGTTCATTTAACAAAAAGATTTTAACGCATAAAATGGTCGCCTACACAAATTTTCATTTAAAAATTTAATTTTATTAAAATAATCATAATTAAAATTAGGGGTGTAAACGAGCCGAGCCGAGCCCGATCTCGCTTAGGCTCGAGCTCGGCTCGTTTTGGTTTTAGGAAGCTCGAGCTCGAGCTCGGCTCGTTTATAGTTTTATTTATAAAGCTCGAGCTCTGCTCGTCAGAAAATTTTCAAGCTCGAGCTCGGCTCGTTTATTGTTAAATTATTAAATTTTATTTTTTTATAATTACTTTTATAATTATTTATAATCATAGTTTTTATATATAACATAATATATATTATTTAACTATTTTTTATCATAATAATATATTTAATAATATAATTTACGTAAATATGTATTTATATATATTTAATATGTAAATAAAAAACTATATAAACAAAAAGCTCGTTTAGGCTCGCGAGCCAGCTCGAGCTCGATTTCTGAAGATCGGGCTCGAGCTCGTTTAGTAAAAGAGCAATAATCTGAGCTCGAGCTCGGGCTCGAGCTCGTTTAAGCTCGGCTCGATTCGAGCTTTTTTCGATCCGATCCCGAGTAGCTTGCGAGCCGGCTTGGCTCGTTTACACCCCTAATTAAAATTTTAAAGATTTAAAAAATACTTACCTTAACAATGAAAAGAATTAAACAAACTTAGACGGACTATTAAAAAAAAACCATATTTAAAAGGTTGATCCGAGCATTCCTTATTAATTTTATTATTATAATATACAAATATTTTGTAAACTCAAATAAGTCGATTTTAAAATTAAAATTTTAACGTAATAAAACTAAACCTTTCTAGAAGATTAAGGTTTTGTTTTTCTCAACTTGCAACTAAATAAGAAATAGTATGTCTTTTATTAATTTAAAATAAAAAATTTCTACAGAAACGATTTTACCGAGTTAAGGGATTCCTTCACCTAATCCACTCCGTCTACCCTAAAAACAGTTTCGTATGCAATTCTCATGTCTAGGCTGTTTCTTAAAATGGATAATTATATTTTATTTATCTGTTTTAAAATAACCAGCCTATACATACATACACATACATATTTCGATGTGGTTTATTTGGAAGGTTCACGACGATATGATCTTCAAAGCTAGGTGTTTAAGTCTGGATACGGTGGCCGAGGAGGTTATTTATACTTTCTTCTTATGGTTTATACAAAGAGCAAAATATGTAGATTTAGCATGACATATATGATGTAATTTTATTTTTTAAAGTTTTCTTCATGCGATCGCTTTTAGCTAGTATAAAATATGAGACAATAAATAATCCAATTTGGCTACATGATTATACATATTTAGTGATATGTGGGGGAACACGTTTTCCCTATTAATCAATATTCATAATTTATAAGTTTAATCAAATCATGAAACAACAAAAAGGTAAAAACATGACATGAAAGATCAGCTTAAATGTCAAGTTATTGCTATATCTTGTGGAACCACCAAGTGGGGAAGGTGTCATGTGACATATTCGGTCTACTTTAGATATTTTATTTCTCCTATCAACTTTTATTTTTATTCCTTATTTATTTTATCTATAGTATATACATTATTTTTAATATAGAAAAATAGTCAAGTATGAGAACATATACTAAGTTTATAATAAATATATCTGCACACTAAAGTTAATTAATAATTGAGTATTTGTTTATTTGACATATTGGTTTATTTTTGTTTTATAACAAAACATACATTAGTAATATCCGATCTCTAAATTTTTTCTAGTTCAAGCCGTAACAAAAGTGTAAATTGTAGCCTCATCTTCAGGCTCCCATGTCACGAAAAAAAAAACTCGCAATCCAAACGACTAGTTCTTTAACCACATCCGCTCACGACTAATTGCCTATCTTTTCATCACCCGCACCATCATCATTAAAATCGTCCCCACCATCTCAAGCACCCTCTATCCTAATGGGTTAACTCGTCATAACGACATATAGAAATGACTTTACTTTGATCTAATGTACAAAAGGTTAGTTCACAATTAGATGGTCAATAAACGTTCGACCTAACACTACCGAAGGTGTAAAGAAGTAAAGGGGTAATACCGTTTAAATAAAAAGTTGAGTAAATTACAAATTTTGTCCTTTATTAATATATAGAATTGCATGTTGTGTCCTTAGTTTTAATAATTATATGCAATGTTATTTTTTAAAACAATTAGCATATATATCGTCCTTTAAACTAACCTCTATTCAAATTTATAGTTAAGTTACGCATATATCACTCACATGAGAGACATTTATGTAATTTACATGCTTACAATGAGTCAGAAATTTTTTTACGTCACTTCATTCACGTCGCCTTCGTGCTAAGGTGTTAAATGTTTGATATCTGAAAATTTAGAATAGTAAAAATCACTATCCGTAAAACTTCGGATACTAAGAGTGATTCAAGATCCCTGCCAAATTAATTATAGTGATATCAAATTATGCTTCAATTAGATTTATTCCGATAGGGGGAGAGGAAAACAATGGATTTATTAATGTCGAGTTATGCTTTAATTCGGTTGAATCCAAAGGAGGAGGAAGACGATAAATTCCGCGATAAGACAAGATAGCATTGATAATTGTAGTTGTTATCGTCACTCTAACTATAGAATTTGCCTTGACGTTTGAGCGTTGTTTTCGCTTCTAGCTACCTAATGCAGTGATTTGGATTTGTTTGCTTTATTGTACTCTTTCAATTTGAGATTTATAGTTTGTTTTATACTGCTCGTTCTTAAAAAAAGAGAGCATAAGAGTTATATAATTTATTAAAGTATTAATTACTTAATGTTTTATTAATTACAAATTGTAAAAATTACATACATGCCTGTCATGTGAGGGACACGTGTCCGACTTAATTGTGAATTTAAATGAATGTTAGTGTAAAGGACAATATGTTTGCTATTTTTATAAAAAAAAAGGACAAACAATGTAATTATTAAAACTAAATAACATACGTTGTAATCTCATGTATTAATAAATAACAAATTTATAATTTACTCTAAAAAGTTTACATGTAAAAAGAACTTGAGTATTTGCTATCACTTTATTTGGGTGTCACGGTCACACTAACATTTTATGACTAAACTATTATTTAAACAAACTACATAACTTTTTAATATAAATGTATAAAAACTTAATACAACATATTACGTAATTTTATATTTAACACATTTAATAAAAAGGGTTATTGTATTCCACATATAATGTAATATAGGTATATATACAAGCTAATTTATATATATATTTTTAAACTTGTAAATTTATATATTTTCTTAAATCTTATTTGAAGTTCATTCTATATTATGTATTAAAACTTGTCTTTTGATAAAATCTGTAATTAATACTCACATAAACCACAAATAAAAATAGTTTACTGCAGAGTGAAAAAAACCTCATCTATATTACTTTTCTCAAACGTCACAAAACCCATCAAGAAGGTAAAATGATAGATTCCAACGTAGGGTTAGAATCATTACAGAACCATTTTTTAATTTCAGAATCACAGAACCATTGATTTAGATAAATATAAATTAAGTCTGTTAATACTTGAACTGTTTAACATATGTGTATATTAGACATGAACAATAAACTATGTAAAACATCTAAATATTACAAGCTTTAACTTACATTTATGTAAATCAATGGTTCGTATTTACATTTATGTACATCAATGGTTTGTATTTACATTTATGTACATCAATGATTCTTTTGGTTCTGAAAATAAAAAATAGTTATGTAATGATTCTGTCCCTTCCAACATAATCTTACTAATTTCCTACCTCTAAACATCAAGATCCAATTAATGAGTTTCCCTAAACGTCAAGATCCAATTAATGAGTTTAAGTAAACATTATTATTTATACAAAGGGACCCGACACATAGACACCATAATTATAAATTAACATCCAGAATTTTATACAGATCCTATAACATTATATGTGTCGTATATGATATGAGGGGGGGGGGGGGGAGTTCGTATAGTCTTATAAGAGTCGTATAACCCACCCTAATTACAAATATTATTTTCCCTCGTATTTAGTTTCGGATTTTTGCTATATGTGTTGCATAGGCCTATACATGTCGTATTGAGGGTCGTATAAGGTTATATAGGGCGTATAGCCCTCTGACAACCCTCCTGAATTTTTCTCGTTTCCCGTGTCCTTGACCCTATACGCTGCAATATGTGTTGTATAGGCCTATAAATGCCGTATAGGGGGTCATATAAGGTTATATAGGGCGTATAGCCCTCTTGCAACCATCTTGATTTTTTCTCGTTTTCCGTGTTCTCGACCCTATACGCCGCATACACTACCATAAGAGACCTATAAAGAGATGTTGATTCATAAAAAAGTTTTTTTTTTGAACGGCAAATCTATTTTACCCATACTTTTAAATTACACCAAGTTATATCATGACTGGGTTTAAACACAGGATTTCCCCTCTAAAAAACAAAACCTTCATTAAATGAGCTAACGCCACATTAAGTTATAACAGTAGTGTGTTACTTTCTTTATTACTTAACGTGAAAAGAGGATTTGATTTAATATAATTTTAATTTCTGTTTTTAATGGGGCTCGCCTTTTTTGTGTGTGACTTCATCCATAGAGAAGGATGAAAGCCGCTTAGTCTCAATCACCTTTTCATGATCATCCGTGGGTGCACCATTTTAGGTCCTCTTATATGGAACCAAGTTATTAGTATTGTAAATTTATCATTGATTTGTAAGACGATCTCCATTCTAGTTGTAACTAGCAAATAAAGCATCCACATGTGTGATGAGTTGTTCTTTGAAACTCGAAACATACATAAAATATGCTTCGGAAAGCATAAAAGATTACGTCGTCGTAAAAACATACTAAATTTGAACTTTAAAAAAACAAACAAAATAAAAAGGAAAATTTAGGAAATTTAAAAAGAATTTAAAACCTTAAAATTAAAAGTCTCAACAAAAAATGACAAGTTTAAACAATTTACGAATTTAAAGACTTTTCTTGTAAAAAAGCAAAAGAGTGTTGTGGTGGTGCAGTTGAGCTGTGAAAAAAACATACTCAAATATTCAACTCGACTTGATTTTAAATAAAATTTATGTTAACGTAGATTAAATAAACAGGTATATTCAAAAAGTTTAATAAAACTTTAGTTATGAAAATTATAAAAGAATAACAAAATATTGTTTGATAACAATAATATTATTAACATATTCAGTAGTAAAAAACACGGGCATCAAATACTATGTATTCATGCTGTTTTGATGAGTTATAAAGCATATTAACAGAATAAAAGTTTAAAAACTAAAAAATTCAAAATGAAATTTAAATCTTAAGACTAAAAGCTCAATAATAAGTAAAAAAACAACTAAATAATTAAAATTTTATTAAATAAAACAAAGACCATGGTGAGGGGACGTTAGACCGCAATAAAAGTAGACTTAAATATTCTAACTGGTTTCAAGTAGTATTTATGCCGAAAGATATATTTAAATGATACATAGTAACGATATTTAGAATTTAAGAATACATTATATTTTATAAGTAAATATTACTATACAAAGTGTTTTTTTCGTGCGAATTGCATAAAGTTTGAGGTGAAATTATCACCCATGAACAAATAATATTTACGCAATAAGTATTACACTTGCGTGATATTATCACGCAGACATGAAATTATCACGCAATAATAACTTCTTACATGATAATATCACATTTGCGTGATAATTGTATCTCTGTGTGATTAATTCTTACATTTGCGTTATATTCCACCTATAACTTCATATTTTATAAATCTCTGCGTATTTTATCACGCAGACATGAAATTATCATGTAAGAATACCTTATTGCGTGATAACTTTGTACGCGTCACACTAAAAAAACACTTTATATCGTAACATTTCTCATATTTTATAATTTATAATAAGAGAAACAAAATATTTTTAAAAATAGTAACATAATTGAAACATTCAAACAAAAAAAAGTGAGAGACATATAAATCAAATTCATGTACATCCATGATCCATAATCCTATATATAAGAATCATAACCCGGGTAATTTTATATGAAAACCATATTCTATAAATTCGATCTGTAATTTCTAACAATTATATTGAATTATTATTACAGATTTTTCTTTAGGTGCAAACGTATACAGTTGTAATATAAAAATAAATTATAAAAATACGTTGTTTTTTTCATAATAAAAAATAAAAGTATATTTGAAAATGTGTATTTACTTTCTAAAGGTAACAATATTGCATCTTCCTTGTCGGGGATCTACTTTTACTTTCAATCCAAAGATTCAAAGATGAAACGTGACATGAACAATTCTCTTAAAGTAACATCTGATTTGTGATATTAATTTTAGGAAATAAGTAATAATATTACTAATGCTAGTCGTTTGTTTGCTTTATTTTGATAATAGTTTTTATCATTTATGGAGCCGATTTCTAGAAGAAAAGTAGGAACAAAGTTGGAGTTGGTATTTAGGATTTTTATATTATTATTTTTAAATAAAATGATAAAAAGATCAAAATAGCCTACGTGTTGCATAAGATTGCTTTTAACATGTAAATTTATTGGCAATCTATAACTAGAACATATGGTCAATGGTATCAAGGCGTTATGAAATAGTGTAGATTTACAAATATGTTTAATGGATGCACGAGTTCACTATTAAAAAAAATACATTAAAGTGACGAGAAATATGAGAGACAATATAGATTCGTGTAATTATCAAAGATTAATAACATTTCTGTAGCCTGCAAAGTCAAAGAAAATACACAACTTTATGCATTTATATATATTATGCATACTTAGTGAAAAATGATGATAACAAATAAAAGATTTAGTGAAAAATGATGATAATAAATAAAAGAGTTACAAACGCAACTTGTAAAATACTTATATATTTTCTGTCTATTATAATTTCATTTCTTCTATAACTTTTAATTGCAGTTTATTTATTTAACCTATATTTGGATATATAATGTTCATCACATTTTCAAGTAAACACTATTAATTATGTAAAATACTAAATATCAAAAGTTATACAATAAAATAACATTATATTTAAATATAAAAACAGAAAAATAAAATAAAAACCCACGAACAAGTTTAAAGGGTAAAAAATGACATCAACAAAACAAAATTGTATTGTTTTAATATAAACAAAAAGAATATAACATGCGAAAATGCACATTCTTTTCTTCCTAAAGTCTAAATTCCAATAATCTAAAACTAAACAAGCACCTAAGGGATGTTTCAGAAAACTCCTATAAACTACGAGGGTCCAAAACAAAAATCCCAAAAATCAAACTTTCACTTTCCGCCCTCAAATAATTTCCCTACACACCCCCACACATTCTACTTTCCCACTTCTACCCCCCAAACAATAAAACTATTGCATAAACAGCTCCGACTGCAACAAAGTATAATAATTAGCAGCTTCATCTTCAAGCTCCCACAACCCATCATATAAACTTATCGGAAAATCCCCAAATCCCCCTCCGGCGACATCGCCGTCGCCACCGTCAATTCCACCGTCTCCGCCGTCTATGCCGCCGTCAGCCCTACTGGGTATCCCCAATTCGTCATCAGAAGCTTCGAGAAGGTGTCTGATAACCTTTTCTTTCTCATCGTCATCGTCGATTGACGTTGAATTGTTATCCGGGTCGGGTTCTGTTTGCGGGTTGAGTTCGAAAAACGGGTCGGATGGGAGATTCGTTAAGAAATCCAATAACTCCTGTGTGATTTCTTGTTGCTCGTTAATGTATGTGGTTCGATGGCGTTTTGGGGTTTCGATTTGAGTACGGTGGTCGTCGCCGTCGTTGTCACGGTGGCGTTTGGTGGTTGTGGGTGTTTCGGCCATCGGAGATTAGAGGGGTGTAAAGTGTAAAATTGGTGAGAGAGAATAAGGGGTGTTGGGAGTATTTATATAGAGGGTGGGGACGTGATGGTCAAATAAGTTTTTTGGGGGAAATAAAATATTATTGAAAGTATTATGTTACCTCTTTTGTGCAGATAAAAGTTATTAAATATTTGTAGTTAATTATTAAATGTTATTAAATGCTTGTCTAGGGTAGACCACCATGGGAGCTCGGGACACATATTTTTTAATTATTTTCAAAGCGTTCACAACCGATCACCTTTATTTTATATAATTTAATTAAAAAATTTTTCTCTAAAACCCTCCCAAATGTTGTTTAACATATCTATTTCTACTCAATTAAATAATACGTATTTACTAATGATTTTTTACTCAAATAGTTGACGTAAGTTGCTTCAAAACTTCATTAAAATATAGGGAGGTTTGGGGTTAAAGTACTATCTATGACAAAAAAATGAGGTTATAGGTTGCGTTAAATAGTTTTCTCACATGAGATGAGGTTTCTCCTTAGAATAGTTCTAGGTTCGGGATTGCTGTACTAGCATTCTTTCGAAGATGTGTCAGTCTAGTGACCCAAGATTCTATACTTAAGTAACGAAGATGATCGGATGAACAAGTGGGCTATCAGTGATCCAATTAGCCGTTCAAAGAAAAACAATATCTATTTATTTTGTCAATTACTTATTTTTTTACTTCAATCCACTCACAATAAAATAAAAATATAGATATGAAGGATGTATGGAAGCCTACAAATGTGGGTTAGGTTTCTTTTAAGAATATGAGATGTGTTATGAGGACGAACTATTAGATGGAGTTAATTATTGGATGATTTTGTAAAAATACGAGGATGGGGTTCAAAATGGGGGATGCCATGGGAATGCTTTTAGAATGATAACTACACACTCATATAACTTGCTAACTCTATACCAAAAGTAATTTATACCATTTAGTTATAACCGGGCCTCGAACCGATAGTCTTAGTGGGAGTAGTTTCATCTTTAAATTTCAAATGTCTTTGTTATTAGACCCAACCTTCCACCCTAGCTCGAAACACATGACATAATATTATATTGTCAAGTCTTTTAAATAATAATAGGTTTTATTGTAATAAGTTACTCGATAGAGCGAGTAGTTAATTGGTATCAAGGTCTTTTTGTAAGGTGCTACTTCATATAAGGTTGAGGTATATAAATATCATAGTGAATAGATGGTATAGATTATGAGTAAGAGGATGGGTGAGTGTGCACTTCTAAAAAGTCTCAACTATTTATATTAATTATTTTATATTATAATTATTATTAAACACATGTATTTGGCAGTAAATAAAATAAGTTTAAGATTTCTTTACATAAAGAGATGTAGTTTTTTTTAACCCTATATAGCGTTTATACATATTGTTTAAGTATTTATGAGCTATATTTTTTTTAGATATGACGAATAATTGTCTTTTCTAATGACCAGAATTACATTAATAAATAGTTTAAACAAAAGTGTCTGTCTAAATATATTTCACTCATAATTAAAATTTTACAATTTTCAGTCAAGATAACATATGTATTAAATTACATAAAGTTACATGATTTATATTAGGGCTGACAAAACAAATTTTATTGTGTTTAACATGTTAGAAATGGCTCACGCAACACACGTATCAAACATAAAAATAACTTGTTTGACTACATATATATCATGCCCATAATTGTTTAAAAATATTTTTATGAAACACGAATGAGAAATAATGAAGTCTAGCCGTCTAATTTTAATTATTTTTAAAATCTTAGAAAAATAAATAATATAATTTTTATTAAATAGATTTAATTGTGTTATAAACAGATCAAAAATTACTAGCCTCCTAGTTTTTATATCTATAATCAGCTCTAGCCTTTTTTCAAATTTGATATTTTAGGTAGTAAATGATTTGTGAAATATATTATCAATTATATATTGGTTTTTTAAGGTTTGAGTTATATAGACATCCAATTATGTAAATAGTACACTCACACCTTTTTATCTTTGTCTATGTATTTATATGTATATGTAGAAAAAAAATTAAAAAACGAGAGTGTAGTAGGTGTAATTTAATAAAACTTTTTTTAAAATCAAAGTGATGTAAGTATAATATGATTGACCATAAATCAGGGACCATATGCTAAAAATTATTCCACTTTTAATATGCTTGCGCCAAAATAAATTAGAATAATAAATATTGAAAATAGGAAAAGGAGTAGGGTCGGTAGCTTTTGTCACATGAAACGGACAATTTTTGCTTTTTTTCCTATTTCTTTTTAAGAAATCACATCAATGTATTAAACTATCAAGAATACTTCTTGTAGCATTTATATCAAGAGCATCAATGACACGGTGTTACAACCGGTGGTAAAAGGTAAAATCAATTAAAACAAATTTAAGTTAAAACATACTAGGGAGCAGATTATGGTGTTTTGTAAGTTTGTCGTAAAAAATTTAAATAAATAAAAGCGTCTCTATTGGAACGTTAAGGACTTTCACGTCAGCTTCTTTTGATGAAAAACTTGTAGACCCAATCCCGGTCACGAGTTGGTGCCCATCTTTAGTAAAATCGTGCGTGTAATCCTTGCGTGCAAACTTAATCTTGGAAACCAGTTATGTTTTTTGAACTTTCTCTTACACCATAGCCTTTGCCCTCTAGGTTGACGTTCGTGGAGTGACGGATCTCATAACATATGCTCTAACTTGGATAAAAACATGCAAAACGACAGTTGAAAAAGTTCTTTTTAAATATACTTAGCGAGGTGTTAACTGCATATGTTTTGTTAGTTTATCTATATTTAAGCATTTTTATCATATTATGATTTTGATAAGAATATATATAAATGAACATAATATGCGCTTAAGAGTTTATATGATTAGTTTATAATACACAACAATTTTTACTCGAAAAATAAGAAAACTTAGATTGATTATTATATTTTTATATAAAAAATCAAATATTTTAATTACATATACATAACCTCTTTTCGCATAAGAGGATTCTTTAAAAAAAGTAATAATCTTTTAGATATTGTTTAGCCTTTCATTATTCAATTGTTACTATTTTAAAAATGTTTAGGTAATATATTATATTTTTTACTAACATAATTTATAAGTTATCAAAGCTAATATATTTTATCTATAGGTCGGTTGTCTTATCCGACTTCAACCATATTATAAATATATTTTTAAAATTTTAAGAATATAAGCTGTTAAAGTACTAAAAACTAGGTGGAAGTATGTTACGAATAAAATTCTAAAGGTATCGTTATTATTTGATTTGTCGCAATCCATAATATTTCAGCTGTGGGTACAGCGGAAAGCTATTTAATGTTATGTTGAAGCTCCCGTTAAGATAAACGGGTTTGATCTGGCTTACGATGAATTTATATAAATTAGTCGTGATGTATAATTAAGAGTATGTTAAAAGAGTGCGTAAGTTGATGATCTCAAATAATAAAATACAAAGGTATTTTAAGGTTAGGGTTATTAGATTTTAATAATCTCAAATTTTATTATTGATCAAAATTAATCACAACTCAAAAAATATTTACAGATACTCACAACTTTAAACTTATTTTCATTCAGCGATCCCTTGATAACTTAAAGTTAATGTCCGTTAGTTTTTTTTAATGAAATTGGGCCAGTTTTGAGCCATTTTTCAACTCCGTCACTTTCCAGCCTCCATCAAATCCGTTTTCCGTTGTCTAGCCTTAATTGACACCTAAAATTTATCTTTAATAAGTCAAGTGGTTCAAATCAAGATGTGAAGATTGACATGTTTAAGGTGCAGAAATTTTAGATTGACGGCTTTAATGGTAGATTTTAACTTTCTACTTTGTGTTTTATCCACATAAACAGTACACGTTATCGAAAAACTAACGGTGTTAACTATCAATTA
This sequence comes from Flaveria robusta, assembly GCA_025506415.1. Classification (NCBI taxonomy): domain Eukaryota; kingdom Viridiplantae; phylum Streptophyta; class Magnoliopsida; order Asterales; family Asteraceae; genus Flaveria; species Flaveria robusta. Next base: position 1,515,836 of record CM046471.1, on the reverse strand, counting down.
GTAAAGGATCGATGAAGAAAAATTAACTCAAAGTTATAAATATTTGTAAACATTATATTAGTCGAGATTAATTTCGAATAATAAATAAAAAATTAAAGATAAAATTCAATAACCCTTGAGGTTATTAATTGATTTGTCGTGATTCATAATATTTAAGGCATTTATGTATTTACCCAAAAACACGACTTTCGGAACTATATGTTAAAGCGTTTTCGATATGATAAAAGAAGTATACAGAGTTGATATCATTATCTTTTGTACCTTAGTCTAGAAAGTTTCACGAAAATGAAATGTTTATTTGTTCAATAAAATATAATATATCATGATTTATATTTTAATATCTGAACAGAAATCTTCTGGAAAAAAATAAAATGTTTATTTGTCAAATAAATATGATAAAATTGATGCTAATATATGATCAGCTTATATTTATATATCTAGAAAAAAACATTAAGAGTGTCTTCAACATGATAAACGTAAGCCCTCGTGACAACTAGATGGCAAGGATGGGGCGGAGGCGAATAGTGAGGATGATTTGTTTGTAAGGAACGACACCCCTATAAGGTTGTGTGAGAGGGGTTAAAAGATAAAATCTGTCGCAAAGAATCTAAACATGTTCGAGTTGGCCCGAATCCAATAATATTGTTTTTTTTACTTATAAGTTAAAATTTAGTTTTTATGCTCGACATATTTACACGTGTAAGGAAGTGAAATTTTAAAAAAGTCTTGTCATTTACGCACAAAATAGAAAAGAAAATCAGCACTCATGTATTTCTTAACCCGAAAGTATTCACAAAAAGCTCTACATGTGTGCTTGTGTTCATGTGTTTGTGTTTATGTGATCGCGTTACATATACCTATTAATATTTTTACTTGTAATTTTTTTATGCTTAAGGATCTTTGTGACAAATAAGTTTATGAATAATAGAAAAAATCCAACCATCAGAATATAACATATGATAAAACATCTAACAGATTTCCTGAAAAACCTAAATTTAAACCTAAGCTCTGTACATATCTTAATTGGTTATCGCCTTTTACAAAAATAATTTTTTATTTTTCAAAAATAGTTTTTTTAGAATAATAATAAATAACAATTTGAAAATAAAGAAAAGGTGGATGGTCTAGTTGAGGGGTGGGACGTCGTTGTCCGAAGATGTTGACAAAATCACCAGTGAAAGCAAAAGAGAAATAGGCTGTCTAGTGGTCTTATCCTTTTGTTTTCTTCATTGTTTAACATGTTATTTTATTATTATTTTTTTTATTGAATTTTTTTATTATTTTTACAAAATTCACGTTTTTTTGACAAAATGAAAGTTTATACTACTACTACTACTATTATTATTATTATTATTATTATTATTATTATTATTATTATTATCATTATTATTATTATTATTATTACATAATATTAAAGTTAGAACATATGAAATTATTTTTAATTTGAAATAATAATTATACACCTCTATTTCAATTTAAAAGCAAAAGAAAAAGAAAAAAACTAATTCCATAAAGATTCCGTACGTTTCCGGTTACCCAATTAGTATTTGTTTGTTTATTTCATTTTTATTTATTTATTTAATTTTTAAACAAGTTTGTTAGTGGTTAGAAGTTAATAGCATAAAACTAATAATAATTCGTTATTGTCAAGTTTTGAATTTTGAATATATAAAAAAGACAAGTACTTTTATTTAAACTACTAGGTCAAAAAATCATTGTTTGTTTATTTAGTTTTCTAAAATCACATAAGCATGCACTTGTTGTCACAATTATAGTTCTATATTTAGTCCATATATTTAAATAATAAATATTATAGATATATGTATTTTTTTTAAAGACTACAACTACTCGTACTTTAATCTAAATCTTTTGATTATATAATTGCTTGAGATATAATTGCTTGAGATGGAACTCAAACCTCCCTCTAAGAAAAATAAGTGAATAATAAAATGATAAAGATATAAGTGTGCTCTCTTACCTTTTTCCTCGAATCTCTCTCCTCTCTTTGAGTCTACTTTTATTTACTAGTAAATACCAAAAAAGTTCTACTTGTAAATATTTTGACTGAGAGGCAATTACATGTATAGAATATAACCTCTCTATTTTTAACAATAAATATATAACAAACATTATATCAATAATATGCCCTTGTGAACTAACGTATGGATATGAGTATGTCTATTGAATATATACCCAAAAGTATAAAACTATAAAAATATAAAAAAACCCAACATGCACTCTATATATTAAAACGATTTATATGATAGCTTTTTTGTTTACAAAATAAACACAAATAAAAGAATATTTTACCATAATACACACATGTGTACGTAAAGTAAAACTTTTGGACAATATTATCACCTCTTTCATTGTTGTTGTATTTCCTTCATGACTATTATAGCGGGCCTCCTCGTTTCGTCATTGTTGTGTTGCCTTATTAGCTTCAACAACAGTTGATGTCGGTTGTTTACTACTATACTCGAGAGAGGGAAGAAGACTACATGTTGTTAGGGTTAGGAACGGCTGCATCGGATGCTTAGCCTCCATGTTGACAATTAATGTTTAATGATCACTATGAATAGATGGTGAAGATAAAATAACTTAAGGGAGAAGGTTCGGCTTGCTAGAAGGCAGTGAAAAGAGGGATGTGTTTTGTCTTTTGGATACAAAATAGCATGAGATGAAAATAGGGGGACTAGATATGAAATTAAGGAAAACATGAGGGATTGGATTGATAAAAATCCTAAATACTATTATTTTTATTTCTGCGTGAATCTATTTACGGTTACAAAATTATCGATGATATCCCTTGTGACGTGATTTTTATTTTTATTTTTCTGTTTTTCTATAAAGTTAAATTTTTTTTTTCTTTTAAAGTTTTTACACAAAATTTAAAAACATTACTATTTGGAAATGCTTATTTTTTTCTAATATAACTTTATTAAAACTGAGTTTTATCTAAGATTATATATTATTTAAAATACAAATTAGTTTTTGAAAAGTTTTTGTGGGGGAAGTTAATATATATTGTAAAAACATCATGTTTTTCTTTTTTGGAAAAAAATAAAAATAAATCATACAGGATAAAGTTAAATGGTCATAAATAATGTAGGTTAAAGTTAAACAAACCATATGTAGTTGGTGATCTTTTAAGTGGAACTAGTAGGACGTGTGTTCTTTTTATATTTATTTTTTAAAATGAGAATTCATACCACCATCTACTAATACTTATAAACCACACTACATCTTAAGTTATCTATACCAAGATTTGAACCACCATTCTCTTCAAATATTCTTTTATTTTTTTGCACTATGTTACCAACACAAATAATTGGACCAATTTTATTTTATTTTATTTTATTTTATTGTTAAGAATAAACAATAAAGTTTTTATTCAAAATCCATATGTGTGTTTATAAATTCAAATGAGAAACATTTGACATATAAAAAGGTTTATTTATTACAGATAACATGTATTTATCAACGTATGTACTATTAATGAAATAATTAGGAATGAATATACATGTATTTATTGGTAAATACACTTTTGAAAAATTTAATGACGTAATGTATTTATTATCTACTATCCACCTCGTTTACTCACTGGTGAAATCATTCATAAATATTCACTACTTATACTTCGAGTCTAACAATATACATACAGGAGCGAACCAAATATGAAGTCTTTTTAATGTGAGAAGTTAATCAAATTCTTTTGGGGACGTGACCGCCTAGTATCTCAAAATTCCATACTCGAGCAATGAATATAATTAGATGAGCATATGACCTGTTAGTGATTCAATTAGTTATTAAAAAACATAATCTAATTCCTAGATTAAAGGAAGTGGTTGGCTATGACTAGGCGATGATAATATCATAATTATGTGGATGTCTGATATGACTGAAAGGAAAAAAAATACTATTGCTGACCTTTTATTATTATTATTATTTTGAACGGCTATGCTTAAGTACGAAATCTAAGATACTCTCAAGAGGAAATTCACATTAGGTGAGAAAACCACTGATCCATCTGAAATTTCTTAATTTATATTACAGGTTGAACTTGAACCCAAAACCTACATCTATTTTTATAAGATATTGGGTTAGCTAAACTTTTATCTAATTCTATAATTTTGTTAAATAGGACACCTTTTAAATATATAAATAAAACACTTTGATATTTGTTAGAAAAAACTAAAGTGAAATTGAATATATTATTTTATTTAATTTGAGTATATTATTGTTATAAATTTTAAAAAGTGATTTTTAAAATGTTAATGTATTACATATACATAACTATGTCACATGTATATAACGTTATGTAGTTTTTGTGCTTTGTTATATACATATGTTCGTGCTTTAAAACGACGTTTAACAAGAACCCATCTACGTGTGTGTGGATAGTCTATTAAATTTGGGGAATGAGTCCACATCCTTTTGTTAATAATTGAAGTATCCAAAATATAATTTATGCATGAATTCATTATTTTAAAACGACGTGTTCAAACAACCGTAGTAAACTAGTATTATTATTGAGTTTAAATTCGCACGTAGTTTTATTATTTAATAAGAAAATTATTTATACATATATATGAATCAAATTGTATAAATTCGATGAACGATTTAATTTATTTATGGTCCAATACTATTATTTGAACCACTTAGGCATTTAGTAGAAATTTTAATAAAATTGATATGATCGATCCTATTTGCTTACGAGTTACGAGAAAACCTTGAACGGCAAATCCTAGCGGTAGTATTAGGCAGCCACCGTTATAAACAAAAAAAAAAAAAATCGAACAATCACGGTTCAAATTAGTCAAACTACTCAAGGTTATCTCGTAGAATAATCAAATCACACCAAATTACATTAGCTCAAGTTTTATCTTGAGCTTTACCTATCAAGTTTGATTAGGTTTGTAAGCCTAGACAATCCTATTATTTATATAATTTTTGTTTAACATATTAAAAAATATTTACAAAATAATTATTACATATAAAATTTGATAAAATAACTATATATATATATGGTCGAGTTTATTTACAAAGTAAGAGAAATTAAGAAATATTTTAAACTAATTTTAAGTTATTGATTTCGTTAAGATTTTTTTCGTAGATGATGTTGAAAAGAGTCTCCCCTAACTACAAATCTGTATTTTTTATTAAAAAAAATTAGGACGATGAATTTTAACCAAATCAAAAGCTTAGATTTAATTTAAAAGTTTTTTTAATTTATTTTCATAAAAAACTAGAACCACGTATTTTAATCAAATCAAAAAAATTATTACACACTTTAAATTAATTCATTTTACCCTAATATGATTTGGGTTAAACCATTTACCTCATTTAGTTAGCCATCAGCCCCTTTGTTTTTTCATCTAGTAATGAAAATTTATATTTATTTCGACTGAAAATTTTATACATATTGTATTCAGCCTCTCTTAATTTGGGTTTCCTCGAACTCCACCACCGTGAGAGAATGTAACTCTAACAAATATATAAACAGGCATATGTAATTAAATTGATGCATCAAATCATGTAAGTAACCCCTGTTATAATCATGCATTTTCTTTTTATTATTTTAAACTTTTTCGTCTTTATAAAAAAAATTTCCTTTTTGCTGCGTGTCATCATGAAAAGCAATACCATTTCTGAAAAGTACTAAGCTTGTATTGTTTTCAATGTTGTTTAATTGCATGAAATATCTTATAAAAATTATAATTTCTTAACCACTTCATTTATTTGTTATTTTATGCTAAAAAACTTATTAGATTATTTTAAAAGAAAAGCTTTATTGAGCCCGAGCTCAAAAAGAGCTCGTTAGATTATTGAGTCTAGCCCGAGCGTTCTATATCAAGCTCGAACCTACTCGCGAGCCTAAACAAGCTTAAACGAGCCAAGACAAATGTAAGTTACTCGAAAATGGATCAATAAAAAGCTTGAAATGATTCGAGCCTTATCAAATTCGAGCCTAAAAAAAACTCGTTAGATCATTGAGACAGAGCCTGAGCTTCATATATTGAGAGCTTAAACAAACTTTAATATGTTTATTTTTAATTTATTAAATATATATTTATATAAATAGTTATGATTATATAAAAAAATTATGATAAAAACAATTAATAATATGTATAATGCTAATATATAAAATATTTATAAATATATTTAAAATTTATATCATGCCCAAAAAATAATTTGAAAATTGTTATTTTAGCATGGCAACTGCTTTTACATAACGTATCTGGTTTGAAGCCACATCTATTAACATACTTTGAGTTTAAGCCTCAAGTTAAAATAGTGTTTGTTTTAGCTATAAGATGAATGTATCGTTAAAAACATAATTTTTAAATATGTATATAAGGTTCTATGTAATGAAATCACTGATGACCACTATCATAAACCATAAAACCGTCACAACAAATAAATAGCAAGTCTTTCTAATAAATTATATTCATCACGTTGTATTATTTTTGAAACACGATAATTGATGTCGCACAAAGCGTGACTATGTACCCCTAGTTATTATTAAATTCTTACTTTCATTTATTATTGTTTACTTTACCAAATCTATAAAATTTATTTTATAACTTAATATCTAAGAAAAATCAATATAAACCCATTTTATATATAGTGATTTTATGTACTAGTTTATTAAATAATCTCAATTTATCAAACACTTAAATAAGTGATTAAAATTTTTTTATTTTTATTTTTGAATATATAAATACGTTTAAACATTATATAGTGTTGGTTGTTTTATTACAGTTAATTATTATATTTGAGGTTTGAAGTCGACGAGGAATAACACAAAAAAATTGTCAAACAATTATTAATATGTCTAAAAAATACGCCTTAAAATTCATTTCGAGAACAACGAATTAAAATATTGTTTGTTTAAAAATTATTCACTTGCTTATTGCATTGTCAATGTATTTTGTGATAGCATGTTATTTTGCAAGAATTAAACTCAACTATTAATATTTTTAATTAGTGGTTGAGATCAAATTGTTGATAGTAAGTTTGTTAGAGGGATATTTTATACAGTCATATTTGTTGACCTTTTTTAATTTTTTCTAATTTTTAAATGTTCATAATTTTTATATACGACATTATTTTTTTAATAAAATTACATCTTGAAACGAGCGTTTCTTATCTTTAAAATAAGTACATTATTGTTATATAAAAAGATTATAAAATTTTTAGGTAAGCTCGTATGATTTTTGTTCATCATTATGTCTTTAATGCAATTTATTATGCTTTTTTTATTTATTGTGTTTTTTTAATATTGTTGTGTTTTTTTAAAATAATAAATTTTATATGATATAATGGTGAAACAAAATTATTGTGTATTTCTAGTATGTAAAACACAATAGTAAATTTAAAACTAATTAATCTAGTACATTAAAAACAATAATAAAATAACACAATATGATATAAAACACAAAACACTATGATATTTTATCTTATTGTGTTTTTTGATCGTTATTTTGTTATTTTAAATAATAAAGTAAAACAATATAAAATCACAATAAAATAACTAAAAGAGATACATTTATCATCACTAGCACTAAACATACCTCTTCTATTTTTTTCTTGATACTCTTACTTGAATTTGTCATAAATATTCTTTTATTTTCACGTTAAACAATTAAAATAAATTATTGATGTTTATTAAAAGGCGCACTGAAACTATAAAGAGAAAATACGTTTAACCGAGCCCTTAAAATATATTTTTTCACACGTGCAAAGTATATCTATTTTCATTCTTGAAACTAACGTACATTTATTGTTTTTATATTAAATAAATAAAATAGCGAGAAAAGAAAAGTAGATTAAACAAAAAACCATATCTGACTAAAAATGGCTGATCTTGGTATTCGTTTTCCATCGGAACGCTAGATCTAGAACCGAAAGAGGAGGTGATATACTAATAATATTCTTTCGTTTAAATGGTTGAGATAAAGTATTTTAAACAATTAAAAATATAAGGGTTCTAGGTTCGACTTTTTCTCGGAGCAAAATGTTCTAGGTTGAGCAAAGAGGTTTTTTTTAGTTGCGGGTTTCCTCCTAAGATGGTTGAGGGTATTGTCCCGGCTAAAAAACGGATTGGTAAGCCTGATTAAGATAATACACATCCTACGAAGCTTGATCGTACATTTGTCATCCAAAAAACTATTCTGATAAACATTTGATTTTTTTCCTAAATCATTTCAGGTTTGAATAAATATTTTTTTAAGCCACTTGAAAGCCAGTTGTTAAAAATAAAATGCATTTTACCTTTTCTTATCACTTAACAAAATGTCATCTGGTAGCTAGTTTTCCCTGTTAAATAAAAGCATATAAAAAAAAGAATCACCACGAATTTAACTAGAGAAAGCTCAAACATTGTTTACTGACACGATATATATTATTCCAACAAAGACCAATATATAATGACATAATTAACAAGAGTATGAAAATTGATATTGACGCTCTTCAAAGTGCAATAAACCTAAAACTTTCACCATCTCCAACGAGAGTTTTTCATTTTGAACGTCTCCAATGAGAGTTAATACTACTAAGATGTTAGAATGTATTCGATTAGAGTTTAGAGTATTGATAAACTTATTATGTCTATATATTGTAAATCAACCTAGTCAGTAATTAATAAACTAAGTATTTTATCATTTAACAGCCCGTGAGGCTTGTGAAGTTAGCTGGAAAGAAAGAAGGCAGCGGACTGGCCCGACGTAAGAGATAGCGCAAAGGCAACCCATGTGAAAGCCTCAACCGTGGAAGAGAAGTGCGAGAGATTGACCGGCCAAGCGGACTAGACCGACGTGTGAAGGCGTCTGTGCCCCCCACCTGTGATTAAGATGGTCTAATATTTTTACCAATAATTTTTAAAGGTGAAAGGAGCACTCTCACCATTCCCATCACACTACACAATAAACTCATAAATCAAAATTTGTCATATCACACCATACACTTAAATTTGATGGCGATGGTGGTGTTACCACACTACACCACTGCACCCCCCACACACATATTTTTGAATTGTGTCACGGCGAGTTGATGCCATTAAAGAAAGTCATGCAGAGTGAATGGGAGGTGGCGGCAGTCGTACCCAGGGTGGCGCTGAGCTTTGGCGCGCGCCCCATCCACCCTAAAGAAGTATAGGTAAAAGTAACACTTTTATTACTTATTTGAAAAATGATCACTAATACTTCTTTGAAACTAATACATTTAAGGCACTTTCTTTGTGGTGACAGAAAAACAGCGAGACTATATTATTACAAACCGACAGGAGCTAACAGGGTTAGTTGTGTTTTCTTTAAAAATTTAAATAAACAGAAATGTTAAAAATAACTTTATTATATATTATAAATTTAAATTTAAAAAGAGTAATTTGTCGGTACTTGGTTAAGCGTATTCATAAAAAAGAATAGCACTTGTGTAGCGGTATCATTACTTATTTAAATTCATGGCTGATTGTATCTTGCGTAATGCTTGGTGTTTATTTTTTTAAAATTCGTATGAACTCGAGATTCATTAAATGTATGATAGATAGATTTTAAAATTTTGAAGTTGTCAATGTAAATGAACAAACGACTCGTGAGCCAATCAAGATTAACTCGTTAACAGTTTAAATCAAGTAGTATTTTCACAATTTCACGAATTCAATCAAAGTTTATTAATAGTTTTATGTATATATCTTCTTAATGATATACTTGCATAGAATGATTTAAGCAAATGTTTATATTGTCACGACTATGATAATTACATCACGTCCATCAAAGATTAATCAAATTAACCAATACATATCATCAAATAAAAAATTGAGACTTAAGATATACTCCCACAAATAGCTTTAAAATATACTTGTGTAAATAAAAATATAGAATATAGTTATTTATTTCAGATATAATTAATCAATAAAGCAAGATCCATGCATTTTTAGGGAAGTGTATCTACACCACAATATGTGGTATAGGGTGTTTGGGATTACTTTTTTGTTTATCTTTAAAATAACTAAGGATTTTATTAGTTACAACCCTCAAAGATGATAATAAAATATAAACATCTAAAGTCATCAAAGTGGAAAAACCTTGGTCAATAAATAACAAATCAAGAGTTAAGTTCACAATTCCAAACTTTGGATAGAACTTAATAAAACTTTTTGGGTTCATATATAAATGAGTTTTAGGATTCGTAGACCGGTTCCGGTTAGAAATCTAAAGACGATAGAAGTGTTAAAAAAAACAAATATATTTTCATTCATAGTAGATCCTTATTTGTGAATAGGAGCATGAATAAGGGATTACGTTTTATTAAAATACACCACATAAGGATGTACACACACCACGTATTACATTATAATAGTTGATTAGACGTCCATGAGTGATACTTTTGAGTTTTGATGTCCATTTTTGTTTTGATAACTAAAAGAGAAAGAAATTAGTGTTACATGTCTTTCAAGGTTTTTGCAAAGTGATTTTGATAAGATACGTACAAAGAAATGATGATCTAAGGGTCTATCCACCCGAATACAAAAGGGGACAAGTAATACCCATTCCATAGTTCACCAACCAAGGAAGCCGTTTATGCAGATAACAGGTTCGTCTTCAAAGGAATCCATGAAATATGCTTAGCATAGAGAAGATAGCAGATTGACACCCAACCGACAGTGATAATATATCGTCAACTGATCATTAGAATCGTCAACATTTTAGATCAGTCTAACAAGTTCGTATAAACATTAGAGTTCAAAAGAGACGTAGATAACTATCTTTATTGTTATCTAATGACCATATCCTTGACTCTAACCAACATAACTAGATATTAGCAACAATAATCGTGTTAGTATGTTTGAAAGACTAAAACCACAATGACAATAAACGTTAAGATGTTTAATCACTAGAAAGATAATAAATTAAAAGATTGTAACAAATATAATGAAGTTATAGTGATTAAACCATTATTAATAACAACTTGTATATTAAAATTTGAGAAAATTGCATAAATAGTCTTGATGTTTTTATCAAATTGCATGTTTAGTTTCTAAACTTTAAAAATTACAAACATAGTTTAAACTTTTGTGTAGTCATTACATGTTTGGTCACTTGCACTAAATTCATTCATTTTTTTTGCATTTTATAAAATTTAGATTAACTTTTAAATTTAATTTTAGTGATAAAAAATACAATCCCACATAAAAGTTTGGACCAACTTTGCACTTTTGTAAATTTGAGTACTAAATTTGTAATGACTACACAAATTTCAGAGTATGGGAACCAATAATACAATTTGATCAAACCATAATGACCATTTATGTAATTTTCTCTAAATTTTTAAAGTCTAGGAGTTGCACCCCAAGACTCAAACCCATAACCTTTGGTTGGGGTGAACACTCCACTCTAACTCCTGCCTAATTACCACTACACCCAAACCTCACCACTACTTGTATATTAATTAATTTCATGTTTTATTTTCTACCTGCAAACACACATTCTCTATTCTATATCTACTATGCTTTTAAATTTATCATACCGACATCATGTAAAATTTGAATTCACAAGATTTAATTATAAATATATCACATTACCACAAGAATCACTGATTTTTAGTTGGTTTTTATTTCTAACACGATTACTTCACAAAACAATAGTTGACTTTAGTCTTGATGTTTAAGTTTCCCTCTTTAATTTACTATATATTTTGTGAAGATTAATATAGTTATATACTGTTCTAATTTTTTTATGAATTTTGAATATCTTATTTTTTGATTTTAGAGTCATTTGACTGGATTTAGTCAGTAGTTAGATATCACCAGTAAAGATTAATTTATAGTTATAAAATTTTCCATCATCCTGATAGAAAGTTGCTAAATGTTAATTGGAATTAAATGAGCAAAACAAGTAGCCAATTAGGTTGAAGATTTTGAATTAAATACAATAATATACCGAGTATGTTTGACAAACTAAAAAAGAAATACCTAATACCAAATGAATGTCCACTATGATATCAAGATGTTATGATTTGTTTAAACGATGAGTGTTCAAGTGCCATCGTAAACAAATAAATATTAGAAGTTTGGGTATGTGAATTTTCATTAAAAACGTACCTAAAAAGTTAATAGAGCACTTCTATGAAGTTAATAGATAGAAGTTAATAGAGTACTTCTGGTTAGGGATGGTAAAAGAATCCAAATCTAGTATAAAAACTCAAAAAACAAATATTAAGGAATGGTGATGAAGTAAGTTTGGTATCAGATTGTCATTAAATTTTTTTGTGGTGTTAAGAAGGGTATGGCATTAAGTGATAACTGCTTGATACCGGAAGTCGTACCCAAACTAAGCCGTGACATTTAATCTTTTACTTAATTTTAAAAAATAAACAATATGTTGAATTTGCTGCAAACTTATAAATACTGAGATTTTAGAATTTATAAAAGTTTTAAGTATTTGATATTTGAAGTCGATTTTAAAAGTGACTTTAATATAAGTTTTCAGATAATGATTTATTTGAAGTTGATGTTTATGTAAACTTATATAAAATGTGAGCGAAACAAATAATTACGTGTAGAAGATAACCATATAACAACAAGATATGAACCGTTCAAACCAGAGGACAATAGAAAGAAATCAAACCTTAAATGATTAGATATGATATAAGCTTGACGAAGATAACTGAAACTTTCAGTTAAAAATCTATAGTATCTAATAAAACAAGGTTTTTTTTTGCCACTTGTCACTCTTTTAAACCATCTTATTGACACTTGTCATTCTTTTAAACATATTCACTTCATTTTCCCTCCCAAAAAAGTATTATAGTAATTTAATCACTCAAACTAATTTTTCTCTCTTAATAAAAATTAATTTTATTAATTAATGCATTTCTCTCTCACATCTAGATTTTTTAAAATCAAGATATGTTTTTTAAATTAAATTTTATTAAGTAAATAAAAAATCAAATCTTTTTATTAACATAGAAATCATAAAAAAAAATTTTATATAATATGAAATTTTCTAAAACACTAAACCTTTTTGAAACAAAATATTTTAAATCGGTACTTTTTTAAAAAGATTATAAAAAATATAAAATTTTCTACAAAAGTTTTATTGAAACAACCATAATAATTAGAAACCCGAGATTTTAATAAACAAGATTTTTACAAACAATAATTTTTTAATAAAAAAAATCTTAACACGAATATTTAAAAACAAAACTATTTAGATAAGAGAGTTAAAAAAAGTAGTATAATTGTTTTATTTCTTCAACTATTAGGTATATATAATTTTAATCATATCTTATAGTAAAACATCTTAATATAACTCTTCGTGTTTATTACTAAATATAATAAGTTTAATAAATAAGTTTCTAGCCTATCTATTTATCTGTATATTTATCTATCTATAACAAAAACAAATATAAAATAAGACTTGACACAATTGTAAGTTTTATTATACTAACTTTTCTCATTGTCTTTATTATTATTAATAATATTGAATACTTATAATATTACTCATACCATTTTCAAATTAAAAATTATATAATTTAATAAATTAAAACCTATATTTTTTTATGAAAAGCGCACTTTTTAAAAACAAAAGTTTTATAAAATCCAAAATATAACAAACTTTTTCTAAAATAAATTCATTTTTCTTAAAACAAAATATTTAAATGCCATATTTTTTTTATAAAATAAAAGTTTAAGAAAAATACATTATTGTTTATTTACTTAAAGTAGCTATTGATATACAATTATAATCATATTTTATCTTCAAATATAATTTTATAATTTATAAATATTTATTACTAATTATTTTGTATTTTATGTATTCAACCCGTGGATACACGGGGTATTAACCTAGTTAATTATATTTTTACGTAACGAGACTAAAAGCAAACAAACAAACCAATTGACATGTTTTTCACAACAAAATAATGTTTTTGTTGACACACATTCATAAAGTAGACTTTACTTAAAATTGATCTAACTACTTCAGATTTTTTTTATAACTATTTGAAATATGGTTAACAAAGATTTTATAATATGTAAAAATGATCACACTTAAATTTTGAATACAATCGATATGAAACAATAAGCTTTTGTCTATAAAAAAACATTTTCCACCAATAAATATGATATGTTTTAACTTTAGTGTTTCATGAGAATAGGTATGAAGCTAGAGGAGGAAAACAAAGAACTAATCTTACGAAGGCCTGTATTGACAATAAGTGTAACACTATGGGTCTTTATGTCTCGATTCGGTTAAGCCGGTTTTGCCAACAAGTTTAGGACCGAATCGTTATGTTGCTAACTACGATTTAGGGAAACGACAAACTGGATGATTAGGTCGGCCAAAATGCTAGATTTTCCAGTTTAAAAGTTTGGTTATGATGGTTTAAATTGTGTTTTTATTTGTCTTTTAAAATTACTAGTTTATATTAAAATAATAAAGATGCATTATGATTAAGCAACATATAAATAACTAAATATTATAAAAAGCGAAAAGAATTTATAAATAATAAATGCTATTATTGATAAAAAATGTTAATATTAGATGAGTTGTCACACTATCCGGTGAATGAGTAACCGGTTCCTTTTTTATTTACTAAAATTAAACTTCAATCCTATTTAAGGGGAAACATACTAAAATTTTAAAAAGTTCAAACTAACTTTTTAAAAATAATAAAATTATTGATGATGATGTGGTTAGTTTGAAATAGCCACGTGATAACATGGGTGGCAAGCACATGGTAAGGGGACCTAACTTTCAATGCAAGTCTTGTACTATTTGCTTTAAGGTTGTGCACACACTTGAAAATTTTCCTATTCGATTCAACTAAACATTTTAACTTTTTGAGAAACAAATAGAAATTTTTATTTTCTAATTTATTTGTATACCATTATTATTGTTATTTGGTAACGATAAATCTTGAAAAAGATCAAGGATTTAACAATCTCCCTACGAATTATGAACTCAAATTCGACTACAAGGGGTGGATGACGGAGTTATGTGGTAGTTTTTTATGTGTTATATATGTATATGATCTTTGGGTGCACCATAAATTTTCAGACGATGAGATAATATCTTTTCGGTGAGGAATTCTATCTTTTTGTTTATAACAAGGTAAATCAAAAAATAAAGTATTGAGAAGATTTCGCAATAGTTTGTTATTAAGTGAACCGATACATAGTTTATGAGATTATTTTTGTGTATTTTTTGATAATAATTAATTAATATTTGGGGATTTTTGAAGAATTTGGTTAATTATCGTTTATCAAAGACCGGAAAATGCATGTCTTCCGAAGACAAAATATGAAAAAAGTTTTTGAACTCATCAATGGCTTCAACCATAGCCGCATTCTACCATCATAATCCGATTGTTCGTAGTGGTTAAGGGAGATGGGTGCTCTAGGTCGGCCTTGCCCAACATCACAAGCTCTCTCTCTCTCTCTCTCTCTCTCTCTCTCTCTCTCTCTCTCTCCCTTTTCACGAGCTTTCCTCTTATTCTCCTCCCTCTATTACACTCTTCTTCTATTTCATAAAACGCTTTTTTACCGCCCTTGTCTAAAGATGCGAGGATCTTAATGAGTAGCCGATTGACTTTCCAGCGGATTACCACCTCACTACACGTAGGTCGCTAGCATGCTCCCGAGGGCATGCGATGGGGATGGTCTAAAGCAATAATAACTAGATTTTGACTTGCTGATGTAACGAGATTTGACAACTTATTTAATCTTAAAATTTTCATTTACAAATTTATCTATATAAAAGAATTTAACAAGTTTAATGGATTAAATCAAAACAATCGAAAATATGCATTTCCAAGTGAATTTTAACACATTTAAGGATTTACTAGTATAAAAAAAGAACTAAAATTAGTTGTCTCTTGTAATGTCAAAATATTGAAAATATATATGCATATGTAGTGGTTTTCAATAAGTTCAAGGAAATAATGAATTTTAAAAGTTAAATACATATCTACAAAAAGTCAAAAACTATGCAAGTAGAATTGCTGGCCCCTTTGTTTGGTGGGTTTGAAAGGATGTTTTGAAAGTATTTTAAATTTTTTGTTTGCTTATAGTTGTTTGTATTTTGATTTTTAAAATTACGAGAAGAGTGGAAAACTTGAATTCCTCAATTTAAAATAGAAATGGTTTTATTTATTTTTTTTCTTGGTGAACCTATCTTGACTTTTTCTTTCTCTCCTTTTATTTTAGAAGAATAATAACTTATTTCCAGCTTATAGAACAAACAACTGATTTAAACAATTACATGTGTATATTTCTGCACCATTGGATGCACCTAGACGCATTATTGTACTTGTACATTAGGCGCATTTTATAACAAATCTTCATTATAATTATACATTATAAGTGATGTACATTAGTACATATATGTATGCGTGTCTATGTAAACATATGAATGTATGCATTAGATCTCTACATATGCATACATATAAGACATGTAATATTTTAATACTTCTAACTGGTTGATTTGTTTAATTTTTGTATCGTTTTATTTTAAAATATAAATTGTTTTTAACGTTAGTCTAATTATTACTTTTTAATCATCGTTATCTTTATAATATAAAATTATTAAAATAGTAAAATACCATGTTATACCTTCCACTAATGATGCCTAACATATTAGTCGAAACCAAAAAAGGAAATTCAGAAAACATATACGCAAACCGAAACGAACAAACAAAACAACAGAATGATCGAAAACAATCCCTTATACAAGTTCACGAGGGGTTTTGGTTCCACAAAGCGGATGTAGTAATCGAGTCGCAAGACGGTACGGTTTCCTTGTTAGGGTGAGTTCCTAGCCACCGTAGTAGGTTCCTTGTCATCGACACCATACCGTGCAAAGAAGAAAGCAAAGAGACAACAAATGTTGGTCGATGTATATATGTTTGTGTTCTACATGTTCTGAAATCTGAAACAGAAACACTATATGCTATGACCTAAAGTTATAAAATTCAAGAAAGCCCAACAATGTTTGACCCTCAGCTCTCAAGGCTCTGATGTTATGGCCCATTTGGTCCAATATTAACAAACATGGCTCAACTCTTCATGGATAAGCAAGTAAATTGTATACCGCATTAAGCCCACCAAGTTATCAAAAACGGCATAACGCTATTGCACTAATATATCATTTTGATGAATGATCGTGCAACGGATACCTATCACTTTATTATTTATTTTTTTTACGATTAATTGGATCACTGACGTGCCACTAGCTCACCCGATCATATCTGGTACTCAAAATAACATGAGACCACCCTCAGGAGGAAACTCACATTATGTGAGAAAACCCCCTGGGCCACCTGGAACCCCATTATTTTTATCACATGTGGGACTTAAATCCATGATCTTCACCTATTTTTATAAGATGTTGAAGTACCTCACCTTAACCACTTGAGCTAAGAATCATTGGTTACCTATAACTTTAACTTTGATCTACAAGATGGTAGTACTCCTCAAGTCCCAACTAAAGGTTATAGATTTAAATCTTGATGTGTGCAGGTACGGTGATTTTAGATATAAAGTAGAGAGTGTATTCCTGACGGAAAAAAAAACAATTTTCAACATCATATCCAATTCTAACCGGAGTAAAACAACCAATATGCTAAATCAACCCAAACAACAAAATATGTATGTTGGGTTGAACCAAGGAAGGGTACTATTATGTATGAAAGTTGAGCTTTTATAATAGGGATTTTTACACATTTCTTCTTCTTAAAATCACTAATTGCATATTTTCCCAAGCCATTAAATCAATTATGTATTTTCCTTTCCTAACATATATATATTACAGATATATCCATTTCATTAAAATTAACTTGTTAAATAATTATTTACCCTTATTTTTGTTATGAAATTTGCACATATTGATTTTTTAGTAGTGTAACTGTTTAAAAGTTTGGCACTAGTTTTTTGTATTCGAAGATGTAATTTTGATTATCGGTGATTGTTATTTTAAAATAAAGTTTTAAACTTTTGAATGTTGAGATGTAATTTTGTTGTATTTATTTACACAGAAAGCTCGAGATTTGTAAATGACGGTCTTAAGAAGTGAGATACAGAAAAATATCTTAATAAAAATTAAGATAAATAGTGATTCAATAAGTTAATTTTAATGATATGATATATATATTTTAAAAAGAGGAAATATGTAATTGATTTTTTGTCTTGAGGAAATATTTAATTAATGATTTTATGAATGGGAAATATGTAAATGCTTCTTTATAATTAAATCCAAAGTTATACCATATAGTTATAGTATGTAGACCATCTATGATCTCATTCGATTCTTTAATCTAGCCCGACTAACTGTCAATTGGATGTTCGGTCTGTTTTAAAACAAAGTTGGTTTTCCTCCACAAACATGTACTCTTCCCATGGAACATTGAGGGTTTTAAGCTCATATAAGAAGCCGGGTTACCTGCTAATGAGACATCTAAACCTGAACTGAACCACCTCCTATCCCAACCTCTCTACTTTAAGCGCGCTAGTCCCTTTGGCCCATCTACGGCGACGACATTCTTGACTTCAAAACCAAATAGAGACTCAAGTTCATCATCTAATGCGTCGAACAAGGCGGAACAGAGTAGTAAACTAGTAAAGTAGTAGTCAGTAATGAAGCATTGCATTGTTTCCACGAAAAGCCCAGTATGTTCAAAGCCCAGTTAGCTTGGAACACAAATGGGCCGAAAAGTTGGTTGATTGCAAGGCCCAATATGTTTAAAGCCCAATTAGCTTACGTTCTCAAAGTAGAGTATTAGGCCAAGAGTCCAAGAGTATGGTTTTGGGCCATGTGAATGTTCATTTAACTTTGCGAAAACTTTCATTTCAGCCCTTGATCTTCAGATAAGTTGAATTTCAATCCAGCAATTTTCATTTCCTCACTGTCGTTCATTCGTCCGTAAAGAGCTCACGCTAATTCTTCTCGCAACAATGGCGACCTGCCTTAAATCAAGAACAAGAACTCTTCTATTGCAGAAGCCATGGGTTCTCTCATCATTCTTCACTGTAAGTTTTTTGTAATTCATATGAAGATTCAGTAAATACGTTGTTGTTCGTTTTGACGACTTTGTGTATCGATTTCTAGGGTTTTGTTGTCTGTGAAAGCTTCGATTTTCAGTGACCATTTTCGGTTTTAGGGTTTTGTTTTGCTTCTGTAATTTAGTTCGTGAGTTCTTTGTAATTTTTTTTATAAACCCTTTTCAGTTTTAGGGTTTTATTTTGCTGTTGTGATTTAGTTCTTGAAGTAATCAATTTAGGGTTTTCGAAATTAAAGCAAAAGATATTGTTTTGGGTGTGAATGCCAATCAGCAGTGCTTAGAGTTGTTTATCTTGTTTGATTAAAATAAGATTTTGATATCCATTAATGGTTTGTAGTTGCTCAGTTTAATGCACATATTTATGAACACTTGAAGCTATATGCTTGGGTTTAAAAAAAACAATGCTTGTGGCATTCTTTTAAAATTCATGGTTGGATGTTGATTGGTTTATGTTATTATTTTGCTTAAGACACGTAGATGTTCTATGTCATTTGCAGGAGAGATGGTTCAGTATGTTGCCAAACCAAGATCATTTAGCACATAAGGGTAGTCATTTCGTTGTTGGTGATCTTGCTTTAACTGCAGGTGGGTTAAGGGCTTCTTTTTCAACGTGTTTGGGGTTAGCTGATAAATCAATGGTAAGGTTTGCTTCTATTCTGCAAGTGCTTGACGTTTAGGGATCTGTTTTCAGCCATTGCAAATGTTGTTATGATTTATTAGTGCGGAAATCCATGCAAACTACAAGTAGTTTTTTAGTTTTTGAGAACATATCTTTAGCTGAATTTCCATTTAAGAGAACAATTATGATATATGTAATTATTAGAAGACTTGGAAGCTTATCATCAACTGATATAAACTTGAAAATAACTAAAAAAGTACCAAGTTAATAGCATCTCTGTGTTTTAAAGCACAAGGCGCTCCGAGGCGATTGGATCCTCAGAGCTGAGGCAAGATGCAAAGGACAAGCATCATGTTTTTCTTAGAAGGACCAACTCACTCACCATCTAATTCTACTCCTAAATCTACACATGTTTGCCATGCTTGTCCAACCACTTGGGGAGGGACAGTTTTCCTACACACCTTGGTATTGCTAGGCCATAGGACCTTTGGTGCACACATCACGTGGGGTGCACTTCTCCGACACCAGTGGAAAATCATACGTGACTTCATGAAAAGTCGAAAACAGATTATATAAGTGAGGAAACTGGACTCCATTTTAAGCTATGCATAGATTTCTAGGTTTTAGGATTCAGGCTTTTGAAATCATCTTTTGTTTAGAAATATAGCCCATTTGTTTCATTAAAAATATATGGGCTATAAAAGAGCATGAAGAAAGCATCTCAGTACATTAGGGAACCTGATGTGCCAAATCGTCTCACTGAAAAACCCTAAATAGCTCTGGTTGCTTCCTGTATGCTTGTCGCCTTGCCGAAGATGGCGTAATCTCCCCATCGCCTTGATGCGCCTCGTGCACGTTTTTTTAGAACACAGTAGCATCCTTAAGCAAAAATGGAAAGTAAATTTTGGCCATAATAGCTCAAACATAAGTTCCGGAAGCTTGAAGTTTTGAGATGACAGAGTGATGAGGTTTAAACGAGCATTGCCACTCACTAAGCCAAATCATAATCAGTTCAGTGCTTTAGAATCACTTTTTGAATTATAAGAATAACAAATTAGTCGTTATAATTGAAGTTGATAGATTATCATGCGCTTTATGTCCAATCTAAACAGTTTTCATCATGAGGTGCTATTTTCGTTTCAATGTCCAGGATTTATGCTTTCTTGAAATCTAACATTCATATCTCCTTCAAAGGTTGATGTGTAAAACATCATCAACATACTTTTAATTTTTATGTGCATACTACCATCTGTACATAGAAATGAGCTTGTCATGTTAGCAGTTATAATCTTAGTAATGATCACATTTTCTACAAAAAATGTAGTCACCTTTAGAATTTTATATTTTGTGGTATATAGATTGATGCTATCACCTGAAAACTTAAAAATCCATATATAAAATTTGATGTGGTTATCAGAATATTGCGTCAAAGTTGAAAATCTTTACTGGTAGTGAAGCTGAAAATAAGTTTGTGTAATGTATTCTCCAGGTGATGGATGCACCCTCCAACATTTCTGATGATAAACATAAACCACAACAAGATCAGGTCTCAATTTCAACATTATGTTTTTTTATACAATTTCACAGGTCCATTTAATAATTTTATTTAATAAATTCTTAACCTGTTTTCTCTTTTCTTTTTCACTCCAAGAGTATCAGTTATCACCAAAGAACTGTCAAGATGTGTTTAGAGCCTGGGGATGTAATAATCAAGAAACATCACAAATCCTTGAACGTATGCCGTCTCTCCACAAAGCCAAACTCGATAAACTTCAATCAAAACTCCAAATTCTTCAAGATCTTGGATTCACATCTTCAGATTTAGTCAAAATCATTAGCTGCAGGCCCCGGTTTTTAAAATGTAGAATCAACAATGGTCTTGAGGAACGTGTTCGGTACCTAGAACACTTATTCGGGTCAAAAGAAATTCTTCAAAAAGCCATTCTTAGAAACCCGTCCGTTCTTACTTATGATTTGAGAAACATGATTAAACCCACCGTTGAATTGTACAAATCCATGGGTATATCGGGAAGCGATTTAACATTGATGCTTCTTTCTCGACCTACCATAATACCCCGAACATCACTAAATGCTGAAAAGTTGGAGTACATCAGAAGAACAGGGGCCCCAAAAAATTCAAAAATGTATAAATACGTTGTCACGCTTATGGCAATTTCACGCCTCGAGACCATCCGTGAGAAAATAGCAAATCTGGAAAAATTTGGCTTTTTGGAAGATGAGGTTTTTCGGCTTTTGGGTGCCTCACCACTTGTGTTGACTTTATCTGTAGACAAAGTTCAAAGAAACATGACCTTTGTGGTGGCAAGTATGAAGCAACCAGCTAGGGTGGTACTCGAATACCCATTTTTGCTATATAAAAACCTGGAAAATGCGTTGAAACCGCGTATGGTTCTAGCCGCAAAGATTGATGATATGGGCCTGGACCCGAGGATAAACGGGCCCAAGGTGTTCACGGCTTTAAGGATGACGGAAAAGAGGTTTACGAAGGTGTACATCAATAGTCACCCTCCCGAGATTGCAAGCGAGTTGATGAAATGTTATACTGATGCAAAACACGTAAAACGGTTAGCTGAAAAGGCGAAAAAGATTCAGCATAAAGGATTTCCCTTTTGAGTTTAGTTTTCTTTTCTTTTCTTTCTTTTTTTGGCATTTTTGTAGCTTATTTGTATAAACTGACATGAGGTTTACAGTTTGTGGCCAATTGATTGTGCAACTGCAGATTTAGCAAACAATATAGGCAAATAGTTTCACATGGTTCTATGTAAAGTTGCATTGTTATGATGGTGGGATAAGTGAAGATTGTTGTAGGTTCATTTCTTGAAGTTGCAGGGTGCATGTCTTTGTGGACTAATGTTATAGCAATATAGCCTCATGTGTAACATAATATGATGTTATATGTGGCAATTATGACTACTTTATGAGAAATAGGTTGATTTAGGTGGTTTTTGTTTTTCAATGGGTTCATACAGGCAGCAGACGCTTAAGGACAAATATAACAGATGAACCCGCTTTTGAGTCGGATAAATTTGTCTTGTATTTATATCTGCCTGTTAGATCCCAACCTGGTTTGAGCAGATCCTGTTTTTGACCCGTCATAACCTGACCTGCCTGTTTCGAAGTATCTGATATGCTTTAACATCTTATGACTCTAGAGTTAAGAACTTATATTTTAAATAATTTTAAGTGGTTCAGACCAGAACTTTAAAACCGAACCAAATCAGAATATCTTAGTTCGGTTTGGTTTAGTTCAAATGTTCAATCCTGAACTTCTCTCTCTTATTATAACACCATGCTGATGTTTAGGCGTTCCATTGGCAGATTTGACCAAATTTTGTTCGGATGAAACCCGACTTAAAGGAACAATATAGCGGGTGAATTCACTTGAGCCGGATAAATTTGGCCTGTTCTTTAATCTGCCAGTTTGACCCCAAACTCCGTTTGAATTAAAACATATCAAACTATTTTGATCCATTACACGACTCGACCCACTTGTTTTGCCACTAGCATCTTATATATTTAGCACCTTTTAACTTTAAAATTGTAAGTTACTTTAAACTCCTATTATAATGTTAACTGGTTAAGATTAGAACCGTGAAACTTGCCTAAAAACCAGTATCTCAGGCCAGTTTGGTTCCTATACATGACTAAACCAGTACCATGTGAAATAGCCAAAGTTTGAGACCCATTCATGCTCTGTTGTGAGACTGAACAAGCTCTAAACGACTAAATCAAATAACATGTGGGATCAAGACCTTGGACCTTGGTTCAAACATTTTCAAATTTTTGGTTCGAGTTAAGTCCAGGCTAGTTAGATACAGTCTTTGACAGCTGCACTATTTAGGTTCAGGGTTTAGTCCCCAGAATCCCAAACATGATCCACAAGGCCAGAAACCCAATCCCACATGATACAGAATTAAAAATTTTAAACATTGCTATGAATACTGAGGTTAACCCTGAGAGAGTGCATCTGGTTAAGGTTATGGGTCGCATCCCAAGAACCCTAGACATTAATACAAAAGGTAAAGAGGGTAGGTATTTGTATACATAATCCACAAGACCAAAAACCAGTATAATTAAACCAAACAGAACTAGAAACAAACACAAAACGCTTAGAAACGCGTTATTAACAGCAAAACTTGATAAATACAAGAACACGAGTACTCGACAGGAAGCCATATAAGTATATGTTTTCATGAAGAAGCTTATTTCTCCTTTTGAGCAATGTCAAGAAATTAAAGATGATAAAAAACCATATAGATCAAGCTGTTTAGATCATTTGTAATGAAAATCTACCTACAAAAGACAAGTTATTAGATCCTCTAACCCTGAGACAGATGACAACTTCAAGAAACATACTCAAGATTATCTTTCAAGAAATCTTTAATCTGAAGTAAAAATCTTTTTTTTTTCTCCTCAACAATGAAAATAACTAAAAAGATAAAAACTTTTGTGAAATAGTTGAGTTACCCATGATCAAGAATCTTATGCCCATGAAGAACACCAACTTCAGCAGCCCATCACAGCACAATTGTACACAAAATTACTCGACTGTTTACGCCCAAGCATGGTCCATCGAGGCGGCCCGTCTCTTGGGACCCATGAATTCACTTCTATAAACCCGGCCCCACTAGTTCTAGGCCCACCAATAACAATAACCCGATCACCACAACCCCTAAACGCGATCCCCCAACCATTCATTGAATCAGCACGTTCAGGCAATCTTCCAACGGTTTCCCATTCTTTCCTTTCTTTGTCATACTTTCTAACTTCCATGTCCGCACAATCTGCAGCATATAATTCATTATCTACAACAGCAACTAACGGTGGCGCCTCGGTTGCTGATGTGGCATTGGCGGCACCACCAGCCCTTATTGGTGACATATTTGGGATTTCCTTCCATACCCGAGTGCCCAAATCATATTCTTCACCACAAGTCAATGGTTTCATATCGGTCCCGCCAATTCCTCCAATTACGTAAAACTTCTTATCCATAAACACCCCAGAACACATTTTCCTTGGTTTAAGCATGTTTGGAAGTGTTTCCCAAGCGCCCGACTCACTGTTATAAAGTTCAGCTGAGTTCACAATCTTTCCATTTGGGTCGGTCCCACCTGCTACAATAGCAATATCACCAAGACTAGCGGACCCGAATAAACATCTGGGCTCGTTCATTAACTGCCCAGCGGACCATGAGTTGGTTAATAAACTGTACTTATATATCACATGATCAAGAACTTCTTTCCCTAACACAAGTAACTCGGTCCCGACTGCCAAAGATTCTTTATCAGAAAACTGGAAACATGTATTAGATGACATTGTGGGCAGATTCATCCACCGCTGTTTGATAGGATCAAAAGCTTCCCATTGGACCAAATGGCAAGAAAAATAAACCCAATGCTCGATAATACCGTTTTTCCTTCTTAATCTATAGAGCTCACCACTCCTGACCAGGTCACGAAATGTTCGGTTCAGTGACGCTAATGAACCATAATCAAATCTTGAGCATTTCAGTAAACAACTAATTGAGTTGTCTCTACCAATGGCGTGAATTAGAGAACTTGGATCAGAGTCATCACCAGCATCGCGTTGATTATTGTCAGATTGATCAACGGGGACTAATGAAAGATCAAGATCTGAGTCATCACCAGCATGACGTTGATTATTATCAGATTGATCAATGGGGACTAATGAAAGATCAAGATCCGAGTCATCACCAACGTGAGGTTGATTATTGTCAGATTGATCAATGGGGACTAATGACAGATCAAGATCCGAGTTGTCACCAGCATAAGGTTGATTATTGTCAGATTGATCAATGGGGACTAATGAAAGATCAAGATCTGAGTCATCACCAACACGACATTGATTATTGTCAGATTGATCAATTGGGACTGATGAAAGATCAAGATTCGAGTCATCACCAGCATGGCCTTGATTATTTTCAGATTGATCAATGGGAACTAATGAAAGATCAAGATTTGAGTTATCACCAGCATGTTGTTGATTATTGTCATATTGATCAATGGGGACTGATGAAAGATCAAGATTTGAGTTATCACCAGCATGTAGTTGATTATTGTCATATTGATCAATGGGGACTGATGAAAGATCAAGATACCCTAACCCAAGGTCAAGATTATCGTAGCTGGGAGATTGCCTGCGGCTTTTTGAAGGTGGAATGATATCTTCATCTTCGATATCTAATGGTCTTTTCTCTTGATGAGATTCGATCTTCTCGATCCTGCAATTACTCATAAAACCCCAAGTGTTGTCCCTGTTGCTGTTAAAGCTTCTTGAAACTAAAAAAGACCTTTCCTCCAACATGCCTTCTTGAATCAGACCCAAAAGATTGAATCTTTGGGTGATTTCTGAAGAACCCTAATCAAGATTTCTCGAAATCTTATCAAATCAAACCCAATAGATTGAAATTTTTGGGGATTTATGAAGAACCCTAATCAAGATTTCTTGTAATCTTCCCTCTTGATCACCAAGCAAGAAACTTTTTCAACTGAAATCCCAAACAGGAACATAATTATCAAATCAACCAAAAGTCCCACATCAGATAACCATTCTTATTTAACAAATTGATGAGTCAGACGCATAATAAAATCAAGATCTATACAAATTAAGCAACCTAAAGAAAGCAAGAAACCCAGTAAAACAATCAAATTGATGCTAATCCACAAATAGCAATAACTTGTAATGCAACACATATAAAGAAAAACAGAATCTATTCCACAAAAGATATCACAGATCTCTTAATCTCAATATCAAATAACCAAACACATCAATCCAATCAAACAATACCTTCAAAACCCTAAATCAATTTATTCAAATTGAAAAAACTTGAATTAGATCTGATTGATTTGATATTACACCAATCAAACAAAAGGGTATTGAACTTACCGATTGGATAAGACGAAACACACAGAAATCTTTCCTTTTGTATCGAATTTTGCCCCCAAATCACAAATATACATATACACTTATATATGTATATTATATATCTTCTTTCTTTACATGAATTTGTTAGTTCATCAATGCTTTCTTTCTCTATCTCTGCATATATGTATCTGTGAGCTTCAGTTATCGACGTTTGACAAAATCGAAAATTAAAAAAACTTGCTTTTGGGTGTATATCTTTCTCTCTCTCTCTCTCTCTCTCTGTATAAAATAAGCAAATCAAAAGGCTTTTTCAGGGTTAAAAATTAAAATATGTTGGAGTAAGAGAAATCAGGGGTTTTGATTTCGCTGTTTCTATTGCTTCATTTCTAATAAAAATCATAACTTTTTCATAGAAAATTATCTTTGACATCAACAGATGTATATATATAACACACACACATATGTGTATACACACATGGGTATCGAGAGAGAGAGGTAAGAAGGAAGAAGACGGTGGTTGACAGTGGTCGGCGGTGGCGTAAGGGGGACCCACTACCAGCTGGTTAATGTAACTTTGGGTCGAGTCGTGTTCGTCTTCGACTGTTTTTAAGGGGTTGCAGGGGTGACCGGTGACCGGCAGTAGCCGGTGATGACACATGTTTTTGATTTTTGTTCTAACGTCAAATTGGATTACCGAAAGACTATTAATCAACTCGATCATTTTCATAATTTGAGTACGTAACTCGAGACCATATCAAAAGAAAATCTACTGACCCAACCTAAGATATTTTTTTAATTAGATGAGACTTGAGCTAAAATCTCTCTTAATGAAATGTTCAGTAAACTTATCTTAACCATTTGAGCTAAATATTATTAGTTAACACGTGTTTTGGTGGCTTTTACTTGTGTTTTTTTAAATAAATCGGTGACGATAATTTGTTGTTTTTATATTCTCGTGAGATGTGAGTTGTTAGGTTTGAATCGTGTACGTTTCTAAAAGATGTTATTTTTCGAATACAAGTCGGCAGCTTTTTAAAGTTAGGAGAATTTCTTTCACTTGTAAATTGATTGTTTAATAAATTGAATGTATAAATTATTATTTACTTATGACACGACCATTATTATGATCATGCTCACCCGAGAAATACACCTTTTTATTTTACTAGTCATTTCATTTTTCCAAATAAAAATAAAAAATAATATTAATGTCACATAATAAATTAATATAAGTTGTCAATTTAATATAAGATAATTAAAGACTTCCATTAATATAAAAGGAATATATTAATTCTAAAAATTACATGTGTAACTCGAAATATGATCGGATAATCCATTTTTAAGATTTTAATGTATTTGTCTGTCATAAATATGTTAGATTATTTGTTATAGATTGCCAACTTCTTGTTGTTGAACATCAGTTTCAAAGTATGTATAAATCGCATTGTGTTTGTCTTATAGTATCATATAGTGTAAAAGGATAGAATCTTACATCCCGTTTCTTAATCTTTTTGGTATGAAAGCTTGTGTCGGATTAATGATTACATGCCATTGTTTCTTGAGTATACCAAATGCCCATTCGATGTCTTTCCTTGTTCCCACTTGAGCTTGTGCAAATTTATACACTTTTCATCGATTGGATTTGAAAATGATTTAACAAACACATTCCGCTCAAGGTAAATACCATAATAAGATAATGCTCGTATTTGTAATTTACGCCTCCAACTTGAAATGAAGAATCAAGTACAGCTCCACTCATAGAACGAAGTTGAATGACAACAACTAATCAAGAACGTTGATGTCCTTATTTAAGCTTGTGAGTCGTGACATTAAAAAACGTGTGTCATAACCATCATTGGATGAAAAATTCAAGATCAAGTGAAAATAAAATTCCTTTAGATAAAGATGTATGTTTCTGATGTGAAAATAATACATGTGAGTTTAAACAAAACATATTTTGCGATATTTAAACGGTCTTATGATTGTTGGATTGTGAGTTTTTATACAAAATTCATTTTTTCTAAATCCTCGAAATCAAAAGGCGGGGAGTCTCGTGAGGATGCTCATGCATGACAACGTCATGGCGGCAACATTGGAGGGGGGTTGTTCACCGCTAGCCCCATTGCCACATCATCCATCCTAGCAGCATTGCGGGGGCATACCGTATATCCTAATAAGTTATTTTTCATGTGAAATAGTTAACCGAAACTAATAATCAACCGTTTGCATTTGTTTTTTCTATTTTGCAAATTGAAAATTATTGTTTGCTTTTGGTTATATCTTGTTTTAAAACTAATTAAACCAGACTGAACCACACTTTAAAACCGAACTTAAACCTTACTCCAAAATCGAAGCGTAGATGACTTGTTTGAATGCTTGTTACTGGATTAATAATAACCTAAATACATTTTTTTATGCTAAAAGTTTCAAATTGAAATTCATTAATAGGTGGTTAACAAAAATTTTAAGCCAAAGTTTTTGACCTGAGTTCACTATTTTGGACCGGTTTTTTTCAAGTCAAAACATTACCTGCCTATATTTAAAACCAAAAACCATTAAATAACATTATCGAACCATTAAAATAAAAAACAATCGGTTGTTAAAACTGAAATTTCAGTTTTGTTTGATTTTCCCAAAATCTTCCCAAACCGACCCCTAGTAAGTGTGTTGACCTATGAACCTACGATGCATATCTCAAAAAAAAAAAAAAAAAAAAAAAAAAAAAAAAAGAAAAAAAAAAGAAAAGAAAAGAAAAACAATTCATATAGCTAATCATATTCAAACTTAAAGTGGTTTGAACATCGAAGTAGTTTGGAATAATACGAACTTTATGTTAGGTTGTGTCATCTCGGCAATTTGTAGCATGTTCAAACCGGCACTATTTCTTTTGTTTTTGTAATTTGATCAACCAAACAAGATGAAAGTCGGTTCCGTATGAGGTTTACCGTTTAATGAAGGACAGTTAGACGAACGATTGCCCATTGACGTGTAGCCTAGTAAAATTGATGATTAATTTTCACAGAAATAGTGTGAGTTAAAATTCTTATAAATGCAATGTTTGATGATGTTTAGAGTAAAAATTATTGGTTAAAAAATTATGGCAATTTCATATATCCTCTTCTAAACTTGTAAATTTACATATTTTCTCAAATAATGCTTAAAAACCTGTATACATTATGCATTAAAAACTTGTGTTTCGGGTAATATGCAATTTTGTAAGTTTATAAGGAGATATATATAGTTCTTCTTATAATATTAATACAATGATCACAAAGCTTTAAAATAAGAATCTTGTTTCTCAGGCTTACTATCTTAACTCATAAATTAATAATTATTTTTAAACAAGACTATTCTAAAATATTTTTAAATAGATTTGAAACTTTGATATTTATTGGAACTAGTTGATTTTTAAAAGGTGACTCTTACAATTACAATATCAATCCATATGATATCATAAAAAATTGTCATATAAGCATATCAATTTATTAGTTAAAATAGCTTGGGTGGTGAATTTTGAAATATAGATTTTAAGGCGTATTATATTTTCATGATTAAATTAAATCCCCAATCTGGGTCTCGATGGCCGACTCCTCAACTAGTCAATTATAGTTTTCTAGCCCACTTTCAACTTTTCTAATGTCTAATACACATCTTGCACTTATTACTGGCATATATTAAATATATCTCTAAAAACTTATATAGTATTATATTTGAAAAAATATATTATAGCTATTTTAAGATTCTTACAATTTTTTTTTATATCTCATTCAAATTCTCCTTATACTTGAGACTCATAACATATATCCTAAACCCATTCATATAGCATATAACTCTTTAGAATATGAAATAGATATAGACCAAATGGTTTTAAAAGGACAGTTGAAATAATAAGATATTTTGTCTTTGTACTAGATGTTAACGGTTTAAATCTTACAAGTCATAGCTAAATAAATTAAATTCAATAAATATATAAATTTCCCTAGACTTGTTAAGTTTCTGACATTATAGTTTTGTAGGTAAATGTGATATATGTAGATTTTATTGAAAATGTATCTATATGCCATAGATATGAAAGTATACATATGAGCTAAATGTATAAATTGTATCTAGCAAATCAATTTAAGGAAACCTAAACACTTCATATATAAAAGGGTACCACCCAATGCCATAGAAAAGGAAATGAATGTTAATCATTTTTTATTAAAATAATCATGTTAACTTTATCATGTTCAAGTAAAATTATTATTATTTTTTGTTAGAATAACATCATGACACATATATCATGTTATCTTAATTTTATGTATATGTATAAATTAACAAGTGTAAAAAAGTTATGATAGGTGTAAGTTACACTTACACTTCTAAATATCTGTCATGTGTAAGTAACTTAAACATGTCATAACGTTTTTACACTTACGCATTTATATATATACATAAAAAACATAATGTTATATATGTATAATGATGTTATTTCAACAAAAAAAATATGATTTTGATTAATCTTGATTATCGTAATAAAGGAGGGATGACATTTAATTCGTTCCACACCCTACCATAAATCAATGTATTTTCTGTTAGTTTTCAATTTAAGATTATGTTGGCGATCTCATGGTGGCTTTGAAAAGTATTTAACTAACTATAATGGTATTCTTAGTATATTATTTGCAATATTCAATTAAGAGATGAAAGCAATACATACTCTCATGAATATGATTATTAAACGTGTGGGATTTTTAGGTTGACGAGTCTAATTTTATACGAACTCGGATACGTTATACGAACATAAACGTAAAAGAAATCTAGATACCATGTGTGACATACAAACCGTCTATAACTTACATATATATATATATTGATACATACACAATATGAATAATCTTGATTTTTTATTCTTTTAATCTAAATGTTATAAATTTAAATTAAAAACATAAACGTCTATAAAAGAGTAACACTTAGACTACATACCTAAAAACATATATTTCTTTTTAAAATTTTAAGTCTTGACAGAAAATACTTCGTGATTGGCATAAAACTGTTAAGAAAATTTATGAAAACAAATAGATTAACACATTAGTAGTCGTGAGTCACATATCATAACTTTATTTGTATTAACAACCTTAACTTTAACATATAACCTTTTTTAACA
The DNA here is from genome assembly GCA_025506415.1 of Flaveria robusta. Classification (NCBI taxonomy): domain Eukaryota; kingdom Viridiplantae; phylum Streptophyta; class Magnoliopsida; order Asterales; family Asteraceae; genus Flaveria; species Flaveria robusta. The sequence continues at coordinate 1,484,109 of CM046471.1, read as the reverse complement.
CAAAACTTTATCAAAACTTACAATATTCAATTAGCATTATAAAAAGTATATATCTTTTAAAATGGGTTATAAACAAAAGATATTAGATCATTTTCATAAACCAAAGTAAATTGTAAAACTTCTTTTGTTGAAAAGGTATATTTTAAAAAAATTTCATAAATATTTTATTGTATATATTTGACCACCAATATATATCATTGGCTTAAATTAAAGAATTCTGATTAGTGAAAGGAGATAAAGTTTCAACTCGTGTTCTTGGGTTACTATGTGCGTGTGGGTCCCACTCAAGCTGACTCATCTCGCGCGTAACAAGCATTCCCGACGGCTCCTCTCACTTGTGTGTCCGTCACATATTTTGACTAACTAGATTATTATTTTTTTAAAAAAGAGTGTGATGTTTTTGTTGTTTTGTATCCTAGTGTTTTATAACATTTAAACCTATAAGAGCATCTTTAATCTTAAGATTTTTCTTTATTAAAACTCTTTGAAATGTCATAATCATAAAGAATTAATAGTGTCAAAAGCAGATATGAAAAAAAACTAAAAAAAGAAACCAGAATTAAATCTAGGTACATTGTGATGTTTCGATTGTAGGTTTTAAAAGTTGGTTTTTGGTTTGAACCAAGCTCATAGTCGAATTAGCCTTGTTTCGAGCCAATATGAGACTGGTCGGTCTTAAAATCCAAACCAAAAAAGACAATTGATGTTTTGAATGTAAGTTATAGATATAAAACAACCGTGTTATAATTAATATAGACAAAATACCCAAAGTAAAAAATGGAAATAAAATCTAAGTCAATTGTGATGGCTTGATTATAGGCTTTAAAAGTTGGTTTTGTGTTTGGTCTAAATCCATAATCTAAATAGCTTTTTGTTGTTATAAAGTATGTGTTCACATTAATTTGATATGATTGTTATACATTCATAACTCATATTTGAGAAAAACAGTTTTTTATTTAGTCTGTCATTATTTTGTTTCTTGTCTACTTCCAATTATGTAAGATCCCGAATTTGGTCTAATCTAATAAGGTTTTAAAGTGTAAATAGAAAAGGTCCTCAATTCTCAAAGCGTGAAAAAAAAACTATGTTCTTTTTGCAAAAAGGAATAAATAATGTACTTTTATAAATTTACATAATATTTAGTATACGAGGCATATAGGGAGTGTTAATTTGTAATGTGAGATGTCTGTTTATTAGCAACTTTTTTCAATCCATTATTATGATTACACTAGGTTCTTTATACTTTAGTGATAACTTTGTTTCCTTGTCTAATTATAGCACTTGGTGCCAAGTATCATCTACTCTAGCTGCATATTTTTAATAAACTTGATCCAATCAATTAATTAATATTCAAAACACTCTAACCTATTAATTTAGTTTATATATATATATGGTGTGAGAGTCTTTAAACTTTGGCCTACAAATAAGATGCGTCTAGCTACGCTAACTTGGTATTCATTCGTTTCACGTCTAGTTCTGTGGTGTGACAATTTAGGTATAGGTTATATCGCAAGAAATTTGGGTTTTCATATTCGGACTTTCGACTAATCAAATTAAACTTTCGTTTTCACTTTTCACTTTGTCATTATCAAAAATCAAATGAAGTTCTCATTTGGTTATTAGGGATAAAATTGATTGTTCGAGTAGTTTGAACTTTTCAAAACTTGTAAGACCCGTTGAATCATTCTCGATGCTGACAATCGACATTATTAAACACATGTCGTATCCATCAAACAACTTTAGTATACTATTAATTTCAACGTTTATCACTTTTGGCATTCACAATACATGTATTAAAGCCGAAAATAGCACACATAAAACGACATTAGTGGAAGTAGGTCATGACTTGCTTATCAACTTCAATACCTTTCAATATAATTATTAGAATTTTAAAGAGTAAAAACTCTTTTTTCAAATCAAAATGTGTAGGATTCTCATGGACCCACGATGTCATTTTCGAACCATTTTTGGGTGGATGAATTGTTATGGAAAAGACATCGTAGTTTATGCATATATATTAGATAATAATGTTGACAAATTAGGCAAGTAGTTATCCATTTGACGTTATAAAGACACCGGGGACCTAACTTATGTGGAAAATTAACCCAAATATTAAAGTTGATTGGTTTACAATTTAAATATTAATCATTTATATTGGGATCATTAATCAAACATTTATAAAATAGTTAATAATTTAAAAAAATATTACTATTAGTACATGTTCAAAGGAAAGTGTTTTTACGTAACCATCAATATTCAAATTAATTAATTTTTGTGGTGTAGTTATCTTTTGTTTTTCAGAACTACAATTTTTTATATCCAAATACCATCTAATCATGCACTAGAATTTGAACTTAAAACCCTATTTATGAAAGAAAATCACCATTGGGCTACAAGGCGTGAGCATTTATGAATTTATCTAAGATCTCTAACATGTTTATTAAATTAGTAAACCTGTGTATTACACACGGGTTGATCATATAAAATATTTTATAAAATAAAATTTTATTAATTATAAAACTATATTATAATATAAAATATGGTTAAGAACTATAAGTAATAAAAAATTATATTAACTTTTTAAAATTTTATTTTAAAACCTTTATTTGTTTTTTCCCAAAACTAATTGGACATTTTGTTTCAAAACAAACCGTTATAAAAATATATTTAAAAAAGTTTGGTGTTTTTGAAAAGTTTCTTATTTTATAAAATTTATTTCCTTAGTAATAACACTAATAAAAAGCTCTATTTCTTAATTTACTTATAAAACTTATTTGGATCTAAATTAATTAAATAATATCATTAGTAATTAATGTAAATATTTAATAGGAGAGAGAAGCGAAATTTTTTTGATAAAAATAAATGTGATGATGACAAGTGTGCCCTATAGATATTTTTTTATTAGAGTAGAAAGATTACGTTTTTAAATGAATATCTTGTTGTAGATCATTTTATGTGTTCACATATATCATAAACATCTACACAAGTGTATGTTTTGATTTACACATGTAGAAAACTTGTTAAGAAAAAGAGAGAGGGGAGGGTGAATATATGTGAACTAAATTAATTAATATGGGAGAATAAGCAATAATATCTTACAACTATACACTTTTCTTTTAATCTTTAATAATTAATCTATATTTTATATTGGGTCCTAGAGTTCTTGTAATGTTTAGTATTCGTTTGGTTCACAGAATTCTTATAAATTAGAATTGAAATTGAAATTGAAAAATTTTCTATCCAAAATCCTGTTTTGTTGGTCAAAGGATAAAATAGGAATTGAAAATTTTTTCTTTATTTATTAAAATTCACATTCATTCCACTTACTAATGAAATATTCAACAATCCAATGAAATGTTTAAAATTAACATTTCAATTTAACCCAAAATTGACCAATTAAACACGTTATCAGTTTTAACAAGATTTCAATTCCAATTCCAATTATATTTCCTTTGCGAAATATTATGCGAACCAAATAACCCCTAAATGGTTCTATAAAGAACCATTCCATGCACACACATATGATACGCATATAATATTCTTTCATATAAATTTAGATCTGCACAATACTAAAATATGTGAAATAATATTTTATGTATGTACTTCTTTTTAGGTTTAGAAACGTGTTACAAATATACAAACATAATCAACTTTTTACTCCTGTTTATATGTAAAATTTGCCAGGTAACTTTTTTCCACATCAACTTTTCCTTTCATCTATTTCCGCGTACATATTTTTTTAGGCATCTACTTTGTTCCATTAAAAAACAAGGTATGTTTGTACATTTTAAGAGATTTATGACAACACATCAATATAAAGTAAATACGTTTTTTCCAAACAAAATTTTATGTTTATGTAAAATCATTTATAAGCTTTAAAACTGACTACATTAATTTACAACAACAACAAATAACAATATGACTTTTTTTGGTGCTAACTCATTGCCAAATTAGTTGAAACATTTATTACATCCACATAAGCAATTAGCCTAGCGTTTTCATTGCCAGAGGATATAAAGAAGGGGGGGGGGGGGGGGGGGGGGGGCTCTTGTTTTTGTTAGTAGTATTAATTTCCGGTCCGGTAATGTAAATTTTTGGCACAGTGGTGTAAATTTTTATATATCGAGTTCACCCCCCCTAAAAAATTTAATTTCGCCCCTCGTCCCCCCTATAGGAGAGCTCAAGCTCCGTCACTGAGCGTTTTCTAACAAGTCAACAAAATTAATGAAGAAAAACACACAAAAATAAAAAATAAAAAAATTTGTTGAGGACTATAAAGTTGAAGTTTGATTGTTTTTATAGGATTGTTAACGGTATTTATTTGTTGTTTCTCAATAAAGCATATGGTATGTAACAAAACATATGGTATGTAACAATAAAGCTGTAATAACAAATGGTTTCTTAATATTTTTTAACAGTAGGGCTCTTGTTTTTGTTAGTAGTATTAATTTCCGGTCCGGTAATGTAAATTTTTGGCACAGTGGTGTAAATTTTTATATATCGAGTTCACCCCCCCTAAAAAATTTAATTTCGCCCCTCGTCCCCCCTATAGGAGAGCTCAAGCTCCGTCATTGAGCGTTTTCTAACAAGTCAACAAAATTAATGAAGAAAAACACACAAAAATAAAAAATAAAAAAATTTGTTGAGGACTATAAAGTTGAAGTTTGATTGTTTTTATAGGATTGTTAACGGTATTTATTTGTTGTTTCTCAATAAAGCATATGGTATGTAACAAAACATATGGTATGTAACAATAAAGCTGTAATAACAAATGGTTTCTTAATATTTTTTAACAGTAATTTTATTTATTTAGGATAAATAAATTACAACGTCCGCCCGACATGATTTTACTCCTAATTGTTTAATAGTAAAACGTACTATTTAACCATCAAAGTATCCTTTTGAGGGCTTCTTATTGATAAAAGACAAAGTTACGTAACTAATGTTTAAAACTATAACTAAACTTGATTATAATTCTATGTTTTATTCATCAGACTCATCAAATATGTTTTTTCAAAATTAAATATAAGAAAGAAAAACATTTAACTAATTATATATTCATTTAATAATTAAAAAGCAGTGGTTTTTAATAACTTTCAACTGTTGTCATACATTATTTTTCTTATTAAAATTAAATATTTGCAAAAAGATCACACTCTGGAATTCCAAAATTCACGTTACGCGTAGCATATATTGTCTAAAGTGTACACAAACGTCTCATTACGAGTCTTTAATTATGATTATGATTATTATATTTTTTATCTATTTAAATATAATGGGTAGATTTGTTAGACATTGACACGTGCATAACTCCATTTTTAAGGAATTAAAATACAATTTATTAATTTAAAATTATATTATTTTAAGAATAAACAAACTTGAAAAGAAGCAATCAAACTCTCAAACCCCAAAAGAAAAAGATTCCGGCGTGCACTCACAATTATACTAATACTTCCCGCCGATCCACACAAGCTCATCCAATTATTCACCGACACGTGGCAAAAGATTATTGGCTTATTATAAAATCCAACTTGACCACATGTTTACATCTCTAGTGTATCAATTTGAAATCTTTGAAGGAGAGAGATCGACCCTCAAAGAAGTTGACTCTATGATCCAAACAAGTTGTCACCAACCATTTCAAATTAAACAAACCGTGTTGCACTAGCAAGATGTACAAAAAATTGAATCTAACATTCATTCCCCGTGTGCATTTGTTCAACGTAAATACAAATCTTATTGAAAAAACAATAATTTATTTAGGTTTAATTAGATGAATTATCCCATTCATAAATCTCCATCAAACTACTGATGAAACAAATTTTCTCAACTTTCAATGCACACAAATAAGGGTGTTTATCACTAAGTGGCATGTGGCATATTTGACTTTATTGTCAGGGCCGAACCTAGGTACAAAGGATGGGGGCAATCGTCCCCGTAATTTTTTTTAATGTTATATGTATGTAAAAATCCTAAAATGCTCCTATAAAATTGTGCAACTGTTTCACTTTTACTATCAAATGAAAATTTTTCATGTGTATATCACTGCTTATTGTAAAAAAGGATTATGAGAAAACTCCTATGTTAGCAGAAGAATTAAAACACTTAAACCAACCAATCATATCATTTATTAATATTTTTTAATTAATTAAAGGTTATTTTCATAAAATTTCACCCTCTTGATTTGATAGTTACAGCTTTTTATTTAAATCCTCGGATTATGTCATCTATTTGAGTGGAAGCCAGAGAGTAAAGTTATTGATTTTTGACCTTGAAATCATGAGTTTAAGTCATGAAAATAGTTTTTTGCATAAAGTGTTAGGTAAGATTGCGCATATCAGATACGAAGTGATCAATCTCCTCCATGGACACCACAGAAAACATTAACTCAATCAAACATTAGATTCGTCTTTTTTTAATTATATAATCTCTCTCTGTCTCTCTCTCTCAAATCACATTGATTATAAACTCTCTCGAATGATTTTTCAATCAATACATTTACAATCTGCCTCATTATATTCATACAAGAACACAACACTACTTCAAAATTATTACTTTTTAATGATTTCTTCTTTAATAAGATAAACACGACGAACAAAATGGACAAGAAGAACATGAAGAAAACGTAAAATTGGAATACAAAGAACAATATGAACATAAAAATTACTATGATATGTAATTATATTATTATACATATGTGACTCTGTTGTTATGTATATAATGTTGTTACATATATGTATCTCCGTAGTTACGATATGTACTTTTGTTTTGGTTTAATAAAGGAATGGCAGAATTCTGCAATGATGAAAAAGACGAAGACCACAATGCAATTCGATTGTTTTAATATAAGTTGAGTACTAGTTTTTATTAGTTCATGTATATGTAATTAGGCAATCTCATAAGTGTTGTAAGTTAGTTCTATGTCTTATTATTCCAATATTTTTTTATAAAAAAATGTGATAATGTTTAGTCTTGTTATATATTTTTTTACTTATATCTATAATCTACTAATTTACATATATGTGAATAATTGTGTAAACGTTTACACATCGATTATACAGGGTTACATATATGTAAATTTGTTCGAATCACTTGTCTACATACGATTTTGCTATTTTCCTCGTTGACCCCTTGAGATTCCATCAACAAAATATTCAATTGTTGTTCTTTTGATCGAGATGTCATTAAAAGAAAACTTTGTCCAATAGCCAATAGGAGATGATGTGAAAAGTTTATAGGCTATTAACCCATCTAAGAGGTTTCTAAATTTCGAGTTTTGATTTCCCTATTTTACTCTTAAACATGCCCATAAGCTCCCAAACTTTGTTTTTTTTTTCCTTTACAAAAATGTCATTAGATGATTCAAATCATTGATCAATCATATATTTAATAAAAAAAATAAATGAGCGAGCCTGAGCGAGTTCGACTTGATAAATTATTAATGAATTGATCTGAAGCTTTAGATATGTAGCTGAAAACAATGAAGGTCAAGTTCAAGCTCTTTTATATTAAACGACTGGTAAATAAGCTTAGCACGACTCATTTGCACCCAATTATTCAAAATTTGCCTCGTCAAAATAAGTTGATGCTTATTCATATGAATTCTTCTTTATGTATTATAGAGTCACTACAAGAAGCAAAATACACATGTTAATTATTAAAATTACTTTTATAGCATTAACATGTTGTAGATAAAGATTGACCTATCAACACCTTAAAATTAACTAAAAGCATTACTTACAAGTTCAACACATTAACCCATTTAGGACTGGTATAACATACTCACAACTTTATTACAATCCGTCAACACATGTACGACTCATTTAACTTGTTTACAGTTTGATTATATAAACCATATACAACCTATTAACTTGTTTTAATGTACCAAGCCATTACGGTTTATTTATAATTCATCTGCAACCAATCAACTTGTTTTAATCTACAAATAAATTTGTCCCAATTAAATAAACAAATTAAACATGCCGCGTTTAAGTTAGAATTAATATCTTTGAAAAGGATAAATACATAAGCCATGTTCATGCATATCAATTTCAAATTTTCAATTCAGACTTGTCAACATGCTAACCCATCAACCTGAAATAATAAGAACCTCTAATTTTTATATTTTATAGTTTTTTTTATTAGTCAAATTATATAAAAATACACATATGTACAATTAATTATTAGATGCTGATTGAGATGATTATACAAAAATAACAAGTGACTATTAACTATATTTAACATGCAAAATAGATATGGATCACATGTCTATAGTTGGCTTTAGGCATGGTGACAACTTTCAAAAACAGTATTATAACTAATAACATATAAAATAAACATATCGTCCAAAGAGGAAAAATAACAAATCAGAAAGAATCTAAAAGACAATGATTAGTCTACCATTGAATTTAGTTTTAGTTTTACAAATTATCTGTCATAAATAACATATAATAGATTACAATCTGAAACAAAATACATTGTTTACAAAGTATAAAATGAAAATGTATTTCATAGTCTTCGGGACCGAAAAATGCATACCCTCTCATAAGTTGTTCATAATTATTTTCTTTGAAGTTTTATAAATTTGATTAGATTGGTTAGTTGGCTAGAATAAAATTTTGAACTAGATACGAAATGGGTTTCTATCGTATCTATTTATCTATGTATCTATTTATTTATAACAAAAAAAATTTAAAATAAAACTTGACACAATTGTAAGTTTTATTATACTAACTTTCTTATTTTTTTATTATTAATAATAATATTGAATACTAATAATATTATTCATACCATTTTCAAATTAAAAATTGTATAGTTTTTAATAATTTAAAACCTATTTTTTTTAAAACACACTTTTTAAAAACAAAAGTTTTATAACATAATACAAAAATTTTTTTAAAATAAATTTATTTTTCTTAAAACAATATATTTAAAACCCACTTTTTTTATAAAATAAAAGTTTTAAAAAAATATATTATTATTTATTTACTTAAATTACCTGTTCATATGCAATTATAATTATATTTTATATTCAAACATGGTATTATAATTCATAAATTTTTATAACTAATTATATAATATTTTATTTATTCAACCCATGTAATACACGAGGTACTAACCTAGTAATATAATAAAAGACAACGTACTCTAGTTTGGGTTGTATAAATTTCTAAATTCTATCACTAGTTATTCATCATCTTTCCTTGTATATTGTTAGCTTATTATAGCATTATTTTAGATATATAATTAAAGATTTTAGTTAACATGTTATTTAAGAATTGAATAAATAGAAACACACAAAATAGTCAATATGCGAGTATCAATTGTAATATGTTTATACTAAACTCAAAATACGTCAATCGATCATTTTGCTATATCGTTGAGCTTACGAGACAACAATAACTTTGACAACAATTTCATGTCATTCCAAAGTGTAATACCAATGTAGCATCATCAAAATTCTATTGTCGTGGATTTTCATCTATCCCAACTCAAACTCAATATCAAAACATAAGTAAGCCGAACAGTTTTATTGTGTTTAATACGTTGTTGGTGTAATGATGCTATTGTGATTAGAGATGACATTTGGAATCGATTAAATACGAATATGAATTGTGATTATACTATATAACGTTTTTTATATATTAGTTATAAACTAGAGGAGTACGCGTGCGATGTCGCTGGGAACACTACACAGTGTTAACCACTAAATCTATTATAGTGGATTTTTTAGGTTTTTTTTGTATAAGACAAATGACTCTAATTTTTTTTTTAACTTAGTGATATGGTAACTCTCAATCACTTTTAAACTTGAATTCTAAACTTTATACTTTTATCTAGATTAGTTTGGCTAACCATGCACAAAGCTAAATTGTTTTTGTTTTAAGCCAAAAAAATAATTAAAAAAAATGATTATGAAAATCTATTATCTTATCCTGTAAAAAGTGTATCAAGAAAAATACAAATTACCCTGATTAAACATAAATTTATGGAATATATTCATGACTATAATGAACCGTGTAATATAAACAAGAAATCAACATCAGAATCAGATTCAATAAGAATAAGAGAATGAAAATGATATTGGAAGCGACATAATTATTCCTATGTATTCTCTTCGGTGTTGATTTAATGACCCTAAAATTCAAAATATTATTTTTGCCAGGAGTTTAATATATTTTTTAAAGAAAATTTTCTCAAGTTGTGTGTTTACTAATATGTTTTGGTATATATTTTGATAAAAGAATACAAAAACCATAAAGGCGTAAAACTTGTTTAATTACTTGTTCAAACTTGTTTATCATAACTCGAATATGGTGTTTTTAAATCTTACATCTATAAATTGCACAATAATTAACATAAATGGACACAAAACTGATCGGTGTTAATGAAGAACTATGTTACACTAGAGGGAGGGAGTTAATAACATATCTAAATATTGGCCATAAATATTAGACCTAACATTCAGTGGAAGGCGAAAACTAGAAAACTAAGTCTCAAAGAATCCCATCAATGTAAACAATCACACGTACTTTGGTTATGACATTCACACTTTGCATCAACGTTGATGCATATTATTAGTTGTAAATGAGGCTATATAGATAAACATGATAATCACACAACAATAGGTCCTTATTTGGGCAAAAAATCACAATGCTGTATGCCAGCATGTAATTGGTCCATAAAAACACATTTTTCGCCCTTTGCTGATGCAGGTTTTAATATCCATTTCTTCTAAGAAAATAGTAGAGTTTGCCATCATAAAGAGGTTTGAAAACACATATTTTTACATTTTATACTTTTCAGTCTGAATAACTTGAATGTCAAAACAATTTATATCATGCAACATCTATAGGGGATCTAACTCGTTTCCTTTATATTTCTATTTTAAAATTATAAGAAAGAAGTTTATTCAACCAAGTTCCCAATCAATTCTAAATTCACACTTAATCACATTATATAACATATTAAAAAGTGTAACATCCCAGTTTTTCCTAGATTAGATGTAACAGTTATAATAAAAGAAATATGAACTTTACATTTTGTATATTCTTAAACGAGTAAGTAATGAGTGAAATAACTATTTTAAATTTAAAGTTTTAGACAAGTTTTAGTGTCGTAAGAGATCGTTTAAATATTTTAAATATAATAATATATTATATTTAAACGTGCTCAGTTTTAACAAAACTTAGGTCTACTCGTAGAGAAAAATAAGCTCGTTCCAATGACGTATTCAAAATTTTGTAGAACGTTATATTTTAAAAGTTATAAGAGAAAAACGAGTAAAGCAGCTAATTAATTATAACAATAAAATAATTAAAATAAAATAATCATAAAATTGTTAAGGGCTTGTGTGCATGTAACGTAAAGCATGATGATTATGTGTGTGAATGTATGAGTCATGGTGCATGTGTAAATAATATGAGTATGCAACGTGTATGTGTGTAACGCGTAGGTATGTGGCCAAAGGTTAGTGTAAGTATTTGTAAAATATGTATTTTATAAGTCTCAAAGAAACGTACAAGAAGCAGGTTCCAAAAATCTGTGTATAGCAAAGTATGTATAAGTAGTAACGTTCATGATCGTATGTTCATTTTCAAACATCTCATACCCCGCACTCAGATATGTATCTATGTTATAGTTATATTTATAAATATAAGATTTGGTATATAAATAGTATATAGTTTTGTAATCTCTAAGTTGTAATTATATGTTTAAGACTTAGTATAATATTAAGAATAGAAATTAGAGTTATTTTCAGGGTAGGAGTTGGGTAGCCTAACCTTAGTTATTCATGGACTGATCAACCATGCTTAAACAAGGTATGTGTTAACCAAATTGATCATGGTAATGGCTAGATAGTTTTTATTTATTTAGTGTCTACCTAGTAGCTAAGACTTGCTTTAATTCTAATCAGAAACCAAACTTTGAAACTATCTGTCTGTCTCTGTAACACTTAAGGCCAAGGTGAGTTATCATGACTGTTTTCAAAACTGTGATAATATACTCGTTCTGTCTGTACTGGTAATAATTATAATACTTACATATTTGCACGGGTCGGTAGGGGTGTACGGGATCCTGATATATTTAATGGGGTGTGTCAAACTGGCTGAAAAGAGGATAGGGTTCCTCGTATGCATCAGGCACATGCTCATACCTATTTGACGCCCGGGAGGGTCTGACAAACCCGCTGCGGTGGTTTTGGTAAAACCAGGGAAGGCACTGTGCCTATGGACCCAAATATCACAACCCATATTGTATGCATGTCAAAGTTGTTAATTTTTGTAAACTGTATAGCATGAGCTCACCGGCATTAGCTGACGTCTTTTTGAGTATATGTATCATAGGTAATCAGTGAGTCTAGTCTAGAAACAACAAGGAAACAGTGGAACCTGAAGTTATAGAAGTTTCTAGTTGTTTGATATCGCAATTAAATAATGTATTGTAATCGACATGATGTAAGTTTTGAATGTAAACTCAGTTTGCTTCCGCTGTAAGCTGTACCAATTGTTGACGCCCGCCCGGGTTTCGGGTGGGGTGTCACAAAAAGCAACTCAAGAGCTACAACATTTTTAATTTTTTACACTTTGAACACTAGACTTTAGGTTTTTATAGATTAAACACAGATTGTTAATTTAATATTTATTTACGCTTAAACACAAATGATTATTTGACCCCCTAAGTTTCTATAATTCTGGATTCACCCCAATACAATTTTTACTTTAAAAAACTAACTTTTTACGTTCGTCTTTTTAGGTACATATCGGTATGAGTCGGGTCAAAGATAAAAATTTTTGTGCATATTTTTATATACGTTTTGAGATGATTTGTATTTCGAAGTTCACTTACGTTTTGATGTAAGTTTTGTTTGTAAATGAGTCAGGTCAAATATAAAATGTTTTCTTTTAACGAGTATAAATTCGAGTTAATTTACTTTTCAACTTAAACTTAATTTGGAAACGAGTCGGGCGATTGTAATCTATGTACTCTTTTAATATACGCTTTGATTTGGTCTACGTTTAAACATAATTTTGTTGGAAAAGAGGCGGGTCAAGTATAATACGTTTTCGTTCAAAGGTATAAATTCGAGTTATTTTACGGTTCGACGAGAATTCGGAGACAGGTCAGTTCAATTGTTAGTTTATACTTTACACGTAGCGAACCATCTATAATATCCACTTTATGTTCATACATCATGATAAATGTCTTGAAATGTGTAAAGTATAACCAATTTTTACACTTTTTTTTATTTATCTCACATTTAATAAAACATTCACTTTACACGCATCCACTCTTCATGTATCTATTTTATTTTTCTAAAAAACAAGGCTAGGTATTATATGTGAATACATTTTTCATAAAATGTGAAGATAAAATGGATACATGAAATTATTTCACGTACCTAGTGGCTATAGATGTATAGTTTGATTTAATATGTTTATTGATGCATACCTTGACTAGAAAGTGATATTTTTATGATTTTTACTTTTATTATTTTTAGAATTAAGGCATAAAAAATCCATAACTATGTCATTACTAGTATAAGTCAATGCATCCATTATATTTGTGAGTTAAAAGTGCATAATTTTTATGAGATTTAGTTTACTTGTTTTCTTAAAAAAAACATATGTTTGACTTTTAGGATCAAGTACGTGGGTTGTTGGGCAGTTTCAAAGCCCAAAGACTAACGAGGATTACGATTCCCATCATTTTAAGTAAGAAGAAAAAAAAGCCGAATTTCTAAAAGTCCAAAAATAATAAAAGAAAATTTATATGCCGAATGCATCGAGAAAGCAATGTTTTAGTTATAGACTTATAGTTGTTTTTAGTAGTTGGGATTTTTGGTCTATCGTAGTTATACATGTGTATAATAGTCGAAATAATTTAATCCAAATTCCAATCACCATTAGAGCACAAATTTTTATCTTTATATAGAGAAGTATACTATATATCGAAAAAGTTTTATTACAAATATGCCTTTAACAAACCACCGAAGAAATGATTTTAAAATTGTTTTTTTTTGTCTACAAACCAGGGCCGGCTCAACCATTTTAGTGGCCTAAGGCGGGGTTAATTTTGGAGGCCTTTTTCTTAAGTCTTTAATAAAAACCCTTCTCTTTTATTCGGGCTTGGGACCGGCAAAAATAAACTAAATAGCTTATATTTGGTGGAGTTAAAATTTTTTTTAATCTACTTTTTATATATTTAAAAAACATACGAAACATTTATATAAAACTTATTTTTCTAGCTTTTTTTGAAGCAAACTGTTTAATCAAATCTTTATACTCAATCTCATAAGATAAATCTTATTCAATTGACAAAATAGCTAACCCATTTAATCTTTCTTGTGAGATTGTAGACGGTAAATAATTTTTTATAAGTTTCAATTTGGAAAACTAAAATTAATACCAAGCCTAGTAGCAGGCCCAAGTTTTAAAAACTAAAATTAATACCAAGCCTAGTTTGGCCCAAAACAGAACAGCTAGTTCAAAACGTAGTAGCTAACCCAAAATTATAATTACCCTAGCCCAAACACTGAAAAAACTTGAGGCCCTCAACATGTGTAGGCCTTAGGCCACCGCCTGGCCCAATAGCCTTATTGGGCCGGCCCTGATACAAACCCATGTTGGTTTTCTTAGGAAGTGAAAGACCGATTGTTTTAGGTGGTGAGTGAGTTTAGGTCTTCCTAACCTCTTTTGTATGTGTTACGCACATCATGCACAGACGTTTACGTTTGTAGGGTGTTTGATTTTTTTGGAAAACCTTTTATTAAAAAAAGTTTTTCAAATTTTTTTTTGGTGCAGACCCTAAACACCACTTTCTATCTTTTCTTCACCCCTCAAACCATAAACACAACTCCACCTTCACCTCCACCTTCACCTTCACCTTCACCTCCACCTCCACCTCCACCTCCCTTCCTCCATCAACACACTTCCCGCTGTCTATCGTTGCCCTCATCACCTCTCGCCGTCGCCTCCTGCTTCCCGCCGTCTGCTGTCGCCCCCATCGCCTCCCGCAAACCCATAGACCATCACCTCCCACCGTCTGCTGTCGCCCCCTCTAGTTGCGGTATCTGCTCTTTACTCTTTTACATCATTAACATGCTATTCTTGTTGGTGGTTTGTGATTTGGTTGGTTTAGGAAGAGTTCTAGTTGAGTTATTTACTCTTTACTCTTTTACATCACTACCCATTTGAGATGATTATCATGTTTTTTTGATTGTAGTATATACTTTTCTAGTTTGGGTTTGGTTTTTGCTAGTTTGTTTAGGTTAACAAATGCTTAAGAGCTTAATATTTGGCTAGTACGATCAACCCAGTGTCGTTACAAAATAGTCATGCGCACGTTGATGCTGATGAATACGAGGTTGAAGCACATGGTACTGCATTGGACCGGGAATATATGAATCGGTTACGAGATGAAATTACTGAGCAACTAATGCAAAATTTTCCATAGATTATTTAAAAAGTTATTGTGGTTTTATGAATATTATTTCAGTGTTGTGTAACTATTATTTAAATTTCAAAGTTGAAAAACTCTTTTAAGTTTAAAAATCGGTTTATTTAAATTTAAGTTTATTTTAACAGTCTGCAAAAGTTAAAAACCAAACTGTTTTTTTTCTTGAATATTATAGAGGTTTGATCCGCCTTTTCTTTTATTGGATTCAAGTTGAAACAACTGATAAAACTTTTAAACTGAAATTGAAATAACTTATGAAACTTTTTGAGTTAAATTGATGTTATTCATCTTTTGAAAAAAAAAGAAATAGTTATTTTATCAAATCTCAAGAAGCAAAACCGAATTTAACTCTATTTTTAATTGTAAACTTCAAAAATACAATATTCATTACATTATTAGTATTTGAATTTATTGATATGAATTATTATTAGTAAAATAATTTTAGTATTTCAATTGACATGGGAGTGTGTTATGAAGCCATGATCATAAAAGTAGGATTTATGTTAAGGTTGATTAGTGCTATCATGTTCCACTTAAGTGAGAGTAATTTTGAATCTCTTAAACTATACTTATACGGTTAAGACCAGATTATTTCCAATGGTCTTACGTACGTATAGGATATGGTATTTTTTAAAAATAAAAGAAAGACAAAAGAGGGAGAGAAGATAACAATAATAACATGGGTTTGAGTGGTCAGACTGACACAAAGGAGGTTTGAACCCTTCTCTAACCCACTTCAACATTAACCCCACCTTGGAAACACCAAGTATGGCCTCTCTCTCCTATTTGAAGTATTAAAACCACATTTATATATAACCATTTTATAGATTTTACAGATATATTGTGATGTTATTTCCAGAACAAATAGTATGTTAAGAGGCACAAGTATCATATATCCCTTAAATATTTATTATATAATTTAACTAAAATGCATGTATGTTTCATCATGTTTGAGTTTTATTTTTAAAGAATATGGTATTGACAATCTTTAATGCAAAAGCACGTACACACATACAAGATATGCGTGTGTTCATACCTTTTAGATGAAAGATAAAATTAAAAAAACAACGGGTAGAGATCAATAAATCTTTGTTTTTCAATTTAACCTTTTTCATTGAAGCGTGATATATACACATCTTATGCGGTTCTCACTATGCTATGGTTCTGAAAAGGATGTGCACTATACCCACACATACATACACTTATGTTTTTGTGTGTAAGGTTAAACAGAATGACGCAGGAGAAGACGGGGCAGGAGGCGTATGATACGGGATCTAAGTGAACATCAACCCATGTGCCTCGGTACGTCGCCAATGACACCTTGAGTGATGGTTCCCTCATGAAGGCAAAGTGCATTTGGCGTTAATATAGTTGTTGAACTACTATTTTTATAGCAACTAAAATTACACCAATCTAAATCATTCTCTCTTAAAGTATTCATTATGTTCTTATTTTTTACACACAAATTCAATGTATGCAACCCATCATAATGATAAGAAAAACCGTTAAAACCGAAACAAATACAAAGATCAAACACATGTACAATCAACACAATGCACAAAGAAATTTGAATCAAACATATACATAACCTCTTCGGTTGTTTAGTTTTCTGAAGACCCCGAGCGAAGATTGAACATATCAAGGAGGAGAAGTAGCGTCTGAAGAAAAAGGAAGAGGAAAATAGAGTCATTGGCTCGCAAAAGGAGATGCACATGATGTAACAAAAACACATGGATAAAAATTTGGATTTATTCATTAAGTTGTATGATCACGAAAGGAGGTGCACATGATACTAACACGAAACCATGAAATAACACAATATTGAGGATGAGAATGTGCGTCATATTTTTTTATTGTTTTTCATTATGTAATATTTTTCAATTTATGAATTTTGTATTTTTCAGATTAGTTTTATATTTCTATTGTATTTTTTACTTAATTTTATATTAGTTTTTATTTATTTTAATTAATTTATTAAAGAATAAATTAGAAATGAAAGAGATTAAAAAGATAAATCGTAAGGGTTTATGAATAATCAAGAGGTAGAAACAATAATGTGATGTTAATGGAAAGAAAAGATGAAACAATAAACATGTAGCCCCTCCTCCTATAAGGATTGTATAAGTGCTTTATAGCTAAGAAAGAAAATAAGGTGTGTATATCTTAAAAAACTAGCATCCGTATTTAAGAAATAAAATATGTTTCATCAAGTTAATGGTCACATAGATGTAGTTTGTATCAATGACAAATTAATCATGGCATATATTTATACTAATAAAACTAAATGTCTAAAAGTCATTTGGCATTTTTTTATGTCGTCCACATAGACTTCACTTATGATTTGGGCACGTATTATTACTAGAATAAAAATTAATCATTCAATGATACATTAAATGCTAATGATATTATTTATATGCTTTTCAAATTACTAGATAGATTTTGTAATAAATTAAAATTATTATTTTTTATCAGAAAACATAACTTTCTTATGAACAATTTTTTATGAAATATGAAGTTGTGAAGAAATGATAAAGCAATTTTAATATATTTATTCACCCGTATAATACACGGGTTTTTAAACTAGTATTATAATGATGACTTAAGATATGATATACATAAGTTGGACCAATGGTAAATTTTATCTCAATTCATGTCGCATTTAATATTTTTTTAAAATATTATAAAGTTCTCATATGATTAAAAAATATATAAAATTATATTGTGTTTATATTACTGTAAATAATATTTAATTATACTTTTGTAGTTTTTATATCACTTGTAATTCCGTGCCATAAGTTCTAAATTTTTTGCTCTAAATATGCTTTAATAAAAATAGTATAATTTTTTATGGTTAGTTAAGAGATACATTTACAAATTATGATGTAAAGTCACTAAAAAAACAATTTTAATATGTAAATATTATTATTTCTTTACCAATTAAAAAAAAGTTGACATGCTTAAATAAAAGATCTTTACAAATACTAAAAGAATTACAATGAAGAAATCCCCTTGTTATTCGTTTCAAATCATAAAACAAACATATCACTACTTCTTTGACAATTAAAATATTTGACATTTGTTTTCACCGTTGTTGCTTTAAAACTTATAGCCTACAGGCTTAAGCAGAGAAGAAGAGAGGGTATGGTAAAGACTATATTGATTCTGGCTAATTAAGAAATTAAGTGAGTAAGCACAATGATTAAGGTTCGATTGCGTGCTTTTTTAAAAAAAATTTACGAATACCCTACCATATGATTAGGATGGTGTGATATTTATAATGTTTCCTTGATTTTGGTTGAGACTAGAGAGAGGTGACAAAAAAGGGATAACGATGTAAGAGAGTGACACGTGTCTCATTTTGTTATTAATTTGTAAAGTATAAATTTTTTTTCATAAAGTTTGAAAGCGGTTATGACATCCTAGCTAGAGAAAATAAGTGTTTTTAAAAGATTGGTAAAAATTTGACGTGTTTTTTTTTTTTTAAATTAATGTGAGTTACAGTTGATATGATGTGTTTGCAAATGTCTTGAAAGTAGACACACTAGAGATGCTTTAATAGAAGAAAGTATAGAGAACGTATGCAAAAGTATTAAACAACTAAGATATTGCTTGAGCATAGATCACTCCAAAATTATGTTGTTATAAAATCCATTAAACTACTATATCAACTACAAACAATATATAAAAGAATGAGTTTGACTAAAGGATTATTAAAAACCAATATTGTTAGGGTTTTATGGTGGGACTAGTCATGATTTAAGAATTTAGTGACAAGCTTTTTTTTTTTATTAGTTGAAAAATTACAAGTTAAAAACTCAACCTTAGAATTCATTAAAACTTGTATATTACAATCATGTCCGTTTGAATGAAAATACTAAGCAGTTGAAATATCATAAAAAATTTGCACATCTGCTTCAAAGACAATATCAAAAAGTACACTTTGTAGTTCCTTATAGTCCACTGATTTTTAGCTAAATGACAATTGACGCAAACAATAAATCCAATCGTTTCTCATGGATTTTTATAACACTATTCGACAAATATGAGATATGCATTTGAAATAGATGTACGTGTCATTATACATATCATGACTGAAACGGGGATGGACCGAGTAAGCTATTCCTTAATCCAAAACATGTATTTTTTCTTTCTAAACACTACTCATAAAATTAATTATAACATCATCTAGTATTTGAACACGTAAAATATCCGGCTCAAGGATGGGCTAGTTGTATATAAATATAGACTAAATTCTAATACAAAATTTTAACCCTACCACCTCACCCCACCACACAAAAACCTCTATTTAAAAACTAGTGAAAGCCCATCGTCTTTCTTCCATGCACACTTGTGTTAATTGATCACCTCCAAGTGTCTTTATTTTTCTCATCATGTCAATTATTTTTCTCCCCATAACTTGTCTCAATCATTCAATACCTTCATATATATAAATTTCTCTATCAAGAAAACAATTATATCAAACTCACTACTCAATGTCTACCTCGCGATCGCTTTACCGGCAATCCAGATCATCTAGGATCACCGAAGATGAAATTGCCGATCTCATATACAAGTTACAACAACTCATTCCTGATGATCAAATCCACTCCACCCGTTCTAATCATCACAAGGTTTCTTAACTGTTCTCATCTTCATTAATTGCATACTTGTCATCCACATGCACACTTAAGTACATTTATGTTTAAATAAGGAAATTTATGTTATATTTTTTTAACACTTTACGGTGGTTTTTGTTAAAAATAAGTGATATAATTAACAATTTGTTCTCTTTTATTTGAAATTTCAGGTTTTTTTCTTAAATAAGGAAATTTATGTTATATTTTATAACATTTTACGTTCTTTCCTCTAATTAACAGATATTAACTTTGTAGTTAAGTTTAGTCATGTGTATTGCACGTCGGGGTAATATGTTCATTTTACTCGTTTACTAACAACAAATTACATTTTTATGATTATATCAAATTTTAGATTTTATCATTAAACTAAGAAAATAATAGAAATTATTCTTTATATTCTTATTTTGTAACAATTTTCGTCATTTACATTAACGGACGTAAGATTTGTCTGTTAAATACTTAAATCTAGTCATGTGCAGCATGCAAAATGATCATTTTACCTTTTATATAAAAAAATGCTAAACAAAATTAAATATGTACATTAACGATATGCTTTAATTAATTTTGTATAAACCAATTATTAGCAATTTAAATACTTTGCGTAGGTTTCTAGTGCCAAAGTGTTGGAGGAGACATGTAGCTATGTAAGAAGGTTACAAAAAGAAGTTGAAGACTTGAGCCAAAGGCTATCAGAGCTTTTGCAATCGATGGATACCAACAGTCCTCAAGCAGCCATTATTAGAACTTTACTTACGTCACCTTAATAGTATTAATTTTTTATGAATGTTAATTAATCAATGTTACTTTAGTTTAATCTCTGCTCCATATACATTTTCGTTGAGTTTGTTCAAATAACACCTCGATTATGTTCCGTGGATCTTACCATTCGTAATCTAGGGTTTATGTAACATAACATATATAGGTGTATGTAAATATTGTTGGCATAATTCTGATTTGAGGGTTCCTGAAGAGGAAGTAGGAGATAAATCTAAGTAGGTTTAATTAGGATTGTATATTCTAGTTAAGGTTAGATAAATACACGGGTTGAAAATATAAAAACTATATAATTCATAAATGTAAATATTTCATATGATTAAGTTACGTATTATATAAAACAATAATAACTTATATTTTTTAAGTTATATATATTCAAATACTTATTTTGATAATATAACATACAATTAACCCATGTAAAATAAAAAACCAGTTGTATTAAATTGACACTAAACCAAAATATATAAATATATCAATAAATGTTTTTCTTTAACTTTTATCAATTAAATCTTATTTGACTAAAAAAGTATGTATAATTTAAAATAACATATGATTACACAATTTAATTGATAATATAAAAAAATTAAATTAAACACAAAATAAATTATTAATTTAGTTTCTTAAAATAAAAACTTGACTAAAATAATATATTAGTTTAGACGGAAAATTATTTTTGAGGAGTAACAGGAGAGTGTCATGTGACATTTTAGTTACTCCTTTATTATATACTCTAGATTTAATTATTTGGTATATAAGTTTATCTCTTATTAGTTCTATTATTATATTATACTAACTTTAGGGGTGAAATAGTTGTAATATAAACAGGAGTTATGGGTCACTGCAACTTGTATTTTAATTTAATATTAAGAGCATTTATAGTATATTTTTTATATTTATGTGAGTGTGGTTTTTATATTTTAAAAAATACTTGTAAATGGTTGTGAGTAGATTAAAGAGAAAAGTTACTGTTCAATTTGTATATTTAAAAAATTACTGTTCAATCCTTATAAATTTTTTAATATATTTGAAAGTGGTTGTAAGTAAAGAATAGAGAAAAGGTAATGATAAAAGTATAAAAAAATATTATTTAATTAAAAATGAGAGAGAAAAAATAGTGTTTTTTAATGTAATTATAAGTATATAGATAGTAAACCTAATGTGAATGCTCTAAGTTAGGAGGTCGCTCCCTAAATCCACAAGTCAAGATACAATGTTATGTCATTGTTATTCAAAGTTACAACAATTGGTATAAGAGTTCAAGGTTGAAGAACATAGAAGTTGAATACTAGGAAGAGAAGCTAGAGTAGTTTCAGAGTAGGACGCTAGTGTTCTTCGAGTACAGTATTCAATTACGCGATCATCTATTATTAGCCGCATCAGTAGAAGATCGGTGTGGACTCATGAACCAGCAACAACCAAGGTTTGGTGGTTTTGCGCAGAGGTAAAATAGGGCCAGAAAGTTGGGATTTTAATCAAGGAGAAGCCTCTTATTACGGCTGATCAAGAAGGAAACAAGGAGGCTAAGTAAAACTGAACATACTAAGTTCTTTTAGTTTAATGAGTGCGTGAAGTGCTTGGTTTAAAATAAACAATGAATTCTTAAAAGAGTCTTGCACCAGTGCATGGCTTTTCAATAATAAAATGACAATAAAACAGATAAATAAGTCTTGCATGTGTTGCAAACAACAGATAAATAAATCTTGCAAGTGTTCAAGTAACAAATAGTTGAGTCTTGCATGAATTGAAAGCAATGGATAAATAATTCTCACATGTGTTGTAGCCTGTTTGAAATTAGTTAATCAATGAGTCCTGTATTTGTTCTAACCAATTGATACCTTTGCAGTTATACAAGAATTTTTGTATTTGTTACAAACATTTACTCGTGATAAAGCTAAAGTAAGGAAATGTGGATTTTTCCTTAAATGTGTGTTTTCATAAAGTTGATTATGATGATTTGAAATAATAAACCCTATTAAATGATTTTCACTAAATATGCATATTACTTTTCAGTTTACAAACTATATTGTCATATATAAAATCAACTGAGGTCTTCTTGAATTGAGAGCTTACATAATTGAAGAAGCTCGAGGCTACATATTCGTATTAATAAAACTAAAAGAATGCATGCATGATGCGCTAGAAAAAACAGCACTCTAACATATACACTGGTAAAACATTTGAACAATTAATTGGTGAAGTTTCATATATATTTAAAGGTTTAATAAAGTTTTATAAGTAAAGTAAATTTTAAAGTATATATTAAAAATACGATTTTGAGATTTTAATTAATCAGAAAATTGATTGTTTACATAATTAAATTTTTAAAGAAATTTAGTTATTAATTGTAATAACTACAAAATTAAAGTTGTAATCTAACTATTTATACATTTTATCAACTTTACTATGAGTTTTAGTCCCTCTATTTTTATACATTTTTAACTATTTTTAGGGTAACATGCGAACTCTTACTATTATGGTTTCTAAAGAAATGGTTTTGAATACGACCTTCAATGATTTATGATAAACTTATTAGTACAAATATATGATGGTATGAATTATATTTTGATTGTATCTTTATAGTAAATACTTATAGTAGTTTGATGATTTTATAGCATGTGCTATTGTCTATTATTATAGAAGTCTAGCACATTATTATTATTATAGTTTCCCCATGTGATTGGGGTCTAGTATGTGTTTCTATCACTAATCTGTGTGGTAGAAGTCTAGCACATTCACAAATTATAGTTTACCAAATACGATTTATTTACAATCACCCGTCATACTAATATATCCCTCTTATAGTAGCAAACTCACACATCTTTAAAACTAATTACACGTAGAATTTTATCATTTTAGATATTAGAACCGTACTTCTTTGTACCATCAGAAATCAATTTGTATGGATTACAAAAAGTAATATCTTAATTGCATTAATCTATTGATTAAAGCTTAATCAATATAATACACGTATTTAAAATGTTCTCCTTCTGCATAACTAGTGACGTCCATTCGTTATAAATTCCATCAACAAGGTAGTACACGTATTTAAAATGTTCTCCATCTGCATAAAAAAAGATTGAGTGGGTTCAATGCCGTCGATTAGGTTGTCGAATAAAGGAGATTAATCAATAACATTAAGGCCGTTATTTGACCCGAAAATACGAAAAAACGTATGCCAGAACCAAATATCACACGAGACCGTCGCCTCAAGTATGATAGTACGGCTGGATGATCACCACGGTGAAACTAACCTCTCCAAGCAGTAGGACACATAGCCCACCCAACATGCATATAATCAAGGCTACCGAGCATTCCAGATAAACCATTTATTTCACCATGCACATCGTATATGTGCTGAATATCATACATGGTTGGTCTACACAAATATTTTCGGGAATTAGTCGACAAAATTCCTATGTAAGTTTTCAAGTGAATCACGTGTAATTTTAAAATATTATAAAAAGTAAAAAAATATTTATATACATTGACAAAAATATTCAAGTGAATCACGTGCAATTTTATTGGACATTTGTAAATACTCGTCTAACGCGTTCGAAGGAACATCATACGCTAGTTGTCGACGAGCCGTCATAACTTTTTGAAAAGTGGTGAATCCGGTTATACCTCTAGTGTCTTCTCTTTGTTGAAAATAAATATCACTCCAACAAAGCAAAGGGCAATCAGGGCAAAAAATAATATTCTACTCAAACAGAAACGTGCTCTAAAACTCTCCTCGTCATAAAGGCAATTGAAATAGTGTCTTACCAAAGTGTTGTTAGCACCCACTCGGTCACGATTGAGAGGTGAAGATCCTCTTAAGGGTCGTTGACGTTGAGACTGCTCGATCAAATGCTCGACCACCTTTTTAACCGTTTAAAAAATGAGCTCGTTTTCTTCGGAAGATTCGGATGAAGAGGAACTCATTCCATGGTTGAGACAAAGTATTTTTTTTATAAGATGCAGAGAGAAAGTGAATGTAATAGGATGGTTTATATAAAATTTGAAGATGGGTATATATAGGTAGAAAAAATTAATTTTTTAAAGCCTTTAACGAATATATTTTCTGAAACTCACACACCCAACGGCCAAAAATACGCGCAATCCTCCTCACGCCCGCCTTATAACACCCCTGATCGCGTCCTTATGTTGCGATTTTCGCGACCAAGGTGCCCAGCCATGTGGGTGGCGCCTCCCATTTCACGCCATCGACAACACAGCCTTAGATCAAAATCTTCATCCACCTTCTATATATCCTACTTTTAATAAAAGTAGTTTTATTTTATTCAAGAATTTTACAAGTGGGACATGTAAAAAAGAATAATTGAGCATTGAATCAGTGAAGTCTCTTTTGGCAACTGTGTTGTCCATTTATGCTACTACATTTATTTAAAACAATTGCATGATAAAAGAAAACACGTGACAAACGTTTACAATTTATGTGTTGGCTTTTCATTATAGGAGAAACTGAAATATGAATGTTATGCTAGTTAACTTTTATGTTTTCACGACACACTATAAACATACAAACATGTTACTATACATTAAACATAAATAATTTTGTTTGTGTGTTATCCATTGACTTCAGTTATATATTCAGTCACAAATACAACATTTCACATTGGTTGGGAAGGGAAACGAAAATCTTTTTATAAGGGGCTGGATACTTTCCCATATTGGATGCGTTTTAAACCCGTGATGGGGGCATTCTCCCCAAGTAGCGGATAATATCCGGTGCGGTTTCCTGCTTGTTACAGACGTAAATTTGGTCGTCAACTTGGAAATGGCTCTATTTGTCGTTAAATCCGTAGCCAATATGATTTTGACGTATATTGTGCGACTAGAGGTATAAACTAACATGTTGTACCTACTACAATGAAGCAAAGTAACATGTTATACTTCTATCTTGTACTTTTAGGTTGACATGATGGTTTTTGAAGGATGATATATCATGGTGTAGTCATATGCGTACTTCTCATATGCCTAATGTGTCTCCCATGTGAAAATTGTATGGTTAATTATATAATATCTTGTTGTCACATGTTGATGTTGTGAACATGAAGTGTGATGTTGTGAACATGAAGTGCGACAATTTAGGTGCTTGTCATTTCGATATTTGAAAGGTTGATACGCGGTTCATGGAAACTTTTATAGGAAAAAAGGTGGTTGTAACTTGTATGTTGTTATGAACTTGAGCATACATAACGATTCAATATTGGCGATTTATGTAACAAAACCAAACCATCTTCCATCACTTTGATCATAGAGCAGAGAGGAGGAGATGGTCGTTAACGAATTAGAGGAGTCATAAATGTCTGAGATCTCACTTATCCATTGAAATGTGACGCAAAAGTCAAAATATGGTTCATCTTATTCGTGATTCTTTAAACACTTTGATGACTCTTTGATCAGTCACATTTTTTATTGTATCTAACGCCATCACTTTGTTATAGATTAACCCCCAATATTTTCGACAGCGGTGTAGCAGTTGAAGTGTATATAGAAAAGTCCTATTATGGATCCCTAGCTAAAATGCTTTCATTCCACTACTAACTTAATATATTATCTTTCAAGGTTGTTATCTACCAATACTATATCTACCGACTACTCGCCTTCTCGCCAATTCACCATTATAATTTATATTCATATCTATTTTATGGGCCGTCCTAAATCTTGGGCTAAAAAAGCCTGCTTCAAAATTCTTGGGCCCCAAAAAAGGAATTATGTTTAATATCACGATAGCAATGTTCTTAGAGGTTTAGTATATCAAAAATATATTAACTAAAATCAGTTTGCCACATAACTATGTATTTTAAAAGGGTAAATCACTTTCATCATGCTTATGTGATGCGCAAATGCACAATCATAACTTCGGGCCGAAACCTGACCTAAGCCCAGTTGAGCCCGTTTATAGTATTTCCGTTATGCTTTTTGGTAAAAGCCCAGTTAGGCCCAAGATTAGAAACTAGAAAAGGTCATCCCCACGGGCTAGGGCCCAGTACCTAAATTTGCTTTGCATGCTATTTTGCTTTGTGAAATTAAGCTATATCTGTTGCTAACATTTCATTCTTTCCACAAGACTAATTAGTTATTATATAAGCTTTTTGCTCAATTTTTGCACAAATTCAGTTTACTTCCAAGTTTCAAACATCAACATTTATAAATTATCGCTTATTGTACAAATCATTGATGCATTTGTAAAAAGTGGTATATTCTAGTTTGTTGAAAAAAATAGTTGAATGTGCGTTGCTCTTGGGGGCGAACAAACGGGCGAACAAACGCTAGCGGGACGGGCGCTCCATTGGAGAAAATTTGTGTTGTGTGACATGCTTCTTGAGAGCGTGAAGCATCCATGTGTTAGAGAGATCCTTAATTAATAGTTTAAGGTGTTTTGTAAGTTCATAAATTATACTGTTAAACCTTCTACTTGAAATTTTAATTTATATTGTTAAACCTTCTATCTAAAAGTTTAAAATATCTTGGTTTAGTTGAAATATTGTTACAATTACAAGTTAGAAGTTTAAAGTAAATAATAAATAACTAAATACACATACATAGGAAGTTATATATATGGGTGTTTAAAAAAGAATTAATTTATAAAATAGTTTGAACAGTATAAACACTTATAATTATTGTTTTAAATGTTATGTATCGAGTAGTTTATTTACAGAACCATAAATATTATGATAACCACCAATATTACGATAACTATGAGAACTGGTCAAAAATTTTCATATCTTTTTACTCTAATAAAAGGGTAATTAAGGGTGACACGTGCCACCATCACATTTCTTTCAATCAAAATTTCCCCGCTTCTCTCAACTATTAATTAATATATTAATTACTAATAATTTTATCTAATTTCTATTTAGATTAAAATATTTTTTTAATAAATTAAGTAAAAAATCTTTTTAATAATGTTATTTTTTAAAAAAATATAAAACTTTTTTTCTAAAACATTAAACCTTATAAATACGAAATATTTTAAAATTAATATTTTTAAAAAGTATAAATTTTATAAACAATAAATAATTAAAACTGGGAGTTATAGTAAGAAAATTTTTGAAAATGATATTTTAAAACGATTTGTTTTGAAAAAAATATTTAATTTATATTTTAAAAAACAAAAAAAAAAGTTTAAAAACGAAAGTATAAAAAGTTAATAACTTAATAAAGTATAAAAAAAACTTTTTTTAATATTTTATTTTTTCAACCCGTGTAATACACGGATTTACTAAAACTAGTATATAATATATATATGTGTGTGTGTGTGTGTGTGTGTGTGTTTATCTTAAATTTTAATATGATTAGTAAAAGTGCATCATTTTGTGAATATCCTTGAATTGATATATGCATATTTTTTTTAAAAAAAATTTATGTGTATATATACATTATAAACAACTACACATCTAATGATTTACTACAAATGTATGATCTGCACATTTGTACAGAATAAGAATTTGTTTCGAGAAATAGATCGATGAGAAAGTAGGAAAATTAATTACTAGAAACATAAATCATTTAAATTTTTTTAAATTATATACTTTTATTCATTTGTAATTTATAATAAAAGAAATGACTTGATTTGTTCTCGTAGCTCTTCTAATTTTTATGTTTTGACAAAACTCTCACACGCGTATATATGTGTGTTAACTAAATTGTAGTAAAGATCCAGATTATGTTGATGGAGTGCGTTCAAGAACTTAGTTAACGGACCAAGCCTTAGCCAAGATCGAGATAGATGTCTTTAGGGTGACGGCCTCATGTACATGTACCTTGAGTTCACCATGTAGGGTACAAAAAAACAAGTTGTTTGGTGGGTTCTTGTGTCTATAATTAGTTGAAATGGCAACTTCACGCTATATTTCAAAAACTTATTGGACCCATTGGTGAATATAACTAAACACACAATTATTTGACTTGTAATTAGCTTTCTTTTCAACTCATCGATCATTGTAGCCAAGAGCAAATATGTCTTTTTTCATACGGTACTTATGTCATTCGCTCACGTTATACACGCATTTTGCTATTTTCTCGAGTCGGTCTTGATTTATGAAAAATTACTAAAACAACTGATCTTTGAATGTTTAGATTATATTATAAATATAATTATAGGATAATTTAAGTTAAGAAATGTTAACTATAAACATCATAAGACGTACTCCCAAGTGATTTAATGTAGATGATGGCTATAAATGTTCAAAAAAGCCCTAAAACATGTGATATAAGGGGTACGATGGTATATATACAAGAAATTTAACACAACAAAAATGTCTCTCCATGTGTTAATTTTTCTTTAAATGTCAACTACAAGAAATATATTTGCATACATAGTCTCTCTCTCTCTCTCTCTTTCTCTCTCTCTCTCTCTCTCCCCACACACACACACACATCTTAGATCTCTCTCAAAGCATATTAATAGTGAACAAAAATGGTGAATCAAAACATGAATTCAAGCTAGAGCAAGCTTGTAGCTAGGTCATGTCTTGCACTTCAATGGCTTTCTTCCCTACCAATTTCATGCTACAAGCTTCTCATGAAGATGACAATCATACCCCTTATTTTCTTTCACCAATTCTCCAACCTTGCAGCACAACTCAGGACTTTCATGGTATTTTAATTATCCTCTCTATAGATCTCTATGATATTTTATGAATGTTACTGCTATGATGCCTTAAGAATCTTGAATCTCATGCATTGTCAAGTTGTATTGTACAACTTATGATGCACAAGTGGCCCAGTGTTCTGATGCCACCACCCGCATGAAAGACTTGTACGGTACAACTCAAGAATGCACTAGGGCACAAAAGTTTCATTCCCACCATCCATATGGGTTTATGAAAAAGTTTTGAAATTTTACATTTACCATCTTAAGTTGTACGGTACAACTCAAAGATGCTCTTGTTGAGTTGTACGGTACAACTCAAGGATGCTCTAGGGCACAAAATATTCCCAAACATGACACAATACAAATGGGTTTTCAACAAAGTTCAAATCTTTACATATAACTAATCCATCTTGATCAATATTATACAGGATCAGTTGCCTCATTCTTGGAGAAAAGATCAATGCCGCATGCCACCGATGCACGCGATCAAGAAACCAACAATGGCGACGATGAAGTATCCGATGACGGTGAGAAAAAGAAGAGATTGAACATGGAACAAGTGAAGACACTTGAAAGAAACTTTGCATTGGGGAGTAAACTTGATCCAGAGAGGAAAATGCAGCTTGCAAGGGCACTCGGGTTGCAACCGAGACAGATCGCTATTTGGTTTCAGAATAGAAGGGCAAGATGGAAAACAAAGCAATTGGAGAAAGATTATGATGAGCTCAAAAAACAGTTTGAAGCTATCAAAGCTCAAAATGATGCACTTTTATCTCAAAATAAAAAACTTCATGTTGAGGTAATTGCTTCAATTCTTGTTGTAATTTAACATGCTTATTAGGTCTCAATTTATAACATTTTCCACTTGTGATCAATTACTCAAAATGACTTCAAATTTACAGATAATGGCACTCAAGAACAAGGAGCCAACAGAATCAATCAACCTCAACATCAAAGAAACCGAAAGATCTTGCAGCAACAAAAGTGAAAACGGTTCTGAGATCAAACTAGACATTTCAAGAACACCAATAACCGACAATCCGATATCGTCGCAACATCATCACCATCATCATCAGCAGCCAATCACTAATATATCCCAATCTTCCATTGTTGATCATAGATCTCATTTGCAGATCTTCAACAACTCATCATCAAGACCCGAATACGATCATCTTCATCGTCATCATCTTCATAAAGATGAAAGCTTCTGCAATATGTTTGTAGGTGTGGAAGATCAATCGGTTTGGCCGTGGTTAGAACAACAACCACAGTTCAACTAAATGGAAAGTTGGTTTAATATGTTGATTTAAATTTTTGTAAATTGAGGATTGTCCTTGGAGTTTATATTATTGTTTGATTACTTCAACCTATCTATTCTATTAAAGAAAGTTTTAAGTGGACGTTTCGACAAATTTACATTGACTATTACTTATTTTATTTAATTATTTTTTAGATTAAAATTATTTTTTAATAAATTAAAAAAGAGATCATTTTATAAATGTAATTTTTAAATAAAAATTTTTATGAAATAATAATTATTCTAAAACATCAAATTTTTTAAAATTATAAAATATTTTAAAATTAATGTTTTATATAAAAGTAAAATTTTTATAAACATAATTAAAAATCAAAGTTATAATAAGGAAATATTTTTAACAAATGATATTTTTTTTTAAATGATTTGCTTTGAAACAAAATATTTTATTTAAAAAAAACTAAAAAGAATTTAAACATATGATATCATTGTTGTATTACTTATGTTTCTTACCTATACGTAATTTTACTTATATCTTATTTTAAAATATTATTTTATAAATAATAAGTTTTTGTTACTAATTATTTAACATCTTATTTATTAAACTCGTGTAATACGTACAGTGCGTACTAACCTAGTTAATAATGTATATATTGGGGGAAAATATATTATTTTCCTTAAATTTTGAATTAATAGTTTGATTATTTAAATCTGATTTTGGGAATAAAAAATCTATCTAGATAGATCTTGCGTAGTGTTTTGATGCGAAATCCCATTAAATCACACATGTAGTTTTATTAATTTATATCAAAACTATATTAATTTAGAAAAATAATGTTTATTAACGACAAATCTACACTACTTATTAACAATATCATAAACTACTCTCTGTTATATTTGAATATGAATTTATAGTAAAAAGCTTTACTTCTTACCACTAGCCTACAGCGCACTTCACATAAAAAATTTATTTCCTTTACAATGTTTCTTTTATATATTAAATAAAATGGTGATTTTGTCCTATTTTTAATTATGTAGCCTTGTGTTATGTTATCATTTTTAGTTGCTAGTAAAGATTACTTGATGAAGAATTAACATAATAGTATATATATTAGGGGAAAAAAAACATCTCTTCTCACCTATAATAATATATAATAGAAATTCAAAAGAAGTACATTTAAATATAATAAACCTTATTTTAATTTTAAAACAAGCAAGGTCCAAAATTCCATAGGGAACAATGGTTTATGTGTGAAAACGATGAGAGTTGTGGGTACCAAGCACACATTTCAATAGAGGGAGAAGACAAGGTAGAAGAAAACAATGTGGAGTTGGAAATGGTCACTTTCGCAAGTGACATTTTTTGACATGAAATATATATGGTAGCTCTATGTTTTTACTGACGGTTTTTTTTAATTCAATTCGATTAAAACTTATATTACTAGATCTTTAATAAGTCATAAATATCTCGACCTGCATGTTTATACTCCTGCATTGAATCATTTAATGGATTATATAAGAACTTAGTTATAATCTCGTGTAATACACGGCCGGCTAAATAAATTTACTGTTATATGGTTAATAATATAAAAAGTTATGTTTTAAATATTGTGTACTATACATATTAAATAAACACATGTATTACACATTTGAAATTTTAAAGTTAACATATTTGAAATTTTAATTATTGATAGTTATCTCTATACTAATAAATAAAAATAAATCCGGACACTTGTCACCATTTTAGGTCATTTAATAATTAGTTTCCCCGCTTCTTAAATAAATACGTTCATTGTGTCAAATATTTTATATCATATGTTATATGTACTTATCATTGTATTTTACATTTTAGATCATTTTGTATTACTTTTGTCATTGTTTTTATAAATTATGTAAACTTATTATCTATCATTGTGTATTACGATTAAAAATACCCAATGATATATACCAATGTATTTTTCATAACTCATAGTATTGAAGATAACATAATTTATTATTTTTTCTTGTTTTTATAGATTATATAAGCTAGTTATTATTTATCATTGTGTTTTACAATTAAAAGTACACAATGATATTATTTTACCAATATATTTTTTAGAACTCATAGTGTTCAAGATAACATAATAACTATAAAAAACACAATAAGACATTGTGCTATTTTATTATTATGTTTAATGTATTAGATTAGTTAATTATTAATTTATTATTATGTTTTACATAGTAGAGACACACAACTATGTTATTCCAGCATTATATGTTTTTAGAATTCATTATTTTTTAACTGCATTAAAGACACAGTGATAAATAATAAGGTTAAAACGTAAAAGAAAATATTGTCTTTTTATATAACAATAATGTATTCGTTTTAAAGATAAAAAAACCCTCTTTTTTATGGTGTATTTTTTATTAAAAAAAAGTTATGTTGTGTATAAAAATAATGAGCATTTAAAAAAAGTGGGGAACTTGAAAAAAATCAACAAAAATGATTGTGCCTAAACTACCTCATTAACAAACTTCTTTCTTACAAATTTATCTCGACCATTGATTAAGATAATTGATAATTGAGATTACTTTTTATACTTTTTAGTTTTAAAGATCTTTTTATTTGAATACTTCCTTTGAAATAGTTATATAAATATTTTTTTCTTCTCTCTGGTTTTACCTATGATTAAGATTTTAACAATGTGTATCGAATTTAAATAGTATATAAACATTCAATGTGGAATGCTATGATAATTGAAGATTGGATATCAATATAGGTTAACATATAAATTGGTAAAATTTAAATTTATAACCGAATTAGATATGAGGTCGAACTAATAACCAGATACATAACAAATCTAATTGAGCTTATCTAAACCACATATATACGGTCCATAGAACAATGAAACTAAACCATGTAGTCGGACTTAATTTCAAACTTTTTTGCTTGGAAATCTTATATATATGTATATACTAACTGATCGATTTATATACTGCTTTAGGCTCCAATTTTGTTCAGTTAAGAGTTCATACTTTACTAAAATTACAAATTCATATCAAAATATAAAGTAATTTTATATTTTATTTTACATTAGCGGGTTTGATTTACTATTTTCTCAGCCTTACTGGTATGTATGATGGAACGGTGTACTTGTACGGGTATAGTATGTGAAAATATATTTTATTAGATTTTAAATATATTTAAGATTTCATAAATGTAAAACAGAACAAACAATATATATTGATGAGTGATGACAACAATAATTAACGAAAGTCTTTTTCTAAAGTAAAACTATGATTTAAAAAAAATAGCAAAGGAAGCGATTAATTTAGAATTCATTAAGTAAGTATTAGTTTAAAACAGCAAGGTCCAAAATTCCATAGGGAACAATGGTTTATGTGTGAAAACGATGAGAGTTGTGGGTACCAAGCACACATTTCAAATAGAGGGAGAAGACAAGGTAGAAGAAAACAATGTGGAGTTGGGAATGGTCACTTTCGCAAGTGACATTTTTTGACATGAAATATATGGTAGCTCTATGTTTTTACTGACGTTTTTTTTTTAATTCAATTCGATTAAAACTTATATTACTAGATCTTTAATAAGTCATAAATATCTCGACCTGCATGTTTATACTCCTGCATTGATCATTTAATGGATTATATAAAACTTAGTTATAATCTCGTGTAATACACGGCCGTCTAATAAATTTACTGTTATATGGTTAATAATATAAAAGTTATGTTTTAAATATTGTGTACTATACATATTAAATAAACACATGTATTACACATTTGAAATTTAAAGTAACATATTTGAAATTTTAATTATTGATAGTTATCTCTATACTAATAATAAAAATAAATCCCGACACTTGTCACCATTTTAGG
The DNA here is from genome assembly GCA_025506415.1 of Flaveria robusta. Taxonomy (NCBI): domain Eukaryota; kingdom Viridiplantae; phylum Streptophyta; class Magnoliopsida; order Asterales; family Asteraceae; genus Flaveria; species Flaveria robusta. The sequence goes on along the minus strand of CM046471.1, from coordinate 1,449,506 downwards.
TCATTTAATAATTAGTTTCCCCGCTTCTTAAAAATACGTTCATTGTGTCAAATATTTTATATCATATTTTATATGTACTTATCATTGTATTTTACATTTTAGATCTTTTGTATTACTTTTGTCATTGTGTTTTATAAATTATGTAACTTATTATCTATCATTGTGTATTACGATTAAAATACCCAATGATATATACCAATGTATTTTTCATAACTCATAGTATTGAAGATAACATAATTATTATTTTTCTTGTTTTTATAGATTATATAAGCTAGTTTTATTTATCATTGTGTTTTACAATTAAAAGTACACAATGATATTATTTTACCAATATATTTTTTAAACTCATAGTGTTCAAGATAACATAATAACTATAAAAAACACAATAAGACATTGTGCTATTTTATTATTATGTTTAATGTATTAGATTAGTTAATTATTAATTTATTATTATGTTTTACATAGTAGAGACACACAACTATGTTATTCCAGCATTATATGTTTTTAGAATTCATTATTTTTAACTGCATTAAGACACAGTGATAAATAAGAGTTAAAACGTAAAAAAAATATTGTCTTTTTATATAACAATAATGTATTCGTTTTAAAGATAAAAAAACCCTCTTTTTTGGTGTATTTTTTATTAAAAAAAAGTTATGTTGTGTATAAAATAATGAGCATTTTAAAAAAGTGGGAACTTGAAAAAAATCCAACAAATGATTGTGCCTAAACTACCTCATTAACAAACTTCTTTCTTACAATTTATCATTCGACCATTGATTAAGATAATTGAAATTGAGATTACTTTTTATACTTTTAGTTTTAAAGATCTTTTTATTTGATACTTCCTTGAAATAGTTATATAATATTTTTTTCTTCTCTCTGGTTTACCTATGATAAGATTTTAACAATGTGTATCGAATTTAAATAGTATATAAACATTCAATGTGGAATGCTATGATAATTGAGATTGGATATCAATATAGGTTAACTATAAATTGGTAAATTTTAAATTTATAACCGAATTAGATATGAAGGTCGAACTAATAACCAGATACATAACAATCTAATTGACTTATCTAAACCACATATATACGGTCCATAGAACAATGAACTAAACCATGTAGTCGGACTTAATTTCAAACTTTTTGCTTGGAAATCTTATATATATGTATATACTACTGATCGATTTATATACTGCTTTAGGCTCCAATTTGTTCAGTTAAGAGTTCATACTTTACTAAAATTACAAATTCATATCAAAATATAAAGTAATTTTATATTTTATTTTACATTAGCGGGTTTGATTTACTATTTTCTCAGCCTTACTGGTTGTATGATGGAACGGTGTACTTGTACGGGTATAGTATGTGAAAATATTTTTATTAGATTTTAATATATTTAAGATTTCATAAATGTAAAACAGAACAAACAATATATATTGATGAGTGATGACAACAATAATTAACGAAAGTCTTTTTCTAAAGTAAAACTATGATTTAAAAAAAATAGCAAAGGAAGCGATTAATTTAGAATTCATTAAGTAAGTATTAGTTTCAACGTAAAATATACATTTTTATGATCCATAAAATAACTTTAAGATCAACTAATTTCTAGTAACAAGGTCGCATGTTGTTACGTGCTTAATTTGATAAGTGGACGTACATCTATTTTAAGTTTACGTTATATTATATAATAAAAGTTACTTTAATACATATAAAACATAAAAAATAATAATAATGACTGTATATTTGTTTTTGCGGCGCAGGTTGTGCTAAATGCAAAATCAGACAAAACTGCTAAGCACGAGAAAGCTTGTTTAGATAATAAACTCATGTTTATTCTTTTTGCTTTTGATACGTTTAGTTTTCTCGCCCCTCATGCTGCGAACCTTCTAAACAGAGTGCAGCATGTCGTACGCAGTAATTTGTCAGTTTCTAAGTCTCAAAACTTTGTTTTTAATATGATTAAGTTTGCTATTCAAAAGGAGGTCGCGACGCGACTTGCTGGTCGTTTACCTGTCACTTTATTGTAAACGTTTAATTTGAAGATTAATATATGATATTCTTGCACAAATTCTTTTGGCTTTACCATCATTAAAGACTAGTTGGTTATATAAAACTCAAAATTACATAGATTTAATAAAAAGTTTTTAAAAATATTTCTATGTTAAAGAACAAAAATAAAATTATTTGGGAATATATTGTTGTACCTTTAAGCAGCATATTATATTAAACAATTCAACATCTATTAAAAAAATCAAAATCAAATGGGGTCGTTCTTCTTTTTCTTTAAAGTGTCATTGTCGCATCTAATGTTTTCAAAACCGAACCGAATAATGAACCGAACATCTTACCGGTCTGCTGGTCGGACCGGTTCAACCGGTCGGACAGGATATAAGAACCGGATAAAATTAAAAATTATTTTTTATAAATATATGTAAAAATTACAAATATATATATATAAAACTGGTTCAACCGCTCCGACCCCCGGTTCAACCGGTCCTGTTCCCGATCCAACCACTGGTTCAATGTTAAAACGGTTTAAAGCACCGAACTGGACGGGATTGGAGTCTGGTTCCCTGTACAACCGGTCAGACCGGCTGTGAGATAAAACGTGTGAGATAAAAAAGTCATATTATATATTTAGTAATTGGTATATTCATATATATTTTTCTAAGTATGGAGAGTGTGAGATAAAACGTGGTCTATAAGTTCATAAGTGGATTTTTTATTTATTAATTTCATTGACAAGCATTTTCTTTCTCTTCTATAAGGGCATATTTTTTGGCTTTTTTTAAAACATCACATATCTATAGATATTTATAAAACATAAGCCATTGCTCAAGTACAAAAGTTAAACTTGATATATATTAAAGCTTCCTGATATATTGCATATATATGTATATATATATACACTAGCTTTAGTAAACCCGTGTATTACACGGGTTAAATAATAAAATAATAAATATAATAAAAATTTATTAGTTATAAAATGATATTCTAAGATAAATTAGATAACGACCATAAATATAAAATAATAATATCAACTTTTTAAGCCTTTTTTTTTAGTCTTTTTTTTTAATTTTTTCAAAAAAAATTTAAAAAATTTGTTTTAGAAAAATGTAATTTTTTTAACACATTTTATATAACTCCTAATTTTAATTAATTTTTTTATAAAATTTTACTTAAAACATCTAATATTTTTAAAAAAGTTTGCTTTTTAGAAAAATCTTAATTTTATAGATATTATTTCTTTGGAAACAATATTTATAAGAAGATTTATTTCTTAATTTATTATTAGTAATTAATGTGATATTAATAAGAGAGAGAAGCGAGAAAATTTTGGTGAGGTGAAATGTGATGGTGACATTTGTCCATCATAGTTACTTTTTTATTAGAGTAGTAAGATAAGATACACATTTTGTATCTATTAATTACTAGGAACTCATGATTTTAGTTACATTACAACTTTTAATAGAAAAAACTAAAACAAGTCCATACTATCCTTGTATTTAATTGTAAATTGTCATTTTTTTCTATGTGGTTTAATCATATTTGTTAATTTCATCCAAAAAAGTTCTTTTTTTGTATTTGGTTCTCCATGGTTTTAAAAAATTATATTTTTCATCCAAAAACTGTTAATTTAAAATATTAAACCATTTTCCATTAAAAGGAGTAATGATGTATTTTTTTATATAAAGATAAAATCTGACTTAATGTTAACGTATTAGTGTTAAAACAACATTCACATGTTATTGTTTCATTCATGAAACATAAATCATGCATTTCATCTTTAAATCTTTCATCATAACTGAATCACGAGATTGTCAACTTCATCGGTGGGGGAGGATAATGACCGTCGTTTTTTGTGGCGGTCAGAAACCCATTGCGAATAGGTTGTATAATATAGACTATTGTCTCTAGTCGTCATCTCTCCTATATCATGATTCAATTCCACTCGTTTACGGTTATGTAATTGAGGGATCTAGTTTTGTTGTTTAAAGGATAATTTTATCAATTTACATGCTTAACAATTTAAATTAACGGATTTTATTTTTTTGGATGAAAATGATAAATTTTTAACATTTTAGGGAACTAAATGCAAAAAATAAATATAAGAAAGAAAATGATAATTAACTCTTGTATTTAGTGTCTGAAACATCTATTAAAAAAAAGTCGGTTGAGCAGTCACACATAATTGTTTAATGTGAGCTAAAACAGTGTAGAAGATATATCTTCGAAAATGATGTCGATTATGACACTAGAAATTCAGAAATCCATTAATAGAAAAAATGATTGGTTTTCTAAAATGTTATGTGAGATGCTATGACCAAGATCAACTTAACTAATTGTGAATATTATACTTCTTAATTAAATATTTACAAAAGTTTATTCTTTTTGGATCATGTGCCAAAATTAATAAAAGTATCTTCAACATGGTTGGAAGCCTTAGCAATTTGACATTTATTTCATTTGATGGATATAAAAGTATTTAAGTACACATAAATAAAGTTATATTATTAATTATTAATAAAGTTGTTTCAGTAGATTTTGTTTAGTGGCCACGTGCATTGCATGTGGTGTGCAATGACATGACTAATACTAATTTTATATTAAATAATAATGTCAATTCAATATTTATTTTTTGACAAATTAAATTTTAATAATTTAAATTATTTTATGGGGAGTCATAAAAATAAAGGTCAATGTTTAAGGTGATCATGTTAAAAATTATTATACACACATATGTATGTATGTATGTATAGTTTAACGAGTGAGTTGAGCCTTTTGATTTTCAACTCAATTTTGTGCTCAAAGCTCGAGTTTCAGCTGAAAACCAAATGAGGTAATTGACTTGGTTTGAAAACTCTTAACGAGTTAAAGTTGATCAAAGCTTGGCTCCGATAAAGCTCGAGGCAGCTCAAGACGAACGAGCCGACTCATATATTTTTGAAATATTGTTTCTTACACGCATGGATAGTTATAATAACAAAAAAGTAAAATTTTTGCACATGTGGATAGTTCATATAGTTTTTTTCCCGTAAAGGTTGGTTTCTTAGATGGCGTAGTGAACTTAAGCGAGCCAAACGAGCAAACTTACCTTGACTTAGTTTGTTTTGCTTATTTATTTATGGCTGATTTCAATGAACTTTTCTCAATCTAATATCGAGCGAGCTATATGAACCAACATGTTTTCATTCATATGCATACTTTTAGTTACATGCCTTTTACAATTTATTCACTTATGATTATACAATTCTGACCTTCATTATTTAATCTAAAGGCCTACATTCAGTACATGGTTCTCGCACATTTTTTTAGTTTTTAAAGGTATAGTAAAAGATGTATTCGATGTTTAACTTATATCTCGCTTTACGTAAACGTCAAGCAAGGGCCGGATCACTTCATGACCTAATATATGCAGCCTTGCCATACTTTTTGTGAAAGAGACTGTTTTACATGATTTAAAACAGTAACCTTGAAGTTGCAAATCAACAATTTTATCCGCTGCTAGACACTTTTTAGTTTCCAAAAATAAGTTTTTGAATTCCTGGGATGATATCTATTAGTCCAAAAAGAAATTAAAATTAGTACTAAAAATACAGCCCACTTATTAATGGGTCGATCCAAGTTTCTTGGCCCATTTCAACCTTCTTCAATTAAACTGGCCCATTTCATGTCCACGTTTCAAAGTCCCAAAGGTCAACCGAACCGATGCTTTAAACTAAGGATGATAAACGGTGGCGACACATCAACCGAACCGATACCATCAACATAATATACATAAATTAGCATAGTGATTTTATGTTGAATTGAAATTGGTTAAGAGACTTTTTGTAGAAAAATAAGAAAGTATATTAGTATTTTATGGTATTACTTCATCTAGTAATTATAAGAATGAATGATTTGATAAAATTCTTAAAGTGAAATTATAATTATTAGTTATTAAATTCATACCAGATTCCATCAACTTAAGAATTTGAAAATGTTTTTGGTTTCTCCAAATGAAAAAGTTAAAATTGATTGATGTTACATACTATATGTGATCTACACCAATTTACATCAACTCATCATAGATGGGGCTCGAACTCTTGATTTCAAAGGGAATTTCACTACATTAACGCTAAGGCTGCGTTTGATTGGAATGAATGGAATGGAAATGAGAAACTAGTATAATTTTCAAGTAAAATTGTGTTTGAGTGAACAATTAAAAGTAAACTCAAGGGAATGTTTCACCTCAAATTTCCTTGGTTGTGGGATTTCAAAATCCTTCCACCTAGAGAGGGAATTTGAAATCCCACAACCAAGGGAATTTGAGGTGAAGCATTCCCTTGGGTTTTACATTTCATTAGTCACTCAAACATAATTTACTTAAAAATTATACTAGTTTCTTAATTTCATTCCATTTTATTCCATTCCTTCCAACCAAACGCAGCCTAAATGACTTTACAACTGGACCCAACCCCATGCACTTCGCTAATTGTAGAATGTTTAGTCTATTGTTATCATTACGAAAAACACAAATAGAGAATTCGATACTATTTGGTATAGAGTAAAAATAGATTATTACAAGGAAGTTAAATGATTGACTCCTAATCTAATTACATATTCTCTTATTAATCAGTAATATGCAAATTACCAATATATTAAGTCAAATCAATGAGCATCAAGTTGTATGTCAGTATGTAGTGATGGAAGCCCCATTTGGGAGATTTTAATGGAATCTATTCAAGTATTTTCCCTTATCATGATATTATCTGGTATGCAACTTTTTAGAAAACATCAAAGACTTGATGTTTTGTTTATCACTCTTACAGTCTTGCCCAACTCATGTTGCTCTTGTTAAAAGCTTCCAATCATACACCCTTTTCCCCCTTTGTTTTATTCAAAAATTAAACTATCTTGTTTGCAACAAATCTAAAAATGTGGTGCTAGTGAGGATGTTAAATTTCTTATTTTTCATCGGTACGAATCTGAAATGAAAAGAGCATGGTTAATTCTATAACAAAGGGCAAACTCTGGTGTAAGAATAAGTAATAATGTTTTTTAAAGAGAGAATATATTAGTTGAATGACCGAGTTACGACTTGTCACTTGGAGCATATAGTATTTATAGGCCGAACTCATGTCTTCTTCAAGCATCGAGTAGCCTTTATGGTTCAGGTTGTAGCAGTGTTGACAGTCGTTTGACGCTCATACCATGTAAGGGTGCATGTAATCATCCATTGTAGCATGACACTGTGTCATATATAATATATGATCCTCTTTTTTATATGTTATTTGTGTATTTAACACTCGAGTGCACTAATTAATCAAACTTTTTGAATATGTACACTAGTTACAAAAATTTGGGCCATCACCGACAATAAAAAGTTATAAGATGATATTGTACGTATTCATAGTTGAAAACGAACATATATACCTAGCAAATCACACACAAATAGTAGGGTCTGAGTAGAGTAAGATAAGGGCAAACGTTGCTTTTATTTTAAGAGATAAGAGTCATAGTTGGAAATCTTGGTTGTAAGTCAGCTTTTTGATATGTGATTCAGTGATTTCTTGCTTTCCTTTATCTGTCATTTCTCGGGACAATTGATTATGTTCGTAGGAACCAACATCGATGGTGATGTCGAGTCATGGGTCATGACTCAAGACATGCAGTAGAACTCAATGGGTCAGGTTGGTCCAGAGTGGTGATGGCTCATAGTCCTGAACCCTCTTTCTTTATTGAAAGATGTCAAGTTTGTAGGGTGCATGGGTGAACATGAACCCACACCCATATGAATTCTACACTGCCATTCTCACACTCTTTTAAAGATTTTCAGATCTTTTTCTTTGATTAACATGATGTGTTTGGAGGCAAGTTAAAAAGGTAAGTTGTTATTATCAATTATTGGTGTTGAGTTGGGTCTAGTAGCTATACTGACCAGAGAAGACTAGTTTCACTAGTGACATGATCCGTAGATCGCTTCTATATCGGTGAAGACACCAACCGTTAGTAACATGTTTGTGAAGGTTCATGGGTAATTCGGATGCCGATAATTCAAAGGATTGTACGACGACGAATTTAAAAATAAAAATAAACATATTGCAGCGGATTTTTGGTCGCAAACCCATTGCTAAATTGGTGCGTATTTCTAAAAAAATTATTTTTAATTCATTCATTTTTTTCTATTTACAATTCCATTCAAAATCACATAAATATATAGAAACACTAATCGGTTTTATCTAAACATTATCTGTTTCAAAATTAGAGACGAATTTTTGCTTTTAGTCTCTTGTTAGATTCGTAGGTGATCATTGATGGATTTTTTTTTTTTGAACGGCCAACGAATAATTTTTAAGCCCGGTCACCCGGGTAAACCCATTGGCGAAAGGTCACCCACGCCCGCGAACACAGACAGTGCTGGTGACCCGGCTCGCCCACCATTCCAAGGGAAACCCACCACCCAAAGGCCCACTGTGGTAAAACCCTTGGCCCACTTGGAGCATATTGCACCTAGTGAGACTCCAACTCATGACCTTTATTTTGGAAAGTCATAGGGTGTCTCCTCCTTAACCAGTTGATCTTGGATCATTGATGGATTACTGACAATTTTGAAAATTTTATTTTTCTTAAAACTTTGTTTGATTGATAGATCAACTGTCTGTAATAACCAGCGTATCTTTTAATTCTAATTCTTTTATCAATAAACTGTTTTTTTCTTAAGTAAAGGAAGGGACCCTCCACAATATGGGCACCCAACCCTTGTTCCTTTCTTTCAACTCTTTATGGTTTGTAGTGAGTTTGATTTGTTTGATTCTTTAGGCAACTATGAATGGTTAGTTTGAATGTCACCAAGAAAATAGTTCAAAGTCACTAGCAAACAAGTGGCAAAGATGATTTGTACGGTACAAGCATGATTCGTTGAAGTGTTAATGTTTGTACCGTACAAGTTGCAATTAGCATGTATGGTGAATGAACATTTTTTTAAGAGTGCCCGTTTATTCGATTTAATTTGCATGTAGAAGACAATGATAATACCATGAAGTATTCATACAAATTTATTTCAAGTAAGAGAATCATATAATCACTTATATTGAGTACACTAAATATATACTAAAAGAAAATTTATTTACAATTACATAAACGTCATAAGAATAGATACACACAACGGATTTCTATTCAAAATGGATTCGGTACAGAACTTTAGATTATATATAATCTTTTTGAAATATAAGAAAATTGGCATAGGATACCTGAATTACCATTATATATGCACTTTTAAAAGACAATGGTGGCAATGCAACAAAGGATGATTACAAGACGGAAAGTGAACTAATTCTGAGCAAAAGAAAAATAATTTGAAAATTAATATTCGAAAAAGACGAAAAAATATCAACCACTATAACATAAAACTAGAATTATTACCCGAGCTATACGGAACTAGAGGTATTACCTGTGTTATGCGGTGAGCTTAACGTTAAATTCAAAAATTCTGATTACAACAATTATAAAAAAAAACCTAATTTTTCTCAAAAGAAAAGAACACTCTCCCCCAAGATTGAACCCGGGTAGACGGGGATACCAATATGCTTTTATTACTATGCCAAGAGCCCTTCTAATTAACTACTTTATGGACATGTGCAAATTGAGAGAGTTAGAAATTTTGGTTCAATCATAACATGGTACATGTCTAGTTGTCTAGCCGTCACATCTCAAATGTCCAGGTATATGACACCGTTCTTAATAGTTCTTGATTCATATAGATATGATATAAAGCATTGTTTCTAGTGTCTTTCAATGAACTTACTAGTGTGTTAGACTCGCATTTCGTCATCACTTGCTTTAAACGTGTATGAGAACGTCGCAATGACATATTCAAAATTTAAATATATATGAACGTGCTTAATTTCTAGTTTTTAACATATCTATAACATTTAGCTACTTTGCGTGAACAGCTCTCACATACTATTAGTTCACAATTCAGGGGTTGCTTTCTCTTCTTTGGTTATTTTCTTATTTTTTGTAGTTTTTATTTATCATGTATTTACAAACGAAGTAATAGTAAACAATAGTTTTGGCTTGGTGGTAAAGTGCACGTCATCACAGGCCCCCCCGGGTTCAAATCCTCTTTCTTGCACCCATAGTCGATCAGATTTTTTTGTTCTTTGTTTTATTTTGGTTTATTTCTTTTTCTAATATTTTAGTTTTGTTATAAATATATATTATTGTGGTTATTAACACCTAAAATAGATTAAACTTTTTTCACAAGTTTTATTCTCCTATATATATCTATATGTATTGGATTTGTATAACATAACCAATCAATGATATAAAAATATCTATCTCTCTACATCTCTTTCTTATATTGTTATTTTACAACAAGTTTAAAGTTTTTACTAGTTTCCATTGAAATGCTGTTAATTTTAGTCTCAAGTTTCTTTTTTTATTCACGTTATTTTAATTACTATGTCTATGTTTCCATTTAAATATTGTTAGAAGTGGTTCTTTCCCGTAGCGTAACATAGGCGTAACTCAGGAGTTTAATGCACTTGTTAATGTAAACAAGTCCAGATATAGGATACATGTCTCAAAGCTTACTTTTTTTATATTTCCATAAAAAGTTAAAAATTATTTAGTTAATTAATGTTTTTCCCCGTAACAAAAAATTTGAACATTATATCAGACACCAGTGAAAATGTTAGCGCATTGTTATGGGTGTAGCTGGTTTATCTTATGTTATTTGGTTTATCTATACCATCATCTATAAAGTTTGATATGTGAATATTTTCTTGAAAATGCGAGTGATCTTCGGAAGTAATGCCTTTAGAAAGGTGTTGACACTAAATTATCTGTGCATAAACTATAAAATAAGTTTTTGACATTTTTGTACATAATCATGAACGTAAAGTCGTAAACCTGCCTGCAACACTTAGATATCAAAAGTAAAAACATACTTTGTTGACGTGAATATCTATGTTAATATTTATATAATAGTTTCACATTTAGTAAAATATTTTTTTAATATTTCTTTGACTTACGGCTTCTCATGTAGATATTGAAAAACTATAATGTGCAACAATTCAACATAAAGGTATATCAAATCAAAAGGTTTATGGTGTGTAGAGTAAAACACACTCTTGTTGTGAGAAAATTATTTATATAATACTAATTACCAACTTTGTTATTATGTTTAGTGGGTTGTATTATGTTTTTAGTGGGTTGTTGTGACACCCTGCATATATCCCACATCGGTCGTGCACAAGAGAGATTACTGGTTCATAAGGAATACACTGCCTCTAATATCACCAACGCGTTTTGGGCGTATTGGCTGTGGATGAGAGGAGAACTCCACAGTTAAGCGTGCTCAGGTGGGAGTAATTTAGGGATGGGTGACCTCCCTGGGAAGTTTTCACCTGGGCAACCAAAAGCAAATCCGTGAGCTACTCGTGGGCAAAGCGGACAATATTGGTGGTACGAGAGACCGGGTGTTACAGAATGGTATCAGAGCCACTCCTGTGCCCGTCGCGATGGTGGGACAAACCTCACCGGGGATGGTGAGGGTGTTCTCGGGCTCATCGAGGACGATGAGTCCAAAGGGGGGGTGATTGTGACACCCTGCATATATCCCACATCGGTCGTGCACAAGAGAGATTACTGGTTCATAAGGAATACACTGCCTCTAATATCACCAACGCGTTTTGGGCGTATTGGCTGTGGATGAGAGGAGAACTCCACAGTTAAGCGTGCTCAGGTGGGAGTAATTTAGGATGGGTGACCTCCCTGGGAAGTTTTCACCTGGGCAACCAAAAGCAAATCCGTGAGCTACTCGTGGGCAAAGCGGACAATATTGGTGGTACGAGAGGCCGGGTGTTACAGTTGTACTCACATTTGTCTTTTTCTTAAACTTTAGCTTTTTTTTATTTTAACCTATTACTTTTACATCTTTTACAATTTAACCCTAATATTTTTTTATTTTCACCTTTGATCCCCCTATACTTTTCATATTATACAATTTTTTTTTGGTTTTGCGTTTCCATCTAAATTTTACGAGTAACACACCGCTAACACGTGTGCATGATTAAACATTTTTACCCTTATTTTTTTCCAATTTAACGACCCTGTCGTAACGCGCTGTTTCTAGATTGACCTACTTATTATCTTATATATTTTACGTTTTGCTTATGTGGTTCAACGTTTTTATGCTTACTTTTCGTTTGATTTTTTTCTCTTTGTTTTTTATATCCTTTTTAATACGAACTTTTTCGGTGTTTGTGGTCACTTGCGGTTGTGTGCCATTGGAGGCACTTGACATAGTTTTACGCCCCCTGCAACGCAGGGGGCTTAATACTAGTTATTAATGATTATCAAAGTGTTGATATTCAAAATATAATGAAGTTTATCTATAGTAAGAAACTATTAAATGTGTGAATCTTGCACTTTTTTAAAAAAAACTTAGTGCAATAATGCATATAATTATTGGACAAAAATAAATCTTGGCCACATAGGTTTCTTAGTATTTAAATAGAGGTGACAATGGGCATGACAAGTGGGTTGGGTATCCTATCTAATACGGGTCAAACACTTAAACAATAAGACTAAATGGAGACGGTATGCTTCTTATATGTATCATTATATCATATCATAATATTTGGCTCATATCCATCATTAAAGAAAGATTAGGCTATGTGTTGTAGGATAGAGCCCCTCCTCAAGATATTATGTGCGACATGTGGGGCTGACTGGATGCTGACTAGGCATTGGATAGAGCCCTTGATCAAATAGTCTGACCATATTATGGATCAGGTGGTCAGAGGCTATAACGAATTACTTAATTTATTTAATTTTTTAAAATGTAAAGCATTAATATAAAATTAAACACTATAATCAAATAAAATTCATTAAAAACATAAACAAATAAAAAACACATTACTTAATTTTTTTTAAAAAACAATACAAATACTAGTTTAATACGAGATCATCGAGTCGTCTAGCCCAAATGCTCGATCAATTCATGATGAAGGTTTTCCGTGTATTTGATGATTAGGTGTCTTTGTTGACCAGTGATTGTCGATTGTAATGGGAGAATGTCTCCTTGATAGTTTTGACAAATAGTCTTATCCTTGTCTTTGAAAATCAATGTTATGTAAAATAAGATGTTAGAGAAACAAAGTATTTTTTTGATAAAATTTTAGAGAGAAAGTGAGTGAAATGAAATAATTTGTATAAAATTTGAAGATGGGTATATATAAAAAAAAGTTATTTTTTAATAAGCCTTAAAAGACCATTTTTGTGAAACTCACTCACCCCAACGGTCAGATCGAGCCGCTAGCCCCCTCACGCCCTCGAGATCGCACCCTTTGGTTGCGGTGTGTGCGACCAAGGTGACCGGCCATGTGGCCCGCGCCTTGGTTCACGGTTCCGACAACACATAGCCTTAGAGGTGACAAACTAGACGTGTTGATCGGGTTGTGTAATGGATAAAAATGAGTTCAGGTCAGAATTATATTACGAAAAGATTGGATGTTACAACGCAACCACTAGTTAGCTTTTAATCAAAAGTGCAATCCAGACAGTTCAAATTAACCGTGGACCAGCATCTTCTATTTCAAGATATTTATCAAACATCAAACTTATACATTATTATACATATGAAAATTTGCATCCTTGAAAAAGTACAAAGAAAAAAATATGTGTTATGATGAGCTAAAAAGTTGCTTGTAATATTATACCAGTAAGACATTGAGAACATGCCCCACATGTATCCATGTAGGAGTCCCAAGCAAAACTCAAATTATACGTTAACACGTGAGTCTTGTTTTACCATTTTCCTTTTTTATTTCCCTAAACTAGATTTTGTATCTTATCGGCAGTTAACTAATTGTTTTGAAGACTAAAAAAGTGTTTAACAGTTTCTATCAAATAAATATCATATAAAACATTTAGTTTTTACCGGAATTAATTTAAGTATCCGTACTTCTTGAGTCGGGAGGATTACTAAAAAAATCAGACTGACAAGTTTGTCTAGTTAAATTAAAAGTTGTCTATGTCAGGTTGTTCAATTACGAGCTAACTAACCTATGCACAAATGAATCGGTTGCTTTTAAACAACATAGAAAAATAGATGATAATTGGAATAACAAAATGTTAACCGACCGGTTATTAGATCATGTTAATCAAATACAAGAATAGAGTTGATGGATCATTAGAATTGTTGATCTACTTATGAAACGTGAGACCACACTAATCACATAAGATGTCAAAGTGTTAATCATATAAATTTACTTTTGTTTATGACTACTTGAAGTCTAAATAATCACTTGAACACATAACAATTGATCAACCCTAAAATACATTTTTCATCCTTCTATTATTTACTAAAATACAGATTTAGTCTATTATGAATTCATAGTTACAATTTTGGTGTTATGTAGTCGCTTTCAAATCTTTTGATCATTTTACCCAAATTTGAATATATAATTCCATTATGAATTAATGGTTACAATGTAAATTATGCACATGATGACATTAAAAATGTGACATATCAACATGCTACCCCTCTCAAGACCAATGAACACATCTCATATATTGTTGTATCAACGTTACATCATTCGTCACATTACACTCATTCCTTCTTTGTTATGTGTTCAAGTGTGGACCACACAAGAGGGGCGCACTATTCACATTATGGTCATGTTGGACGATGGTGTGAAGTGTGAGAAGTATGCAGTTTGGCCTTATGCAACGAACAATTATCATTAATAATTTCTTTATATAATTGGTCTAAATTGAATCTGGATTAAATCCGTTTCTTACAACATCAATAATTTCTTTAATGTGTTTTTAAAATCACATTAGTCGGTATGTTTTATTGAGTCATTTTAGATTAGGTTTGCGATTACACATGATATACATTAATAAATAAATTTTGGGCAAAATTTCTTACAAATAGTATAATCTTAATTTTCCTTTTCATGCCGCCACCAATAGGGATATAAACAAATTGGACTGCTCGTGAGCTACTCAAGACTGATTTGTTGAAAACTCAAATCATCATAAGGCTCATTTAGTAAACAAACTCCAGCTTGAGCTTCACCAATCGAGTGCGAGCATGGTTGAGAGCCTAAACGAGTCTTTTCATCATGAATTTTTTACTTAATGTACTAAACATATATATATATATATATATATATATATATATATATATATATAATATTATATACAAAGTTATAATCAAAAGTTAAATAATATAAACATATAAATATTTTTATGAAAATTTAATAATAAACTAAAATAATATTTAATAAACTATAAACAAGCCGAACTTAATTGGCTCGATTTGTTCACATCTCTATCTATCGAAAGTTCAAGCATCACTGGACTACTACTTTCTAGACTTTTAGTAGTGAGGTCAAGTTACATTTCATCTTGACAACTTAACCTTTACTTATATCATCAGCTTATTAATTTTTTCCTTTAGATAAAACTATCTTATAGTGTTTAAATTAGTGAAATCAAGTTTTACATTGATGAAAGATTAAAAGCTTAATTGGTTTGAGGGGCATGCACTCCCTTTTATTCGTATTATGATGATTATCTCCAACATTCTTCGAGTCCAACTTTGAATAAATGAAAAGGAAAAAAGAGGTTAGGGTCCTCAAGGCGCGTTATCTAGGATCTATACTCTATACTCCAGTATAGGCCTTTCATTTTGTTATAAACTTAGTGTTATTATTCTTTAATAAAAATATAACTTTTATGATATAAAAAGGAAAAGAAAGTAAAAATAAATAAAGCAGGATAAGCACCTTTCAAGGATCATTAATTTTTTTTTTTTTTTTTTTTTTGAACAGCAAAAGGCATTATATTAAATTAGCAAGGAGCTAGAGAAACGTTTACATAATATAAGTAGACAATTAAAATCACACCAATGACCTCAATCTAAATATTTAATTTTACCTCTATGATTCACCCACATAAATGATGACACTAAAATGTCCCCGAACACTAGCTCCAAGTCTCGATTTTTTCTGTCGAAGCATCTATCATTCCTTCATTTTCATATATGCCAAATTGTTGCGTGAATAATCACATAAATTATGTTTTTAAACGCCATGTTGCCATTGATTTATTGAAGAGAATCTAATAGCTCTTAAATTTGTATTTGATTGAAAATTACACGTGCACCATTTTTTAACTTGTCCCCACAAATATTTTATCACTTTACATTGGGTAAAAAAATGATTTGTTGTTTCAAGGATCATTAATTAGTTAGTTATAATTATCCAAAGACGAAAATGACAAAAATAATATAATTAAGTACTTATCAAGGGACAATTAAAAACAACTTTTGGTGTATGTATATAATTGGATTTATTTTCATATGTTTGTATAGTTTAAAACGGTCATATTGTTTAGAGCATTTGACTAATAACGAAAGCGACGATTGCTACGGAAACAAGAGGGGATGTGAGATAGGAATGAATTGGTTTGTGTTTTACAAGCTCTTCCCTCTCAATTATAAATATTTTTTTGGGTTTTAATTTAAAAATATTTTTAATTTTCTATTGTAACCTTTAATGTATAGGTTATATTATAGAAATTCGGATGTTATGATGTGATTATTTTTCTATATATTGATATGAGTTCTATTATAACCTGAGTTTTTTTAAATAAAAATATATTATATTTGATACGACTCTCAAAAAATGTCCCCAAAAGTATTGGTTCGGATTTGGGAATGAGGGTCAACATTATTTTAAATGAATAAGTATTTGTTTTTTCGAATAGAATTCGAATTACATAATTTTTATGTTTTTATAAAATAATACATGTATTTTTATTTGTTTTATATGTATATATACAATTTTTTTAAAATCATAATACAATTTATTCGAGTCAATTACAAACCTTAATATTTTGATTAGTTTTTTAATATTCGAATTCACTTCTAATAAAACAAAAATAAAATATCCTGAAATCAATTCAAATAATATTCCACTGGTTTTAGTGTTTTACCTTGGGTTCATCATCCCATTTTTAAAACTTACGGCTATATAGAACTCGGTTAACTATATTAAAAGAACTTGCTGGAGAAAAAGAAAGAATAAACATGACTATGATTAAAAAAAAAAAAAGAATAAGAATAAAACGGTAACATAAGTAATAAAATATAAATTATATGTTATTTGCACGACAAAGCATGCCCCGGCACTCCGGTAATTCATTGACGGCAATTATTCATGTTGGAAAGAAGAAAAATGATAAACATGACTGTGATCAAAGTGTTTACTACTAGAAAATAGTATCCATATGTGCAGCTCAAAGTATCCATTCATGATTCATAAAAGATGAAAGTTCAAATTTCCTTATAAATAATGTGGATTTATATTTAAGGGTTCAACAAGTTATTATTTGTAGTTAAATTGTTAGTTTGAATTAGGCTGAGCATACAAAACCTATAAACGAAAAAAAAACAAAACCGAAGTAACCGATCAGTTACGGTTAAGAGAGGGCTAAAACTGTAGCATTCGGTTACGGTTACGGTTTTGGTTTTCTTTTATTATATAACTGAAATAACTAAAACCCAACCAATACCTATATATTTATGCAATTTTCATAAGTTTTTCATGTATTTGAACATCTTTTTTATGTATTTCTATATATTTTCTTGTATTTGTACGTTTGAAACATGTTTAAAACACTTCAAAACAATGAAAAAGAGCTCCGTAACCAAACCTAGAACGTCAAAATTAACAAACTGGAATAACCGAGACCGACATAAAAGCCGAACTGACACCCCATTGCTTGAATCCGAATAACCAAATCATCGGTTTCGATGGAGCATAGAAACCGAACCTGAACTGAATTTTAAACAGTCTAGTTTGAATTAATATCAATTAATAAATAATAGTTTTAAATTAATCTATAGATTCTAATAAAGCAAGCTTTCTAAAGCCACATGTCATTCTCTTGATCTATTTTTTTGTCACTTGTCATTCTTTTAGACATTATCACCTTATTTTTTCCTTCAAAAAAGTATTATAATAAATTAAACATTAAAACTAATTTCTCTCTCTTATTAAAGATCAATTTTATTAATTGCAATATTTCTCTCTCTTATCTAAATTTTTTTAAAATCAATATATCTTTTTAAAGTTAGATTTTATTAAGAAATGTGAACTTTTTTAAAAACAATCTTATCAAAACAACCAGAATAATTACAAACTAGAGTTTTAAATAAACAAGATTTTTATAAATATAAATTCTTTTATAAAAGAACCTTAATACGAATGTTTAAAAATTAAACTATTTAGATAAGAGAGGTAAAAAAATAATATAATTGTTTTATTTCTTGAACTATTACGTATATAAAATTCATATTTTATATTAAAATATCGTACTGTAAATCTTTGTGTTTATTACTAATTATAATCCGTTTAATAAATGGCTTTCTAGCCTATCTATCCATATATCTATCTGTCTGTTTGTCTATCAATCTATCTATAATAAGGAAAAAATAAGATAATACGTGACGCAATCGTAAGCCTTATCATACTAACTTTCTCATTTCTCTTTATTATTAAAACTAATATTGAATACTAATAATATTACTCATACCATTTTCAAATAAAAAAATGTATAATTTAATAAATTGAAAATCTATTTATTTTAAATTAAAAACACACTTTTTAAAAATAAAAAAGCAACAAATTTAAAAAAAAAATCATTTTACTTAAAACTAAATATTTACAAACCATACATTTTTTATAAAACAAAAGTTTAAGAAAAATTTATTATTGTTTATTTACTTAAAGTAGCTATTTATAAGTAATTATAACCATCTTTTATCTTTAGCATAGTTTTATAATTCATAAATTTTTTTTACTAATTATTTAATAATTTATATATTCAACTCGTGTAATACACGAGATACTAACCTAGTATAATATAATATTAAATATGTGAATTACAAGTTTTCATACAAGTTTGAAAAAGAAAATACAGAATGAATAATTTAAACTCCACATTTACAGAAATCACATGAACGGTAAAGCAAAAGGCGAAATTAAAATCCCACCGGTAACAACCACCGTCACCCCACCACCACCACCACCACCACCACCACCACCGGAGCGTAAAAATCAATAACCACACCATCAATAATAATGGCGAATTTACTCATTTCCACTTGATTCATTCACTTTTCTCTCTCTTTACTTCGTGGATTTCAGCGTCAATTTTTCAAACAACTACTCATGCCCGCGCTCTCAACCCCACCACCCACACTCTCTTCTAGATAATACTCATTCACAGCTTTATTTTCACCCTATTTCTCTTTGTATCTACAGTTTCGCCGCTTTGTGTTCGTTGATTTATTGAATTCTGTTTTCGTCTACTTTCAGATCTACAGTGATTCGTATGCTAACAATAAGGTAGTGCCGTAGTGGTGTGTGCGAGTTTATGATTGTAATCTATCTGTTTGCATTCGTCTGTTGTAATTTAATCGTTGATTGATTGGGTTGGGGATACGTTTTGATCGTTATGTTGATTTTAGGGTTTTTGATTTTTCGTATGATACAAAAGGGTAGTGTATGAGTTTATGATTGTATTCTGTCTGATCGTTGGTTGATTTCACTTCGTATTGTTGGGAATACGTTTTGATCGATTTATTGATTTTAGGGTTTATGATTTTTCGTATGATACAAAAGGGTAGTGGTATGTGTGAGTTTATGATTTCACTCAATCTGTTTGAATTCATGTGTTGTAATATAATGGTTGATTGATTTCGCTTCTTATTGTTGCGGATACTTTTTGATCAATCTGTTGATTTTAGGGCTTCTGATTTTGATTGATTTTGTTTGTGCGATATTAGGGCATCGAGGCTGTTGATGTTTGATTTGATTCAATCAAGAAGTTTGAATCGGAGGCAAATTGGGCGCATGGTGTTTTGTTCGGAGTCTGTATCTGTGTTGTTTTGTTTGAATTGAACAGTAGTTTGTAAAGTTTTTGCACTAAAAAGGGGAATTTGGGATTCCTTTTTGATCATCCTTCTTTGTAGTCTTTATGAACGTTTAAAGAGTTTTTGTACTTTAGCATGCCAGAGATAAGGTTTTTAGGTAAAGCAGATATAGGTGGTGTTGGTGAAAGATGCAGAATATGAAGAATAAAGCTTGTGATAGTACTAGTTGTTGTAATAATAATAAAATTAGTAATAAAAGTAGTGATGGCAATGGTGGTGGTGAAGCTCAGAAGCAGAAAGAGAGGCATATAGTTTCTTGGTCTCAAGAGGTTAGTTTTGAACAACTGATTGAAATTAAACTTTTCTATATGTTTTGCGATATGTACTGTAAATTATGATCCTTTTGTTTAATATGAGCTGCTTGTCTTTCAGGAAGATGATATATTGAGGGAACAAATTGGTATCCATGGAACCGACAAGTATGATTTCTTTGTTCAAGTTTATAGAGTTATTTGAAAATCTATTGATGATTCCACCAAAAGTTATTTGAATATATATTGATCATTGGATTAATAAGATTGAATGATTGATGATGAGTGCAATGTGCAGTTGGGCTATTGTTGCATCCAAATTTAAGGATAAAACTACAAGACAATGCAGAAGAAGGTACAAAAAAAGAAAAACATAACATGTAGCTATAGTCATTTCCTTCCGTTTTTCATGACTCGATAACTTTTTTATTTCATGGTACTATTTGCTAATTCTTGATTTGGGTAAATGTTGAGAATACAGATGGTTCACTTATTTGAATTCTGATTTCAAGAAAGGAGGTTGGTCACAGGAGGAAGACATACTTCTTTGTGAGGTAGAGCTGTAAAATTATCTTTATTCTTCTCCTTCAAATTTATGATTCTATCAAACATGAAATCATCATCATCTTGAGTTTAAGTCTATGGTTGCTGCGGATCATTTTCTTTTCTAACATCACCTCTGAGATAAACTGATATAAAGAGATGGTTTGCAGGCTCAAAAGATCTTTGGCAACAGATGGACTGAAATAGCAAAGGTGGTTTCAGGCAGGTAGATAATGTTTTACTCTGTGTTTGTTACCAAATCTGTAATAAATAAAATAAAATATTGATAAAATTTTAAAACTTCCCTTGTTTAAAAAAGGACGGATAATGCGGTTAAGAATCGGTTCTCCACTTTGTGTAAGAAGAGAGCTAAAAATGAAGCGTTGGCAAAAGAGAACAACAATTCATACATCACAACAAACAACAAAAGGACTAGATTTCACAATGTTCAAGATTCAGAAACAGTTCTAGAAACTTCCATGTCTCCCTCCAAGATAAGGTATCTTTTATATAGATTTCCAGTCCCATGTTAAAAACTTAAGAGCATATTTTGAACATTTATTCCTTTATTCTTATTTAGGAGGAAACATATCCCTGATACGACAGAAGACCATCAGCTACCTAGACCTCCATTCACTGTAATTTTACAGAAATGCCATAACATCAATACATCTACAACTCAGCTTCATCCCAAAAGTGATGAGGTGTCGAAAGATGGTAATCCGACATACATACAAAAAATTATACAGTAATACAAACTGAAGTTGCTGAAAATATAATAATTCAGATTCAGAAAAAGCAACTGATGATTGATGTTTTTTAAAGGAACATTTCTCAAAAAAGACGATCCAAAGATTATTGCATTGCTACAACAAGCAGAACTGCTTAGCTCACTGGCACTCAAAGTTAATTCAGAGAAAACAAGTGAGAGTTATGAAAATGCTTGCAAGGTGAAAAGATTTCTCTTTTTTTCTTGCTTACTGTTGAAAACTGTATACTATGTTACTGAATCATATTAACTTTAGGCTGTTCAAGATTTTCTGAAACAATCAAAAGAAATTGATGCTCCTGGATTCAACGTTTCTGATATCAACATAAGCAGTTGTGATGAAGGCAGCCAACAGTCTTGGAGGTAGTAGATAAGGAGCATAATAGGGATTGCACTTGAAACGGTTAATTTTTTCTGTATATAGAACATCTAAAATTTAATGATTACATTAATTTGTGCAGGCAACTAGATTTATATCAAGGATCTCCAGACGGTTCTGACTACAGTACAGGGTCAACGGTTCCGATTGAAAAAATGGAACCAATTCTAGACAATATTGTTGATGGTAAAAATAATATAATACCGGAATCGACAACAAACCAAGGTAAATTCTTCTATTTTGTCATTGTATTGGCATTTGACGGTAATTATAAACCTATGTTTTGCTTTTGTTACAGATATTTTAGGTTCTAGCGATGAATTTGATAATGATGTTGGTGTCGTGTGTCCTTTGCCAAATTCAGAGTTCAATTCACCAATTCAAGTAACTCCCTTGTTTAAATCAATGGCCGCAGGGATTCCAAGCCCACAATTTTCAGAAAGTGTAAGTGTATTTTATCATTTTTTTTTGTTTGTATATTCATTACTCATAGCACCGGTATACCTTTTCCTTGAGTTTTTGTAAGTATACGGACTATCCATGTAAAGATAAAGTTTAGGGACTTATGTGTGAAGTCAGCGCACAAGTTTTTTTGACATTTACCCTACACTCAATCAGTCATAATCGTATATACTTTTCATCATACAATTGAATGCAAAAATAAATAAAAAATTTTTGGATTTAGTTTTTGGGAATGAGAGAAGGGGAATAAGAATGATAGGAGTTTAGTTTGAGGGTATGGGTTGTAAAAGTGAAAACTTTGAAATTGGGTTTTCTCCAAACCCATCAAAGTGGTCAAGTCAGGTACACTCTTTTCTTTGTACATTCAGACACTTAATACTCTAAGCCACAATAAAAAAGCCTAAAATTTCTTAACCTGAAAAGTGTTTTATTTATAATGGGCCATTTGTGCTCATAATACAAGCCCACAAAGGGTTTAATTCATCTCATTCTGTCTTAGGAAACCTTTAAACATCAGAGTGGGGGTTTATAATTCTGTCATTACAGGTTCTACAATGATGATGATAAACTGAAGAAAAAATGGGTTTTTGAATTAAAAGATTAAAAAGTTGTGTTTGTGTGAATCTTACTTGAGTTTATACGGTCATTCCCATTCCCATTCTCTTAAACCCAACATCAGTGATCAAGTGATCAAACTAATGTCTGGCAAAACGCTCGTGTTGGGTCGGGTCAGGTACCATGTCAAACAGGGTTTGGGTCAAAACGAGCCATTTTAAAAAAGTATCAGTTTGTTCGGGTCAAAATAGGTTCTGATCAAAATGTCCTCGGGTGCGTGTGGTGGAAACCGAACGACACCTAAGTTACTATAGGTACCAGATTTGTATGTCCTTCCTGACATTTTTTATTTATATATTTCTTGTGCATTTTTCAGGAAAGGAGTTTTTTACTAAAAACACTTGGGATGGAATCAACACCACCCAAACAAGGCACCAAAACCTCACATCCACCCTGCAAAAGGGCTCTTCTCCATTGCCTTTAAGCAAAGTTCCAAAACTACCCCCATCCAGATTTTTGAGAGCATGTAGAGTTTTCCCTTCATAGGATTTGCAGTTAAACTCAAACTGATTTTTGACACCAAAAGGTTTGATCAACATCTGCATCAAAATCTAGAATGTTACGGTACATTCTAGAAGGCTAGAACCGCTAGTAGATCTAACAACGTAAATCTCCAGTGTGTGTTTTATTGACTTGCATTGTTTTTGCTTGTTAATTTTTGGAGGATTTCGAATACGGGTGTATTTGATATCCCCCTCATAACATATTTGGCTTCAAAACATGCCAAATCCTGCACAGAACATAATTTTACTTTTTTTTACAGAGTGATTATACATTGGCAACTAGCCAATATTTACAATATAACCCCCAATGGTAAAGGGGAATAGTATAAACCATAGGAGTGAGTGAGGGAGCTCATCCATCATAGTTGGACTCCAATTGTTTGTTTCTTTTATTGTGTGTGTAGAAGGTGTTGTGGTACAAGTTCTTGTTATATTGCAATGTATAATACAGTGATTTGGTTTTAAAGAGTGTGATTCTTGTGTGCATATGTTTTGTTTTTATGTTTTTGAATTATTGGTAGAAAATGCTAAAATTAAGGGTGTACACAGTTGGGTTTGATTGTTTTGATGAAAATTTTGGGGTGGGTTGGCCAATTTTACAGGTTTGACGGTTTAACAGTTTCGTTCTGGTGATTTGAACTGATCTTTTCCGTAAAATAATTAAAGTTTGTATTATGAATTTTAAAATGAAATATAGAATTCTTGATTTTAGTATATTAAAAGGTATGTTTCTTATGTGACCGATTTCAAGTTCCAAACTAACCTAAATTGTTAAACCAACAAGCCCACAAAACCGAACCATTTCACTATAAACCGGCCAAAATCAACTTGGTTTATGAAGGGCCTTGTAAAATGCAAAGACAGTTGATGAAAGAAAGGGATCAAGAAACTTACTTGCAGATATTGAAGCTTTTGTCTTGCTGTGTGTTTACTGGTGTTTGTGTTTGTGAACTTTGGTTAAAATGGTGAAATCTGTGGTGTGGGGAATGTGGGGATTGTGGAAGTGTTGGGGCCTGGGGGTATTTAAGTTGGTCAGCTTTGATGATGGTGAGGAGAATGACCACAAAGAAAGTTGGGTCTTTTTGCATGGGTGGAATTGGAATTTTGAAGAATTGTGCAACTTTTATTGCATGGGTTACAAGTTACTAGAGGGTTAGTACTTTTGAAAATGGTTTTTAGAAGGAAAGATTGGGTGAAAGTAGAAGAGAGATGGGAGGGAAACTTGTATAAAGAATAAAGCATGCTTCTATGGGGTATGCACTCTCTCTTTTTAATATTTATCTTTTAAAAAGATTATATTTAATGATTAGCTGTTGGGTCCTTGAAATTAATGGCCAACAGAATGTTAGTGACCTCAAATTTGCGTTAAGATTTTTTTGTGTAAGGGGAGTACAAAAACATGTTTACTCTGTCATAATCCAATATGTTGCTAATTATAATACTCCATCTTTCTTGAATTCGTAATATAAAATTTGTTTGTATATAGATTTTTAAGGAAGAGTTACAAGTGATTTTGAAATATATATAGAGAAAAAGATATTATATAATAAATAATGCACAAATAATTACAATTAGCATGTTTAAAACTAGTCTTAAAACTATTATAACAGTATGTCTATCTTATTAAAATAATGTATCCAAATTTTTCGGTGATAAGTCTGATGTAGTAATTATCTCATCAATAATGATATACCTAATTGATTATAATTAGGCTTTTTACCCGTCGCGCGTTGCCGCGACATTATACTCGACGTGATAAAATATAGAATACAATTAATCCGACTCGTTTCAAATCAGAATTACATCAATACGTAGAGTAAATTGATTTTATACCATTGAATAAAACATATTATATTTGACTCAACCCTATTCCAAACAAAATTTATGTCGAAACATAAACTTACAACCGCTCCAACTTGTTTTCAAACTAAATTTATAACAATATGTAGAGTAAATGATAACGTATTATATTTGACCAAACATATTTCTAAATAAAACTTATGTCGAAACGTAGATCTGCTCAAAGCGTACATAAAAATTAGCATACACACATTTTATATTTGACCTAAAGAAAAAAAATTATATCAAAACGTAAACGGATGTTGAAACGTAGACAGTCTTAAAGTGTAAATTAAAATAGTCACGGAAACATTTTATATTTGACCCGAGTCATTTCTGATTACGTACAAGCGTAAACACACTCGAATTTATAACGACGCATATACAAAAATATAAAAGTAAGAAATTAATATTAATATATACATAGGTAAAATAGAAAAATAAAAATAAAATAACAAATGTTGTTGGTGGGAGTCGAACCCACGACCACAAAGTCAAAAAAACAAATCACTTACCACTTCAACTAAAACCATTTTGTTGTAACATTTGTAAATGTGTATATATAACCACAATTTTGATGGAATAAAAAACAAAAAACCCACCGACCTTTGCAAATGTGTATATATACAATGTTGCGAGGCTTGTTACAAAGTGTATCTAATTCATTTTAACAATGTCTAATATCTTAACTTTTTAGATATTACTCATTGTTGTAATTAGTTATGATTATTTAAATATCATTCCCTTGTTATAAAGGCGCATCTAACACATTATAATGATGTGTCTAACTTCACATATTTGTTAATGAAGTTGTGTGTAGTTATTTGACGTAAGTATCCCCTAAGAGCATCTTCAATGGCTCATTTTTTGAGTGTTTTTAGAGTAAAAATTTCAGCTGGATCACACCCCTCTATTGTGGGGTTCGTTTTTTATGGTAGATGTTTAAGGAGATGAACACCAAAATCATCTGATATTTTCATGAGTGGGTTAGGGTGGGGTTTTAATTTAAAAAATAATATAAGAAAATAATATATTTATGTTAATAAAATATTTAGTTTTTCAATTTTAATTGAATTTATATTAATATATAAGATTGGTAATTAACAATAAATGTAAAATGTGATAACGTTTTTAGGTGTTTTTAAGTTTTACTATTGGAGAGGTTTTTGGGGTTTTTGAAAAATAAGTGGTTTTCTGATGTGGCTATTGACTAGACATATTTTTTAATGTTTTTTTATTTCACCTTTGGTGATGGTCTATCTAATTCATATGATACTTTTAATAAAGATATATTACAATATCCAGCATGTTCTTCTACACTAACTTGACTTCATCGAGGTTAAAGTCCTAGAACCCATTCTAACATGTTTTCTTGAGGTTTGTAGCTCAACTCTATGGGGCTGTTTGACAGGCTCTTAATCAGCCTCAGTTCTTCCTATGGACTAAGAGGAGATAAGGGGCATTCTTCACTCCTTCGCAACGCCTCTATGTACTACATAAGGGGCTGACTAAGGGTTTAATGGTTCAGATGTCTGAATGATTCAGCACTTAACGGTTCAGACTGTTTGTTTCGCGAGCAAATGTCTGAATGGTTTAGACATTTGCCTCTGAATGGTTAAGCATTATACTAATGCTGAATGGTTAAAAGGTCTAATGCTAATGGTTAAGAACTCTTATCTAAATTGGTCAGACATTTGCCTTTGAATAGTTAAGCGATATACTAGCTCTTAATGGTTCAGACCTCTTAATGGTTCAGCACTTAATGGTTCAGACATTTTATTGATTCAGCACTTAATCATTCAGATATTACCAAACAGCCCCTATGTTCAAGATGACGAGAAACAATTTTAGATCTCCAAGACAATCTGGACTAGTTTATGTCTTGGTATTTGACACAGCTTATACAACCTACGAAACTTGCTTCACCTTATCGTCACTACAAAGCACTACTAGATTAGTCATTCACATATCTGATATATACTTATTTCAATTGAATCATTTAGATAAATAACTAAACATTTTAAACGTCTAAAGGTGTTTGACACAGTTGTATCTAGGTGTCTTAGATAGTTAAACATTTAAACATCATAAAGTCTTTGGTCTAGCAGTATCTAGGTGTGTAAAATGAAATTGCTCGTTGTTCCACCTAAGTATCATCTAACCAAGGTGCTCTTTGAGGTCTTCCCTAACTAAGTCATGCTAAGTTCCGCCTTGGCTCACCAAAATGAGTTTTGATGCTCGGTTTTAGTCCCACCAGGTAAAAGCATTCCAATGCTACAAAAAGTATGATGATACCTTATAGTTTTATACCCTGCCTCCCAATATGACATGACTATCAAGATGTCTTACCTAATAGAGACATCACGCCTAATCGGGTGGTCCAGTCTAGAAGGATGCCTCGTCCAGACAGGAATCGGATAATCTTGACGGTGTATCTAACTAGGACGTCATAAGCTTCTTTATTTTATGCTTAATTCATTATATACATGAACTTATATTTCGGCTAACAATAGACCTACAAACCATACGATTCTTAATGTTGAAGGAATTTTAAGACCACAAATATGTAGCTTAAGACAAAGCAACCATAAAAAAAATGGCTTCCTTAAGTCGTAACCTCCGAAACTAACTATGCACATCCCCCGTACTGTCAATCTAGACTAACTTGATCTTTGGCCAGGGTGGATCCTCGAGTTGCCTCCCAATGGGTTTCCTTGACGTTAGTATTTTAACTCCAAGCTTGGGACGACAAGGAACAACTCATCTCAACCGTCGAGATAATCCCAACTGATTTATATATGCTTCAACAATAAGCATCAAGTAACAAAAAGTTTCATTTTCACAATAACCAAAATCATTCAACATTGCAGACTAAAACAGCTTTCAAGTATTTCTATTACAATTTACTAATAAAAGAATTGGAAAGAAAGCAATTAAGTAGATTACTCTAAAAGAAATATTCAAAAAAATGTGTCAAATAAATACAACTTTTTTCTCCATAGTAGAACTTAAGGAAACACTAGTCCAAAAATTACAAAACTAGACGACCCCAAAACCACTTTAAGAAATTCATTTTCCATCAATAAAATTTCTTTTTCTTTTTAATTATTTTAGGTTTTTTCTTCCTTTTAAGATAAATTTGATAAGATAGCCCAGTAAACACCATAGCAACACTCCCCCATTGCTTTCTAGACAAAGGATTGCCACTAAGCAATGATGAAACCACAATGCTAACAAACTTCCTGGTGGTTGTGATTGTAGTGTTAGTTAACGAACCGAATCGGTTAATCGTGAAAAATATAAAATTTTGACCGATTGCGCCACATAAGCAGTAATATAAAATATCCCTAGCTGCTTCAGGGTTGTTCTTGCAGAATTGAACTGCTTGGTATCCACTTGCTTGTGGATAACCAAACATGAAAATTAAATTGTAAATTGTACCCCACAAGTTCATTCCTAACATCATATTCCATGCGTTTGTTTTCGGGTACCTGTCATATGCGTAAATGTTGAATATTTTGAGGACGGTTTAGGTTTGATATTGGATGTCATAGAGCTGCCAATATCGACCCATTTACATATAAATGGTTGTTTTGGGTTGCGTCTTATATATAATGGGTCAAATTGGTAAAAGATAAAAAACTTGAAAACAAGTCAAATGGGTCAAAGATCTCATAAAGTGTATTTTAATGCATACCACCTCCTAACTTGTTTTATTAAAAATAATTTGACGTTTATTATAACAATTTGATTATAGTAGTCATACTAAACAAACAATTTACTTATTATACTTTTCAAGAAAAGTAAAAATAGACAAAAAAGTATTTCAGGTCAACCCATTTTCAACTGGTACAAAAAAGTAGATGAAAAGGAATTAAGTCAAATTAGTTGAGCGGGTTAAAATTCACCCACATACTATTTTTATCGCATACAACCTCCGTTGCTTATTAAAATATATTATTGCAGTAGTATTGTTTTTTAGTCGTACTGAAAGCACAAAATGTTAATAATTTTTTTCTTAAGAAGGGCAAATGTGTTCCAAAAACACTGGTTTTGACCAATTACCCAACTCGCCCAAACCCCGCCTAATTGCCACCTCTACTGAATTGAAATGTCAAAGATTCTTAATAAATAACCTCGCAGAGATAGAATCTTGTGTAGCATTTGTGAACCCATCAAACACCAAGTTTAGGAAACAAAGTCCATATCCAAATGGAGCATTTGGATTGGCCAGCTTGTTTATGGTCTTGGAGCTAGTCTGAGTGAAATGAAGGCATTTATTTACTTTGGTAAATGATCTAATGGTGCTTTCAATTCTTATTATAATCCAGGTTGGAAATAATAATAATGAAAAATAATTTCTATATATTACCTTTGCCAATGCAAAGATTGACACCCCACCAGCAACAAGGAGGCTGCAAAGATACTCATGAAAATTGTATCTAATTCCATAAACAAATGTCCCCATTAACATCACTGTGTAAAGACAATTTGTAAAAGTGGTTAATATCTGAAATCATGAAATTAGGCCAAAGTTTTAGTGATATGTGTGTATGTGGAATAGGATAGAGAAAGAAAGTGTTAAATTAGAAAAGGAATTTAAAATTTGTAATAATTGAATTTGGCTTCTAGCTTTCAAATATCCCAAAAAGAAATCATTAATACTTGAAAAACTCAAACATTTTAGGGCAAATTGTAGGAAAGAACTTCACATTTCTCATTTCAGTTATAGCAACCTAACTTATATTTAGGTTATCACTAATTTCAGCAGTCAATCTCATTTCATCTGATGTTACCTATGTATTGTTCATTGTTGATATGGCCTTGTTGGTGTCATGCCAGTTGCCACATACCAGACAATGCTTATGTGAAAAGAAGTTTAAAATTTTATTTACAAGTTTGCAATAAGAATTCTTTTATAATTTATATTTAAAAAATTATTAAATGTAAATCAGATGCCACATGACATGTTCACAAATAAGATGTCACTTTCAGAAAGCTTTTGAAAATCAATTAAAAGATGGACAGGTGTCATTTGTTGCTAAAATTGATAGAAACAAACACCTTGTAATAATGTAAAATTATCTAGTATCAGCTTCAGAGTTCTTTTAATATCAAAGGGAAACAAAAAAACCATAATTCAAATAGCCAGTAAAAAAAATTTAATATTATAATGGAATATAATTACTTACTGGGTTAGTTTTACAAATTAATAATATATCAAATGCTACAAATGATCATTCCAAATAAAGGCAGAACTCACCTGTAATCATTTTTGAGGATTTTGCCAAGACCTGCAAGTAATAATCAACAGCTAAGTGATGAAATTTTTAATTTAGAAAATGATTGTGTACTAAAATTCTAATTCTCATGCAATTTTGTGTGACAAAATCTAAGTTATACTTTATAGAACCACAAAACTTTCTGTATTGTATTGTTCTTGTTTGAAATAGGGTAAAAAGAGAGCAAGAAACTAGTATTTGTAGGCTTTGAAAACCAATTAAATTGGAAAACAAAGTCAAGGATCATATCATAATATGATATCCTAATGATAGTATAATAGCATTTCCTAGTAGTCTTTAGGGAAAATTTGGCAATCTGCAACCATTGACGCAAAACTTGGCCAGATTTGCACCCATTGTCACAGAAAAATGTTGCATTGATTAAACTAGCTGCCCAAATGGATTTTGATACATGTCCATCTCTTGCGTTATATTCACAAAATTTTATAATCTCGAGGCACCTATATTGGTTGGATGTGATCATTTATAAGGTCAAATAATTTATTAAGTAAATGACTATTTGGGAAAGAAGTTTGGTCAAATAACCTGTCTCGTGATTTCCTAAACTTTAGAATACCTGAGCAGGATAACTGATATATTTTAAGGCTTCAATACCCATAGCTGGCCCAATTGTATTTGTAATTCCAGCACTCCAATAACTCCACCAAGGAGCATGACCACCCCTACGATTGCCCCAAAGCTGTATCACTATTTAAATAACCAAAAACTGTTAGTATAATCATCATTTTTTTAAACGGAAAGTATATTCATCATCTAAAGTTCAGAAAGTGATAACTATTTGCAACTAAATTGAAATTTTATATAGGCTAGAGATAGGCATAATGGTTAGTAAAATTTTTAAACATAATAAATCATTAGAAAAGAAAATAAATTAACACTAGAGGGAGTAAAGTACTCACTCATGAATGACCATTGTAAACATACAGCACTTTGTGCTAAGTTTAAGAATGCCAAATGTTCAAATCTCTCCTTGTTAGGGCCAAATCTTTTAGTAGACCTGGGTATCAGTAATAATGACTAATATTAAGCAAAAGATAAAAATAACCTCACTAAGTTTCCAAAGAAACACAAATTAGTTTAACTAACTCTAAAAGACAAAATGAGGCAATTTATTGCTTGGATCTACAATCATAGTTGCACACAATCACAATAACATGAAAAGAACTTAGTACACAGTTTTACATAGCTCAGCAATGTGCCTACATGATGTGATTCTTGAAACTTTTCAAAGTAGAATGCATGAAGAGAAAGCATTCCATGTTTTAATAAGAAATATCTACAAAAAAGATGAATAATGCAGAAAAGTCGTTATCTTCAAGTCTCAACCATCATAATCGGTGATATTGTAGGTGGTGATATTGTTTGGGCCTATCTCCCTTTTAAAATAGTGTAGAGGTCTCCTTCAATTGCAATATAAGACAAAGAACGACATAAAACTACCACCAAGACCACTTAAAGCATCTCCAATGCAGGAGACAAATGGGTGAGGTGGTGTTTGAGATTCAAACATCACCATTAGAGGAGCTTGTTTGTTGGATATTTGTTTGGTCTCATCCTGATTTTCAAATGCAAACAAATGAATGGTGTTGGGGTCCATACACACACAACATATGCAATATATTATCTAAGTTATTTTTTAAATGATGTTTGAAAAAGGATGTAGTGTTGAAGGAGAAATAAGTTTTTTTAAAAGATGAGTGCAAATCTGATGTGCCAGCTAACATGATGGGTTTGAAGGATTTAGCTTTGGCGATGCTCTTAGAAATAAAATAGCCACCTTCACTACACTGTTGCACTGTTCTAAGCCTAGCTACATGGAATTCTATAGCAAGGTTTTAAAATTTAGTTAGATCACATATTCATACTAATGTGCCTCGTCTGCTTGATGGAATTACTCTACTCCAAAAATCCGAATTCTCAAATTGCAATTGTCATATGCCATTACTCTAAAGAACATTGCACTCCCCAATATGTTCATCTAGATCAATCAATCAATCATTAAGGTGCGGGAACGTTAATCTCAGACTATAAGTTTAAAGTGACGGAGGATCATATACCACCTCCAATGAATTTCAATAACGATAATCTAACATCCTGATGCAATGATCATTCTACACTTCAATTGTAACATATCAACAGCCCTAACATAATCGTACAGCTTAATTTCAAAATCAAGCTAAACCTCCTGAATCCCGACGTAAATTACTTTCAAATTCAACAACAATCGTCACAACTTGAGTTGTCAGAAGCTAGAAATCAATAATCATAGATCCCACGGTATACAAACATAAGCAAGGGGAATTATGAGATCGAAAGGCGAAATTTAGGCTTACACGGTCTCTTGAAGAACGCCTTGATAAATATAAGCGGACCAAATGCCGGTGATGCAGAATGCAAGCTCCAGAAGACGCCGCAGACCGACGGTGCGATGGGCCATAAGCGACGAACCTACAGATCCGGCGAGATTCCTCTGATCGCCGGTGTCACAGATCGAACGAACGAACCAACGGTGGTGTAACCGAATGACTCTAAACGACGGGGGGTAGTTACTTGTAACCAATCTTAACGGGGACACGTGGCAATACCGCATTCATCCTCATCATAATTTTCCCGCTTATCTCTCCTACTTAATAGTTAATATAATTACTAATAATATTATTTAATTTATTTATAACTAAAAATATTTTTAATAAATTAAGAAAAGAATCTTTTAATCAATATTATTTATAAAGAAATAAATTTTTATAAAATAATTTTTTTTTCAAAAACATCAAACATTTTTAAAAATATAAAATATTTTAAAAATCAACTATTTTTATAAAGTAAAATTTTTATAAATAAAAAATAATTATAAATAAATTTTATAAAATTTTTTTGTTTTGAAACAAAATATTTAGTTTTCTTAAACAAAAAAAGTTTAAAAACTTGATATCATTATTTTGTTACCTATAGTCCTTATACATAATTTCAACCGTATTTTATCTTAAAATATCATTTTATAATTAACAAAATTTTATTTTATTTAATATTTTATATATTCAATCCATGTAATACACGGGTTATTAAGCTAGTATTATAATAAAAGAGTAACTAATGGGGACACGTGTCAGCACCACATTCATCCTCACCATAATTTTTCCGCTTCTCTCTCCTACTTAATAGTTACTATAATTACTAATAATATTATTTAATTTATTTATAGACTAAAAATATTTTTTAATAAATTAAGAAAGGAATCTTTTAATCAATATTATTAATAAAGAAACAAATTTTTATAAAATAATCTTTTTTTCAAAAACATCAAACTTTTTTAAAAATATAAAATATTTTAAAAATCAATATTTTTAAAAAGTAAAATTTTTATAGATAAAAAATAATTATAAATAAATTTTATAAAACTTTTTGTTTTGAAACAAAATATTTAGTTTTTTTAAACAAAAAAAGTTTAAAAACTTGATATCATTATTTTGTTACCTATAGTCCTTATACATAATTTCAACCGTATTTTATCTTAAAATATCGTTTTATAATTAACAAAATTTTATTTTATTTAATATTTTATATATTCAACCCGTGTAATACACGGGTTATTAAGCTAGTATATATATATATAGGTTCTGATGCATATGAGGTCCCGTGTATTTTTTTATTTTTGTCTTGTTCTTGTTTTATTACTATAGGTTACGAGCCTATAAACTTGGAAGGAGATAGAGCGTTGTTTAATTTTATTTTTTGTGTGCTAGTAATGTTATTGTTGTCGTTCTAACAAAAATGTTTTAGGTTATGAGATGTGAAACTGTAGATTATTTTTCACTAATCTTTTTCATTTTGTGTTGTGTTAGTGTTACATCATACTTCATTTTATTTTGTTATTTATCACTCATTTAAGGAAGTGGACTTCTTTTTACGGGTAAAAGTGTAAAAATCTCAAAGGGACAAAGTGTAACCAACTCAGCAAGTGTGTGATGGAGCGGTGTCCACAACACATGGTCTTCGTATGTAGTGATGTTAAATTAAAAATGTGTATAACTCAAACTAACATCAACTCAAATTCTATGTATCAACTCAAAATGAGTTGAAGCGACTTTAGTAACTATGGTTATTTGGCTATTTTTACGCTTGTACTTATGTAGTTGTCTTAACTTGTAGATCAGTTAGTTAACTCGTCTTTCCAATTTTGATAATTTTATATGTTATATTTTATGTAATTCTTAAATAACAAGTTTTATAACATTATGGGTGGTAATTTATAACATGGCATGAATGACATTAAAATGATAAGGTTTGGGTTGTAATATCTAACTTGTTTAGTAAACAAATTATGTTCAGGTTAACATGCTTAACCAATGTAATTAAACGGGTCAACTGGACAATCTATTTAACCCATTTATTACAAACCACTAACCTGTTTAACACGTCTATAACTTGACTACCACCTGTTAAATTTTTTTGACTCTATTAGCTAAACGGGCTGCACAAGTCATGTTTATTATATTAAGCGATAGAATGAATGAGAATAGGCAATAAGTAATTAAACATGAACTTAAAAGTTTATATGTGCCAACGTGTAAACAAGCGAGTATGGGTCAAATAAATGCGAAGAGAAGTATACACAACAAGCTAACTCGAATGGCTTTGGATATTTCAAGCTAGTTGCATAACTCGTATAACTAGAGTCTACTTATTTTGCTCAAGAGTTATCTTTTCATTATTTCATGTAAACACTCAAACTCAAGTTAATAGTGATACGCAGCGAGCTAACTTGAGTAACCATGGCTATATAAGAACTAAATCAACTGGTACAAAATTCGATTTGATTTCAGTCTCTAATTTGAAGCTAGGGTTTCTGCAATTACAATCAAATGAAGAGAAGATTATCAAGATTAGTTGCAACGGGATTCTACACAGAAGCTCTATCTTTATTCTCAAACTACCATTTTCACTCACACCCACTTAACGAATTCACCTTCCCCTTCCTTCTCAAAGCATGCTCGAAGCTACAGCTAGTCTCCCATGGCGAAATGCTTCATGCCCACCTCACAAAAACTGGGTTCAATTCAGATAAATACACAGCAACATCACTCACAGATACGTATATGAAATTTGGGTCTGTAGAGAGTGCACTCAAGGTGTTCGACGAAATGCCTGAACCAAATACAACGTTGATCAACGCTGTTGTCTCTGGGTTTGCACATAATGGGGATTATAAGAAGTGTTTCGACGTTTTTAAACGCTTTAGAACGTATAAATGCAGGCCTGATTCGGTTACGATTGCTAGCTTGTTGTCTGGTTGTGACACTGTGGTTAAAGATGGTCAGCAGGCTCACTGTTGGGCTGTTAAGATCGGTGTCGAAACAGACATTTATGTAGCCACATCGCTGATCACAATGTACTGTAATTGCAAACAACCTCTGACTGCATCAGTTGTTTTCAAACGAATCCATTACAAAACCGTAGCTTGCTGTAACGCGTTTCTTACTGGTTTATTGCAGAATCGGATGCCTGAACGCGCGTTGAAAGTGTTTAAAGAAATGCTACAACAGTCAGCTCAAGATCCGAATACAGTCACATTTGTCTCTGTGCTATCTGCTTGTTCTGATATCAAGAATCTGAAATTCGCGCTGCAAGTTCACGGGCTCCTTGTGAAAGTCAATCTAGCACGCGATCTTTTAGTTGGAACCGCGCTTTTGGATATGTATTCCAAGTGTGGATATTGGCATTGGGGGTATGATGTCTTTAAAGAAATGTGTAACATGAAAAGTTTGATCACATGGAATGCAATGATATCTGGGATGATGCTGAATGGTGAGAGTGAAAGCGCTATCGGTTTGTTTATGATGTTAGAGTCTAACGGGCTTAAACCTGATTCAGCGACATGGAACATTATGATAAGCGGGTTCTCGAATCTTGGAAAGCCCGATGAAGCGTTTTTGTTTTTTAGAAGAATGCAGAGTACTAGAGAACCCGTAGGTATGAAATCTTTAACTAGTTTATTATCGGCGTGTGCATCTGTATCATCACTGACAAGTGGAAAAGAGATCCATGGTTATGTTATTAGGGCAAATATGAATAACGATGAGTTTGTTGCCACCGCGGTTATTAACATGTACATGAAATGTGGTAGATCTTCGTGGGCGTTTTTGGTATTTGACCAGTTTGAGATAAAACCACGTGATCCGGTGATGTGGAACGCGATGATATCAGGGTATGGAAAAAATGGGGAGAGTGTAGCCGCTTTTGATATGTTTGAATGGATGCAAAGGGAGAATGTAAAGCCGAATTCTTCGACTTTTAACTGTGTTTTATCGGTTTGTAGTCACGCAGGCAACGTTGAAAAAAGTTTGGAGTTTTTTAGGTTGATGAAAAGTTACAATGTGGTTCCAACTTCTGTGCATTATGCTTGTTTGATAGATATTTTGGGTAGATCTGGTAATATAGATGAAGCTCGGGGGCTATTGTCGACAATTCCTGAAGTTTCGGGTTCGGTTCTTGATTCTTTGATTGGTGCGTGCAGTTTTCATTCGGATGTGACGACTGGTGAAGAAATGGCTAGATTACTTGCGGATTTGGATCCTGAAAGCCCGATACCGTTTGTGATTTTGTCGAATATTTATGCACGCGAGGGTAGGTGGAAAGACGTTGAAGATTTGAGAGGCGAAATGGATCGAAAAGGGCTGAAAAAGAGTAGTGGTTTTAGTTCGATAAGCTCGAGATAAAGCTTGATCTTGGAGCACTCGGAGTTGTCCCGACTTCCGGTTTTTCCGTTTTCTCCAAAAACGGGGGTGTGGTGTTCCCGGGTTTCCCAGGGTAAAAAATCACGGACGCCCCATGAATTGTTATTTGGTGAAAATTCACTGGTCTGAGTTTTTTTTTCTTTCATCAGGTCTGAGGGGGCTGGCATTCCCATTTTTTTCCCGGTTGCCACTCATCTTCCAAGTAATTTTTCCAAACTCCACTCCGTTTCCCCTTAAGATGAAAGCAACCATTCTATTGGTTTACTGGTCGGACATGTCGAACAGATTTTCAAATCACATGAGGTCCCCGTTGTTATAAAACACATCCTGGAATATCTTTGTGGGATATCTTTAGATTTATGGATGTAGTAGGTTTTCACTCAATTACAACTTGAAGTTGGGTATATTTATATGTGTATATGATTATACCACACAAGTTTATAGTATGAAATGCTTATGTATGTAGAAACTAAACCTAATTCTTACTTACTTTTTATGATACTTTTTATATATTAAAAATCTACGATTATACGTAAATATAAAGTGGATACGTGAAATTTATTCACATACCTTAAGTAGAACAATCAAAAAGATAAGATGTAAGTATCTATATTTATTTCGTATACCTTAAGTAGAACCATGAGAAAGATGTAAACATTTATATCAATAGAGTCTTAGACATTTATATTAACAGAGCCTAATAAAATATAGAAATAAACATTACATGCTCAGATAGGAATTATGATTTGAACCTTTAACTAGGGTTTTAAAAATGATAAACCACATTAGATGGATTGGATCAGTTTAAATCAAACGTTTTTACTAGTTTGACGCTTTGAAGTTTTTTATTGAATTTTTTTATCTAAAATAATTCATTTACATTAAGTATTTAAAATAATAAAGCAGTCCATGATTATAACTACACAGTTACATATTTCAAAATGTGAAAAATAATCTAAATAAATGATTGGCTTATAAGATCGAGTAAGTTTACTAAACCGAACACTTAAAAGTTAAAACTCTCAGACTTTAAAATCAAATATTTTAGATCAAAATTGAAAAACCAGACGACTAGATTCGGTTTAAACTATTCGTTCTGTTAACGGTTTATAAACACGTATAGCGATCTAATAATCATCTTCAATTTTAATACATTTATTTGAAAAAAGAGAACATTTTAGTTGTATCTTTTACGTCCACACAAACGTTTCAAACCACTTCATCTTCTTCATCCAACTGCAAATCCTCTCTGCAACTGATCTCCATCTCCAATGGCGTCATACATATGTTCATCATTTCAAACGTTTTCCCCTCAATCGAACCACACAAACAAAAATTTCAGAAACTGGTTACTCTCACACCGAAAAAAGAAGAATTCTTTCACTTTTGCACCCTTAATCGCTTGTTCCTCTCGCAACGATGATTCCATTTCTCCACAACCTAAACCAAAAAAATCCGAGGCAACTGAAATCATTATCTATATCTCTTTTTTTTATATATATACAGATATCACGTAGCTTGATTGATCGGATGATTAATTGATTGACTGATTGATTAATTCATTGATTGATTGTAGATGAATTATGATCCTTCAGAAGATCTCTTCGGAGTTTCCGCGGATTTGCAACTTAGGTATTCGCTTATTCAAAAGCCCTAATTTGTTTGATTCTAAATCACTGTTCTTCCTCCTGTAATTGCAATCAATTTTGATATGAACGATTCAACCTAGCACTTTTCAATGTGATGATTTATTTCTATGGTTTAGGTTTTGTGTATCTGTAGTTTCTGTATGGTGTTACAGTTTTTGGTGTTTGATTGAGATTTCTTCTAATATTGAGATGGATGTCGATTTTGACAACTGATAGTCAAATGTAGATTCTTTTAGACTGTCAATTTTAGTCAAAACTTATTGTAATTAGATGACTCATGACTTTTAGCTTGACCTCAATGCTATAATGGCGTACAAGAGAATTGCAATTTTTTACTTGTAGTTGTGTAGATGAGTTTTGGGTATTAGTCGAATTTGTATGATGTTTGTTAATGACAATATGATATGGAGTTGATCCAAGAGTTGATAGATTAGTATTTGGATCGAGGATAAAAGTAAGTTGGCTAGAAAAGGGCCAGACTTAAAACGTGCATAACTTTTGATCTGTTTGAGTTACACGGCCTTAAAGTAAGGATGAAAACGGCTTAAGCCGCTTAACGAGCTGGACTTTGTGACAAATGGTTATAGGCGGTTTGACTGACCCCTACTCTCATAACCACATTTCTTTCATCCGGAGCCTGATTTCAACTTAGATGATTTCCCTCAAATTTAGTCACTCTAATTGATTTTGTTTCATTTGTTAACTTGTGAATCGTGGATGTTATTAATTCACGCCTTTATTTAGTCCTCTAATATCAGTTCTAGGTTCTCAATCTCAGTTTCTCACGATTTGGTCATATATGATGTACTTGTTATTTCATTCATAGATCATAAACATTTCCTCTAAAAAGTATTTTTCTTTTATCTTTTTATCTTTGTGCTTCCGCTTTGTGTCAACTAATGACATCATTTCTGCTTAATCTTTTGCAAGTTTCAATTAAAAGAATGTTTACCCCTGAAACCAAAGCCAAATACCATCACTATAATTGTTTTCAACTAAAAGTTTTAACACCAAGTTTTAACTTTGTAACAATTTCAGGAGACCTCCTTCAAGTAGTTCTACTCCAAGATCATGGTTTGGACCAAATGGTCAGTATATTAGAGAACTACCTTGCCCAAGTTGCAGGGGAAGGGGTTACACCCCTTGCAAAATGTGTTGTATTGAAAGATCAAGATTAGATTGTTCACAATGTAATGGGAAGGTCAGTAAGTTTAATAATTTTCCACTGTTCCTATTGTTGGTCCCATGACCCACATCTTATATCATCATAACATATATGGACCCCACAAACGAAAACTGTTGATAGTGAAAATGATAATTGCAGGGTATGGTGACATGTCATCAATGCTCGGGAGAATGTGTAATTTGGGAAGAGTCCATTGATGAGCGGCCATGGGAGAAAGCCCGGTCAATGTATCATCTTCTACCTTGCTTTGACTTGACTTAATATTTCTTTAGAGGTGGCAAGATAAGGGGGCAGGTTGGTAACGGGTCAAAACCTGGTTGTGTTGAGATGGGTCACTTTTAATACATCCGGAAACGCGCTGGGTTAATCAGAGAAATATTTTTGTCCATTTTTTGAATTTTTGTATAAATAGTTAATGTGTCAGTTACTCAGTTATAATTACAAAGACCAATAGTGTTACAATAATAAAATGAATCTTCGTACTAATACAGGTTGAAACAGTTTGGGTTAGAAAGAGTAGTTTAAGGTGTTATAAAATGTATTAAGATTGACTAGAAAACCATAATGTTAATCTTTTTTTCTGAATAAAGTGATCTACTAGATTGTAAGCACTTACATACACTTCATGTTGCTTTTGAGTTTCGACCCATTTCATTTTTATCTAACTTTTAGTCATTTAGTGTTACCCATTTGACACATTAAAAGTGAACTATAGCCCAAAACAAATCATTTATCATGAATTCTTTTGCATTCAGTTCTCCTTTCAAGGTAAAGGAAGATGATGAAGTGGACAATCTTGAAATAAAATTATCAGCAAGGAAAAAATCAAAGCGTGTATACCAGTCTCCCTCCCCAGAAGTTTGTTTGAAGATTAGTAGATCTCTGAAAGCAAGTTTGTTTTTTTTCCTGACAAATTTGTTTAAATTTATAACATAAATATGGCTTACAAAAATCTCAGAGGACTCACTAGATCATGAACTTAATCTTGTGTTTTTAGTTGGGTGATTGCAGAGCCTTAATGCCAAAACTGGATTGTTTACAAATAGAATGAAAATCATTCATGCTGATCCCGAGCTCCGTGCGCAAAGAGTGGCTGCAATCAAGGTTTTAATGACCACATTTTGTATTTAATCTGTTTTCTTTTTAACAAATACATGATTGTAGCCCCCGGTCCTAAACCCTAAATCTTAACCTTTTGTTATTGGTTCCACTGCAGAAAGCTAAAGGGTCTGCTGATGCAAGAAAGCATGCTTCAGAATCCATGAAAGCCTTTTTCAGTGATCCAGAAAACCGGCTCAAGAGAAGCATTTCCATGAAAGGTATCCTGTTTGTTTTAAAATAATAGCATTTCAAATTTGGGATGGGCAATTACTGACACATGAATTTGACAAGAAAATAACATGATTATGGGTTTTTATATCTAACCCATTAAATTAAACGGGTTCATTATGCATTGAAAGCATTCACAATGGTATTTCTCTCTCTCTCTCTATCTATCCCTAATCTTTAGAGTTTTATGAATAGCGATTTTCTAAACATAGAGATCCACTATTCATCAAT
Organism: Flaveria robusta; assembly: GCA_025506415.1. Classification (NCBI taxonomy): domain Eukaryota; kingdom Viridiplantae; phylum Streptophyta; class Magnoliopsida; order Asterales; family Asteraceae; genus Flaveria; species Flaveria robusta. The sequence continues at coordinate 1,407,706 of CM046471.1, read as the reverse complement.
CTTCATATTTTTTGTGAGTGTCTAGAAAAAAGAAACAATAATTAAATAAATGTTTGTGAGTGAGATAGAGATAGAGATGGAAATATGTGATGTTAGATGCTAAACAAAATTTAGAGATAAATTTAGAAGATATATGATATATAGTTAAATTATAAAGATGGAAATAGAGATGCTATTGTGAATGCTCTAACCTATTTTACTCGTTTAATTAAACAGTTTGCCCTGTCAAACCCGTTTGACTTATTTAGATAAATGGGTTAAATGTTCCGTCTTCATATTGACCCGTTGTACATGTTTACAAACTTGATTACAACTTGTTTGACTCGTTTAGATAAATGAGTTAAACAAGTCATATGTGGGTAAACAATGCAAATCAGACATCTGAAATAGCTGAAAATTTTTTTTTGAAGATGTTTGTTCACTAATTTCTGTCAATTGTAGGAGTGACCTTTTTCTGCAAAAATTGTGGTCGTGAAGGACACCGAAGACATTACTGTCCAGAACTCAATCAAGATTCAACAGATCGACGGTTCAGATGCAGCTTATGTGGCGAAAAGGGTCATAACAGAAGAAGCTGCAAGAAAGATGATAAAGTTGAATCACAAGAAAAAAGTTTCAAACAGCCATGCTGCAGTATTTGTGGGAAATCCGGGCACAACCGCAGGACTTGCCTTCAACGAACAATGGCATCCACCGCTAGTGAAACTCCAGGGAGAAAGAAAAATTATATTGACCCAAATAAAAGGACATAAACTTGTTATGGAATAATATCTTAGAAACCAAGTTCAAACACAAGACGTCTGCTGGTAAAAATCAAACGCTTACCACTTTGCATAAGTTAATTACATGTCGCAAGATAAAGTAATTGGTTATCATTTGCTGAATTGGCATTTACTTTCACTTTTAAGATTCTAGTGCCAAATAACTGAATATGTAGCATTAGTTTCAGGAAAGCTCTTTCAGGCAGTTCTACTTCAAGGTCATGTTTGTCCAGATGATGTATCAACATCAATTCTAATGTCAAAGCATTAACATGACTCATTAATGTTACTCTTATGTACCACAAAAACCATTAGTATTGGATCCTTTGTAACACAAAAACCATTAGTATCAGATCCTAAATAACACCAGACAAATTCATACCGATAAGAAAACTATCATCTAATGTTAAACAAAATATATAATTTCCTAAAATTAGCCAAAATGTATATCATCTTAGAAGCAATAAACACTTAATAATAGTCGAACAAAAATTTATAACTTTATAACGCGTCATTTTTCCGAACTAGCCTGCCACGTCAATTTCGCTTAGCTGGCCTGCCATGTCATTGCTTAGGTGGCCTGCCACGCGATCTCTTCACCACCTCCACACACACGTCTTCACTATTCACACCCTGTTCACGCGCCGCCCGACCCCTCTTCCTCTTTTCAACTTTCATTGCCGGAAAGTCACCGGAATTTCGCCTCAGCTGTTTTCTCTTGTTCCTCTTCACAGCCTCACTCGCCGGAGTTTTGCCGGAGGACTTCACACCACCACCGCGCTCACGCGCCGCCCGCCTCCTCTTCACTGTTTCACTCGCCGGAGTTTTGCCAGATGGCTTCACACCACCACCGCGTTCACGCGCCGCCCGCCCCCTCGTCATTCTTTCACCTCCAATCGCCGGAACTTCGCCGGAATTTCTCTTTGGCTGTACCCTCCTCTTCACAACTTCACTCGCCGGAGCTTCACCGGACGCCTCAACACCACCACCACCACCCGCCGGCCGTCCCCTCTTCCTCTTTTCAACCACTGGAATTTCGCCGGAATTTCTCTCCGGCAGCTCTATCTCCCTCTTCACACCTTCACTCACCGGAGTTTCACCCTCTTCTTTCAAACCCCCTTCTCTCTTCTTCACATCTTCACTCACCGGAACTTCACCGGAATATTCCTCCAGCTGCTCACTCTCCTTCTTCACAGTCGCCGGAGTTTCGCCGGAATTCTGCAGCTGCTTCACCGGCCTTCTCTTCTTCGTCACTCTAGCTAACAACAGCTTATCTTCACTACTAATAAACTTAAAAACACATTCATCTCCATCACACAGATTATTACTTCGCCGGAAAACATCCCATCCCGACGAAATACAATATTTTTCCGATTGATTCCATCTCTCCACCACCGTCTCCCACTCTTTTCCGTCAAGGTTCTTCAACGTTAAGGCCCCTTCGCCATTAATTCCGGCCAACTCTGTAAACTCCTCCGGCAGCCGCTGATAATAACAACAAATACCCTAAAATTATTAGTTCAGAAGCTAAAAATCTGATAAGTTGAATGAATCTTGATGATGATAATAATAATCTTACAAGCACGTTTTTGTGGGTTTGAGAGATGATCAACATAAAGCAAGGATCCCCATCATCACCGTCGATAAAACCACCACCGTCGTCGTCATCATCGTCGTCATCATCGTCTTCTTCCTCTTCTACATACTCTATTTCTTCTTCTTCGTCATCTTCATCTTCAATTTCATCTTCTTCGACTTCAACAACATCTTCAACAACTACGACATCTTCATTATCAACGTCTTCAACAACTTCATCATCATCATCAACAACAACGCCACTATCATGATCAATTTTAGGGGGGAAATCTTTCTCGCATCCATTGGGACTATACACTAACATTCTAAACACCGATTTCTCATCGAATCGAAAAACAAGAAAATCCCCAAACCCCAGCTGGATATCTGTAACCACACGGTACCACCCATCAGAAAAACAGTAACTTTCACCGATCTTTTTGATCTTCACCCGCCATGAATACCCTCCAATTGCAGATCGGATCATGGGATTTTTGGGGATTTTGTTCTGCAAGTGTCTGGTGACAAAATCCGGTGGCAAAGGCTGCAAAATTGAACGATTTCATGATCGAAATTACATATAAAAAGACACAGAATTGGGTGTGTGAAGAAGATGAATGAATACCAGATGAGGGGCCGATGCATCGAGCAAGATCTTGAAAAAGGAAGGAGATCGCCGGTGAGCCATTAGTGAAGTTGCAGAAGGCTTTAGAATTGGGAAAAAAGGTAAAAAGTGTGTTGGAAACTACTAAAGAAAATTAATGAGTAGTCTTAACGTTGGCAAGTGTGTGTTTTGGTGAGATTGTTTGAGTTTTACGATTATATATTTTTGTTCATTGAGAATAACATTATACTTCATCAAAAGTTAAGAATGATATTACTTTTAGGATCGTAAACGAACCGAATATTTATCAAATAGTTCGTGATTCGTTCGGCGAAAAGTTTGTTTAATAAATGAAAGAAAGTTTTTGTTCGTTTAACTAATATGAATAGAAATTGTGTATCTTTATTTATGTTTGTAAACATTCGATAATATGTTCGTCAATATTTGTTTGTGTTCGTTCGTTTAAAAATTATATTTGAGATAATTAAGTTAAATATTTATTTATCTTTGGTAGATTTTATATAATGTTTGTGATTTTATTCATAAAAGCAATATAATATATGATGGTTTGTATTTTTTTGTTTTAAAGAAAATTACATAAATGTTTCTTGTGGTTTAACCAAATTGCATAATTAGTCTTAAAATTTAAAAATTGCAAAGTTAGTTTAAACTTTTGTGTAGTCATTATAAATTCGATCCCTAAATTTTACAAAAGTGCAAAGTTAACTCAAACTTTTATGTGGTTGTTACACTTTTGATCCTTAAAATTACTTTTAAAAGTTAGTTTAAATTTTATAAAATACATAAAAAATGAATGAATTTAATGTCAGGTAGCAAACATGTAATGATTACACAAAAGTTTAGACTATATTTATAATATTTAAAGTTTGAAGACCAAACATGCAATTTGGTTAAATCACGGGAACCATTTATGCAATTTTCTTTTTGTTTTATGAAATTTTGTTCGTGTTCATTAATGTTCCTGAATATTTTTGTGCGTGCGCATGCCTTCGTTTGTGTTTGTTTATGTTAGTGAATAGATTCATTTCATTAATGAACAAACACGGACAAAAAATTTCGTTTAGTAAGTGTTTATTAACAATTCATAAACAAGTTATTTTCTTAATGAACGAACATGAACAATATTTTGTTCGTGTTTGTGCAGTTCGTTTGCAACCCTAATCATTATATGAGGTCAAAACAATATTATAACTTTCTTTTATTGTTTGTGTCAATATGATAGTATTTTTCTACTTAATCGTTTTGATGGTGCCCTACATAAAAGAAAACATTAGCAAAAACTGAGTTGCATATAGTGTTGAAGGAGTTCCTATTGATGGTTGTTTTGGCTATCAAAAGTTATCGCTAAAGTAAGTGAATAATTGTCAAAGAATTCAACCTGCCAAATGACACACTCACACAGAGGTTGCGTGGTATGTACGTGAGCATGAGGCTACATGGCACACTCGCCATTCTCGATACGTCATTAATGTTTTTGGGATCTTTTTTATAAGGATTACCAAAGTGACCACAAGGTTTTTTGTCAGTGTACCGTCAATGAAGTTGTGAGTCTCTCTATATCTATCTAAGTGTATGTGTGCATATATAAACATATACACATATACATGTGACTTTAATTGTGCATTTGGAGGTTGTCGATCAAATCAAATTCGAGAGTGAAATTAAGGCTTGTTTATTGTCTTGGTTTTCGAGGTTTGCGACCTTATTTTTAAACTACACTGATTTCTAATCCATCATATGTCATGATTTAAACTATGATATTTTTCAAAAAAATGTTTGACTCTTACAACGGACTACTACCGAATTGACTTCTTTAATCATCTTTAACTCTTTTTATTTACAATCTTATCCTCCATCAATCTTAACCATCACAACATTTTTTCTTGTTTTTTTATCTCACTATTACACACATATATTTGTATGTATGTACATGTACATGTGTGTATGTATGCACTATGTATATGTATATAGCAATTCTTCTCTTTGAAGTACCTCCTCAAAATGTCATCTACAGTCACTTCTGAAATGCAGTAGCCCCACACAGAAAACACTAGCCCTTTCCTCATTTGTGAGTTTTATCCATTTTCAATTGAAAACCCCTTTGGCATGAAAATTACAGTATGTCAAATAAAAGGAAGAAAGGGCACTCCATACCCAAAAACAAACACTGTCAAACCCCATAACAATTCACCCATACCAACATAACTTAATGTAGTGGGTATTTCCACATGGGGTATTTGTCTTTAATTGCTTTCTTCACATATTGAGGTAGGTTGGTGAAAGATAACTTTTATTTGCATAACAAAGAGTATAACATTTTATTTTAAGACGGCAGTATATGTGTCCGTTAAATAATAAGTGGTTTTAAATAATAAGTGGTTTTAAATACGTTAAATAATAAAGTGGTTTTAGATGCACTGTTTAATGGTTTGGGTGCATCATTATATTAACACAATTTCATTCATGCCTTGGATAAATTATTTTGATGTCAGACGTATCATTTGCATTTGTTTTAGAACTTCTACTGTATTGTCAGACGCGTGGTTATAATAGGTATAGCGTCACCGTAGTAACTAGGTTGGGCCTCGTTATAACCGCAATACGTCAACATTTAAAAACTTGTTTTCCTTGAAACTTAGAAATGTCAAATTGTTTTTTTAATTTTATTATCTATCTATGATATAAAAAAAATTTAATCAATAAAGTATATGAAAGATATATAACTTACAAAATCAGTTTATACTATAAACATCAGCAATCGAGGCTAAGTTATTTTAACTTTCGGTTATATACAATTTTCCCATCACCCAATTTAAACCATTGAAATAGTGAGATCAACGACCCAAAACACTTCCCACAAATTGTAAAAAAAATCACTTTTTCGTTGATCGATCTCTACTTGCAATATGAGTATACTAGTATTAGGCCCCCTGCGTTGCGGCATGGGCGTAAACCAGTGCCAAATAGCACCAATGGCACACCAGCTTCATCGACCACCAACACCGGAAAATATCGTACTAATAAAGAAACTAAAACGAAAAAAATAATATATGAACGAAAAGTAGACGTAAAAACGTTGAACATACAGGTGAAACGTAAAACATATAAAATAATAAGTAAGTTGATTTAGGACCAAAGCGTAGCGACGAAGCTGTTCAATCAGAAAAACATAAGCGTAAAAATGTTGAGCCACACAGGCATGTTGCGATATGTTAACACGCAAAATTTTGACCGAGACATAAAATGAAAAAATTATAAAATATGAAAAGTATATAAGATCAAAGTTGAAAATAAAAAAAATATTAGAGCTAAATTATAAAAATGTAAAAGTATTATATTAAAATAGAAAAGTCAAAATTTTAAAGAAAAGACAAAAGGTGAGTACAACCTATCAACACACATGATACAATTTATGATGCATATCAAAATTGATAATTAGTATAATAACTAGCATTAAGCCCACGTGTTGCAACGAAGGTTATAAAACTAACACCATATCAAGTAGTATCAATTTCACATCACTATCAACGACCATTCAAGGGATGGCAATCCTAAATCCGATGAAAATACCTCGAAACTCAAGACATTTGGGATGGGTATGGGGTCAGATAAGTGGGTATGGGACCGGGTACTAATAAAAAGAAGTTCATTAAATGAGAGGCAAAATAGAAATAATTGCATAAAACACTTATACCTAATGCTTAAAATGTATTACATGTCTTTTTTTTTTTTTTTTTTTTTTGGGGGGGGGGGGGGGTTATTGGATTTTAATTCAAAGTTTTATTAATTGGCCGAGATTAATCTCAATTTTTTTCAAAAAATATTTACAGACGCTCCCAACTTTAAGCTTATTTTCCTTAAACGATCCCTTGCTAACTGAAAGTTAACATCCGTTAGTTTTTTTTATGAAACGAGGCCAACTTTGAGCCAGTTTTCAACTCCGCCGTCGCCCAGCCTCTATCAGGCCTGTTTTTCGGTGTCTTGCTTCCATCTTCACTTAAAATCTACCTTCAACGAGTCAAGTGGTTCAGATAAGGAGGTGAAAAATGACGGGTTTTAAGGTGCAGAAGTTTCAGATTGATGGACCAGATGTTTGATTTCAACCTTCTGATTTGTCATTTAGCCATATAAACAATCGACGTTATAAAATAAACTAACGATTTTAACTCTCAGTTAGTAATGAATCGTTGAAGGAAAATAAGCTCAAAATTACGATTGTCTGTAAATATTTTCTACGTTTGAATTAATCCCGACCAATAAATAAAAATTAGGATTATCAAATTCCAATAACCTTTTTTTCTTTTAAAGTTACACTTACTTCCCAAATCAGAATTATAAATATGTAATAATAATAGCGTAACCATTTTCAATCTTAATATAAGTAAATAATTATAATCGTATAATCATAGGTGTTATTGTTTTCACTCCTGTTTCCTAAACATACAAAATTTCTCCTTTCCTTTAAAATCCTCACAGTCACATACATAAATATACAGAATTTAGCTATTTTAACCTGAACCCATTTTATCAAGCCAACACCCTTACTCCTTCATAGTACCACACCTTTAGCCATTAATCACCACAACAAGAACTCTTTGACCATCGATATCAAACACCATCTGGAGCCTTGGATTACGGTCAAAGCTCGGGCCAACACGACCCAGCCCAACCCCACACATCAGCGCATGAGCTGCTTGAAAGCGCGCTGAGATTCATGAGACCGAAGCCCATAACTTGTTACGCTTGGGGAATAAGACATACAATCGATTAACATACCATATTAACACTAACCCGTGTTCATATCATAATGTACAACACTCTGAAAAGGAGGTACAACACTAAAATCCATCACGTTGTTATTGCTTTCCCGTCGGTTTTGGTGAATTGTGAACAGACTGAAGATGACGTGGCGAAGCGTTAGGGATCGAGAGGGTTCGTGGATGTTGGTGCCCGTTTCTTGAAAACGACCCAGCAAGTGTTCGGGTCGGGTCCGGACTGGACCCAGCCCGTTCAGGTTGCACGGTCTGTAAGTAATAAGATGAGCCCGCCATGTCTTTGAGGGCTGGCAAAGGCTCAAGACATTCAACAACTTCACTCATTAAGGGTCGGGCTTTTGGGTCACGGCTAAGACAACGGGCCGCAAGTTGTGCAGTCTTTTGGGCCCCTTTTATTGAGAAATGGCCTTCTAACCGTGGGTCTATTAACCTATAAAACCGTCTCCTTTCTCCTAATTGTGGGCGGGCCCATTCAACAAGGTTTTGTTCCCCGTTTGGTCGTTTTTTGTCCATTGACCTCCGCCCGGTCAGCATTTCAAGTAAAACAACACCGAAGCTATAAACATCACTTTTTGAACTCAGATGCCCTGAAACGAAACACAAAACAAACCAAGTGCACAATAATAAGTTCCCGATATCATTAAAACTTTAAATTTGTATACAACCATTTTGAAGACTAAAAATCATACGAGGCGTAAAAGTCAAAGCAGGATTACATTTTGACCCGTTCACTTCCATAAGTTTGATTCATGTTACCTTTTATCTCTAATGGGTCAATTGAGTCAAAAGTATTTCAAATCAACCCAACCTGACCCGTACTATAAATTTACCTGTCATCACATATTCTGGAGCTGCATAACCGTAAGTTCCCATGACCCGTGTAGATATGTGAGTTTTATCACCTTCAGGACCATCTTTAGCAAGACCAAAATCAGAAAGTTTGGCATTGTATTCCTGCAAAACAAGCTAATATAAATACAACGATACCCGAAACCAAAATTTGTAATATTAGTAGCATTACATACTGCATCTAGCAAAATGTTGGAGGTTTTAAAATCACGATAAATAACAGGTCGTTTTGCTTCTTCGTGAAGAAATGCAAGACCCTTAGCAGCACCAAGCGCAATCTTCATCCTGATGGACCATGGAAGAGGCAATGATCCTACAGCAAAATGTCCATAAAGAAAAGAATCAACTGATTATCTAAGGGTAACAAGTTACCTATTTAACTGCTTTAACCAGATTTTAAACATTTTTACTAGGGGTGTTCATAAACTGTTGAGAACGACCAAGTCGCCCAAACCAAAGCAAGTATGCCTGTTCAACCAGTTTATGTGATTACAATTACTGAATATCATATAATCACTTTCAAACACACATCAAAACACCCTTTTGAGAGTAAAACATATGATCAAAAGATAAAGAAACAACATACTTCTGAACAAGTGATTCTCCAAGCTCCCTCTAGGCAAAAACTCGTACACCAGCAACCGTTGATCATCTTCAATGCAATAACCAATCAGTTTAACCAAATTCGGGTTAACAAGATCACCCAAAAAATCCACTTCTGCCTGCCAAAATCACAACATTTTCAAGAATTTAAAGCCATAATAGATCACAAAACAAGAATTTAAGTTTTTTATTTTATTTTTTAAAAAATAAAGAATTGAAAGAACAAACCAGCCACTCTTTATGGCCCTGAACCCCATCATGATTCAGTGTTTTGACAGCAACAGTTAGCCCAGTGCCTGGTTTGACTGGTGCGGTTCCATTCTCTTCGACCCATCCTTTGAAAACACACCCGAAACCCCCTTCACCAAGAAGACTTTCGGGCCGAAAGTTTCTTGTTGCCAGTTTAAGATCATTAAATGCAAATTTCCTAAGGCGGGAAGCGACTTTAAGTTCTTCTTCGGGTTTTAATGGTGACGAATTGTTGTTTTCGCTGTTGCTTGTTGTGGTTGGGGAGACCGTTGGGATCTCTGGTTGATCTTTGATGGTATTAGTGGTTGGTTTAGTTTCTGCAATGACAAATGATGGTAGATTGATCATGTAATCTTGCAACATAAATAAGTTTGTAAGCCAGAGTTGAATGATTAGATTATAGGGGGGACTGTTTGACTGTTTGGCATAGATAAGTAGATCATTTGGTTATCTAGTTAATTAGAGGTTAAACGATCGGTTTAAGAGTAACCGATTTAGGGGTCATTATTAGGGATGTTTATGGTCTGGTTTGGCCAATTTTGACAAGCATTGTAGGTTTAAAAAAAATAATAATAATAATTACAGTTTTGAAAAACGACAAATTTAACTGGTTCGGTTGGGTTGGTCAGCCAGACCGGATGTTTGGCGCTTGATGGTTTAGTTTTGACTGTTTGGCGGGTTGAACTGCTTTTTTTTTTTTTTTTTTGCATAGATCTCAAACTGACAAAACCAGTAAACCTTACTTCAGTACTTTAGTTTGAATGGAAATTTTAACGGTTTATAAACATCCGTCATCATCCTTGAACTTTTAAAATTAATCAGAATTGACTAAAGACATAAATTACTTATTATGTGATTATCACAGCTTCAAATATTATCACTAACTACAAACAAAAGAAAGCATCCAAACAACAAATCCTGCAAAGTTTTGTTGAAGTTGATTATATGATTCTAACTTCTTCAAGGGAAAAGAACAAAACTTGAATTACAAGAAAAGACAAAGAGTAAATATTTTGGGGGTAAATTTGTCAAACTCAAATTATTTGAGTACAGAAGCATCTATTGCATACCATACAAAGAATTCTACTTTTAGGATTTCCCAAAAAAGCCCATAATTAGGTAGCAAAGAAAGGTCCAAATTAAGCACTCATTTTGTCTTTAAATTAAAAAATAAAAAACAAAAAACAGAAAGAAAAAAAAAACAAAACAGAAACATGATTTTAACCCTTAAATAAATTCTTAGCCAACCGCAAACTACAGTTTTCAAGAGCAGCAAACCAAACTGTACAGTTATCTTTGGTTTAACTCTATGAACATCCAACTTATACAAAATGTATTACAGAATTTATGAATATGGCTAAACAAAACATAGGCAAGATTTTACCAATTTGACCGCTGATGCCACTGGTGGAGCTATCAACTTTGGATCTTGAAGACACACAACTGCCAATAAATCCCCATTTATTCCAACACCCAACAAAATCTTGATCACTTTTCTTCTTTATCTTCTTCTTGTTGTTGTTCTTCTTTACCCCCTTTGAGTTCATAACCTGTAAAGACTCCACTTTTGCACCTTCTTGTTCACCAGATTTCATCTTTCAAAACAAACCCTAAAATAAAGATACAAAATTTCCCATTTTTTGAGTGATTTTGTGATTTAAGATTGATGAACTAGATGAAAGTAACAAAACCCTTGATCAAGACTACTGGATATCATCAATCAAACCCTAATATCAAGATCCAAAATTCCCCACTTTTGGAGTGATTTTATGCTTCAAGATTGATGAACTAGATGAAAGTAAGAAAACCCTTGATCAAGATCCAAAATTTCCCACTGTTGGAGTGATGTTATGGCTCAAGATTGAGGAATTAGATGCAAGTAACAAAAAGCCAGTTGAGAATGATGATGGAAAGTGAAGAAAGATGAGTCTTTTGACTTGCATACACCACAAAAATACCCTCAAATTCCAACAAAAGTAGGTTTTAAATGATGACTGAAAAGGGCTAGCTCAGAATTTTCAAAGAAGTCGACAACTTTTTTTCAAAATTGATTTGTAGAAGCAAAAAAGATTGAGATCTTATATAAAAATTGGAAGAGAGAGAGAGAGAGAAAGTGAGGATTTGAGGGTGAAAGTTGTATGAAGTATAAAATGTTGAGTAGAAAAGCACCCACCACAAGCCACCACCTAGGTCCTACCTATGTGTACTCCAAAAAGATTTGAAATCTCAAAAAAGGACTAGGAGGCAGGAGCAATATACTAGTTTTTTTTATTTTTATCTTCGTATTTATATTAAAAATATTATTTTTTTATTAAATAATATTTTTTATATATTTATCATTATTTTTTTACTCTTCCACTCACAATCATTCTAAAAATATAAAAAAATTTATGAAAGTTGCATTATGTTTTCTTAAATATGAGGATAAATAATAATATTTTTTATTTTTTTCACTCACAATCACTAACAACTATCTATCATAATATAAATCACACACTTACATAAAAATAAAAAACCTAATATGAATACTCTGACTTATTTAAAGACACCATGACGAAAAAAGAAAATAACAATATCACTACAAAAATATTTTAAAAAGAGTGGGGTAGGTTATAGTGGTAATAAAGAGAAGTTAAAATGTTGATTTCATCCTCGCCAAAAGTTGTCGGTTTGAATTTTAAGGTGATAATTTATTTTAAATTATCAGAGTGTTGGTTATTTTAGATTATTCATATTGAAATTCTATAATCATTCTTATCTTCAAAATATAAGGAAAACTCAAAAAAAAAAAAAAAAAAATCGCTCCATCTCATTCTTTATAATTTTCTTAACTATAAATTACATATATGGGTTGAATAGTATTTGTTTATATATATATAAAAAATAATATAATTTAAGTTTAAAAATGATTTTAGTTAAATATAAGGATGAATACGCAAAATCTCTACTGTAAATGCTTTTATACTTGATAATATAGGTGTGTTTGCTCAAAAAAGTCTATATATTAGTCATTGACTCATTGTATACGATAATATAGATGTTGTTTAAAAAGAAAATACAGGTCCTTAAAAACTTTAAGTATTAACTTTTGGCACTCTTTAAAAGTTTTTAAACTTATGAATAATGCACATATTCATTAAAAATGCTAAAGCAACGACTTGATACATCAAAATTTGATTAAGTGATGTTCATCATGCACAAAAAATGTATGCCCTCTTATTTTAACAAATTCGAGGTAATCACAAGTTATTATTTAAAATTTTTTTCAGAAGTGCATGCAATTTAAACAAGTTTAATGAAACTTGATATATCGAAATCGAATTGCAAGACTTAGTCATGAATATTTTGATAGAATTAGAAACATTAATATATCAAAAGTAGTGACTTATTCATACAAAAGGTTTTATGATATTAACCCTATAACTTATAATAAAGTAAATACGTTGATAGAAAGAGTAATTATGGAAAGAGCTACCTTAGTATATCAACAAAAGTTTATAATAAAAATAATCAAGTAAAAACCGAAGTTAAAAGAAGTAAAATAGAAAAAGTAATTAAACTATAAGAATAAACAATTACTAATCACAAACTATATTTAAATATACATCTTAAAACACCTTACAACCGTACATGTATTTATTATTTAAGAGGTAGATGTTAAGCTCGTTAATATTTTTATTTTTTATAAACAAAAAGTAAACCGTGGTCCATAAATATATTATAAGAGTATGCATGTTAATGTCAGGGGTCGGGTCATGTTCATGCTCCATATATAAATATTTTGAGAGATTTGATCAAACGAAAGACATAAAAAATTCAAAAAAGAGTTATAAAATACGTACCTAGAACCCATTAAATAATTATTTAACATTAAACAAGGAAGTATTATATTATTATCTAAATGATGACTCATACTTGATCATTGTTATGATACAATATATGATCCAGAGTTGATTCAATCACATACAAAGCTCGTTTTCTATATTAAAAATTACGATTAATTTATTTTGTAGATGGTTTTTCCTGGGCCCGGTCTAGCAACTTTCGGGCACGTTAGGTGGGCCTATTAGATGATTTCGTATATTTGTAACTTGAAGTATATATCCATACATAAATACATTATATATTATATAAACATAATCATTAAATAATAAACGAGTATGAGCTGATTTCAAACTTATAAAACAACTACTCGAGTTTTATACAAGTGAGTCAAAACAAGTTAGAAGTTGGGTTATGCCTTGTGCTGTTAGAAGTTTGTTCAAGACTTCAAGCTTCTTTAACTTATATTAGTTTTTAAGTAGAAGCGGTGACATGTTTATCTAAAAAATGATGCATTAAACATATTTAGAACATATATTGACATTTTAAGAACTAGATGGGAGTTTTTTGCCCCCTTTGAACGGTAAAATATTTGACCTGCACGAGAGTTCGATGTCTCCACCCTTTTGTTGTTTTACGTCCCCTCAAATTTTAATTTATATAGAAGTCGAAACGAATACAAAGTATTTTTTATGTATAGCATATTCAAAGTGCGCTATATGTGTGTTATATAACCCTTTTATATGTATAGCATTATGATGAGTTGTTATTGGTTTACAGGTATTGGTCATTATAATTAATTACTTTGAGAAAGTCAACATGACTTCATCAACACATGATCCATCATATATTTCAACATAATTGACAAATGACCTCCTTCCCTTCTAAAGTCAAACAATATGTGATATACGATAAAAATGGATTTGATTATGTCTAACAACTAGTCTTCGTAACCCTTACAATGTGGTGGGGCTAGTAAATATTTTGCATAGTTAAAATCATAAACAATAATACAACAAGAATGTTAAAAATTTTAAACTTTTAAAATACGATAAGATCATCTGAATCAAATGTATATGCCCCTAAACCCTGTGTAAATGAAAAATAAAAGTAAAAACAAAAAATTAATTAAAAAGAAAAAAAGACAACTAATAATGAATAAGTACTATTAACATCAATTGAAAGTGTATATGGTTATAGTAATAATTTAGAATGTGAATTTCTCGTATAACATGAAAGCATAAAACAAACCTAATATAAAGTTTAGTGTCTGAGTTTAGTTTAAATGAGTTGGGGTCAAATTTTAATAAATGAGTTGGTCACGGTGTATAGTGACGGATCACGGCTTATTTATATACGTTTGTGTTTCAGGGTGTGGAGTTTTAGTTTACAGTAATGTAGAAAAATTAAAAAATTTTAAAAGTAAACAAATGGTGTTATGCTGGAATTCACTTTTCTAACGTGATTTTCATGTTTATATAAAATACACAGGTGTATGTCATGTTTAACCTGTCAACTAGTTATCATGACCTATTTAACACCCCTAGTGAAATTCAACATATCATGAGCAGACTGAGACACATGACAGTGAAAATATACAAAAAGCATGTTATCAAATTTTAAATTGACTAGTTTTTTAACCCGCAGCGCGTTGCGTCAGTGCAATTCGCGGTGTGATAAATTATAACCTACAATTGACCCGACTCGTTTTCAAATTAAATTTATGCTGAAAAGTAAAGTAACTTGAATTTATACCATAAAATGAAAACGTATTTTATTTTACACAACTTCAAAATATAACATAGACCAATTCAAAACGCACATAAAAATAAGCACGTGCGGCGGCCGTATGTGGCATGATAAAGTATAGACGGCAATCGCCCCGAATCGTTTCATAATAAAATTTCTGTCGAAACGTAAAATAACTCGAATTTATACCGTCAAATAAAAACATATTATATGTGACCTGACTCATGTTCAAACAAAATTCACGTTCAAACGTATTCCAACTCATAACATATTTTTGGACAAACCTAAAAACGTTTTGTATTTAACCCGGTTCACTTTCAAACATATAGTTTATCAAAATTGTCCTTATTAA
This sequence comes from Flaveria robusta, assembly GCA_025506415.1. Classification (NCBI taxonomy): domain Eukaryota; kingdom Viridiplantae; phylum Streptophyta; class Magnoliopsida; order Asterales; family Asteraceae; genus Flaveria; species Flaveria robusta. The sequence continues at coordinate 1,392,346 of CM046471.1, read as the reverse complement.
TTTTGATAGGTAATTTCTCTATCTATACATAAATATAAATAATAGGGATCAAAATAAAAAACATGGTTTACCATGTGGTCAAAACCAAAACTCAAAAACATACTATTCATTCCTCTTCCTTTATAAATATATAGGGTAATTAGATGTTTTTTTAACTGTATTGCTTCTAGTTTTCTGTCACATGTTACATGTATATTACATGGGTTGGGCTTTTGACTGATTTATATTAAGCAACAAAGATATGGGCTGGGCTTTTGACCAAACTTAGTCTCTAACTGGCTAATCCGGCCTTGAATCTAAATACTTGAATGACCCATGAGGCCATGATCAATGGTGATTATATCCGGTATTCCAGTCTAAGTTGGGCCTGCTCATAACAGTACTAGAGGTGCACTCAAAACCCGGGTCCCTGACCCGACCTGAACCCGACCAGGCTCAACCCGATTGCAATGCGATAGAACCTAACAGTTTTGAACCGGTTTGCCTTCTCACACCAAAACTCAATTTCAATCCGGGCCTGACCCGGTCCAATCAAGGTCTAGCCCGGTTCTATAACATATTTTCTTTTACATTTCAATTTATGTCATTTTATATGGTACATAATCATGAACTAGTTTGAATCTAACCTACCTGTTTAGCGATTAATTTCTTAACATCCACTTTAGTTAACAAACCCTACAAGCTCTGTTGGCACAAAAGCGTGTGCATTGAGCAAAGAAATTTTTTTATAAGTGATTATAATTAAGTTATAAATTTATAAAGGCAAGTTCTAAAAGGGTTGTAGAAATTATTTAATTTTAGTTAAGTTAAGAGAAACCTAGACACATGGCTGGCCTGTTACAAAAAATCTTTTTATTTTTTTTCGAATTCTTTGATTTTCTAAGTGACGTTGTGACAAGCGTGAATAAATAATCAGATGGACAACACGTGAAGGATTAGTAGATGAAATACATACTTTTGATTGGTATGTTGGTCACCTACTTATTTATTTATTCTAAACATGAATTACTTGTACACTTTATCTATTCTAAACATGAATTACTTGTACACTGCTACATAAAATGCCAGCATGAAAAGGAAACAAGAGATTACAACCAAACAGTTTCTCATACACTAGATAGAATTATTTTATTTATTTGTTACATTTGCAGTCATATCTCGTTTTATAAATGTAACTAGTTACAAAATTAAAAGTAGTTTGATAAGTAATTGGAGATGCGGGGTATCGATCCCCGTACCTCTCGCATGCTAAGCGAGCGCTCTACCATCTGAGCTACATCCCCTTCGATGCTTAACTTTATCTATCTATTTTTCTTAAATTATGGTTTATTCCATTGATAAAAAATAACAAATATGCGTCGGAAAACATAATTACATGATAAAGAGATTACAAATAAAAAACCTACGTACAAAATTATGTATTTACAATTCATTTGGACAACTTAAATTTATTATAGTATTTTCTAAATTTTTATGTTTGTTAGTGTTACTGTTAAATTTTGTTTAAAACCAAGTTATGCATGATACTGTACAAATTATGAAAGCACAAATGTAAAAACCATCGAAATTGTTTCAAGATATATTTTTACAATTTGTTTTTGTTTTTTTCTTAAAAACCTTAGAAATGTATGTTTATAAATTGTAGGATTGTAGTTGCGCTCAGCTTAAACATTAATTTTATATGTGTTTATCTTTATCAATGTTTCTATGTGAATTTTCTTGTAGGGTGGATACAAATGTACAAGACGCCGACAACAAACCTTACAAGTTTTATCACCCTCGTAGCAACACATAGGTCTGCCCACTTGTTAAAAATAAACAAATAAAACATTGAAAAAAATAAAAAAATAAAAAGTATTAAAACTAAAGAAAATGTCAAATTTAGATAAATAATATTATTAAACAATAAGTAGATTTCATTAAAATTAAAAAACATGATCATACATAATATCTCACTCAATAAAAATAAATAAAACTATCGGTCGATGGTGGGTATGTACGTTTTTAAAATATGTTAACAAATTCTGATCATAGAAGGTAGTGCCTCTTGGTTATGTGGCTTCAGTATGTTTTAATTTACTTCTAAGCATTCATCTACGTTTTGAAGCTCCTTTTTCATGAAAAGCCACAATGCTTGATATCCGTCTACTAATATCATGTTAGGCTACTGCCTTGAAACATAATCATAGAGCGCTCGTGATCCTCTTGCATGTACCAACCTTTCTATCCTTTTGAACAATTCCTTCAGACCAAATATGTACAATCAATGCTGTCTAAAATTTCAAAGAATCAATGGTCACGTAAAAATTGAAAAGTCGCTCTCGATATGAAAAATCCAAAGTAGTTGATGAATCATACATATGCACTCCTACCCCTTACGAAGAAGATAGAACAGTTTCCAAAATATATTTTGATGTTTTCTGTTAAAGACAAACGTAAATCCACATAAAATACACTTACTTTAGCTTGTTATACTTCTGTCTTTGGTATTTTAGGCTTGGATTGGCCCATGGTTTTGAATGGGTAAAGAAACATGTACTTTACAATTGTGGCCCAATGGAATCGTAATATCTTATTTATATTAATTTACTTTTATTTAATTTATAATTATTAATTTATATAAACCGAATTTTTATTGGTCACTTATAAAGCATTATTCAATTATACACATACAAAGAAACCAAATTTAAATCGAGAACTTCAAAAAAACACAAACACGTCTATCAATGAGTTAAAATCATCATACGTTTTTTCCTTTTATATCACGCCCAATGAACAATATTACATATATAATTTTATGATTCTCAATCTAAAACTGATGGAGTCACTCGTTGTAACAGTCAAAAACGGGAAAGGAAGCACGACGTTACAATGCCGTGCCACACCTCAAAAAGCCGCGTGAGAGGTTGATGGCGGTGTTGCTGCGCGACATGAGCTGCCACCGTGCTCTCAATGCTGGTGCACCCCTACCCTAAGTAACTAGAAATGATAATGATTGTATTAAGAATAGATAGCATACATATTTCGATTTAAATTAATAAAACTAAGTATTCATCAGTCAACTTAATTTTTTATTCATTATACTAATTTAGAAGCTCGTGTACTACTCGAGTTGAATAAAAATATTAAATTAACATAATTTCTGAGATAAAAGTAACAATATTTTTTTAAACTTTCGTCTTTAAAAATTTTTGCTTTAAAAATTTAATTTATAAAACACTTCAAAAAAATTTTAAATATTGTTTTAAAAACAATGTCATTTTTAAGTTATGTTTTTAATAAAAAATATATTTTTTAATTATCAAATAAATTCTTTTATAATTTGAAAAATATATAAATAATATCATATGCATTTAATGTCATTATTAAATAGTTAACTTGCTTAAATAGTGATGCGTGACAAAATTGATTTGAGAAGACAATATGTTACAAAAGCTTATTTTGTTTTATTAGAATAGGTATTTACATCAAATAATTTAAAAATACAAATTATTAGGGGGCACGAAGTGGAAATGAGAAGAAACTAGTAAAATACAGGGTAATAGCGAGGCTAGCCGTGAAAACCAAGGCCCAAGTTCCTGGTGTCATAATCTAGTAAATTTTCATCAGGATCCACCGATATCAACATCTACTTTTGGGAAAAAAAGTTTCTAAAAATGAAAAATAAAGAAAGTAAAGAAACTAATGTGATACATTTAATGTCACACGAAAAAAAAAATAGATATAACAGGATGGTCGCGGGGAGCTTAACAAAAATAACAATTTGTGTCGAAATTTAATTATAAAAACTCCCGGGACGATCCACTATCCAACGCTTTAAAGCCCCACCCACCAATCTCATTTCCCCCCTTTTATCTTCTTCTCACAAACCCTAATCAAAACCCTCAACCTCTGTCTCACGCCGCCCTGCACGGCGGAGCATACCTTCTGTTCACACACCTTTCACCGTCATCAACTCCACCACCACCACCTACACAATGGCGTCAGCCACCGCCGCCGCCTCCGATGTCACCGACGGACCAGTACTCACTCTCATCAACAAACGCATCCGCAACCTGAAGAAGAAGCTCAACCGCATCGCTCAGCTCGAGGAATCCATCGCTCAAGGCAAATCCGCTATCAAAAACAAAGAGCAAGAAGAGCTTCTCAAATCGAAGCCTTCTATCGTTGCGGCCGTGGATGAACTCGAGAAGTTTCGTCAGCCGCTGATGGCTGCTGTGGATGAGGAGATCAGTCTCGCTGTTAAACATCGGCAAGTTGGAGCGTCGGAAAATGATGATGAAAAGGTTGATAGCGAGATCGTAGGGGAAACCCTAGGGAACGACGGAAACGAAGCGGCGTTGTCGGTTGAGTTTGTGGAGGATCTGTTGAAGCTGATTTACTTTGGGAATATGTTTGATGTGAAGTCGCAGAGTGATTTCAATTCGATTATGTTGACGAGGACTCATGAGAGGAACTGTTGCTTGACGTATGACTATGTGACGGATGATGATGCTGCGGTTATGTTGGGAGAGAGTGATTTGGATTTGATTTCCAAGATGAGTTCGTTGTTGATTTCGAGACCTGTGGATTCGAGTTTTTCACACCAGAATGCGTTACAGAGATGCATTGAACACGCGAAGCTTTGGTTAGCGAAGTCTGAACAGCCTATTGATTTGAATTCCACGGTTACCTGTAAGTTGAAATATAAGTTAACTGATTAATTGGTTGTTTTGGTTTTGTAAATGATTTCTTACTTACGGGCTGTTGATCTTTACAGATGCTGCACTGAGAGAGAAATTAACGAAGATTATTGGATCAGACTTTTTCAAAATAACCCCTGAGATCAAAGCAACTGCTGATGTTGCTGCTGAAGCTGCTGGAAATTATGCATTCCAGGTCCCTGTACAGGTGGAAAGCACAGTTACCCCACACGAAGAAATGGTAAAATCTTTGGTTTTTGCTTGTCTATATGAAGGATTTATAGAATTATGTTGTGTTTCGCTTATGTCACGATGTATGTTTGATTTTGTAAGCTATACATCTGTATTAGATCAATTTGTTTGGTGACATACTGACATACACATTCAACAACATCAATTTTATATAACCTTAGTTGAGAACGGCACGAAGAACACTCGGGGTTTAGACATGTTTTAGGCTTATTGGGTATTTTAAATCCTCTTATCTGAGTATTTGAATGGAGAAAACAGCTTGTGCTTGCTTTCTTATTTTGGGATGATATTAGCACCTTTCCATCAGCAAAGTTGAAGGTGCTTTTTGTCAAATGGCTTACACATAAGTATAGGTTAATAAACAAGCAAGCCTGATTCCCAAACATCTTTTATGCTTCTGCATATTGCTGTCTTTTGTGGTGCACTAAGATTGTAGTGATTTCTTGTGACATCATGTTCTTTAATTGCTTCTAAGAGGCTTAAGTTGTTGACACACAAGTATGCACTGTATTTAGTTGGCTTCACATTAATTCTAGATTACTTTAGTCTACAATGACTTGGTATATTTAGTACTTCTCTTTCATGATTTTTATCGAGCAAGAGGATGATTTAACATGGCGAGATGCACTTCTAACTTGTTTTTTTGATAAATTGGATTTGAATAACCCAAAGTCCAACTTTGACCCTTTGGCTGATTTTATTCCATTTTGACAATTTGACCAATTGCAATCCATTGATATTTACATTCCTAACTTTAATCATCTTAGATTTACTCAAGCTACCTCTTCATTTCTACACTCACAAGGTATGTTTCCCATTTTTGGTCATAATCATCATTATGAGCAAATCAAGTATGCATCAAGTGTAAATGGTAAACCTATGATGATTATGCAAGTAGGATTGTTTTGAGCAACAAAAGGGAGTTTGTGTGTCATTGGTTAAATTACAATATGGATTATTATTGGCCGATGAGTTAAAGTTTGGATTATTAATACTCTCTGTGCTTTTCTTCTATGACACACACACATATAGATTGAGGCTTAGAAGCTTTATTGTACCGTGGAAAATAAAAGTAGTAATGGCATTTGTATATTAGATGTTTATGTTCAGGACCTGGTTATACATGTGGCGACAGTCCTATGCTCTGACAGTAGGTTATAATCAACTCATAAATAAGTTATAAAGCTATCAAAGGAATTTAGACAGCAGGTAAAGATAGGATCTTATGTTACTGGATACCTTTTTGTGTAAAAGATATAAGATTAAAAGCTTTTTATAATTTTATAGTAACAAAGCAATATGCTTGATTATAGAGGACGCTTTTTTAACATTAATTCTAAAAATTAAAACACGCTGAATGCGGGAAACAGTTAGGATCTAAAGGTTATGTTGGTTTTGCTTTTAGAAATCAAATTTGCATCTTATAATAATAATTTAAAAATCTAATCACTGATTGTTCTGCAGGAAGATCATGCTACTGATTTTCAAAGAAACGAGACTCACGAAGACCAATCTATTCCAGTTGAAGATTCTTCCAAGGTGCTACTTGCTTCTTATTTCGGTTTCTATAGGGATAATCGAGCAAATTAGCAATGTACTATAGCTCTTTTACTAGTCATAGCAATGTGTTTTCTGATCATAGCAGCATGCTTATATTTTCTCTAAGTTTGCATGATACAGAATCGGCGTTCCTGTTTTTCCCTCTAGTTTTAGCAACCAAATTTTAAATCAATCCCAAAACAAAAACCAAAAAAGCAAATATGTAACAAAATTTATTAAGCAAATTACATCATATTATTAAGTGTAGCAATAAATTGTTGGCGTCACATCTTATTCAGTGTACATGCATATGTGGCGTGAGTGTGTGACAACTGATGTGGCATATATAATTAATTTATAAATTTATTATAAAACTAAACATTTTGCATACATTCATTCGATATGGCCGCTAACATGTCATCAATCACTACTACATCCGCAATTCGTGCGCATAATACTTAAATGCGTCTGTGCTTGCCAAGTTTGTAAGAAGTTTTGAACTTGGTTTTAATTTTATGCCTAATTTAAAGCTGGTTATTAAAGTTTAGAAAGATGTGTGAAACTCTTTTGTAAGGTAAAATGTGAAACAGAGTTGTGATTTTCACAATTATTTTTTAAATGTTTTTAGCAGCATGAACCAGAAGCTGAAAACTCCATAGAAACTCAAGTTCAGGTAGAACAGGTTGAATCAAATGCAGTTGGTACAGAGTACAAAGAACAGTACGTACCTCGGAGATCCTATCACAACCAAAGAGGCGGCGGCCGCAGCAGTGGCAACGGTGGTAGAAGTGGTGGCAGAGGTTATGGAAGTGGGCGTGGTGGTCGAAGTGGTGGCAGAAGTGGACCTTACCAGAATGGACGTAACCAATACTATGAGCAGTCAGGAAATTACTACCCAAGTAACCAGAGGAACTATTATGGCGGAAGGGGAAGAGGCGGCAGAGGTGGTGGCGGCGGCAATGGCTACAACCATCATGCTTCTGGAGTTGAAGTTGCAGAATCTTGATCTTTGGTGGTTGTTTAGGTAATGCTTATATGGTTTTGGTTTCTGAATCTTGTTCAGTAATCAGTGAAAAGTTTTATCTGTCGTTTTACATGAAAACTTGGGAATGAATGGACTCGTTTTCATCTTTTGAGTTTTGAACATTTTATATTATGATGAAAAATGGGGTTTAAATTGAAAGCCTTTTTGAAGCAGTTTTTATGTGTGCACTGAGGTGAAAAAAAAAGGTTTCTAGATGACAACCCAAAACCCGAACCAAAACTAGAAAGATTTGGTTTGACAGGAGCAGTTTTTGATTTCTACCCAGACCACTGGTTATACTGGAGTGTAAAGTGCCATGTTTGAATATTGAACCGAACCAGTTAGAAATTGGAACTGAGCTAAACCGATCACCTTCATAAACAGGTTCTCAAAACTGATTATGACTTTTGTTGATCCGAACAGTAACTGGTTCTGAACCGGAAAAAAACGGGTTGACGTCTCTCCACATACTTGAGCCCCAACGAGGGCCAGGAAATATGATAAGATTATTTATAAAATGGTATAAACTCAAACTTTGACTTGCTTTTTGCATATTTATTTTTTCAAATCATAATTCAAAGTCCAAAACAATTAAATAATCACTTTCTCAAACAAACAAAGAAACCAGTACTCTAATAGTGTCCATGTGTTTGTTCTATTAGTTTTTTACTTGATGGACCATGCAAATACATCATACTGATGGACCATGACTTAGATTTTGAGTTTTTAAACACTGGGTTACTCATAGGTTCTTCTCCGTCTTTACCTAGGGGTCACCAACATGGGAGGGTTGGGTATTGAACTTGTGGCAAAAATGTAGGGTCGATGAACGTGTTAGATTGGCGCTGGTTACACTTAAAAGGGTTGGGTAAAGGTTTATTAACATGACTTGTGTAACCTGTTTATTGAACCGGAAAAAAGGGTTGGGAAATCCAAATGAGTCCACGGGTTGTAATTGAGTTAGGTTCTAGTTGTAATTCGGTTAAGCAAATCATAAATGAGTTGTCTTAATCATTGAATTCTTATTATTAGGTAAAGAGTCAGTTTAAATTCTAGACAATATTCAGTTTCTAGGAGTTTATAGTTAATGTTCAGAGTTATTTTACTTTGAATATTAGAGCGCTTTCTACAATATTCAATTTCTAGTAGTTGATGGTTACTGGATAGTGTACAGTTCTACGTCGTAGACAATTACTTTGAAGTTATGTGTATTTGTTATTCTTGTCATATTTTTATATAAACTAATATAATCAAACTTCAAGAAATGATAAAAATTAAATTACACAATACACTCTCCCTTTAAGCTACACTGTGAGAAACCAAATGTGTCTAGTGCTAGTGATGACTTGAAGAACAAAAGTCTCAGACTTTGGTTAAAGCCATAAAAAGTCTTATGAAGCAACCGAACATATGTAAACAAGTAGAATTAATAAAACTAGAACGTTATGCTATATACAAACGAGTGCTCTAGCAATTTGACACTGATGCTAATTATGTTGCCCCTGACCAGAGAACCATGATGCCAACATAAACACTCACATAATTGATAATACTAAATAAATATAAAAAGAAAGAAAGAGAGTAGATTATACAATTACATAACCACATTATATATCAGAGAACAACATATAAAACCGTCCATACGATTCTTACATTTCTCTCAGCATTATTGTTTAAATAATTATTAAACAGTTATATTCTTATTTCAAAAGTATTTTCAGCTATCCACAATTCGATTTCTCATAATTAATAACACCACCAACAAAGTTACTCATGTATGTACACACACCCATCGTTAACCATTAGAAAATACCAAACCACTAACCTACTCATCAACCCGACCACCACCCAGAACCCGTTTAAGATCCGACTTCTGTTCTCCAGTCAATCTAGAAGGAAACTTAATATCAATCTTAATCCTCAGGTTACCTTTCTTCCCGGGTTCTTTAGAGATCGGCATCCCTTCGTTCTGAACAACCTCCTCATGCCCCGGTTTGATGATGTCAGTGATCGGAACCATAAGATTTCTACCGTCTAATGTGGTCACTTTGATGGTTTTTCCGGTGAGAGCTTCCAAAAGGGTGATTCTTTTGGTGAATACCAAATCGTTTCCATCGCGTTTGAAGGTGTCATGTGGCTTTTCATCCACCACGAAGATTAGGTCGCCAGGGGCGGCTCCCGGTTCTTGGCTTCCCTTCTCTGGGAAGGTGATTTTTGTTCCTTTTTTCCACCCGGGTTTGATGTGAATTGTTACGATTTCTTCAAGAGTCCCTGGTTTTCTGCAATTGCACAAGTCTTTAACATGATTAAACCGTATACGAAAAGCTAAGCTGAAATCATTACAAGATATAAGACTACAACATGAGAGGTTTATAACCAAATAGGCTCTCTCACCTAACAGTATAGTATTTTAAGTATGAGGTCTCATGTTTGGTATGTAACACTGTGTGAATTTGAAGATCTTAAATTACAAATTTAATATGTAATTAATGATTCAGAAACTGCAAATCTGTAATTAACAGATTTGTAATTCAATGATTCAGTTTCTAAATGTGTAATCCCAATATTAGGACGTAACTGTTCATCAATGAAACCCTTAATTAACAAATTGATGCATAATTCAACGATTCAGATTTTTGAAACTGAAAATCTGCAATTAACAGATTTGTTTTCGACTGTAAAGCTTCAATTTAGTTTCTAAATGAGCAATTCAACGAGTTAGACGTAACTGTTCATCAACGAAAGTATGAAACCCTAAATTGGATTCAATTGTTCATCGATGAAACCCTACCCTAAACTCAAAATTGATAGAACAAAACAACAGATGAAACAAACATACCCGGACTCATCAAGAACAATCCTCGAAATCTGCATTTTACGCTTGGAACCTTTGTAAAGCTCTTCCAAACTACAACTCAGTTTATTCTCCACCGTCTCCGCTTTCCTCACACTCTTCTGGTTAGAATTCCTCAACACTCCATCGGAATTCCCCTTCCTCCGGCCACCAACGCCACCGTCAGATCCGTAAAAAAACTCCGCAAATATCTCATCAGCATCACGCGGATCAAACCTAAACCTCGAGCTCGATTTCGTCACTCCAGTAAACGTAGGCGACGATTCATCATACAAGCCCGATTTCAGACCTTCTTCACCGTACAAATCATAGATCTGACGCTTTTTCGGATCGCTGAGAACGTAATACGCCTCCGATATCTGTTTGAACTTCGATTCAGCGAGTTTATCGTCGGTTGATGCGATGTTCTTATCAGGATGCCATTTCATCGCCAGTTTCTTGTAGGCTTTCTTCAAATCTTCATCGCTAACTGTGCGATTGACTTTGAGGATGTTGTAGTAATCGACGCCCATTGATTGTTTCGATTTTGATCGTTGAATTGCCCCAAAAGTTTGTTGTTTGATTGATGATGAAGAATGTGTGTGTGTGTGTGTGTTTATGGGGGTTGATGAAGGGTGATATGTATGTATATGATGGTATGTATGTGTGGATCACATGTATTGGGGGCAACGATTTGACGGTAATTTCACGGCGTGTCGGCCGGTCGTTAAATATTTAACGGTTTTTTTGTGTGGTGAGGGAGGAATGTTAGGGTTACAAGCACCGCCCGGCCCCAACATTTACGATATTTATTTATTGTACTAATAAATTCAATCTTTTTGCTTTTATTATTGATTTTTAATTATATTTCTCAATTTATAATAAGGAAATGATAACTTAACTACACTAACTCGACATGTAGAACCAGATTTGGAGTTGATATATCTATGGTTTAAAAAGAGTAGTGTTGAGATGACATGTTTTATCAGACAGGTCGTTTACAAATTAACATGTCACAAAAATAACATTCATGTTTCACACATAGTCATTTAGTTTTAAAATATGAGTATTTTTGTAAAAATATATAATTAAACTTAATACATTTTTAATAGTTAAAAAAATATGACTTTTGATTGAAATGGTATAAAAACTTGACTATTACAGTGTAAAATTGACCTTTATGTATGAAGCTTCTTTTAATCATGACATACAATTTAGTGTACTTGATCATAATTCAAATACTATTTTTAAAATCTTAAAAACCAATTTTATGCCTTCTCTAAAGAGTGTCAGGTGTTGACACAACTTACTTCCGTCTATCCTTGTTGTCGCTCGGTGTAAAAATTGTTATCTTTTTTGTCTGCACGTCAACATGTAGCAAACTTCCCCGCTACCCCCATTGTTCCTTTGTTTGCATCACTCTATGCGGCACCATCACTGATGGTCCCCCTTCTTCCTCTCCGTCAATCACCTTCGTGACAACCAAATCATCACCCCCGCAAGCGTCTCAGCAGTATATCAATGTTCACATTGATCGTTTAAAAAGTGTGTTATTTATATACCAACCTTGGTGCTACGGTGATTTTTATTGTTTCATGATTTTAGCCATGATCTTTTTTGTTTTTTTAATTTGAGCCACAATATTCATTCTTATATTTCAATTTTGGCCACGGTATTGTTCTAATTATAATTTTTGAGCCCTGTTTGTTTTAAAAGTGAATCATATCGATTTCACAACCACTTTTAGTTCGTGTTATTTAATTAATAATGTTATAACTGATTAGAGTATTCTTGAAATATCATATGCTAGTTTTAGCTTTTCTTTTTATTCTTTTAATTTTACTCTTAATGTTTTAGTAATTGCAATATTTACCAACCTAAATTTTTAAGACCTAAGTTTAGGTATGCGACGGTTTTATATGATTTCATCTTTTAGCTAATCTTGAAAATATGCTTTTGTATCTCTTAGTGTTTATTTTTACAATGATTTGTTTATTTTCATGGTCTCCGAATATAAAGTCGTGCCGTGCATCTTTATACACGTTCCGATATTCATAACCCAACTGCAATGTGCTGTATATCCTGCTAGCTAGAAAATTTAAAAAAATTATTATTTTTATTTTAAACAGGTAATTGGATCATTGACAAACTATGACAAACTACTAACCACCGATCATATTTTTACTAAGTAAAATTCCTTAATACACTAAACTGATGCGTTCCAAAAAAAAACTCAGTGGAACTTTCTTAGCCGATACAATAATACAAGTTACTATTATATCTAGAAATAAGAAATAAGAAATGTGAGGCTTATGATATGTGTGGGTGAGGCAATAATTTGGAGAGATTAGGTGACAGTGGGGTTAGGTTAGCATTTGGTGGGCGAAGAGAACGTGCAGGGGAGTAATCAGTGGACCTTTCTTAGCCGATACAGAATCTGATTTTGGCGTCGCTGGCGACTGGTCCGCTAACACCAATACGTCGTCGTTTCAACCCCTCCCTCCATGTGCTACATGCTAAATTTTGGGCCTTAATTAAAATGGCCCACCTTATTGGCCCAATATAACTCCAACTTTCCATCTTCCTTTTCTTCTATTATATACAAGTGATTTGATAGTGATGCTTATAAATTTTTCAAACAAGTTGGTTGGTTTGTAATGTCTTATCAGTTTAATAGTTTGATCCGGTTTGAACTTGGAACTACTAGACTAGTCATGTGTAAATAATAGCGGTCTTAACGGCTATCACTTTTCATATTTTTCTATTTAACTATATATATACGTATTATGATTTGGGGTCATCTCTATTGTTTGAAAATTTGTTAAACTGGTGAAACCGACCGAGCAGAATGATTCACCAAACTGGGATGGTTTGGCTTGATTTGTCGTTCCCAAAATCATAGTTTATGGTTGACATTATATTACAACCTTTGATTATCTTAAATTTAGAAATAAAAAAACTATTGAATATCAAAATCAATATGCATTAAAGTATAATTATATATTATTTATTACACTTTTAATTCAAGTGTAATAACTACATAAAATGCTCGTTCATGTATTTATCATCATATCCATATCTTGTTAAATAAAGATAATATGATTATGAGGTTAAAATTAACTTTAATGCTTGTTTAATAATGTTCTTAATCATCTATTATCAAACAATGAGAAGCACAAAAGGCTTTTACTTTTACCACATGCTTCGTCTTTCATCATTTTATTATAGGTTTTAAATATCAGTTTGTATTTGGGCCCACATTGTTCAATTTAATTTGGCGGGCCTTTCTTTGTGGGCCCAATGCACAAATATCGATTACATATCGACTTGACATTTCGTATTCATATAAAAAAGATTATATAAAAGATAAATCAGTGTCAACATCCTATAATAAAAACTAGACATTTAAGTCATAAGCATAGTACTTGATTTGTCATTTGTCCGTTATCTTAACGTTGAAATATAATACAAACAAAAGTAATTAGTTTGAAGAAGCAAATCAGGATTTAACTTATTTCCAACCTCAAGTCAATATCGATTCACAAAATTGCTATCAAAAAGTTTATCCAATTTGTGTATGCGCAAGATTCACAAAATTATCACCAAAAGGTTTATCCGGTTTGTGTATGGGCAAGAGAGAAAAAAAGAAGATAATTGGAACAGTTTAAAACTAATTTTAAATAAAAAATAATGATAACTATTTGCTTTGTTTTAAATGATGCTACATTTAGTTTAAGTTAAAAAAAAAAACAAATATATTAGTCTTCTATCATACCAGCCCATCCCCTGACAACTTACTTCTTAGTGTCCAACCCCATGAAAAACAAGTTAAAACTTTTTCTCATCGCACTCCCACCACAATTCTGTATAAGGTGAACCACCACTAGAAGTCATTAAAACAAGACATACACGCAAAGATTTAAGTATATAATAATTTGTCGAGCATAACAAAGAGATTGGGGAGCAAATTTACCTGAATACCTCAAATTACCTCAATTTAGGTCAAAGATCCTCAACAACCACTATACATCTTAAGTGATGTTTCAAACCCAACACTCGTTGTTTCTCTATTATGTCCAACATGTAGCATGGTTTTTACTGTATTACGTAAAAACCCTCAAGTTTAAATATGGTTCATACATTCATTATGAAGTTCTATAGATTTATAGTTACTCACTCGTGGAATTTAAACTTGATACAACATGACTTCATATCATAACTAACCTAAAATCTTAAAGTTTCAAGTTGAAAGAGTTATTTAAATTTTGTTCTCTATCATTTGTGTGAGTTTTTTCTGAGCTGAAAGTTTCTTTAAGAGCAACTTGTTTATATTCAGGATAGAGACAAAACGTACCTCATCCCACCCTCTCAAAGCCCTAATACGTAAATGTGTTTTTGTTGAGTAAGTTAGTTTTCATTGTTGTTATTTGTGGGGGTTATATTACATTTTAAAGTTAAATTTTGTCCCTATGTGGTAGAAATTGGACTCCCTGATCACTTGGATCATCCCATCTCATTGATTTCTTTCTCCAACATACACACACATCGGCTTCTTTTTTAATTCATGTATTTCCCTTGTAACATCCATGTTTTAATTAGTTTTGCTCACCTAACACAATTGATCCCTATGGGCTAGGGGTTTATTATTAGACAATGTCTTCTTGAACTTAAAAACTAGTAGGGGTTTATTGTAGAAAATGTCTTATTGAACCTCAAAACTAGTTAGTAACTAATTTTGTTTCAATTCCAAACTATGACCCTCATAATTGTTCTTTTCTATAGTTTTTAATGCTTTACAACTAAACCAGAAAATCAAAATGTTATACACAACAAATATGCGTAAAATATTTTGGTGATATTTGAGGGGTCCGTTTCTTATATCCGGTATCTATGGACAAAACAAGATAATATTAAATTTGCTTAAGGTGTCATACCTATGATATTAAACTTCATCACTCCATTTAGATATTTTAGCTAAGCAAATTTAAGGCCATGATAATAAGTTGCCTAGCAATGATACATAATAACTAGATGTTGAATGACATGCATCTATAGACCCTATAAGACATGAGACGTGTAGCTAGCATGTACATAAAGTCACAATCCATGATCTGTTGTGCCTCGAATGTAAAGAATGATACCCTTAAGGGCGTTGGAAGCGAGGCTATTGAAGATCACTCGTATACAAACATTTTTGGGTGGTCTATGGTAAGGTCAAAGATGGAATCATTAAGGTCTGTTATTATCAAATCTCAAGATTAAATATAATGAACTGCCAATTCTTATAGGTGAATGACCTATAAGTTTAGATGATACCTCGATTGTTAATATTTCAGCTAGGTTGGGGGGTAAATTTATTAAGCTAATATCTTTATAAAAATAAGAACAACCAGTGGTACTCTATAGTTTGAATAAACTAGTTTTCCCCAAATCTAGCGGTAGAAGTTGTCGTTAATTTTCACTCTACGAGACATGATTTGTCGTTATTGTCAACTCTTCAAAACATGACTTCATATCATAACTAACCTGAAATCTTAAAGTTTCAAGTTGAAAGAGTTATTTAAATTTTGTTCTCTATCATTTGTGTGAGTTTTTTCTGAGCTGAAAGTTCTTTAAGAGCAGCTTGTTTATATTCAGGATAGAGACAAAACGTACCTCATCCCCCCTCTCAAAGCCCTATACGTAAATGTGTTTTTGTTGAGTAGTTAGTTTTCATTGTTGTTATTTGTGGGGTGTATATTACATTTTAAAGTTAAATTTTGTCCCTATGTGGTAGAAATTGGACTCCCTGATCACTTGGATCATCCCATCTCATTGATTTCTTTCTCCAACATACCACACACATCGGCTTCTTTTTAATTCATGTATTCCCTTGTAACATCCATGTTTTATTAGTTTTGCTCACCTAACACAATTGATCCCTATGGGCTAGGGTTTATTATTAGACAATGTCTTCTTGAACTTAAAAACTAGTAGGGTTTATTGTAAGAAAATGTCTTATTGAACCTCAAAACTAGTTAGTAACTAATTTTGTTTCAATTCCAAACTATGACCCTCATAATTGTTCTTTCTATAGTTTTAATGCTTTACAACTAAACAGAAAATCAAATGTTATACACAACAAATATCGTAAAATATTTTGTGATATTTGAGGGGCCGTTTCTTATATCCGGTATCTATGGACAAAACAAGATAATATTAAATTGCTTAAGGTGTCATACCTATGATATTAAACTTCATCACTCCATTTAGATATTTTAGCTAAGCACATTTAAGGCCATGATAATAAGGTTGCCTAGCAATGATACATAATAACTAGATGTTGAATGACATGCATCTATAGACCCTATAAGACATGAGACGTGTAGCTAGCATGTACATAAAGTCACAATCCATGATCTGTTGTGCCTCGAATGTAAAGAATGATACCCTTAAGGGCGTTGGAAGCGAGGCTATTGAAGATCACTCGTATACAAACATTTTTGGGTGGTCTATGGTAAGGTCAAAGATCCCAAGAATCATTGTTTCGTAGAAAAAAAGAGTCCCAACTAGTATACCGTCTGCTGTTATTATCAAATCTCAAGATTAAATTGGTAGTTATATAATTGAACTGCCTTTATATTGTTCTTAATCTATGGTTGTAGTTATGACCTATAAGTTTATGATGATTTGATCCCTCGATTGTTAATGCCATTTCCAGGCTAGGTTGACGGGGGTATTATAGTTTATTAAGCTAATAATCTCTTATAAAAATAAGAACAAACCAAAAGTGGTGGACTCTATAGTTTTGAATAAACTAGTTTTCCCCAAATCTATGCGGTAGAAGTTGTCGTTAATTTTCACCTGCGCTACGAGACATGAGTTTTGTCGTTATTGTCAACTCTTCAAAACCATAAAAGCGAATAGTGAAACTGTTTTTGATAATACCAATATCAACAACAATGTTTTTCGCTTATAATCAATTTGGTTACTCAAGGTACCGTAATGGTAAGTACATTCGTTATAACCTACGATATTAAAAAAATACTTGATTTTGAATCCAAATAAGTATTTTAAAAAATTTAGATCATAACGTAAATAAAAAAACCAAAGAAAACCACTCATTTTTTTTTTTTTAGTTTAAAAGGTAAATTAACAAAAGTTATTACTAAAAAAAACTTCGATGATAAAAGTAAAAAGATAGTAAAACTACATTATTCCTAAGATGATCTTTATAGTATATTAATTCCTGAATAAGACTCTTTCTTAATAAGTCTCTTTCTAGTTCGAGTTTAGCTCAAACACACGCATGAGTAAATCATTAATTGTCATGGTTTTGTTATTAAATATCGTGTTTGAGTTGTACTAATTGAGAATCTAGACCATATTTATAATAACAACATTTATAGTAAAATAGAAAAGACACTATTTTACAGGCTTAAAGATTTAGTTAAAGTTTTTAAGAATCATTGCGATTTTTGTTTATTGTATAATTCAATAATCAATGTGAATGAATCGCTCATTTCAAGCAATAATGCATCAATCTATACCATAAGTCCATAAACAAACAAAATAATTAATTATCAATGTGAATTGGATCCCTTATTTTCTCATTACAACCAACTTACAATGATTCAATATCTTATTTTATTATTAGAAAAATATAAAATTTTATAATTATTTAGAAGTTAGGATAATATATTAAAAAATTGGTACCTTTCTGCAATTGGGGCAAGTATAGTTGAGTTGACTGTTGCACGACTTCTTTTTAGTTTTTACGTCGTATCCATTTGAAATAAATAATACACTTTTAATTAAATACATGAAAATCAAAAAATAATAGTTTATTTTTAAGAGTTTATAGTTTCAAATAATAAAGTTTATATGTTAGGTATAAAATAGGTGAATATATTGCTATATTTTTTTATGTATAAACATCATTATAAATATATTTTAAAAATATAAAAGTAACTCACATTTATAAAAATTAAAAAGATAAGTAAAATATAAAGCATCATGTAACAAGTATTTCCTTGAACAACAGAAATGGAAGGAAAAGTATTCATTCAATAAAAGCTTGCGTATAAAACAGAATAACAAAAGGCACTAATATAGATACACCTCACATTATAAATCGACACATCTTTATACGCCTTGTGTGGCACCATACACAGCGTATAGGGTCGAAATACCCAGAAAACGAGAAAAATTCAGAGGGCTGTCGGAGAGCTATATGCTCCATATAGCCCTATACGACCCCCTATACGCTACCTACAGGGTTATACGATGCGTATAACAAATTTTTACACTGACTACGAGTAAAAATTTAGGGGACTATCAGAGTGGTTATACGCCTCGTATAAGACTATAAGACCCCCCTATACGACGCATATAAAGCTATACGACCCGTATAGAAATTTAAGATGTTAATTTATAATTTTGGTGTGTTTTAATATCATATCCATAATAAAACTTGAGTCAAGATTGTATACCTTTAATAAATTCTTAATAACACACATGAATAGAAAAAAATAATGATTGTGTGGAATGAGATAAAATAGACAAAAGCTAACATTGAAATATGAATTAGGCATGTTTAGAATTGTTAAAACTTAAAATTGATTAAACATAAAATCAAAACAACTTGGTAGCGTGACCTGCATGAAGTGCGTATGGTTCGCTTTCGATAGTTCAATAACTTGAAACAGGACGTATACACCGAACAAACCTTTTAGCAAAATGATTAACACAGAACTACCATTAAAAAACAATATATAATTGGTTCAAAATAGCTACGTTTCAACCAATCCGGCCATCCAGAGCAAAATCTTTATTACTCGTTCTCTCCACAGGTTGTGTTAAAACCAATCAAACGAGAGCTTTTACACCCGTGTAATGTAGTAAAATGTTTAAAACCGATTTCATTTCATGATTTTGTAAGATTATGTTGTTGAAATCAAAAAGATTTGTGGATATTTTGGATCACTCTTATAGAGTTATAGTCTTATACTCCTACTTCATAAAAATAATAAAATACAAGACTTCATGAATTCCCTCAATCTCTTTTTCTTTTTTCTAGTTCTTCACAGTCCTCATTGTCCACTTTTTGTGGGTCTTTGTCTTCTTCCCCTTCGTCTTCTTCACGTGAACCCCCCAACCCCTACCCACCCACCCACCCACCCACGCCTACGCACCTTACCCCCTCAACAAAATCAAGAATCAAAGTTCAAAGCTTTTTCAGACCTCTTCACTCTAACCACAAAACTATGCCACCACCACCACTCCACCACCGGCCATCGCCGCTCCTCCACCGGCCATCGCCGCTCCTCAGCCTCATCACACCACTAATCCTCCTCTCAACCACCGTAGCACCTCACCCATGTCCACCATTCACCACCGCAACACCACCGTACCCCTTCTCAACCACCCCAGGCTCCGGCCACCCATCCTTCCAAATCAAATGCTCACCACCACCACAATCCGCCACCATCTCCATCAACCACCACCACTTCTCCCTCCTCCGCTACGACCCCACCACCACCTCCCTCACCCTCACCCTCACCCTCACCCCCACAGCCACCACCCACCACCACCACCACCAATTGCACCACTAACCTCCCAACACAACCCATAAGCTTCTCAAACTCACCGTTTAAACCCACTGATTCTTTCTGCTCTCGTCTCTCCTACATCATCCCATGCCACCCACCAAACCACCGCAACTGCCACCGTTGTCCGTCGGAGTGTGAAATCACCCAAAACCCACTTCGAATCATACATTCTTGTGGCCCAATTCACCCCCCGGAGCTCAATAATGATCGGTGTGAAGATGATATTCTAGGGTTTCTTGAGAGTTTCTTGAAATTTGGGATTGAAGTCGAATGGGAACAACAAGATTCCTACTTTACAAGCTGTAAAGCTTGCAAATCTAACAATGGTGTTTGTGGGTTCAATTCATCTGACCCAAAGAAACCATTTTTATGCTTTGAAGCTTCAGATTCCCACAAATCTGTAACCAAAAAACCCAATTTACGTGTGGCGATGATGTCGATTGCTGCAATGCTCCTTTGCTTTCTACTTTTGATTCTGTTGAGTACATACATTTCAAGAAGACGAAAGAACTCACCGTCAGAAGATCCGGCGGTGGTGTACCTCCACCGCCACCGCTCCGCCGCCCTCCTCCCACCGGTGTTCACCTTCGACGAACTCCAATCATCCACCAACAACTTCGACCCGAATCGGAAGATCGGCGACGGTGGATTCGGGTCGGTTTACATCGGTCATCTTCAAGAAAACAAAGTGTACGCCATCAAGTATCTACACAAGCAAAATCCCACATCAAATTCATTCTCCACCAAATCATTCTGCAACGAGATCTTGATATTATCGTCTCTAAACCACCCAAATTTGGTGAAACTTCATGGGTATTGCAGCGATCCTAGAGGGTTACTGTTAGTTTATGAATATATACCCAATGGAACACTAGCGGATCATCTACATGTGTACAGAAAACAGTGTTTACCATGGCAATTAAGGCTTGAAATGGCTATTCAGATAGCAACAGCTATTGAATACCTTCATTTCACAGTAGTTCCCCCAATTGTTCACAGAGACATTACGTCGAATAACATATTTGTGGACAAAGATATGCGGGTTCGGGTCGGGGATTTCGGGTTATCAAGGCTGTTGGATCCGGGTTGTGTGTGGACGGGTCCTCAGGGCACACCCGGGTATTTGGATCCGGATTATTATCGGTCGTTTCGGCTGACGGAGAGGAGTGATATCTACAGTTACGGCGTCGTTTTGCTGGAGTTGATCACCGGAATGAGGGCGGTGGATGTGAAGAGGGATAAGAGGGAGATGACGCTGGCGGAGATGGCGGTGGGGAAGATACAGATGGGATTGTTAGCGGAGGTGATTGACCCGCGGTTAGCGACGGTGGACGGTGGTGCGGTGGCGGCGGTGGCGGAGCTGTCCTTCCGGTGTGTGGCGGCGGATAGGGATGATCGGCCGGATGCGAGGGAGGTGGTGGCGGAGCTGAGGAGGATTAAGGGGCGGACCCGCGGCGGTGGGACGGCGGTGATCAGGGCGGCGAATTCGAGTAATGTGGTGGTTCCGGATGGTGGACTGAGTTCCGGTGACTGAGTTCACCGGACAACGAGTTCGACTCACTGTATGTAGTTTCTTTTTGTTATATTTACTGTTTTATTTTACTTAGTTTTGATGTAATAGAAATGAGAATATAATAGTACAAGTTTTGGAGCATGATGTATAAGTTATGATACACATGTGTGTTTGGAACTTATATGGTTGTGTGGAATTTGCCTTTTTCATTTTGGTTTAGTGGATTTTAATAAAACTAATTTTCATTTATTGTTGGCTATTAATTACAATTCAAAAAAATATTTACCGAGACTTCTAGCTTTAAATTTATTCTTTTTCAGCGATCAATTACTAATTAAGAGTTAATACTGTTAGTTTTTTGATGACGTGAACTGTTTATATGACCAAAAAATAAACAGAAAGTTGAAATCAACTATCTGATGCGTCGATTTGAAATTTCTGCATCCTAAAACCCGTTAATCTTCATCTCATGATCTGAACTACTTGACTCGTTAAAGGTAGATTTCACGTGACGTTAAATGATAGACACCAAAAAACACACCTAATAAGACTGGGCGGCGGCGGTAGATTTCACCTCATGTGATTTTAAAGTAAAGTTATAAATACTTTAGAAACTAAAACTATACACAATGTCAATTTATTTATTGGTGTGAATTTGTACTTTAGATAAAATATGAATCTTCAAATCTTTAAATAATTAAATGTAAAATAAATATGTAAATGCTATACGAGATTTTAAAGGAAAAAAGAGTTAAAATATGGTTTACTAGTCATCCAATTCAAATGGAAAGGTTCAAATACACTCAATCAGATTAGTTTTATTGTCAATCTTATCAAAAAATATAGTAACTAGATGGTTTTTACGCAACTCATTTTAAGTTGATCCCTTAGGGTCGGTCCATTTAATATCAAATGGATTCATATATGTTATTGTTGTAATAAATATGAACGGATTATACACAAGCTACAAAGATAAGGTATCAATAGCGAAGAACATTTGCCACCAAATAGTGATCTACCACCATTGCTACTTAAGACTCATTTTCCTGATCGTGACAAACGTTGTTAGACGAAAAACTCGCTATCGATGATGAAGACGGTTATCGATTAGATATGAATGCACTGCTATTGAAAACGTTCGTAAGACTCGGACTGAAGAAGTTAAAATAAGAATGTTATAATGACTTCTATATAGTTTTTATCTTTTATAGTAATTATCCTTTAATATAGTACTTAATGTAATTATCATTGTAACTTTACAATTGGGATAGTAAGCTTTTGGTAATCTGCTAAGTACTCTAAATTTTTAATTCTAGTAGTTATTGAAAGATAGTATTTTTTTTCGTGGTCATGATCATCTAAAAAATATCATTACTAACTTTTAATTTTACCATTCGCAACAAAAAGTTACCATTATTTATGTAAATCGACTCGACTAAAACTGGAAATACTAACATCAAGTGAAGAAACATCCGAGTATCGTAAAAGCAAGCATCGATAGAAAAAGAACATGGGTCCACCGTTGTCGACACTTTTACCACATGCCACATTAAAAGTACATAAGACGGGACGCCGACTGTCTTCTTTGATTCATGTTGTACATCAGTAAAAATTGGTTACAATTTAAGAGAGGTTCTTAACTTGTATTTACAAACATTTTATTTCTTAATCTTGTCATTTAACTTTTAATCTTTACGGAATTGGAAAACGGAAATTACTGGTAAAAAGGGGACAAAATCGATAAACAAAAAGAGGTCCTACCGGGAGTCGAACCCAGGTCGCTGGATTCAAAGTCCAGAGTGCTAACCACTACACCATAGAACCATTGATTTTATAAGCTGCTAAATACGACTTTTTATATAGTGTTTACAAAACGTTTGTCTACAAAGTGTAGTGGCACTTTATATTATAAACTTCTGTTTTCAGTTTAAACTTATATTGCTAAATCATTTTTCAGTAATTATATATACTTGAATAAAATACTAGAGACTGCAAATTTAATAAAGAAGGCAATTTTTAATTAACAATAATGAGTTTCATAAATTTTATACAAAAAGGAAAAGAATTTTAAATTAATAAGTTGTGGTCTCTCTGGATGTAGTATTTTTATACCATGTAACAACAATTTGTTGGCATTTTATGTTTATTAAATTTGTTAGAATCTTTTAATTTGTTCATTAAAGATACCCATTTTTTTTGGCAATTTTTGAAGTGAGAAAAACTAATAGCATGTCACATGTAGCAAATAGGCATATGAGGTGATATTACGGCAATATACAATTATACATCATCACGTAGTCAACAAAGATGTCTTGCCATACCACGTGTAATTGTGTGTCGTCATGTAGGCAATTGCAATTACATGGCATGTTAAATGTACCGTCACGTAAGCGGCTGGCGTTAATGTTAATATCGATCGTTCAAAGTGCACATAAATGGTGTCAACTGTTGAGCAACCTCGAAGAACCATGCAATTTAAAGAACAATGTCTATGGGATGATTCAATTCTTGTATCAACCGTAACATGTATGTGCACATTAATTAAGACAAATTTTGGATTCTTAAATCAACGTCGAGTCTATAATCATTTGCTATAACCGTATAAATGTATGTCAATTTAAAGATACGTGATGTGTCTTTCATTTGATCTTTAAGATCACATAAAATAACTTTGATCTTATATAGTTTACGCACACATCTATACATCTTTTATAAACTGATCCAAAGTTTTAGAAATTATTTAGGGCTTATGTAAGATTGAGTTAATGATTAAAATTAAAAATTGAAAGTACAATGAAAGGCCTCTAAAACAAGATCTATAAAATCAAAAGATTTATGGTAAAATGAAACTCCTATAATACAAATCTAATACATTGAGTCTTTTCTTACAAAACTTGATAAAATTTATAGAATGTGATCTTTTATTAAAATAGAAGTTCGGAAAAAATATGATTGAACATATCTTCTATAATAAGAAATATCACAACATATATTCAAGTCTTGATAACATAATAATACATACTTATGCAAGACTCAACATAATTTAGTATTTGACACGAGTTTTCATTCATTTTATGGTTTTGATCCTAACATATAAGTCTTTTTACGTTTGCTTTTTGTAACATACAGTATAATTTATAAGTTGGAAGTTATGATGATAACATGTTAAAAGACAATTTTAAAAGTGGCCATAAAATATAAACAACATGTTCAACTCAACTAGGTTATTACACATATATAATTATTTTCTCAAGTGCGGGCACAATTATAAGTGAAATGTAAATTAGGTAATACAATTAAGGCTTATTTTGCTACCAATATACGTGGTTATAATGCTAAACATTTACTAGAAGTGTTCTAATCATCTTAAACTCGCTACTGACTTATCATATCAAGTGACACTAGTTACACCAATTTCGTAATGTCTAGTATTATAACCACGTATATTGGTTGATAAAAAAACCGTCGGAATTGAAAATATTAAACATATTTACAACAAACTAATGTTTGTCGTTATCCATACCCTACACAATCAAAAGGTGAAATCATCATTATCACGTCACACACATCAAAATATGTGTAACTAATTTGTAAGATCTTAAAACTCTCAACAACACGACACTCTTGGGGCATAAGCCAATGAGAAAGCAATGAGTCATAAAGTCTGATGCGACAAAAATATAACAAGTCTTAAATATTTATAAACAAACGAATAAAGATGAAAATATGAGAGTAAATGAGAGAGAAAAATACTACCCACGTTGGGTTTAACGTGAACGAAAGAGCTCATAGACATAACATCACAAATATTACTAGTTTTGCAAGTTTATGAATTTTTTTGGGGGTAACTTTGTAAAATAATAAGGCAAATTGGATTTTAATAATCTGAATTATTATCTATTGCCGATAATAATCCATACTATTAATTTGGCCGGTAACAATCCCAACTTTTACTTTTATAACCAACAACAGTCCCAGTAACATAATTTTCAATTTTTTACGCATAATTTGGACTCGATTCGGTTCGCAACAATAATTATGAATGAAATGAAAAAACATACAAGCTAAATTGAGACTAAAATAGATACAAATTAAGCGTAAAAAATTAAAAATTATGTCATTGGGACTGTTGTTGGTTATAAAAATGAAAGTTGGGATTGTTAACGGCCAAATTAATAGTATGGATTATTATCGGCCAATAGGTAATAGTTTGGATTATTAAAATTCAAATTTCCTAAACCCAATCAAGTTTTAATATTGTTCTAATTAGGTCACTCAAATTATGTCATTGGGACTGTTGTTGGTTATATAAAATGAAAGTTGGGATTGTTAACGCCAAATTAATAGTAGGATTATTATCGGCCAATAGGTAATAGTTTGGATTATTAAAATTCAAATTTCCTAAACCCTAATCAAGTTTTAATATTGTTCTAATTAGGTCACTCATAAAGATTTTTTGTTACAATCAGGTCACTCATAAAGTTTTCTGTCCCAATCAGGTCACTTATAAATTTTTTTGTTCTAATTAGATCACTAGAGTTTTAAAATTATTTTTTTTAATTAAGTCATTCATAAGTTGTAAAAAGTTTTAAAAATTTTGAAATGAATAAAAATATTAACAATATTTATAACAAAAACTAAATTATTTTAAAAATTTTGTGAATTATTTGAAAATTATAAAAATATAAGTGACTTAATTAGAACAATTTTAAAACTATAGTGATCTGACTTGAACAAATAAAAATATTGATGATCCAATTGAAATACTTTTAAAATTTTAATGACCTGATTGGAACAAATAAAAATACGAGTAAACTAATTAGAACATTATTAAGACTTGTTTATTATTTTACAAAGTTTTTTTTTTTTTTTTTTTTTTTTAATAAAATTGCAATGCTATTCTGCGCCTATAGCGCATGTTAGCGTTCTTCATCGAAAATATCGACACGTGGTGACCATCATCGCGATGATTTTGACTGGAAATTATCGGTGACTTGTGATTGAGTTTCAGTTTCATCGGGATTTCTTCTGCAATTCTTCGCTTTCGTCTTCATCACGCTGCATATACACACATATATTCGTGTATATACATCCACATGTATCCACACAAAAGGTAATTTCATTATCTTCTGCAAATTCAGTGTTTCTATGGAGGCGAATTTGTGATATATTGAAACATGATTTCATAATCAAACCCTAGGTATATGTGAAAGGTTGATTCGCATCAGGTCTCGAGTTCTTCTGGTTGAATTTGTTAGAATCTGTGATATTTTAAAACATGATGTCAAAATTTTTGTAATCGATTGAAGATCGGTGGATATTTGATCGGAGAAGAGGCGAAAATGCCGTCGCACGCGGATGTAGATCGGCAGATAGAGCAGTTGATGGAGTGTAAAGCGTTGACGGAATCGGAGGTGAAAACGCTTTGCGATCAAGCTAGGGCTATACTTGTGGAGGAATATAATGTTCAGCCAGTGAAGTGTCCGGTGACGGTTTGCGGTGATATTCACGGTCAGTTTTATGATCTCATCGAGCTCTTTCGGATAGGTGGGAGT
The DNA here is from genome assembly GCA_025506415.1 of Flaveria robusta. Classification (NCBI taxonomy): domain Eukaryota; kingdom Viridiplantae; phylum Streptophyta; class Magnoliopsida; order Asterales; family Asteraceae; genus Flaveria; species Flaveria robusta. The sequence goes on along the minus strand of CM046471.1, from coordinate 1,365,358 downwards.
GCTCCTGATACCAATTATCTCTTCATGGGGGATTATGTTGGTGAGTTGCTTATATGTTCCTTTTTTGTCTTTCTCAAATTTGGGGATATTGTGATTGTGCTTGTAAGATGTTATTCAGTTTCAGCTGGATTTTGGGTTGTGTTTAATTTGGGTATATGTGTTAATATTGATTGAATTTGAAGGCATAAACTGAATTTGATCTCTGATTCTTCGAACGAGCTTTGTGATGATGAAGGAGGTTGTTAATATCTTTGAAGATTGCCATATCAACTGCTTGTAACTCTCTTGATTCAAATCTAGAATATAATTGATTACATCAAGTTTATTGTCATGTTTTTATCTTTTTGAGATTTGGGAATTAGAAGTAGAAAAACTTGAGTGATAGTAGACTTCAGCATCAGCAATTGGTATGAATACTTGTGAATCAATAACTAGATTTCTTACTTTTGCCAACTATATCTTTTATTTTGGATTGTGATCCCAGACGTAGAATGATAATTGTCGAAGTAATGAAGCATGTTTACGCATTCAATTTTCAGTTATGGTTGACTGGTCTTTGGTATTTTGTGCCAATGCGCATATCAAATTGGCTTATTTTACTACGTCAAATGTGAATTATATCTATGCTTTGGTTAATATCCATTGTAATCATATTGTTATTGCAGATCGTGGGTATTATTCGGTGGAGACCGTCTCTCTCTTAGTCGCTCTTAAGGTTCGTTATAGAGACAGACTTACAATTCTTAGAGGGAATCATGAGAGCCGGCAGATTACTCAAGTGTAAGACCTTTATGATTCCTTCTTGGCCTAACTCAAATATCGCACATAGATATCTTTCCTACTTATTGATATCTTGACACTGATGGAAAATTGCAAGTGGATGAAATTAGACAAGCTGTCCAATTATTTTATTGATCTTTATTGAAAATGAAACAAGACTAGTAGTCCAATTATAATCTTGGTCTTTCTTGTCTTATGATTTAATGCATTTGACCCCCAAGAGAAATTAGGGTCTGCACTGATTTTGTAGTTACTAGTGCTATCCTTTGAAAACTGGATTTTTGTACTCATAGAATCATAGTTAAAGTGATTTTTGTCTGTCATGTATGATTGTTTGCACATAACATGAATCATACATGCCGATAAATGTTATCTGTGAGTCCAGCTAATTGATTTTGTGAAGGAAGTTCAAAGGTTGCATAACTTACAAGGGTATATAGAGTATAGAAGCACATAACTAATATGAAAGTCCCCAAGGGGATAACTTGATGGTGAATGGTGTACTACCCAACCAAATGGTTGCGAGTTCAAATTCTGTAGTGTGCAGGTTTGTTGATTATTTCCTTGATAAAAGAAATTGTTGTTCAAAAAGAAAACTATTATGAATAACCCCAATAATTGCTTTAGACCAATTGCCAAACCTTAAAAAGACAACATCTTAGTTTTTATAGTTTAACATGAAATCTTTTCTATACTAGAGTAGTAGACTTCAGAAAACGACAGCAATAAAAAAAATAAAGTCTGTATACTTGAAAAGCTACCCCATGTCCTTATCTACATAAATGGCACGTCGCCTTTTAACATTTTTGTTGTGCGACCTTCTATACGTGTACAGATGACGCCCATATTTTCTTTTTTTTGAAAAGGAGTAATGTTCGATTTGTGGGAAGCCTCAATTTAAATCATTAGCCATATTGCCATAAGTAGCGGCCCCAAGTCCAAATAATACTAGGATTTATTGATAAGGAATTAGTTAACCATATCATTAGAGACTTAGGGAGGCAAGTTTTTTTTTAGGGTTTTGGGATATACAACCAACCTCTCGAAAATCCACCAACCACTTTGTTTCAATACTAGTTATTTCATCCACTAAAAAGGCACAACCTTAATAATTATTAGCTTGATTCTAGCAAATATACTATATGAAGCATTCATTATGAAGTTTAATTATAAAATGAAATGACCATGGCAAAGAAAAGGAGGTTCTGGTTGTATTCATTTGAGTTCTCGACTTGTATTGATACCATGGAGATTTGGCCTGGACATGTTCCAGTATTTCTTGTGTGTTTGCAAAGGTCCTCGTTGATACGGTTGTTGAACTCACTTGGCTTCTAACACTTTTAAGAGAACTTCGGGTCCCTACAAAATCTATTCTCACGTTGTGGTGTGACAACCTTGGTGCCACATATCTATCAGCAAATCCTGTCTTCCATGCCCATATGCAACAATTAGAAGTTGACTTTCACTTCGTTCGAGAAAAGCTTGCTCGGAAGGAACTCTTGGTCCAGTTTATTTCTAGTAACAATTAGACTGCAAACGTGTTTACTAAGCCTTTACCGTCACAATGGTTCCTTCTTCTTCATTCCAAGCTACAGGTCGCTCCCTAGTTCTCGGGGGAATATCATACAATTAATATTAGGTCATATGAAAGTTCTTATGTTAGGTCATATGAAAGGTTCCACGTTCTCTATTTATACCCTTTGTAATCACTTTGTAAATCTAATACACGGGAGAGTATTAGACCATTAATATTAGGTCATATGAAAGGTCTTATGTTAGGTCATAGAAAGGTTCCATGTATTCTATTTATACCTTTTGTAATCACTTGTAAGTCATAATACACAACACACAATCATACAACAATACAATCAACTGACTACCAAGTTTATATATGAGTAGCTGTGTTACAGGACCCCGTGATTTAGTAAATAATCTGCTGCATTAAATGCAAATATGCTTTTTAGTCAAGACATGGAACTTTCTCTATAGTAGTAACAGCAGGATACAATGGTTAAATAGCAGGTTTGATTTTTAACAGCTTAACATACTTTTTGACGATGCCATGGTTGTCGTTTTTGAATACTCATGCATGTAATAATATGCCGTTGCTCTCTGATTTTGCATTTTATATTGTAATATTTTACTTACACTTTTCACTAATCATCTGTAACATAAACATCATAACAAATAAGAGTGCCACACAGGAGTATTACCTAATTTTAGTAAAATTTTGGTGCATATAATTGCCTGTATCCACCCAATAATTGCAATGATTGCCTTTTGGTTCTTCTTGAGAATTCTCATCTTTCTTTTTATTTCTTTACCATTTCTTATCTTTCTTTTTCTTGACAGTCCTTTATCTTTATCTCAGGTACGGTCATGGTTAAGTGTGTCTAGGTTAGGACTTAGGGTTGAGTTTTGACTCTAGTTAACCAGGTTGTGTTTGGGTTGGGTGATACCAGCCGAACTAAACCTCAATTCTCATGAATTGCGAACCCTAGTTTTACTAGTTATTTTTGTATCTCATCATGCTTTAAACATCTTTGTTTGGACGTTTGGATGTGGTTCTGTAGGTCCCACATGAAGGACCAATGTGTGACCTCCTATGGTCTGACCCAGATGACAGGTGCGGGTGGGGAATTTCACCTCGTGGAGCTGGGTATACATTTGGTCAAGATATTGCGAGCCAGTTTAACCATACTAATGGGCTCACTCTCATCTCAAGGGCTCACCAGCTTGTTATGGAGGGATTCAATTGGTGCCAGGTTTGTGACCCTCTAATAAATTAAAAACCTTTCAAAATCTCTGTAATCTTTAAGCTTATATATGTATTTATAATTACTATTGCATTATGTGAGTACCACTTTTATTACAGGTGTCAATTGTGTGGGGCTGGGTAAAGGGTTAGAACAAGTTCACTTTGAAACAGTTCTTCTTTAGCGATAAGTCATGTCTGACATGACAATAAAACAATAAGGTTACGGGTTGTCATATCTAACCTGTTTAAAACAGGTTGTGTGCAGGTCTACCTGTTTAACCTGTTTAATTAAACCCAGGTTGATGCATCAACCTATTTAACCCATTTGTTGCAGCCCACCAACCCGTTTAACACATTTACAACTTGCCTACAGTCCATTTAGATGCCATGTTCGGTTTGCATGATTTTAAGTGTCTGGTGTGATTTCTAGTCTGTTACCAATTTTTTTATTTGACCCGTTTAAAATGAAACATAAACCAGACCCACTAATAAGTTGACGGTCAACATTGACACCTATATTTGTATATGAATTATCAGGACAAGAATGTGGTGACGGTATTTAGTGCTCCAAACTACTGCTATCGTTGTGGAAATATGGCTGCAATTCTTGAGATTGGAGAAAACATGGAGCAAAACTTTCTCCAATTTGATCCAGCCCCAAAGCAGATCGAGCCAGACACAACCCGTAAAACTCCGGATTATTTTTTATAAACATTATCGATCATTACTGCGCTATTAATTTCTTTTTTTTTATTTCTTTTCAAGTTGAAAAGAGTTTAAAAGTATGTTTTTTTGGGGTGTTAGCTTAGGTTATGGGGGATGTTGTGTTTCAGTGTATTATGTTACTAGGTATAATATGGTTGGTTTAAACTTTATTATAATAGGTTGCATTTATTTAATGGGTATGAGTGTAATCTAAATAATCTTATCCGGGGAGGTGATTTATGCATGCCGAAAACTACTCTATAGACGGTATGCGCTCTATTCTCTTTAACGTCAAGATTTATGATATGTGTATGTGTTTGTGTTCTGATTGGTGCTGATGTACTTAATAATGTATGTGCATTGTTATCTCATTGTTCATAGCATGATCTAGTGTAGAAAACTATCAAAGTGAAAGCTGATTTTGATGGCGATTTCATTAAATTGCTTCTTAATAATGTCTGGGTTGATGAGCAATTTGACTTTTTTATATGCTCTAAATTGTGCTTGTAGTAGAATTTTCTGTCGTAGTAATCTAAGAGGCCGTTTCGTTCACAGAGTGTTTTACAAAGGAATTGGAAATAGAATTGGAATTGGAATTGGAATCTTGTTAAAATTGATAACGTGTTTGGTTGGTCAATTTTGAGTGAAATTGAAATGTTAAATTTGAACATTCCATTGGATTGTTAAACATTCCATGGGTAAGCGGATGGAATGTGAATTCCAATGAATGAAGGAAAATTTTCCAATTTCAATTCTATCCATTGACCAACCAAACATGATTTTTGATGGAAAATTTTCTAATTTCAATACCAATTCCTGAGAATTCCGTGAACCAAACGGGGCCTAATTTATAAGAATCATGATTCAATCTGAAATCAATATCCCATGGAATAAGATGTATATGTATTTAGGGGGTTTAGAGAAATGTAAAACTAAAACTGTAGTTGTTTGACAGTTTGGTTCTGTGATTTGGTTTTTGGATCGTTTATTTTCAAAATTGTTAGATTATCTTTCTATTTTAATGAAAGATTAACTAAGTAGGACATATGGTAATATTATATTTTTTCTCATTAAAATTTTTCTGTTTCTTTCTCGTATTAAATGATTGCACTAATTACTAACAATATTATTAAAATATTAGAATAAAAATAGTATTTTAAATTAAAAAAAGTCTTTTCATTAATGTTATTTGTAAAGAACAAACTTCTATAAAATAATTATTTTTTCAATACATTAAACTTTTTTAAAGTTATGAAATATTTTAAATTTGGTGTTTTTACAAAGTAAGTTTTTTAGAAACCAAAAATACTTAAAATTGGGTGTTATTATGAGAAAATTTTAAATTATGCATTTCTTTTAAAATGGTTTATTTTGAAACAAAATGTTTATTTTTTCTTAAAAAACAAAAAAGTTTAAAAACTTCATATCATTGTTTTATTATTTATAATCTTTACTTATATATAATTTTAATCATATTTTATTTTAATATATTGTTTTTAATTAATAAAATTTTATTTTATTTTCAACCCGTGTAAGGCACGTGCTTATTAAAGCTAGTATTTTATATTTTTTTTTAAAATGATAATGGTTCACTAATATAACACGTTATGCACTCCAAAAATAAATAGCTTCAAGTTCTACCGGCCAGATCGTTAAACTGCGAAGCTTTCAAAATCGAACAATACACATTTCAAATTGGAAAATCCAGATGACTTCATTCAGTTTGAATGGTTCGATAAGTTTTAACGGTTTATGAAAATTCTCTTTGTGAAGACATTCTATTCAAAGGCATAATTTTTCTTATAAAGCAACAACAATACGAAAGAATTTTAGGTTAGTATATTTTTTCTATATAAATTTTACAAAATTTTAAATATACCGTTATAACATTCTTTATTATTTACATTTAAGTACAAATTTTATTCAACATATTGTTATTCTATTAATTAGAATTTAATAGTGTGTTTTTGTCATGTTATTATTATTGTATCTGCAACAATTTATTAATAACATACCGTTAATCATAATATAATGCTTCATATTTGATAAGAGTTTTTATTTGAACACTTTTAAACTATTCATTTTAATTGACATCCACGACCTATCAAATAACATATGTTCAGTAATGGTATCATGACGCGTAGCATAATAACAAATTGTTAAAACATATGAGATATCCATGAAAATCCTCATTAAATTCACCACCAAACCAAGATAACCTGGCCTAAAACTATCATTACGACGATCACGCATACATTTAAAATCGAACCGCGTTGAAGCTCAGGTATAATCTGCTAGTGTGTGTGTGTATGCATAATGACCATAATTAAATCGTAGTCGTACATGTTTATAGCCATATGCGATTATTTGTCTGTGATTAATATTAAATTGTGTAATTTTACGCATAACCGTGCATTATTATATACATAAATTCGTGTTTTTATAAGCCTGTAGTTAATTTATACCCACATTTAATTTTGTACCCTTTGTAAGACTTTTTACAGGAACGGGCCTCGCATGTATGATCACTGATCTATCAATCTAAATAAAAAAAATTCTATATATATACATTTTGCTCAATTGATGACACCTCCTTAGGTTTTTGGTTGTTAGAAGACTCCTCTAGTGGCTCATCGTCGTCTTTGTTCACAACTCACATCATTCTTTAATTTCAGATTCGCAAGCTCGAGAGAACTTTTACCTTTGTCTTGGTCTTGTTCTCGAGTTGTTCCTTAACACGAATAGGATTGACTTCCCCAGTTATCGTGATCGTGTGGCTAACCACTTCGGCTTTTACTGTTTTCACACCTACATAGATCAAGAGAGATCATTGTTTACTGCACCATAATGATCGATCAACAACCACTGAGTTTGATCAGTTTAATTGTATACCTTTTTATACATTTTATGGCTTTTGTGACGTTTTTGGCACACTCTTCACAATGCAAGTTAATCTCTAGAACAATAGTGATTAGCCCTTCATCAATTTTCTTTGTGTCATCAGCATTAAAAATCTTCTTTTCATGGACTTCTTTTACTATTACGTCTTTCTGTAATAAATCAAGCAAGTAACAAAAAAAAAAAAAAAAAAAAAAAAAAAAACACAATTGGAATTGAAGTCAAATTTGTATATTGATAGATAGTTTGCATGCTTAGGTATGCGTATAATGTTCATAACTAGTTTATACCCCGTGTAATACAAGGATTTTAGAATATCTAGGAAAGTTTTTTGTTTAAGAAAATTTATGTATCTTATATTTTTTAAAAGTTTGTTTATATTTTATAGAAAAATCTAGTTTATAATTTTTACAATATCATTTAATTTGAAAATATTTTAAATAATATAATTATTATTTATTATTATCGTTTATTATGAGAGAGAGACGGGAAAATCAATATGAGAAAGCATAATATTTCGACATGTGGCACTTTAAAACCTACTTTTATTATAATAGACTAGCTTTAGTCACCCTTGTATAGGGGTGTAAACAAGCCAAGCCGGCTCGCAAGCTACTCGGGATCGGCTCGAAAAAAGCTCGAATCGAGCCGAGCTTAAACGAGCTCGAGCCCGAGCTCGAGCTCAGATTATTGCTCGTTTACTAAACGAGCTCGAGCCGATCTTCAGAAATCGAGCTCGAGCTGGCTCGCAAGCCTAAACGAGCTTTTTGTTTATATAGTTTTTATTTGCATATTAAATATATAAATACATATTTACGTAAATTATATTATTAAATATATTATTATGATAAAAAATAGTTAAAAATATATATTATGTTATATATAAAAAGTATGATTATAAATAATTATAAAAGTAATTATAAAAAAATAAAAATTTAATAATTTAACAATAAACGAGCCGAGCCCGAGCCCGAGCCCGAGCCGAGCTCGAGCTTGAAAATTTTCTGACGAGCCGAGCTCGAGCTTTATAAATAAAACTATAAACGAACCGAGCTCGAGCTCGAGCTCGAGCATCCTAAAACCAAAACGAGCCGAGCTCGAGCCTAAGCGAGCTCGGGCTCGGCTCGGCTCGTTTACACCCCTACCCTGTATTACACGGATTGAATAAATAAAATATTAAACACAATAAAAGTTTAATAGTTTATAAAATGTTATTATAAGATAAATTTTAATTAAAATTATGTATAAGTAAGGACTATAAATAATAAAACAATGATATAATTTTTTAATCTTCTATTTCTAAACTTTTTTTTTATTTTTTTCATAAAAAATTAAAAATTCTGTTTCAAAACAAACATTTTAAAAAGTATAATTTTTTAAAAATTTTTATTATAACTCCTAATTTTAATTAATTTTTGTTTATGAAATTTTACTTAAAAACATCAATTTTAGAATATTTAATAAATTTTAAAAAAGTTTAATTTTTAGAAAAATTTCTTATTTATAATATTTATTTATTTAAAAACAATATTAATAAAGAGATATATTTCTTAATTTAGTATTAGTAATTAATGTGATATTAATAGGAGAGAGAAGCGGAAAAATTTTGATGAGATGAAATGTGATGATGCCATGTGTCTACTATAGTTACTTTTTTATTAGAGTAGAAAGATAGATAATATAGAACATTTTAGAAAAATAAAGAGAAAATTGCATAAATAGTCCTTGTGGTTTAACCAAATTGCGTGTTTAGTCCCCAAACTTTAAAAATTACAAAGATAGTCCAAACTTTTGTGTAATCATTGCATGTTTGGTCCCCGTCACTAAATTCATTCATTTTTTATGTATTTTAAAAAATTTTAATTAATTTTTAAATTTAATTTTAGGGACCAAAAGTGCAACGCCCACATAAAAGTTTGGACTAACTTTGCACTTTTGTAAAATTTGGAGACCAAATTTGCAATGACTACATAAAAGTTTGGACTAACTTTGCAATTTTAAAAGTTCGGGGACCAATCATGCAATCTGATCAAATCATAGGGATTATTTATGCAATTTTCTCAAAAATAAATTTACACTATGAAAGGAAATAAAAATACATTTCACGTTACAATTGAAAGAAAGTAATAACAAGTTAGAACAAATTAATTATATTAAGAAGAAGCTAGTGGTTGGGGGTTGTGTTTAAAACATATGCCTTAAAATATATATATATAGCACGTCTTTTCTAAAATATATAAGAGGTCTGTCACCTATCAAAAGTGTAGAAATAATGATGAAGTAAAAATCACTAAGTGATGATACCTCTTTAGGTTTTTGGTTGTTCGGATTTTCTTCCGCTGGTGGTTTATCGTCGTCTTTGTTCACAAGTCCATCGTCATTTTTAGGTTTGGGAGAGAGAAGTTCCACCTCTCTCTTGGTCTTGTACGCAACTCGCTCCTTAATACGAACAGGATCGACTTTCCCAATTATCCTCAGCTCGTTGGTGTCGAGATTGGCTGTTACTGTTTCCACACCTACATGAATTAAGAGGGATCATGGTTAGCTAGTTGCACCATAATCAACAGCCAAATCATGTGTGCAACCAATAATATTAATTGTACCTTCGTATTTTTGTATGTATCTTGTGATCTTTTTGGCACATTCTTCACAATGCAAGTTAAGCCTTAGAATAACGATGATTGAAGCGTTATCAACTTTATTTGTGTCATTAGCATCAACATTTTCTTTTCTTCGACTTCTTTTTTTAACTCGTCATTCTGTAAAGTTTAGAACATATATGACCTGAATGAATTGATATTTATAATACGTTATACATGTCTATGTTACACGAATTTTATGATTGATATATTTCCTAAAATAATATTTATATTGTTCAAAATCAATTATCAATGATTCCACGGGACATGTTAACTATCCTTTTTGTGGTATCTATATAATCTATCAATCTATCAATACTAATAAAAGAATATTTTTTTATTACACATGTCACAATTATAAAGCTTCTAAATCTTATTTTCCTGCTTCTCTCTTCTAATTAATAATTACATTAACTACTAATAATTTTATTTAATTCATTTAAGATTAAAAACATTTTTTATAAATTAAAAAAAGAAATCCTTTTGTAAATATAATTTCTAAATAAACAATTCTTTATAAAATAAAAAATTTTACTGAAAGATTAAACTTTTTTAAAAATATGAAATATTTTTAAAACTTGTGTCTTTAAAAAATAATTTTTTTATGAAACAAAAATGATTAATATTCAAACTTTTTATAAGAAAAACTTTAAAAATAGCATTTTTAGAAACGTTTTGTTTTGAAACAAAAAAACTTTCAAAAATTAAAAATAAAAGTTTAAAAAATAATATCGTTGTTTTATTATTTAAAGTCTTTATTCGTACGTAATTTTAATAATATCGTATCTCAAGATATTATTTTATAATTCATAAATTTTTGTTAGTAACTATTTAATATTTATTTATGTTACCTGTGTAACATATGAGATAATAACCTAGTCTATAATAATAAATAAAAATCTTAAGCGACACGTGTCACTCTCTCATGCATCCTCAATATTTTTTCCCGCCTCTCTCTCCTATTAATTATACAAATTATTTTTAATTGTTCTTATAATTTTTTTTATCTCTCTCTGCTATTAGATGATTTCTATAATTATTTTTATAAAATATTTTATTATTTTAAAATAAATATATGTTAAAAACTATATAATATTTCATAAATATGTAATATGAAAATCTCCTCTGTTACTAAGAATATAGCCTTGAATTTATACAACCCGTGTAGCACCTTCATGAACTGAGACCGCGAAAGCTCCTATTAGCACCTTAAGACTGTCTTTATCCTACACGGGGTTTATATCTTAGTTTAAAATATAAACATTAGAAGAAAATCTATATATATATATAGTTGTTAGAATGTTTTCTATTAAATTATTTTGATTTAGCATTAATGTTTTTAATTATTTATATTTGTTTATTAATAATGTTTTTATTTATTAATATTATTTGTATTTCATGTTTATGTTGTAGTAATTATTAATTAGTTGGTATGATGTGCTATGAGATAATGAAAACAATAAACAGGTGAAAAAAAGTGATGTATTAATGTGATGTTAAATTAAAATGTAATTTGATGTGATATGATGAAAACAGTAAAGATAACTATAATAATTTATTACGGTTGAATATAGAGACAATTATTTTAGTTAGGTAACACGCGGTCTGTATTTTCAGGTTTTATTTTAAAACATATTAAACTCTATTTACTTGTATGTGTGCATGTATGCATGTATAGTCTATGTGGGATGAGGTTGATTACGTAATATCAAATTGTTACAAAGAACAAAAAGAAAAGACTAAATCGTTTAGCTTTTTGGTCCTCGGTTTACATATCTTAAATTTAACACCTTTCACATTAATGCATGTGTTTATGTAAATAAAAATAATAGGTTATTTATTTTTAACCATTTAACTACGCATGATAGATATATAATCTAAAAATACGTGGACTATCTACATAAATGGAATTTGTTCACGTATTTTTTTAAAACTTCTAAATATTAATAAAAATCGTATATTTATCATTTTTTTAAAAACTTTTAGTGATTACTTTATTTGTTGTGCGTGTCCTTGTAACATTTAATGCGCTACATAAATCTCTCCCTTATGTGTGTATGTAGGTATATATATATGTATATATATATATATATAAGTTGTATTTACGTTACGTACGTACGTATATATGTGTATGTTTTTTTAATCCAAAATGTTATCAATCTCATAGGTTTGATACCTAGCTTCCAATTACGATCAAGAATTCATTAAAAGGGCTAGTACGTTTCGCCCAATAAAAATAATAACACTTACTTGAAGTCGAAGTGCAATTTCCAGTGCTCTCACAATGTCTGTCGTTGATGGGCGTTCTTCACGATTTGTCTTTAAACATTGATGAGCAATTTTTGTATAAACCCATAATGAATCATGTTTTATTTCATCTTTTATATTACTATGAATAATGTCATGTATCCTATTTTGTTCATAGGTCTCTTGCACCAATTCCATTAAAAATCAAGGCTTATGGTTATTGTCTATGCACAACCTCCCACACAATACCTCAAACAACACAACACCAAAAGAGTAAACGTCTGACTCTTTTGTAACAGTCCAGTCTTTACGTAAAGTGGATCACAGTAACCAATTGTACCTACGGCTTGGGAGAAAAGAAAAGTATATTTCTGATTGGCAGGACCAAGTTTGGAGAGACCAAAATCTGAGAGCTTAGCATTCCAATCATCATCAAGTAGTATGTTGGAGCTTTTGATATCGCGATGCAATACCCTTTGTTGGGTCCCAATCGCACTATGAAGGTGCGCCAGTCCCTGAGCCGCCCCAATGCATATTTTAAGGCGTCCAACCCATGTTAGCTCACTGCTATTGAGATACATGTCAAGGCTTCCCTTAGGGGCGTATTCATATGCGAGGATCCTTTCACCATTATCGTTACAATACCCTAAGAGAGAAACAATATTCTCATGTTTGTAAACAGAAAGCATCATAACCTCCTTCCAAAACTCGAGATCTCCTTGTCCATGTGCACGATTTAAACGCTTAAAGGCAACCATCTTGTGCTTGGTGATTTCTCCTTTGTACACTCTACCGAATCCACCTCTCCCGATGAAACTTTCGTCAGAAAAGTTGTTGGTTGCTGATTTTATAGCTTCTAAATGTATTTTCAGGTGCTCAAACTCCTTTAAGTTCGCCATTATTTTGATGGTTTGAAATTAAGCAAAACTATGAACTTTAAAGTCTTATAGTTTGAGAGCCTGAAGGGGTGGGTAATGTATATAACAGTATTATCAAATGTCAATGGCGTTAAAAGTCTTGTATTTTTGTATATAATAATACAGATACTTAATTGACATGACTTGTCCATTTTTATATCATTCTGAATCACGATATCAATTAGTTTTTATTCCAACTTGATTTTTTTAAAACATTTATTAGCATTGTTATATGTGTATCTATATGAGGCAGTGGATGAATGGATGCTAATAAGAACAAGGACTAATAACGTATGTTGTACTCACGCCAACTTTGAATATTTCAATAATTATATTTTAATTGAATCAGATGAGAGGAAACAACCTTGAAATGATAAATATGTTTCATAATAAGCCCAAACATATACACTTTGAATTAGTATTTTTCAAAAAGGAGTTCAATTATTTTGCATATTAGTCACATCTTTGTCTTTCACAAAACCAAAAGCTATATCTTAAATTCCAATTGATCCGGAGCCGGACTTAGGAACTTTTTTCATGGGGTCGTAATTTTAAGTTTTTGTACGTCTATCAGGATTTCGTCGGTCGGGTCTATCAAGATATAATTACTGTGAAAAGTTAGTTATGTATGTGTGTGTATATCCGATCAGTTGTGTATAACCGATCGGTTAGGATGATGTAACCAAGAGACGTGTCTCTTGATCATATCCCTTTATCATCTATATGTACAACTACATCTTCTAAAAAAGTTATATAAAGGTTTGTTTTTTATCATATGTACAACTACATCTTCTAAACCGAACGTGCCGCCACCTAATGACTTGTTATTATTTTTTTTTTTATCATTTTGAATCACGAAAGCCGTTTGTTTTTTATTCCAACTTGATATTTTTAAAAAGAGTATTTGCATAGTTGCATATATCAGGTAGTGGATGCTAATCAACAAGATCAGACACTTAATATTAATGTATCTTCGTACTCGATCACGCCAACTTTATATATTTTGATAATTCTATTTTAATTGAACTGCCAAGAGGAAACAACCTTGAAATAATAACTACTTTTCGTAGTACGTTCAAAAAACATACACGTTAAACAGTTACTTTACAAGGGAGACCGCATGCAATATTATATTATATTATACTAGTGGATTGCACTCGCGTTTCGTCGCGGTTTGATTTTAAACGTATATGTGAATGTTGCAATGATATAGGCTCTTGGTTTTAATTAGTTCAATGATATAAACACTTGGATTTTCGTAAATATCTACATATGTTTTAGCAATTCGTTATGTATTATACTGTCATGATACATTACTCGACATATGGTATTTGATAGGTCGTTAATATCAATTAAAACAAATACTTTAAAAGTGTTTAAATGAAAACTTTATCATTGTATTTTACAATTGACGACTATGTTATCTCACTAATGTATTTTCAAAACTAATAGTGTTCAAGATAACATAATGATAATTAAAAAAACATAATTAGTTTTTATTATTTATCATGGTGTCTTATGTTTTATATCATTTTGTGTTAATTTGTTATTATTTTTAATATATTAGATTAATTAGTTGTTAATTTATCATTATATTTTACATTACTAGAAATACACAACGGTGTTATCATATCATTATATATTTTTTAGAGTTTATCACTTTAGAAAAAAAAAATAACCAACAAAAAGACACAATTAATTGCAAGACATAATGATGAGCATAAATTAAATGAGCTTAAAAATATAAAAAGGTTTATCATCTTTTTGTATAACACACTGTATTCGTTTAAAAAGAAAAAAAATACATTTTATGGTGTAATTTTTATAAAAAAGTAATTTCGTATATAAAAGCTATGAATATTTAAAATAATTAGGGAAATTTGCAAAAACTAAACAAAAGTGACAATGCCCAAATACGAACTCTAACAAACTCCCTCCCTACAATTTAATCTCAACCAAGGCTGGTCCCAAGAATTTTCTAGAGAACCTAGGCTTAGGGTGAGAATAAAAAATATGCCCCAGTAATGCAACGTATAAAAAAATTCTAAATCGAATAACTTGTATAGTACGATCGAAGTTCCAAAATCGACTCCGTTCTACCATTGAAATCTTGAATGAAGTTTTTCCTTTTTTTATTTAGTTATTATTATATTAGATTAGATTTAAATTGGGTAAATGGTATTGGGTTAAACTATTCAAAATATTAATGAGTTCTAAGGTAATGTTTAATAAACTAAAAGAATTAACATGTTATTGGGTTTGTTAATAGATTTAATAATAGTTTATAGGGTTTTTTAAAAACACACACACACACACACACACACATATATATATATATATTATATAAAAAAATTTAAAAACTTCAGGCCCCTGAGAAGATCGGGCCCTAGGCGGTAGCCCACCTCGCCTCCCTCAGGGCCGCCCATGAACTCAACCATTGTAAAAACTATGAATATTTAAAACCCCTTTCATTTGAACCCTTTTCTATTAACTAACGGTATAAAAATTCATGTTATTACAGATACAATACTATTATAAAAACATGTTATTAAAATTAAACTAAAATAACAAAATGTTGTTATTATAATATATATTATTTCAAGTTGTCGGTACCTACAGGAACATGTATGTTTTCATATATCAACCACCTAATTTTTTCAAATTTTACATACAAGTACTTACACATTATACTTTTTGCTACACACACACTCCCTCACACATTACAACATAATTTCTCTCATATCTCTCATATGCTTTTCTCTCAAACGAAAATGAAAATTGTCTCATCTATTAAAATTAGTTAATGAGATCCAAATAAAAAAACAAAGCATTTTATTAAAACATTTTTATTAATTTGAAAGGAGAAAAATATAGAAGCTTTGTCACCAACACCACCGTAAGCCACCACTATTTCCACCGACACCATCGCCTCTTGCTACATGCAACGACACGAACACCTTTGCAAAGTCGTGCCACCATCTTCGCCGTCGAACATCGGATCTGGGGTTCTGCTACAACTATCAATGTGGTGGGGTTTAGCTGACGATGAGTCAGGAGTGGTTAACGGTGAGTAGCGGAAGGGTGAAAAGGTGATGGTGGTGGATGGCCGACGACTGGCAGAGTATGGAGAGAAGAAGGATGGTGAAGGAGGGTGGAGATGGGTGCCTGCCATCTTTTTTTTTAATCATAAACTCTAGGAATATCGAATATAAGTGTACTTAACTGAAACCGAGCACATTATTTATTATTTAATTTAACAACTCATTTTCCACTTAGGTGATTATGAATATAGTTTTTATTTAAAAACAACCGTGAACTTTAGTTTATAAACACTTCATATATATTAAGTTTTTAAAGTTTGCTATTAATTTTTAAAAACTTGCAAAAATAGACCATTTTATTTTGTTATTATTCAACTAAGTTTTTTCTTTGAAATATCTAGATTGTGATTGTAGTGATGTTTCCTTGTGCTCTATGATCTTCATCTTTTTCAAAATTGTTGGTTGAACAATTTTAGAGATTGGGAGGATAAAACATGAATAAATATAGTTAATTCGGTTGAATTGGCTTAGTCACCATTGATCACACTTGAACGGTTAGGTCGATTGGTGTTCATTGACCATGATGAAAGAATCGGAGAGGAGGAGGAAGTTCAAAATCTTAAACGAGGAAAGTAATCACTATGTTACAAAAGAACCCCGCGGCAACGCGCGGGGTTTATAATCTAGTTATTATTAATCTTATAATAATAATTATTACTAATAATAATAATAATAGTAATAATAATAATAATAATAATAATAATATTATTATTATTATTATTATTATTATTAGTATGATTATATTTATTATTTTTTGAAACATATTAAATAATATGTTATTATCTAAAATTTTATTAAATACTCAAAATGCCCCTAGAAATTATTATTATTATTATTATTATTATTATTATTATTATTATTATATATTATTATTATTATTATTATAAGTATGAAAATATCTAATAATTAATGATTATATACTTAAGTATTTAATAAAATAATACTTAATTTAAATAGATTTAATTATAAAAATAGAAATATTAAATATAAATTTTTGTTGCTACTGTTGTTTTATAATAATATTATCATTATTAGTATTATTATTGTTATTTTTATTATTATGATTACAATTATTAGGGAATTATATATTTAGCTATAAATACAAAAATTACTAAATACCAAAGTATTATTATTATATATATTGTTGTTGATATGATTATATTTATTATTACTTTAATTATTTTTTAAAATATATTAAATAATATGTCATAAACTAACAAATTTAGTCATATATACGAGAACTATTGAATACCCAAAATGCCTCAAAAATTTATTATTGTTACTATTATTATTATTATTATTATTATTATTATTATTATTATTATTATTATTATTATTATTATTATCATTATTATTATCATTATCATCATCATCATCATCATCATCATCATCATCATCATTATTATTATTATTATTAACTTTTTAATAATCATATACTTAACTATTTTAAATAAGTTAATGTTTAATTTAAATAGTATTTAATTATAAAATATAGATAGTAAATACTAATTAGAGTTTAATAAAATAATATTTAATGTAGTGAATTAAACAGTCTCATATTATTAAATATGTACTAAGAATATGAATTAAATAATGTATTAATTAGAAGTAGTTTATTAAATGGTTGCAAAGTAGAGATTATTGCTTATATCACTTGTATCATGTGTTTAACAAATTATGCTAGATGTATTAAAATTTAAGAAAAATGATATTTGTATCCCTCACTTATCCTATATATATATATATATATATATATATATACTAGTGAAAATGCCCGCGCGTTGCGACGGTACAGCTGTTACGCGGTTTTTTAGGAATTCGATTGTAGTCAGTATCGGCTCGGTGCTTTATGATGTAAATTAAAAAATCAAAATATAATTATTAAAAAAAATTAAATGAAAGAAAACAATTACTTATATTACAAAAGTGTTTAATACAACTATATTATCCCAACAAGATTAGTTAAAACACGTGTGGTATTTGTGATCGAAAATCACTTATTACCTAGATTTTAGGGGGGTTTCGTTTTATGAATGTAGGTTGGAGTTTTATGATCATCGGAGGCAGCATTCGGTGGTGATTTGCATAGACCGAAGAAAGTTAACTAATTATCATCTTGATTGTTATTTAGCTTTTAACAACTGGCAAAGTAAAGGGGAATAGAGATTAGTGCTCAATCGCAGTGAATGAACGGAATTGAAAGTAAATGGCGGTTTTGCTTGGCCACGTGTATATGCTTTAGTATTTGTATTATAAGTATCATATATTATACTTTATTATAAGGGTATAAATGAAATAAAATGGTTAATTTTTTGAAATTTAAACATGACTTTTCATATGGGTGTCTTAATCCATATGTAAAATTATCATTCAATGCCCTTTTCACTTTTATTATAAAAGATATATATAAATATTAAAATCATTAAACTCACAATATACGTCTAAAAATTATTAGTATTATAGTTATTATAAACATAAAGATATATATATATATATATTAAATATTTAAATAAAATAATATTTAATTTAAATAATATTTACTTATAAATATATAATTAGTAAATATAAATTTAAATGTCAATTTATAGTATCATAAATAAAATAAAATAAAATTTAATGAAGTGAATTAAATAATATCATATTTTTAAATAATGTATTAATAATATTTATTAAATACATGAAAGAAACAAGTGCAAAAATACCAAGGTATATAAAATTTAATTGATAAATTTACCATATTGCCCCTAAAGCGTCTTAAAATTTTAATAAATTATCTATTTTACCTCTTTTAAATGCCTTACACTCCTTTATATATGTTGATTAAAAAATTGTATGCTTGACAAAATTACATCTCTATCGAGAGATATTTATTATAAATTAGTATAGATATAAGTATTTAAATAAAATAATACATAATTTAAATAGTATTTAGTTAAAAAAATATGATTAGTAATTATAAATTTAAATATCAATTTATATTATTATAAATAAAATAAAAATTTATTTTTAAAAATATTATTAGCAATTATAACTTTAAATGTTAATTATATTATTATAAATAAAATAAAACTTAATGAAGTGAACTAAATAATATCATATTATTAAATAATGTATTAATAATATGTATTAAATAATACAATAATTAGAACAAGTTAATTAAATGGGGGCAAAAGTGAATTTATTGCATAAAACACTTGTATTCTATGATTAAAATATTGTATAGGTGTCTTACAATTTAAATAAAATTACCATCTTATCCTTCTAATATGTATTATATAGTCTTATATATATATATATATATATATATATATATTTATAAATATGTATTATATAGTATTATATATATATATATATATGTATATATATGAGTAGGGGTCCTAAGAAAACCACAAAGTTATAAGAAAACTTGAGAAAACCAATGAAACCGGTCACATAATTTATAAATTTTTTATCACTACCCTCTATATATATGTGTAAGTATATATAAATAAGGGTATGTATCAAATAAAAACCATAGCATGGTTTTACATATACGTCACATATAGGTTACGTATACGTAACCATTTTTCATTCGACATAGTGTTACGTATACGTAAAACTCTTCATTCTCGTATGTATGCTCAACATATATGTACCAAATACTTAAATAACATTTTAGCAATTAAATTAACAAAAAAGTTATAAATTATGTTATTGGTTTCGTGGTTTTCTTTGGTTTTCACATAACTATTAGTTTTCTCAGGAACCCTCCTCATATATATATATATATATATTGTATTGTATTGCGTTGTATTGTCTTGCATTGCGTTGTATTGCATTTGTTGTATTGCTTTGCGTTGCCTTGTGTTGTAATAATTATTTGCTTAACATCGGTTGGAGTTTCAAGAAAGGAACATATTTTCGTGAGATGTAATATAAAGGTGTAGTATCTTGCTTAAATAATTATACTATTGTTGAGATTTACCGGATTGTGTTTGTGTTTTCTGAGTTATGATTATCTTCTTTTAATCTCCCTACTTTATAGGGTGACAATTTTAGTTCGACATATGTAGCAGTTAGTTCCATATTTCATTAGCCTACAATATGTCTTTAGATTTAGGGGCTGTTTGTTTGGGTCTGACCTGGCTGACCCGGCTGACTGGCTGACTCGGTCAGCCGGTCAACCTGTTTGATATGCTTGAAATCAGATCTGACCGGGTCTGACCCGGCTGACCCGGACCTAGATTTGAAACATGCTGACCAAGACCAAGAAAAGGGGCGACCGGCCTTCACCCCTGCACACCGGCTCCTCCGCCAAACCCCCATCCGTCGACGGTCTCCCCACCGCCTCCTCCGCCAAACCCCCACCCGTCGGCGACCTCCTCGCGACCCGCAGGCAGCCGCCCCCTCGCGACCCGCAGGCAGTCGCCGTCGCCGCCGTCCGGCGCTCCCTCATCCAAACTCTCCTGGAGGATTTGAGACGGTGGATGATGGAGGGGGATCTATGGAGCTTCGATTGATCAGAAATGGTGTGGTTTGTTACAGTAGGTTTTTGGGTGGGAGATTGATTGTTATTGTTGGAGGTGAAGAAGATGGTGGTGGTTGTGGTGGTGGTGTGGTGGTTTCGATTTTGATTTTAGTAGTTGATTAAGATTGTTAATGATTATAGTTGATTAGAAAATATATGGTTTTTGACTCAGTCAGATACTGAATCAAACAGTTAAGTTTCAGTCAGATGCAAACTCATGTCAGAACTTCTAAATGGGTCAGCTTCTGACTCAGTCAGATCTTACTGAGTCAGTGTAATCAAACAGCCCCTTACTTATGTTTTATTTGTGATATGGTGTAGCAGAGACTCAAAGTTCAGTATCTCCCTACTGTCATTTGGCTTGCCGAACTTCACTCATATTGACGCTCTTGAGTCCAAACTTCATATGACATATTAAAACAGTTTACTATGCAGTTTCTTTGTCGTTAGTATTTTGTAATCAATCAGTTAGTATGGGTTTTGTATTTTTATTAATAGGAGTTTGTACGCAGTTTTATAAACGTAGATAATCTCTGCATATTGAGGTGAAAGGGTTAAGTTCTAATTAATTAGAAAATCAACAAAAACACTTTTATAGTTCTTTTTCTTTATCCTTTACTAGTTTACTACATTTACAACAACGAGCCGATATGATGTTCCATTATATTGCATCTTTAATAGAGTTTAAAACAGAAATGTGACAAGGAAAGTGGGATACAAATTGTGAGCTCGTTCATCACAACTCTTGAAAAACATTACAAATCCCTACGCATTCATATAAATTATGTATTCAACCTTGTGAGGAACAAGATATAATCAAACCTTAAATATCTTCACACCTAATTTACCCCCTACTTTAATTTCATAAATCATTATCATCTCATACCTAATTACTAATCCAAACTTAATTTATAAGAATATATCTCCCTTCTTCTCCCTCACCTTTTCTCTCCACAACTAATTTACATATACAAACCCTTAGCTTGTTATTAGTCACAACATTCCAAATAATATTATCATGCAACACTAATGATGCTATCCCCATTGCCACTACTAAAGCTACCCGACATTTCTTGAAATGTGGCCACAGTGTGTCTTGTGGTTGATGATGGTGATGATTGCTGGTCGGAGGATGTGGATGGTGTGGCAGTTGAGAGGTTTAGCGTTAAGGGTAGTGGCGGCTCTTGGTGGTCTGTGGTGGTTAAATTGAGTTTTGCCATTTTGGTGGATGGTGGTATGGGAATTGGAGGCATGAGATTTCCTGAGGTTTTAGTAGGCTTTTTTATAGGTGCAAATCCTAGTGTGAGGCTCTCTAATGAGTTATGACATCCGGTGAGCTGTGGCCTGGTTGGTAAAGATGGCGTGGGATACTTTCCGGGCTCATGTTTCAGAATTGTTGGAGGCTTTTGGTCATCATCCATTGATAAATTCATGTGCTGCAAGTGTGAGTAATAAATGAACCATAAGCGAAAATACTAAAAAGAGAATCGCAATAAACAAATCGATAGAAAATCAATGGTTAAGTTTAACTTTCATAACCAAATTGTGTTCTTCGGCTATGGTTCATATGTGTGTATATCAAAAGGAACTTATGAGAACATGTAATTTGAATTTTTGGTGCATTCTAACTACCTAAGGTAATCATCAGAACTCTGCTTAACTCATTATCATTTACATGTCTAACTCATTTTCATTTACGTTGTAATTTCTCAAAGGTAGTTTGATAAATTACAACATAACTATAATTTGTTATACGGAGTTCAGATGTTTAATTTATATGGTATCCGATTCTTAAATTTTATGTATACAAACTATAGTGAATTAGTGATACTGGTCCACTCAAATATTCAAAATGTTGTGTGCGCTTCGGGTTAAAACCGGACCAGATCCTAACCAAAATATCGAGAAAATCAAAACCTAGACCGGACTGATACAGTAGTAGGTGGGTCAATCTCGGTCTTTTAGGGTTGGGCCAGGATCAAATGTGATATTTTTTTTTCTTTTGGTGCTTAAAAGTTTATATTTCGGCATTTGAAAGTTTCAATTGAAAATCTTTTTTCAAGATTTAATGCAGTAGATGGGTTTTGGATCTTGGCGGTGACTGTCTTTCTTGGGCCATAATAATGGTTCTAACAAATGGGCCGCAGATTAGAAAATTCAAAATGGGGTGTTTAACTGTTTGTAATATAGGTGTACAAA
This sequence comes from Flaveria robusta, assembly GCA_025506415.1. NCBI lineage: Eukaryota > Viridiplantae > Streptophyta > Magnoliopsida > Asterales > Asteraceae > Flaveria > Flaveria robusta. The sequence continues at coordinate 1,342,607 of CM046471.1, read as the reverse complement.
TGTTTTTTTTTTTTTTTTTTTTTTTTTGAATATACCACTTTGGGTTAGGATCCAATTTCGGTTATTTAAAGTTGTTCAAAACCAATCTTAAGGTGAAACCCGATCGAGTAGGGTTGGATAGAAGCCAGTTTGTGCTAGTGAATAGGGTTGGGTTTGAAACCGCTTTCATGTTCCAACTCAATTTTTTGCCCATCTCTAGTTTGACAAGAGGACTCTCCGTTAGAAATGCACATAAATTACAATTTACAAATTTTTAAAAATTACAAAATATATAAAACAAATACTTTTAATTATAAAATCTAACATCCATTTCTGTTTTAGATTCTAAGTTTTTATATAAAAATAATTTAGCATCCCTTTGTAAAATGTTACATACAGAAAAAGGTTACCCAAACCCATCAGGTTGACCTAAAATCACGAACCCTTCCTTTTATAGTCATGTCTATTTTATTGTCACGATGAATAAATCTTCGTGTTTTTTTATTAAAAGACAAGACTCAGGATTTACGTGGAGCAACTTCATTCACATAAGTAGGTAGGGATGTATCTTGGTGGTCTAGAAGAATCCATCCATCCCTGTCAACTTTTATATAATATAATAATAACCAATCGTTTCATATTTAAAAAAGATATGATCTCAGAGAATCGCTATATTAGTAACCTTATTTTCTAGATAAAAACATAATAAGGATAAAACAAATATTAGCGTTAGCCCGAAAAATGAACAAATCACAATGTAAATGCCTTGTTTGACGACTTAATTATTGGTTACTTATTTGCTAGATAAAAACATGAGAATAGCCATGTTTTTAATCATAATAATATTGATTTTAGTCTATCATCACAGATGAAAAATACTTGAAATCATTTCGCAATTCGCATATCTACTTTATATTCACGTTAAGGCCTCAGTGATGCAAAAGGGTTTTTTCCTCAACCTGACCCATTTCATTGTAATAGAAACTTTTATCAAGTATTTATATCTACTTACATTCAAAAGATATACATTGGTGCACAATATTATTTGCATATTTTATAGCAATATAGATAGAAAAAAACTTGCTTCATATAATCCCTAATAAATTTTGTATAAATATATCTAAGATAATTTAGGTATTAAAACAAGAGCTTCAAAAGCAAATTAAAGAAAATATTGAACGGTTTGAAGGTCAATTTGCTTTTTATTTATTAGTGCGCCAAAAGATTGTAATGATCAAAATTTAGCAATTATGGTGTTCATAATCAATAGTTGACACCATGTGCTAAGTTTAATTTAAAAAGAATAAATGATTCCATCATACTACGAGATAACTTATTTTTTGGTACGAAAAGTCATGGTAATAAGTAAATCGAGAACCATGTAATTTTAAAACATTATTTAATTATATTGGGTTTCACTGTAACCTATCGCATCTTTATGCCATAAAAATATAATAATATATTGAGTTGTAAAACGCATCCATTTCAAAACCAACAACATATTAAAACCGTAACCGCATAATACTCTTATACATATGTGTAGAAAAAAATTAAAATAACAGGAAAGAAAAGCTAAAAACCTAAGATGATTACATAACCTTGTCATGTATTAGTTTAAAGTAATAGATACAAGTATATTATACAGTCACACACTTATAAGTATATTAGTGGTTTTGAAATAAATGTTATATCTTTATGTGTGATGTTATTTTATATAATCTGTATTTATGGTTAATAGCTTAGAGCATTCACAGTGAAGGTTGTGAGTGAAGTAAACAGAAAATGTTATTGTGCATTGGTATATTCAATACTTATGAATTTTTTAATATTTTTGAAAGTGTTGTGAGTGGAAGAGGGAGAAAAAATTAATGATAAGAGTACAAAAAGTATTATTTAATTGAAAATAAGAAAGAAAATGTATTTATTTTTAGTGTAATTATATGAATGAAGATAAAAAATCTATTGTGAATGTTCTTTTAACTCTGTGATTATGGTTAATAGCTAAACTCAAAAGTAGTTGTTTATAACATAAATAAATAAATAATTATTCTAGCATTTGATAGATTAGATTATATATTAAATGCAATAAAACTGAAAAATAAAACTTATGATAACGACCATGAAAAGTATCAAGTAGACAAGTAATAAGCAAAACGGTACCGTATCAGTGGTAATGTCGAAAAGGCTGGATCTCCGGCGTCGCCTGTTGTGGTTTGTTCGCCGGAGAAAGTACTTCTGAGCATGGCTAGCCACCTGAGTCGGCGTTCGTGTTTTCACGAAGTTTCTAGAAATTCCTCTCCAATCTCCTTTTCCGACCTTCTGTAATCCCAATAAAAACAGACGGTGCTCCTCCTCCGTCCACGGTACACCTATTCAACTCAAAAATCAAAATCAGCCGGAGAAAATGAACCACTGAAACACAAAAGCAAATCGAAAGCATATAATGAAATCGAAACAAAAGGAAGAAAAATGAACCAATAACGTATTACTAAATCACGGAATCACAAAAGCAAATCGAAAACGTATAATGAAATCGATCTCATGATTGCAAGATCGACTAAATCGATCGATCACAAAGCAAATTGAAAGCATAGAGTAAAATCGATCTCAATGATTGCAGAATATCGACTATATCAATCAATCACAAAGCAAACTGAAAGCATAAAACAAAATCGATCTCAGTGATTGCAGGATCGACTAGATTAATAAATCACAAAGCAAATCGAAAGCATAGAATAACATCGATCTCAGTGATTGCAGGATCGACTAAATTGATCGATCAGAAAGCATAGAACAAAATCGATCTCAGTGATTGCAGATTCAACAATCAAACGAATCGATCGATCGATTCGATCCATCTGTTAATAAGTACCTCTCTTCCGCTCTCGACTACGAGCCGAAGGATGAACAACGTCATCGGAGGCATATCCGGCAGCATCGACGTTTGAATCCTGAGGCTGTTCGTCAAACTGCGCTAGATTATTCATACTAGCACTCTTTCTGAACGAAGACCCTCCGCCTTCCGTCAATCTAACTCCGAACAACATGATACCTTTACCCGTGTTTCCTCCGCCGTTTGCGACGGAGGAGAAGGTTGCGCCACCGGTGACTCCTCCGCCGGAGGTAGTTTCAGAGCAATTTCCGGTGACGATGGCCATTGTCTCTCCGTTGAGAGAGAGAGAGAGAGAGAGAGAGAGAGAATGAATGTGTGTATGTATGAATGGATTTGTGGGGGAAATGTGGATTTGATAGGTGAGTTGTTGTTAAATATGTGTGTTTCTAGGTTTTTTGGTGTATAATAAAAAGTGAAATTGTACTCTAATAAGCATGACTTGCTAGAGTTGTGCTTACATGTTACGCAGCACACCACTGATCACATGCATCCTTATGCTAGTCTAGTCATCACAATTTCACAATACAATTGCTATAAAGTTCAATCGTTTTTTTTTTAACGGTCAACGAATAATTTTTAAGGCCGGTCACTCGGATAAATCCATTGGCGAAAGCCCACCCACGCCTGCGAACACAGACAGCCCTGGTGACCCGGCTCGCCCACCATTCCAAGGAAAACCCACTACCCAAAGGCCTACTGTGGTAAAACCCTTGGCCCAGGTGAAGCATATTGCACCTAGTGAGACTCCAACATATGACCTCTACTTTGAAAAGTCATAGGGTGCCTCCTCCTAAACCAGTTGATCTAGGATTCATTGGCAAAAAAATCGTTTTAGTTATCTTACTTATTTCTTACACGAACTAAATAAATTAAATTATTGTAAAATAGTAGTTTGTGTGAAAATTTATTATTATATAAATAAAAATCTTCTTTACGATTTAGTGTCACAAAAGTTATTCAAATAAAAAAAATTATATATTAGATATTTAATAATTTAATTTTATTATTTAATATAAAAGAGAGAGAAAATTAAACTCTTGATTTCATCTCAAGTCAACATGTAAAAACAAAAGTTAGTTATTTATTATATTGATATTACGGTAACTTTGTAAAATATTAATCAACTTTTAAAAGTTTTTCAATTAAATAACTTAAATTTTAAAAATATTCTAATTAGATCTCTTAGCTTTCATATTTTATTTAAATTAAAAGTTTTAATATTTTTTTAGCATTTCATTCTTTTTGTTTAAATTAGAAAATACTTTTTTTTCTTTTTTAGATGCTGGTGTGCAACGGTGGCGTGAATTTTAGGTACTTTTTTTATTTTTTTTATATAATTAACATGTTTTTTTTTACTTTTTAATATAATTTTATATATTACAAATTCCAACATCCACGTCTTCTCTTGCTTTACTTTCTTGATATAAGAAAATTCTATGATGACTCCATTTGATGATTTAGTGATCCAATTTGAAAAAAAATATGCATAAATAACTAAATTGAAATACTTTTACCATTTTGTGACAAATCCCCTGATATTATTATATGTTTATGAATTGAAAAAAATTCTAAAATTAAGTGAGTTAACTGGAAGATGTAGTAACCTAGTTTACTATTTAATGATTACTTTTCTTTTTCTTATTTTGGATTTAAATAAAAAAATTTTGTAAAGTTAGGTTATTATTATTTGAAATTCTTTTCACAAGTACCTTATACTAGCTTAAATTTAAGAATATATATATTCACTAGTTGTAACAAAAATATACAATATGTTCCAACTAGAACATTTAGTTTAAGAGAATTAATATTTAGAAAAGAAATTAAAAAGATTGAAATGATATTGAAACTTAAATAAAGAATTAATTAATTAGTGAAATAGTAACGAAAGTTGGTCACTATATCGGATGAAATGTTCCTTATATATATGATAAAGTATGTTTTATTTTAATTAGAGGACATTATGAAGAATCACAAGCAGAAAGCTAGCGAAAATCATTACAATATGGAGTCGGATATTACAAGTAATATTCTCGTTTGATATCCAATCAACTTTAGATCCACATGAAGAAGTAACCATCTATATAGATAAGATAATAGTTAAATATTGTATTAAATAATATATAAATTAAAAAATATGTTTTTTTAAATAATAAAGTTCAACTTGACATATAACTTAATATTATGTACAAAATTTATTCAATGCTAAGTATCACCATTTGAGTTTTCTTATATATGAGTTATAATATTAACAATTAGATAATCATGTAGGTTTTTTAGCAATGATCCATTGTAATTTGTAAGATGGAAACAATATAAGACATATGGTTAACACGTACATTGCTCGTTTATTAAAATGATTTTTGTGAGTAATATTTTTTAACGGTTAATTGGATCATTAATAGGATATTAACCCATCCAAATATTTTTGCCAGTAACTGGTCTTGACTTGTGGTTAAGCTAATAGTTAATAATTATTTGCACGTGTGCGGAAAGTAATTTGTCAATCTCACACAAACTTAACATTCCTGGGAAGTAATTTTTGTAAGAAACTTTACAATAAATAGCAATAGACGGATGATGTATATATTCCTTTATTTTTATTCCTAAAGTTAACAAAACAACTAGAGTTTTGGGAAAGATATTCAAAACCAAAAACAAGTCAAACAAGACTTTGCAATTAATAATAGTTTTTATATTACAATAGTATTAAATCTATACGTAGATATAGTGGCATGAAAATGACAGATAAAATAATGTTTAAGGGGCTGTCTAATAGTCTGTTAATGATTTCATTAAAAAGCTACGTCTAAATTGGAAAGATGTGATTGTGTTTGTTTCGGAAAAACACAAGCTCTTAACTATTACATTCAACACTAAATGGTTAAGTTACAAAACAATACAAAATGAAAATCTTTACCACTTTACTCCTCAAACAAAACCCTCCATTAACACCCACTTCTCCCAATGGACCTCCACCTCTCCCACCCCCATTATCGACCATCTACACAGCCTCCACCCGCTGACGACCACCCCCTACGGCGACCACCTTCACACGCGACCTCCCTCTCGCAGCCTCCCCCTCCCGCGGCCACCCCCTCCGACGGCCACCCCCTCACAACATCCCCCTCCAGTCAATGCGATAGTGGCTAGGGCTTCATTGACGACTATCTAAAAGGTAAGGCTTTGTCAATTAGGTTTTGCGGTATTTGATTGTGTTCCCGGATGAGGAGGTTTTTAGACTCTTTGTCTTTGTTCTTTAGTTCAGTGGGTGATTGTGGTAGACGAAGGTTATTTTTTCATCTCTTTCTATTCAATTGGTTGCTTCTTCAAATTTTTGCTAAAATATTTTTACGTCTAGGATTTCATTTTATGTTGTTATGAATTCTTGATTTTATGTTGTTAATGTTGGTCGATGTCACAATTGCTTTCACAAAGGGAACATACATGTTTCTTTTTTCTCTCTCTTTTGATAAGAAACAGATTCAATAAGAAGACTTTTTTATCAAAAGTTTTTGTTTAAATTGTCTTTGATTTTATCTTTATCATGGTGATTGTGATTATAAATTTCAGATTGCTTTTCAATCCCATCTGCGAGACTTATATTGAAATGCCATCACTTTAAATAACTTCTCATCTTGCAAGATAGTTATCAAGTTTGAACTTAATGGGCTATAACTATTATCAATTTCAATAATAGAAACCAACTCATTTGACCTACAAAAATAATATGGCAAGCAAACATATATATTTCATCCAATACAAAATAATCCAGATGAGTAAAATAGTCATTATGTATAGTTATTCAGAGATTCAACCAAGTAACACTTATTGGTTCAGCAGTTAATAGTTTAAAATCTTTTAGCCAGTTAAACTTCTTACTGATTCAAATGTTACCAAACAGCCCATAACTAACAATAACATCCACAAAAGAAAGTAGAAGAAAATATGCTATTATTTTATTAAATGTTTATACAAAGTGAAATGTTGGGTATAAAAATATAATATAAATAATCTGTCAAAATTAAACATCTTTTTAATTTATTTTACTGCATGTCACATACTTTTAGTTTTATCAATAATTTAAACTAGTGGGTTTTAACCGGGTTTGCGACGAGTAAAATATATAGATAAAATTAAGCAAGATGCAAAAGTTAGAAAAATAAGAAAAATAAAAAAATAAAAAAACTTAACTTTACTAATGTTCAAAGATCGTTTGGTAGCTTTCTTTAAGTTTAAGGTAGGTAAGTATATTAGTAATGCGTAATTACATCTACGCTTTACGTCAGGTTGAAAATGTAGATAAAAACAAGTGATACACATGGATTGGTTAACAGAAATAAAATATATTTTTTGTTTTTGAAATTAAAAAAAAAAAAAAAAGCTTAGGGTTGATTCGAAAAGGTAAGAAAAATATGTATTAAAGCTCACTGGTTTTATGGTAAAATTTAGTAAAGTTTAGGAATTATATAGTAAACTAGTTTGAAAAAGAGAAAGGAATAAATAAATTAAATAAAATATAATGAGTAAACATTAAATTTCAAAGTACAAGGTTTATAGAAATAATTATTATGACCAAGTTATAGTATATAAAAGTTTATTGGTTCAAAATACTTATAAAAGTTTGTAAATAATATATACATAATAGTTTGTTTGTATAGGCATGCATGTAAATAAAAAAAAAAAAAAAAAAAAAAAAAAAAACATGAATAAAGTTTGCTTGCACTTGTTTCCTTTAACTTTAGTCGAGTAGACATAAGAAAACAAGAGGATTCACGTGCTTATATTTATTCATTTATAAAACGCTTTAGTATTCATTTATTTTTGTTTATATTCATTTGCTATTATATTTTAAAAAAACATAAATTACATATATTTCAATTGAAAACTCAAAAGTGAAGCGCTCAAATTAAACATGAACGGGCTGACATGGGTCTAAATCAATGGTTCTAACATATGTAACTTAACTTGATTTTAAACTAGGGCGTCCGTCACGTTTTGCGCGTCTCAGTTATCGTGTTTATATGAGAATTGTAATTTGTTATAAAATTTATTATGTATTTGTCATTAAGACTTTAAGGTCGTGATTATAGTCATCAATGTTCTCATTACATAAAATCTAATATACATATCCAATAATTGTGTTTAAAATTTTATGTTCATCTAAAACCTAAAACAAATACATATTTAACTGAATATTTAAGCATCATAGTAGGTAATTGATGTAGCTGTAATCCAAAGAAATTATGTAAATGCGGCAGCCACACCAATGATTTTCGAATTATCTTCTGGGCATCACCATAGACTCTAAGGTTTTCGAAGTTCGAGTACGTGTTACAACGTGCTCTTAACCACGTTGATGTCGTCATACGGTTTTGCCGCAACGCACAAGTCTTTATGATGCAATATGTTATGCATAATATTGTTTTAATATGGCTCTTTATGCATACCACGACCCATATAGCAAAGTTTGCAGACGTGTTGTTTTACTATTACCCTTCTCAAATATTAACATACTACATTTTATATCATTTATTTTATTTTTGATTTTTTTGTTATTCTTAAACTTTCTTCTTCCAAAAATTGCAAATATAAAGTCAATGATTATATATAATATAATTATTAATAAAATCCACGGCATAAAGAAAGTGCATGAAAAAAGGTATAAGCAACTCTACACCGTCAACTTGGAATATTCCTATATCTTGTTCCATTTGGAGAAAATGCGGATTCTTTATTGCTAAGTTATCTCCAATTTTATTATATATTTTTCTACTTTATTTTAGATGAACATTACCAGTTTAATATGATATAGCAAAAAGTCATTTAAATAACGTTTTAAGTAATTTCGTAATTAAAAACACATTAGAAGAGCTTGTTATAACGTGTCGCAGCCAGGTTTAAAAGATAAAAGACGAAATTCTTTTTAATTTGAATTTGGGTTTTTAAAATTATTGTTAATGTTTTCTCTTTAATTCTCATTAATAGATAGGGTGATCGAGTTTAGGATGAAAATGGATCCAATAGAGCCTGATCTCGACTAAACTTAAGTTCGGCTCCTTCTGAGTGTTGTATCTAAAGCCCGAGTTTATCTCATTTCGAGTTCAATCTCATTATATTATATATTATGATGAGTTCAATCTCAAAAACACATAATCGGCTTTTTATAATTTTTCGTGATCAAACATGGCGCGTTAGTAATTTTCAAACTCCAGTTCGATTCATTTATTTTTCTTTAAATATCTAATTTAACATATATGAAGATCTAATACGTAGTATATATTTATTATATAAAACATTTAATTATTTACATATATATAATTATATATATATATATATATATATATATATATATATACTTATAGTTAAAATTTTATATGCAAGAAGATATATTTTAGTTAATTTTGACACAATTTTATATAGAATAAATTATTAGATAATTATATTCTATAATTGCAAGATCAAGTAATATGCTTTTTTAGGCTCACGAGCTTAAAGCCAAACATGTAAAGTTCAACTCAAACTTGTTTATTAAAAAAACTATAATCTTTGTTCAAGTCTATTAAGGGACCTAAATTCATATTTTTAACTAGTTAACCTCTGTTGGCGATAATTTCTAACCTGTTTCACAAGCCGGTGAAGTTCGAGGACCAATATTGACAAGTGGGTCAAGTTGGTATAAATCTAGAATAACTAACTTTGGTTTATCTAGGAGAAGATAATGATTATATTTGATAAGATAAAGTTTATCTATAATATGTATTCTAGATAGATAAGGATTAGTTAGACTATATATACCCATGTTGGGGTAAGTTGTATTAATCAAGTTTTTGAGTAAGTTTTTTCTTGGTTTATAATAAAGTGTGTGGAAGTAATCCAAATAACGTAATTTTATTTTACCGATCCGGGACTTGAATTGGTATCAGAGCCAAGTTCAAGGTACCCGGGGTTGATACCATGATCTAGTCGTCGCATTGAAGCTTATCGTCATCGTGAAAGGATCTATGGTTGATCGTTTTGTCAAGAAGAGATCTAGGGCTGATTCAAGTCGACCGAGTGAGATCTAGGGACAACTGATCAAAGAAGCCAAGGAAGATCTAGAGACTATCGAGCGATTGTTTCAAGAAGCTGCTGCCGATCTTGTTTATCAATTCCAGGAACCAAGGAACTAAGGGTCGTGTAGTTTGCTACCAAGAAAATAAAGAAAACTCCATCAAAGTAAAAAGCATTCAAACAAGTGACATGTCATTCAACACAGCCACGTTCAAGAAAACCTTAAATCAAACTTGTTGATCAAGATTAGTGACCATAAGTTGTTGTCATTAAAGGATCAAGTCAATCGGTTTTTTAGGTTTTTAAGAACATTCGTGGATTGAAGGAGAAGAACGAGTGATGCGCTTTCGGTTGAAACATGTAAGCGGTGATATGTCACAAGTCAGTGTCGGATGTAATGGGGTCATCAACAAGTCGGTTGAGATCCATATTCTAGCTCTCCCGAGAAGTATTTGTTTCAACGACGATTTAAAATTAAAGTTGAAGAGCGGCGAGTATTGTTCGGGATAAAAGACCTCAGTGGTATGGTGTTTGCTTGGAGAAAAAAGCCTACCTAATACGGTTTAGAAATTAGGGGGGTGATTGTTGGCGATAATTTCTAACCTGTTTCACAAGCCGGTGAAGTTCGAGGACCAATATTGACAAGTGGGTCAAGTTGGTATAAATCTAGAATAACTAACTTTGGTTTATCTAGGAGAAGATAATGATTATATTTGATAAGATAAAGTTTATCTATAATATGTATCCTAGATAGATAAGGATTAGTTAGACTATATATACCCATGTTGGGGTAAGTTGTATTAATCAAGTTTTTGAGTAAGTTCTTAAGTAACTTTCTGACTGCTAAACTAATTGCACCACTGATAATATCCTTGTAGCTCTAGTGAAGATTAAATATCCTTGTAGCTCTAATGAAGGTTAAATATATTTTATCTTTTTACCTTTTTCGAAAATTCTGTTCTTTCATCTTTAATCCTTCACATGACACAAAATTTCCTTTTCTTTCGCTCATTGTAATAAATAAAAAATACATCTAAACATAACGATTTAACTAAGAAATTGTATTTAAATATACTCAACTTTTATACTAAATTCTTTTTTTAATTATGAGTGGTTTTTTTTTTGTGGGTGTAATTTGTGTGATAAGGGCACGTTAACCCCCACCATATAAACCCCATTCTTGTACATTTCGCTATTTTTAATCATGCCAATTCTAATTTTATATTTAATTAGTCAATGATTTGATTGTTTAATGAATGGTCGTAATTAACCTTGTGCCACTAAAATCATTATTATATTGTTTAAAACCTTATTACACCCTTACTTCGTTAGTTTTCAGCCATATATGTTTGGATATGAAGTATATTGTGTTCTATGTTTTATTACCATTGGTTCCACGATCATTTAGTGTCTAACAAAATATTTATTTATCGGAGTCCCTCAAAAATATTTAATGATTCTGTGTGACTTGAATATCATATATGTAAGTAACACAAAAAGAACAAAAATAAATACCATATAGCCCATTAAGAAGTTTACTTGTATCACTTGACATTGATGTTGTGTATGTGAGCTCACTCATGTTTGTAATTATATACACTTTATTTATATTTTGTGCTGCAAGATGTATGTATAATTTCATATTTATTTTCATGATTAAAATAAGTTGGTCTTAATAAAAATATGTTCTCTCTTTTTATACAGATTATTGTTGATGGTATATCAAAAATTCATTCATAGATGTCACTCCTTAAAACTGATGTTTAACAACTCGATAACATAATATGTAGTAGGCAAATTGGAATTTAATGATCCAACCTATGAGTTAGTGGCCGATAATAATTCATACTATCATTTTGATCGATAATAATCCTAATAGTATAATTCTTCATTGATTTACACTTAATTTCTACTTGATTTTGCTTATAATAATGATTGTGAATGAAATAGGAAACCATATAACGAAATGGAGTGGAAATCTAGTCTAAATAAATGATTATTATGCTACTAGGATTATCATTAACAACAAAAATAAAAGTTTGGATTATTATAGACCAAACTAAAAATATGAGTTATTACCGACCAATAGTCATAGTTTGGATTATTGAAATTTTATTTCCTTATGTAGTATGCCCTGGTATTTGTTTCTTTTCATAATAATTCATATGATCAATTGATCACTTGAGAGAGAGAGAGAGAGAGAGAGAGAGAGAGAGAGAGAGAGAGAGAGAGAGAGAAAGAGAAGAGAGAGAGAGAGAGAGAGAGAGAGAGAGAGAGAAACAATCTATGTATTTTTAGTCCATAAATATCACCTTAACTACACAAATTTGTATAAGGTAATGTCCTTCCAATTAAGTAGTTTATATTATAAATACATTGAAATAGTGTTTGATGGTTTTAAATTTGTTTATTTTAAAAGCGTTTCAGCAACATGTGATGATAAAAAAAAAATTATAAGGGAATCAAAATATTAAAAATCATTAAATCCAAGACAAACAACACAAACTCGTCACCAATTTAAGTGCTGAGATCAAGCCATGAGCCATGACTATGAATCATACGACAAAAAACCATGAAGCTTCTAGTCTAAGTGTCATGACCATGACTTGCGCTTGACCTAAGTGACTAGTATCATCAACCATGTAACCATTATAAAGGATAAATAAAGAAATCCTATGAGCAGGATATGGCCATGGCACAATTGTGGCATGTTTGTTACTAGTGGTGTGTCATCCTTATTTCATATGAAAGTTAGATTTTTTGTTTACTATTAAGTATTAACTATACTTACAATCAGTATTGAAACATTAAATGATCATTAGCTGATGGATAACATGTCAGTCTTGTTCTGGACGTTTGAGCGGTGGATTTTCTCATTTAAAAAGGGTGCTAGTTGACGGTTCAAACCTATATAATTTTTATAGTTGTTGGCATTATTATTATCATTACTAATTGTTTCAACTTATTATTATTATTATTATTATTATTATTATTATTATTATTATTATTATTATTATTATTATTATTATTATTATTATTATTATATTATTATTATTATTATTATTATTATTATTATTATTATTATATTATTATTATTATTATTATTATTATTATTATTATTATTATTATTATTATTATATTATTATTATTATTATTATTATTATTATTATTATTATTATTATTATTATTATATTATTATTATATTATTATTATTATTATTATTATTATTATTATTATTATTATATTATTATTATTATTATTATTATTATTATTTTATTATTATTATTATTATTATTATTATTATTATTATTATTATTATTATTATTATTATTATTATATTATTATTATTATTATTATTATTATTATTATTATTATTATTATTATTATTATTATTATTATTATTATTATTATTATTATTATTATTATTATTATTATTATTATTATTATTATTATTATTATTATTATTATTATTATTATTATTATTATATTATTATTATTATTATTATTATTATTATTATTATTATTATTATTATTATTATTATTATTATTATTATTATATTATTATTATTATTATTATTATTATATTATTATTATTATTATTATTATTATTATTATTATTATTATTATTATTATTATTATTATTATTTTATTATTATTATTATTATTATTATTATTATTATATTATTATTATTATTATTATATTATTATTATTATTATTATTATTATTATTATTATTATTATTATTATTATATTATTATTATTATTATTATTATTATTATTATTATTATTATTATTATTATATTATTATTATTATTATTATTATTATTATTATATTATTATTATTATTATTATTATTATTATTATATTATTATTATTATTATTATTATTATTATTATTATTATTATTATTATTATATATTATTATTATTATTTATTATTATTATTATTATTATTATTATTATATTATATTATTATTATTATTATTATTATTATTATTATTATTATTATTATTATTATTATTATTATTATATTATTATTATTATTATTATTTTATTATATATTATTATTATTATTATTATTATTATATATTATTATTATTATTATTATTATTATTATTATTATTATTATTATTATTATTATTATTATTTTATTATTATTATTATTATTATTATTATTATTATTATTATTATTATTATTATTATTATATTATTATTATTATTATATTATTATTATTATTATTATTATTATTATTATTATTATTATTATTATTATTATTATTATATTATTATTATTATTATTATTATTATATTATTATTATTATTATTATTATTATTATTATTATTATTATTATTATTATATTATATTATTATTATTATTATTATTATTATTATTATTATTATTATTATTATTATTATTATTATTATTATTATTATTATTATTATTATTATTATTATTATTATTATTATTATTATTATTTATTATTATTATTATTATTATTATATATTATTATTATTATTATTATTATTATTATTATTATTATTATTATTATATTATTATTATTATTATTATTATTATTATTATTATTATTATTATTATTATTATTATTATTATTATTATTATTATTTTGTGATTTTGAAATTTTATTAAAGGCTAATAGATTTATTTAAAATGATGGTTGATCATTTATAAAGAAATAATATATCAATTAGGGTGTAACCTAAAAGGGTTAACGTAATGACAAATAGTTGATTTATCTTTAGCAGATTTTTAGGTTCGAATTATGATTCAACTGGTTTCATTTTATAATTTCTTAAAGAGTAAATTTTCATTTTCAACCACAAGCTTTGATGTGTTTTATCATTTTCATTCAAAAATATTTTTTTCCTTCTGACTTCTTAACTTTTTAAAATCTTATTATTATCATCTAATCTTGTTAGTCAAATTAATTTGTTTGTTAATTAGAGGGGTAACTATGTCTTTTTGTAATATGACTAATTTCCATTATAAATATTTCTTTTCATATCTTAACTTTCATTTAAGCAACCGAAAAAAGATGACCATCCACATTAAGTATTAAAAAGATGGTTCCTTTTTCTCTATCACACATTAAAAGCCACAACAAAAGCGTACAACTCTTTCCTTGCACTTAACATTTTCAAGAAAGGTTAAAACTATGAAATATTAACCATTAGAAGAAACAATAAATTAATAAAATAACCAATGAAGTTCATAAATTTTGTTTTACATGTTAATACACTTGTAGTTCTATTATTAATTTTATTTTAACGAGATACATATGCCTATTTTGATATTAAAATGGTATATAAACTTAAACATATTGTTTTGTCATGATACATATTGTTACCGACTACCGCAGGTACCAACCAAAAAGAATTACGTGGCGTAAATTTTAAATTACGTTACATTACAGTAGATAGATTTGTAGTTATCCCATTTTCTCAAATACTTCTCCATATAGATGACCAGCGATACAAATAATATCAAAGTCTTAGAGTCACAGACTATCGGGGTGAGCCATTGAGGGATCGTTATAAGTTGTGCAAAATCTAATTACTTTGAAACTACATTTATGAATGAAGCAAATAAGTTTATGTAATGAGCTTTCATTCCCTGTCTTCATTCATGAATTCTCCGTTTCTCATGTATTTTCCAACGAATTCATTAAACTCTCGTACTCCTGACCACGAGCACTTGATTCGTTTGAAGAAAATGTGACGAGAAGGAATTTTTAACATTTGGCTTTGCCGGACTAAAAATTCAATCATACTTTCGAATAAAAATTTTAAGCTCTGTCCATGTAGGCACAATTTTACACCATATATGTCATGTCATAGGTGAAAAAATAATTTTACGTTTACACTAATAGATGATCTCATACTTTATATACCATTGTTGTATTAAAATAAATAAAAGTGAAACTATCATGATATCTAAATACACTTTACCCTATAAAATACTTAAATAATTACATAATACATTTTCATAAACATGAGTAGACATTGTCCGGCCTAAGAGTATCTCTTGTAACCTCATGTCATTCACATATGTCGGTCACACCATTTCCAATCATCGTCCGACGACCACTATACGAATTCCCTCTCTCTCTCTCTCTCTCTCTCTCTCTCTCTCTCTCTCTCTTCCCATTCGTAACCTGTATCTGCCAATTTAATCATAGCATCAACCATAGACGTTGCATTAGTGCCAAAATCAGAAAATTTTCATTGCAAGATCATCGCAAGGTTCTTGACTCCTTAACGTGAGTTTTTCTTTAAAAAAATTCAAAAATCTATATATAGAAAATGCATAAATTCTTTTGGTCAAGGAGTCAATGGATTTGACTCTCCCTTGATATCGTGGAGCGCTCGACAGACACCCATTGGAGATGCTTAGCATGTTTGACCATCTTGTTCACATTCTCCTTGACTTCATGTTCTCCCCTCACTATTAAATGTGTGTTTTTGTTATGATGGAGACAATGTATAAACCATTATAAAATACATTCGTGATTATTATGTGTTCAAATTTCCCATTAGTATAGTGGCCTACCTCACGTCATAACAAAAATTAATTAAAAAAAACATGCTTTTTATTGGAAAAGAAACATGTGGCGGAAAACGCTTCTTTGAAAACCTTTATGTGTGGGACGTGAAATGACCAAGTGCATCGTATCTAGATTCTCACGTCTTACTAAAAGAGCAAATCATATACATATTACATTCTTTCAGTTGACTATAAGCATATTGTCCGTTAAATCTTACCGCCAATCGTTTCTATAGTCTGATTTTGAATTATTAAATAAAGCAAATGTAAAAGTTACAACACTGCCCTCCCAAAAGTTTAGAGCCTCTGATTTTATAAATCCATATATAATACTAAAAGAGTAACTTAGGGGGACATTTGTTACATTTCTAGGCCCCTTAATTTTATTTTTCCCGCCTCTCTCTCTTATTAAATAACTAGGTTAGTACCCGTGTATTACACGGTTGGTTAAAACAATAAAACGTCATTTGGTAGTTGATGAAACAATTTATTTATTGACGGGTAATAATAGAAATAAATTACATTCAAACAAATAAATAGTTCAACAAAAGCTACAAAATCAACATAATTCATGTATAAATACAATAAATAGTTTAACAGAAACTTCAAAATCAACATAATTCATATATGAATACAATAAATGGTTAAAAGAAGCTTCAAAATCAACACAATTGATGTATAAATACATCAAGTTCAAAATCAACATAATATATATAATAGTCATTTGTAAATGTAAGGCTTAACATGAAAGAATTGAAGTGTTAGATGCTTTGACTTGACCAAAACATGATACATATTCCTTGCATTTTCCCTCATATAATTACATCAACCTAGTATTCTTCATAATCACATCAATTGACATATTCTATTATGTTGAACTTCAACTAACCACGGGAAGTAAAACTTAACATAATAATTCAATTTTAAGTTAAATTTTTATAATGCTGTAAATTCTTAACTAAACAGAACCCTTATCCTGCCATATATTACACTTCATGTTTTGTGACTCTAAATTATAGCTAATAACGACAGATAGAAATTAATGTGATCTCCGTCAACTGTAAATATGTGCTTTACATATATTAATTTAGAATCCTTTGGAACATACCTTGAACTTTATATCTATGAAAGCTTGAGAGAAGAAACACAATAACATCACATAAAGCTTCATACTTTTCAATCAAACAACAGGTAATAGGCTGCAAAATGCAAATCATAGATTGAAATTCATTAATTTTGCCTCTTCAATTGTAGGTAAATTTCTTAAAATCTAAAAAATTAATGCTACATGTATACCTTGTACGACTATGATCTTTTGAAACATGGAGAAGTTCAACAGCCTTTAGGTAAAGGTGTAGTGCTGGTTTAGGATGCTCACACTCATCACTTATAATAACATGATGGAAGAAATCACTAAAACCAAGAGTTGAGAACTTGAGATCATGAGCTCAACATTTGGTCTAGCCATCTAAGGGCATTTGTAACTACACGTTATTTCAATCCGTTATCTTTCACCCATTTTCTAAAATTGTATAGACACTTTATGGGCTCAAGCTTTTCCTTCTCCAATCAATTAAACAAAAAATGTTTAGGAACCGAATCAAACAAATATTAGTATGAAGAATGTATGCATTTCAATCAAACTTGTAAAGTAAAATAGATTGTTTAAAGTGAAATTATCTAAAACCATGTGTTCTTGTTCTACTAAATATTAAAAATGCTCAATGCACATAGAGCAAGCAAGCGGTCATTAAAATGAGTCTATGGCAACATTCTTGTACTATCTAAGCATGTAAATATGTTTAAATGGGATACAGAAGCCTCCACAAGAGACCATGAATACAATCAGACACCCACGACAACTCAAAGTGGATCTAGATTCTACTCTCAACCATAAATGTTTGTCAGTGAGGTACTCTGTACTTGTTTCTTGAACCCCATATAACTAAGTAACAACTTAGCAAAAGCATGTAATGGCTAAGTAAAGAATTGTGTGAAAAATTATAATTTATTATATACATCTCTGTATGTGTCAAAATCCCAGCACCATTAAATTAATATATTTTCATACCAACTTAAACTATCCAATCTGCACATGGAAGATGCTCCCTACCCAATGGAATCTATTAATCGTCTAAAGATATATAACAAAGGTATAAAAAACCAAGAACAACTTAGAACAGGATTAATCAAAAGGTTTCAAATTGCAGAACAACCTACAAGGCAGAATCTAAAAACTGCACCAGCATAATCACATAAAAGAAAATGGCTACACATCTATGTTCACAACACATGAAAGATACTCCCTACCTAAAGACACAATAAGCGTCCTCTAAATATGTAACTAACTATTCCATAGTCTGATACGGCAGTGAATTGTTACAAAACAAATTGAATGGTAGGTTCAGAATAGGCCATATCTGATAAACCAAAGTCTGATACGGCAGTGAATTGTTACAAAACAAATTGAATTGTAGGTTCAGAAGAGGCCATAGTCTGATAGTCCAAAGTCTTATATGGTCATTCGTCAAAGAAAATGCTTATAGGCTAAGGAGAAAGAGAGGCATCATTTAAAGTTGAAGAAAGCAAACAACTTAATCTCTTCATCAAGAATGGAGAAAACACCTTAATATATCACTAACAAAACTTACCGTATTATGCGTTTATGTATCAATCGAAAAAAACACAACAATGGAATATGATGTTTTGAGAAGTTGAATACCTTGTTAAAGCAGAGTTATGAAATCGAAGCCCTAGATGAAATCGGGCCAGTTTAGGTTCCAGAGATTGAAGAAGATATGATAGAGAAGCGATTGAACAAATGAAATACAAGAAAAGTAATATGTGATGCAGCCCAACTCGAAGCCCACTCTGCTGATGTTCAGTCCGTTACAAATGGGCCTCGGAACAGGCCCGTGCGAGAGAGTAAGCTGCCAAGAAGGTTGATGGATTAAGTCAGTTGGATCCAATCTCTTTGAGTCAGCCACGTTGCATGTTCCACGCATGATTCCATGATTCCATGTTGCATGGCATTTTCTCCATTATTCCATGTTCGCTAGTTTATTTGTTACCTGCATCTTTTTCTATTTTTATTATTGTATTTAAGTCTTCATCGGGGGAAATAAAAATCATCAGAAAATTGCTCCAAAGCTCGTCTCTACTTTCTTCCTCATATTCTTGGAGTCTCACCCGCTCTAAGGGTGCATCATTGGTGCTTTCATTCTCGTCTCGGCCTTCCGTCATGCCACCGGGAAAAGACTCATCTTCGGATGACCTACCACCCACCGTTTCCGAGCAACTTAGCCAACTTATCGCAGCCACCAACGCTGCTTCCACCCAACAAGCCAACCAATTATCCGACCTTATCAAAGCAACCCAAAACCTGACCACCAAAATCGACCAACTATCCGACCACATCACCTCCGAGTCATCTAAATCCCCTGGGTCCAAATCACCACCTGCTACTAGACCACCACTGCACCCTACACCACCACCAACTTCTAACCCTCGGCCACCAAAGATCACCCTTCCGTTATTCGATGGGTCAAATGCCCTTGATTGGATTTTCCAAGCAGAAAATTATTTCTCCTATTACCAAATTCCAGATGCACAACGTTTATCTCTCGCGGTTTTTTACTTCATTGGAGATGCTCTTTCATGGTACAAACATTTAGCAAACAATGAATTACTTGGCACTTGGACCACCTTCAAACGTGAACTGGAACTTCAGTTCGGGCCGTCCACATACGAGAATCATGAAGCAACACTTTTTAAACTTCGACAAACATCGACGGTGTCCGCATATCAAACAGAGTTTGAACGCGTGAGCAATCGTGTTGTTGGACTCTCGCAACAAGCTCTACGTAATTGCTTCATCTCTGGACTACGCCCCGATATCCAAAGTGAAATTGCTATCTTAAAGCCCACCACCCTACATCAAGCCTATGCTCTCGCTAGACTTGTGGAGGAAAAATTTCAGCAAAACCCAAAGCCCAAATCCACAAACACTTACAAGCCCAATTCATCTACCTGGACAACCCAACCACCCACACTTTCCCTACCTACTTCGAATCCACCAGCCTCTAACCCTCCTTCTTCTTCTCCATTACTACCCACCCCAACCAAAACCCCACAAAATCTGCCATTTACCAAGCTTTCTGCAGAAGCTTTACAACAACGTCGCAAAGACGGATTGTGCTTCAAATGCCCGGAAAAATACGTCCCTGGCCATAAATGTTCTCCACCACAGTTTTTGCTTGTGGTCGACAACGACGATCGTGAAGACATGTCACCTGATCAGCCCGATATACCAACCGAGACCCTCCACAACCCCCACTTCTTATCACTATCCCAAGCCGCCTTCTTTGGTCTGTCATCCACACAAACCCTTCGCGTAACTGGCCATATTGAAGGGAAACCAGTCACTATTCTCGTCGATTGTGGGAGTACTCACAACATCATCCAACCACGCATTGCCGCCGGTCTCAAGCTCCGTACTAAACCCATTTCTCCGTTTTCGGTAATGGTCGGTAATGGACAACATATTTCTTGTAAAGATTATTGTCCCAATGTCAAACTCCAGTTGCAAAAGGCTAGTTTTGAAATTCCCTTCTTTGTTCTTCCGGTGGAAGGGGCGGATGTGATTTTGGGTGTTGCATGGCTTGGCACGCTAGGTCGTCTGACAGCAGATTTTTCAATTCCGGAACTGTCCTTTTCCAAAGATGGTCAATTGTGCACACTTAAGGGTGAACCACTAGGTACACCTGTTTCACCTAGTTCACTTTCCACTCTCTTGAAACACGATTCCATATCCTCTCTGCACACCATGCTGTTCAATAGCCCTCCCCAACATCAGATTGTGGACCAGCCTTCTCTATCCCATTCAGATCAACAAATCACCAAACTATTGGGTGAATTCAAGTGTTTGTTTGAACCACCTAAAGGCCTTCCCCCCAATCGCCCTCATGATCACCATATTCCCCTTCTTCCAGGTGTACCACCAGCCAATGTTAAACCTTATAGGTACCCACAGTTTCAAAAAGAAATTATGACCCAACTAATCACTGAAATGCTTCAAGAGGGTGTGATTAGACCGAGTCAGAGCCCATTTTCCTCCCCGGTTCTTCTAGTCAAGAAGAAAGACGGAACATGGAGATTTTGTGTGGACTACCATGCACTCAATACCATCACGGTTAAAGATCGATTTCCAATTCCGACCATCGACGAGCTCTTGGATGAATTACATGGTGCAACAATCTTTTCCAAGATTGATTTGCGCTCGGGTTACCATCAAATTAGGGTGGCGGAAAAAGACATCCATAAAACCGCATTCCGCACCACTGACGGCCACTACGAGTTTTTGGTAATGCCGTTCGGCCTCACCAACGCACCGTCCACCTTCCAATCTGCCATGAATGACTTATTCAGGTCGGTTCTTCGTCGTTTTGTTCTTGTATTTTTTGACGACATTTTGATTTATAGTGAAAGCCAAGAGCAACATTACTCTCATTTGAAGTATGTCTTTGAGACCGTACTGCACAACAACTTCCATGCAAAACCATCAAAGTGTGTGTTTGCAGTACAAGAAGTTTCATTCCTAGGCCACCGTATTTCATCCAACGGTGTCGCGCCGGAACCCGACAAAATTGCTGCAATTCAGCAGTGGCCACAACCAAATTCTTTTACCAAACTTCGGGCTTTTTTGGGCCTTACCGGTTACTATCGTCGCTTTGTTCCTCAATATGCCAAAACCGCAGCACCACTCACCGACATTCTCAAACAGAAGACTTTTTCTTGGAATTCTGAGGCAAACAATCTTTTATTCGTCTCAAGAATCATATGGAAAAGTTGATAACTTTAGCCCTTCCAGACTTCACAAAACTGTTTGAGGTCACAACTGACGCATTAGGCGTCGCCATCGGCGCGGTATTGTCTCAAAACAATCGCCCCATTTCTTTTTTCAGCAAGAAACTATGCTCGACCATGCAGGCTCAATCAACGTATACCAAGGAGTTATATGCGATTACTGAAGCTGTAAAAAAATGGCGCCAATACCTGTTGGGTAGACGATTTCGTATATACACGGATCACCATAGCCTAAAGCATTTGTTATCTCAAACAATTCAAACCCCGGAGCAACAAAAATGGGCAACCAAATTGCTAGGCTATGATTTTGAGGTGGTGTATAAACCGGGACGAGAGAACTTGGTGGCCGATGCCCTTAGCCGAGTTGATATTCCAACGGTGTTTTCTTTCTCTCATCCCACGGCCTCATGGTTAAATGTAATCAGGGATTATTTTGCTACTTCAGAAATTGGGCAGCAACTTGTTTTGCAGATTACAAAGGATCCATCAGCTTTTCCACATCACAAGTTTCAAGATGGTTTGGTATATGTGCATGGAAAGGTTCTTGTCCCACCAATAAACACCTTACGAAGCACTTTATTGGCAGAATTCCATTCTTCAAATTTAGGAGGACATGCAGGTGGTTGATGGTACCGCAAAGAGACTTTCTAGTGCTTTTTCGTGGGTTGGCCTCAAGAAAGATGTCGCTGACTATGTTAAGAAATGTGAAGTTTGTCAAGTTATCAAGCCACCTAATCATAAACCTTATGGTTTTCTCCAACCACTTCCCACACCTGAAGAACCATGGCTTGATATTTCTATGGATTTTGTCACAAATCTACCACCTTCACGAGGTAAAACGATAATATGGGTAGTAGTTGATCGTCTTTCCAAGTTCGCGCATTTTATATCGTTACCCACTCATTACACGGCAGCCTTTTTAGCGACCATCTTTCTCCGTGAAATTTATCGTTTACATGGTCTTCCTAAGACTTTAGTTTCTGACCGTGACCCAATTTTCATTAGCCGATTTTTGAAAGAACTATTCAAGCAAATGGGCACTAAGTTGTTACATTCGAGTGCTTACCACCCGCAAACGGATGGTCAAACGGAGGTGGTCAATAGATGCTTGGAATCTTATCTTCGGGCGTATGTTTTTGATGAACCAGCAAAGTGGGAAAGGTATTTATATATGGCTGAGTTCTCTTATAATACTAGTTTCCACTCCTCAATCAAAATGACGCCCTTTAAAGCGATGTATGGTCGGGATGCGACTTCGATACATGATTACCTTCCTGGTAACAGTAACAGTGCTTCAATTGATTCGACATTGTGGGCACATCAGCAACTATTACAACGACTTAAACAATCGTTGGAGCAGTCCAAGGAGCGAATGATAAAACAAGCAAATAAAAAACGCACTGATAAGGAGTTTCAAGTGGGCGAATTCGTTTATCTTCGTCTTCAGGACTATCGCCAAAAGTCGGTAGCTGAAAGGAAGAATCATAAGCTGTCACGGAGATTTTTTGGGCCTTACAAAATCGTTGAACGAGTTGGAAAGGTGGCATACAAGCTGGAACTTCCAGGGGGATCCAAAATCCATCCAGTCTTTCATGTTTCCTTGTTAAAAAAGTGTCATGGTACTGCGAACTCAACCAGTGGAGATCTCACTAAGTTCACTTCCTCGGACCAGGTCGATTACTTGCCGGAATCCATTCTTGATTCAAGAATTAATGACGCAGGTGAGGAAGAAGTATTGGTTAAATGGGAGAGTCGTCCTATCGAAGAAGCTACTTGGGAGGGAACACTTTCACTCCGACAACAATTTCCTTGTTTTACCAACATTGAGGACAATGTTGATTCTCAGGAAGGGGGTATTGATGCAGCCCAACTCGAAGCCCACTCTGCTGATGTTCAGTCCGTTACAAATGGGCCTCGGAACAGGCCCGTGCGAGAGAGTAAGCTGCCAAGAAGGTTGATGGATTAAGTCAGTTGGATCCAATCTCTTTGAGTCAGCCACGTTGCATGTTCCACGCATGATTCCATGATTCCATGTTGCATGGCATTTTCTCCATTATTCCATGTTCGCTAGTTTATTTGTTACCTGCATCTTTTTCTGTTTTTATTATTGTATTTAAGTCTTTGTCGGGGGAAATAAAAATCATCAGAAAATTGCTCCAAAGCTAGTCTCTACTTTCTTCCTCATATTCTTGGAGTCTCACCCGCTCTAAGGGTGCATCATTATGCCTTTAAACCACATACAAATCAACAGATCCATATGAATAGCAGAAAATAAAGGTAAAAATCGTAACATACCTTCCATGAACAGATATATGATTCGTATTTAGGTTCCATAGATTGAATAGAGGCGATTCAATGGTTTTAGGGTTCTTGTGAATCGGCTTGTATGAGAGGAGAATGGGTATTAGGGTCTTGTGAATCATAACTGAGAAGAATGTGAATTGCAACTGAGAAGAACATAAAAGCAGGTAAAGCATCGGGTCAATCCGGATCAAAAGATCCGCGCGTCCCCTTCTCCGGGTGAAATGCATAGGCGGGAATTGAAGGCGGAAACATGCTTAGAAAAAAGACACGTGTTCAAAGAAAAGTTTGGTTTATTAGAGTTTATAAATTACCTAAATTAAGAAAGATTAAATAATTTTAATTCTTATTTAGATTACAAATAATATTTTAATAAATTAGAAAAGATATCTTTTTATTAATTTTATTTTCATATTCTTTCTCACTAAAATTTTTCTGCTTCTCTCTTCTCTTAAATAATTATATTAATTACTAATAGTTAAAATAATTGAAATTCAGAGCTATATAATGACCTTTTAAAAATACATTTTTAGAACTGTTTCTTTTGAAATAAAATATTTTTTTTAACAAAAACATTTTAAAAATAAAAATTTAAAGAGTTGATATCATTATTTTATTACTTATAGTTCCCACTCATACATAATTTTAATCATATCTTATTTTAAAATATCGTTTAATAATTAATAAATTTTTATTTTATTTTTTCAACCCGTGTAATACACGGGTTTACTATAGCTAGTATAATATATGTTATGTTGGGTTTGAGCTAGTCGGTTGGATTTTGTCTATCGGGCATCAAAATAAAAAAAATCAGATCCTCTTAAATCTTATCCTTAAAACCAACACAGGGACGTGAGTGAAGATTCAAAATCAAACTTCTTTTTAAATTTTTCGTTCTTGTTTAAGGCGCTATTACAAGAAATGTGAAGGGTTGAAAACATAATCATGTTATATGGGCAGATGGCGACGATTATAGGATTAAGATGGACCCGCAAATCGATAACCTGACTCGCTAACTTTCAATTCAAAGTTCATATTGAGCTTTAATAGCAACGATTACGGTAATTTGATTCGGTTTTGATCATGAATCACAACAGGACCTGCAATTTCAATCGAGGATACGGTTATCTAAGTTTTTTTCTTTCTTATTCGAGCGACCAAAAAGCAGGGGCGGCTACTACTCAACAACTTAGTGGTATGCTTTGCGATTTCAACCGCGATTGGGTACTTTTGAGGTCGTTCTTTTCTATTTGAGTTTGGTTCTTTCTATTTGACTATTTTCAACTTCTATTTAATGTGTTTGAAACTCCATTACTTGTTTCTATTTTGCTATTTGCCATGCTTCTTGGTAAGTTCTTTAAGTTGCACATTGCTATTTGGTGTTTTTCTATTGCATGTTGCTAGTTGGTAAGTTGCGCGTCGAAAAACCGAGGTTTTTGTCGGGTGCTACTAAACATCGAAAATGGCAGCTGAATCAATGCAACCAGAAATGACAAGTTGGCTCAGAACCGATGGTAGGTTGCGGCTGCAAACCATAAATGGTTGCCAAGCCAGGACAACCAAAACCAGTTCCAATGTATCATCACAGCCACAAAGTAACCGAGGTCAACAGTATTTTCAAATGCCAACTAAAAAACCATGGCTTATATTCATTGAGTTGTTGCAATTGCAAATCCACAACGGACCATTTATTTTCACTAGAAGAACATGAATTTCTCTATTCATTTCCAATCTCTTTCAAATATATACGATAATAATGTTTTGGCTTAGATTTGGTCACTATCAACGGCTGCAATCCATCAAAAGATGGCTGCCACGCCAAGATAACATGTTCCGATCATCACAGCCAGCAAACTTTATCACACCCAAACCAGAGACAACGCAACCATATATCATTGATGGCTTCAATGTCATTAGGCAACACCAAGTTCATGAAATCATCACAGTCACATCTCAGATGATCCTAGAGTCATCATCATTGACAACCAATATTTGCAGATCTAAATTTTAGACAAACACGAATATTAATCAGTGGAATCAAAGCTAGAACATGAAGGCCTAGAAAACCATCATCGACCAGTTAACAATCACATACCCAACATTACAATATAAGACCAAGCATCATGCCGTGAGCAACAGATCATCGCCGTCGAGGCACCGAGGCGATGGTGGCTATTGTGCAAAACCAGAAATAAGAAAAACACAACAAGCACCACAGCCGGCGGTGCATTAGCCTCGACCGTCACCACCTAGGGCACGGAAATCAAAGGCGGGCCGGGAACCCGTGCACGCACCCTGTGGCGGCGGCGATTTGGGGGGGGGGAGGCGGCAATCTCATTACATCGACGCAGCCGTTGCCGAAATTCGGTCAAGCAAGAAACCCCCAAAGCCTCCACAAGACGATAACCGACCACCACTCACCAGAATCACCACATGCACCACACGCAGGCGTCGGATTTCATGTAAGGCAGAAAGGTTACCACCTACAACGGCCAGAAACGCTTTTATCACCTTCACGAAATGGGTCGAAACCCAGAACCCAGAACTCACAACAAACGACAAGGACAAGACGAAAGCCCACCTCGGGGGTGTGGACACCAGACCCCAACCCCATCTCTCTCTTTCTCTGAAGAAAGTGAAAAAGGGATATATAGAGGCGGTGAAGGGAACACGCATCACCGAGCATATCTCGAAGAAACCAAAATGGAGTGTGTAGGTGCCATAGAAGAAAATGAGAAAAGGCAGGCAAGGGCGGATCTTTATAGGGGGGGGGGGGGGCCGCTGCCCCCCCTGTTTTTTTGCCCGTAGTGTTAAATTTTAGTCCGGTAATGTAAATTTTTGGTCTGGTAGTGTAAATTTTTATATAAATATCAAATTCGCCCCCCCCTAAAAAAAATTGATTTCGCCCCCGCCCCCCCTACGAGAAAGTTCAAGCTCCGCCACTGAAGGCAGGGACTTGAAGAGGTTACCACGTGTTTATGCTTTGAAATACCAATAATACCCCTAGAACACTATTCATCAACTTGCAAAATTAATATATAGGTCCGGTAGTGTAAATTTTTGGTCTGGTAGTGTAAATTTTTATATAAATATCAAGTTCGCCCCCCTTAAAAAAAATTGATTTCGCCCCCGCCCCCCTTACGAGAAAGTTCAAGCTCCGCCACTGAAGGCAGGGACTTGAAGAGGTTACCATGTGTTTATGCTTTGAAATACCAATAATACCCCTAGAACACTATTCATCAACTTGCAAAATTAATATATAGGTAAATATCAGTCACAATCTGAAAGTTTTAATCCGATTCAACAAAAAAAGATGAAAAGATTAGACGTGAAGCAAGTTTGGCCACCGAAGTCCAACACCTTCGGCTTTAAAACAAGATTTCTGGACAATCTGTGATCACTTTACAAACCGGCCTGCTAAAATGCAAAAACTAGCTGCTTGGAACATTTCTTTACCAGCATACCATTAGATCTTTAATTAAATAGCAAGGGAAGCAAAACAACAGAAACAGTATAACCTTTAACTTTGTAACATTTATCTTTTAGACCATGAACATAAGAAGCTATCTGTGTGGGAAAAGGTGGGTATCTCTATACATAATCTATCTCGAAGGCGATGCGTAATATAATATAACACAATGACAACACATGTTATAATTTACTGAATGTATATTGTACCTCATCCCGTCAAATGCAGATGCTCATTGTAAACAGAGAAATTACCTTCTACCAGCTTGCAGATGGATCTGAGACGAAAAATAGGAAACAGGTTCAAAATATAATAATCTAATGTTCTGAAAAATATGATGTTTAGAAAATTTTATGCAAATTCTGAGTTGTGGCTCATTTCCAATAAATTTATTTGTTTTTTGCTGGCTTAACCCAACATACATAAGTGATAAATCATAACCCGGGCCACTCCGTTTACAAGTAAATGGGTCGAAACTGCAACAAATGTTTTGAATACTCATCTACCTGGTATTAGATTTGCTGATGTATGTAATCGGCTAAAGAGACCCCATCAAATCTGTCAAAATCACGGTTTTGACCTTGTGCAACGTTCTTCTTTCGAGGGCTTAATAATGTCTCGGTATTTCGTCCTGGATTCCTAAACTTGCTTCCCGGTGTGCTTGGAGCGACCCCCCCTAAACACCCGCCGGACAGTGATTGCGGACTCCTGTGGAAAGGTGACCTTGGATAAGGATATGACCCTTCTGCCCTCCACCAACATCTAGGGCTAAAATATGCAGTACCCATACAGCAAGAGTCAGTGCTTGAAACCCTCCCAGTTGATAGTGCCTCATCGTATGACATCTCATCTAATGCCTTCTCTAAATCATTTACTCGTGTCTCTAAAGATTTCATTCCGCTACGTGAACTTCCAATAGATTCCTGTATATATAAATTGAGAAACATTTTATACATGATCAACTTTAAGTAGAAATTGTGTGCAGGGGTGGTTTAAATGAAAACCACTAAATATAAAATAGGTGAGAACCATTAAATACATTTTGCTCAGAGTCATAGATAAATCAAACTACAAAATACCTGCAAAAGATTCAAGAGATTTGACTGCTGGTTTTCGATCTGATCAAGCTGCTTTTGGATCCTAGATAAATCCTCAACCTCTCCCTGATTACCATAAACGTATTCATTTGTATTCCATTGTGTGTCTATGTCGAATTCACAGTCATCAATAAATGGAACAACACGAGACCCAAATCTTGTTTTACAAGGAAGTACTCTTTTTTCTGTTTCTAAGATGATCCTTTTATCGGTATGCACTGTATCAGATGCAGATACAGGAACAGAAACAATGACTTTTGAATCGGTTTCTAGATCAAAATCCATCTTTCTAGCAACTGAAGCACTATGTTTCCTGTAATTACTCTTTGGGGGACTTCTACTTTGTGTTGTAGTTGGAGATGAACGTTGAACTGGAGAATACTTGCTACTGGGAATTGGTTCCTTTGGTGAAGTTTCCGAACCGGTAACAGGTACTATAAACAGAAAGAATTCAGGATTAGATTAGGTTTTTTTCTTGAAAAAGGTCCGAATATCAAAAATATGTGGCTCAAGTAATATCTATAAAAGGACAACAAAGAGAATACCCATGTTGAATAAATATTATACCAGAATAGTCATTGACAAATGTAACGTTTTTGTGCAAAATTAGGCCACTGCGGCGATTAGACATTGGTGCGAAAGTGATGGTGAGACCGATAACCAATAACACATTGAAACTGTCATGTTGACGCAAAAACTAACCATCTTTGCGCCAATCGATGTAGATCTTGCCAATTTTGCACCTTCTATCTCAAATATTGGCATGTTGCTTTATGTCTTATTATGATTATGATTGTATTTCCTTGTCATTGAAATATGGGTAACGGCCAAATTGATAATTAGAAAAAAGTCAATGGCTAGTTTAGTAGAACATATTCCATTAAATGTTTAATTAAAGGGAATGCTACCAAGAAAGTAACCGAACATAATCACGCATGGAATACTGGAATGCACCATGCCATCCCTTTTATAGTCAAGAAGTGTCACCATGGAACTCTAATTCACAAAAAGTAAGAAACAAAAGAAAACAAAATGTCTTCATCTTATAAGTTTGAGAATTGTTTCCTAAGATGTAATTAGAAGCCTTTCTTCCAGTTCAAGGTATGAATAATCTAACTACAGATCACCTATAACATTTTATGGAAAATCTACCACTTGTATGTTTTAACCAAACAAAATGAAGATAATGAAAACAAATAATCAAAAGATAAACAAAGACTAATTAATGTTTTAACATTTTTCGCTAATCAATCAGAGAAACAGTTTACCTCTAGACGATGAATTATCATTCAGTTGAGGTGAAGCCGGAACCTCATCAAGATGCTGTGGAATCTCCTTCCACAACTCTAATGTCTGGTTCATAGATTCACGAACTACCTTCACCTGTCACATTTTCCAAACAAATTCAAACCACAAGGCAAACTCACGGGTGTTTATGGTTCGGCTTGAAATCGTGAAACCTCCCAATTCAGTCACTTGTTTAGTTTCTCAATTAAGGAATTTTCAAACCGTTTATGGTCTATACTTAAACCCATCTGAGTAAACAAAACAGAACAAAACCATAGGATTTCACATGTAACTTATATTTTACTTGGCAATTAGATTTTAAGCCGGACTGTACGCTTAATGGGACTTTAAGCCGGACTATACACACAAATGAACTTTGCTTAAGAATACAACAGAAAGTCAGTTTTTAAAACATTTTAAGTTAATTGTTTAAGCATTATAGATTCTTTATTTTGAATGTGAGATGCCTTCTACTATAAAGACCCAATAAGAACAAACACTCAAACCAGGTCTAAGCTTAAGCACTAGTAACGGTCCGGTTTCATTTAGGGCTGTTTGGCAATATCTGAATGATTAAGTGCTGAATCAATAAGAGGTCTGAAGCATTCAGTGCTGAACCATTAAGAGGTCTGAACCATTAAGAGTTAGTATGTCGCTTAACTATTAAAAGACAAATGTCTGACCAATTCAGATAAGAGTTTTTAACCATTCAGCATTAGACCTCTTAACCATTCAGCGTTAGTATAATGCTTAACCATTCAGAGGCAAATGTCTGAACCATTCAGACATTTGCTCGCGAAACAAACAGTCTGAACCATTAAGTGCTGAATCATTCAGACATCTGAACCATTAAGAGGCTGATTAAGAGGCTACCAAACAGCCCCTTAGTCCGGTCTGTTTTCAATTTTCTATCGGTTTGGTTTTGGTTTACAATAATCAAAAGTTGTAAAGACTAATGATCCTTAGCCTAACTAGTTAAGGTGAGGTACCCATGACATGTAAATATTGAAAGGTCATGGGTTCAAGTCTCTCTCTGAGCAAAATACTCAGAGTTGAGCCAGAGGGTTTTCTCAGCAATGGGTTTCCTCTTGAGGGGGTTGGGGGTGTGGTCTCGGCTGAGAAACGAATAGATGGACCGATTAAGATAACACTTATTCAACGAAGCAGTGTCGCACATTTGCCGTTCAACAAAAAAAAAAAAAAAAAAGTTGTACAGTTTGACTCACTGTCGGACCTAAACACTGTTAAAACCAGCCCGAGGCAAATAAGTGGGTGTTTGGGATTGCTTATTTTTAAGCTATTTTGACTTATTAACTTTTCAAAAGTTAATAAGTCAAAAAAAGTGTTTGGCAAACCCAAAAGGATTTTTCAAACTCACTTTTCATATGGGGTAAAAAGAAGGTTTTGAAAAGTAAGTATGGAGTTACTTATTAACTTTTGAAAACGACTTTTAGTCTAATTTCCTATTATACCCATCTACTATCTCCTATTAACTCCTCTCATTTTAAAAGTATGTCTCTTTTGGTCATTTTACGACATTCAAGTTTATAAGCTAATTCAAACACTTTTTTAAAAACTTCTTCTAAAAAGTTATAAGTTAATACAAAAATCATTTTCAATTAAAATAAGCAATCTCAAACATGGCCTAAATCTCTTCAACTCATAAAAGGTGAAATTGAAATTGAAATAGTTGCAGAAATCTACACATAATATTCATCTGAAATTGAAATAGCATCATTGATGATTAAAGCTCAATACCTTATCGAACCTCTTATTCTCTAAAGAAGCAATGCACGAAGACCTGAACCCCGTCAGATGAACCTTCTCCGTCGTCGCTAACCTCCCCATCGCCTCAACTGCAGCCTTCCTCACCGCCCAATCACCACTGCTCAAAAAATCAACCAAACAAACAACCAACGAATTCAAACAATTCCGATTAAAACCACTGCCACCAGCTCCAGCAATGCTTCCGATTACAGACAACAACGCCGGTTTCGCCTTAAAACCATCTGTTTTAACCAATTTCAAAACCCTAGGCAACAGCTTCTGCAACTCCACCGGCTCAGGGTCCGGCGACGCCTCAATCGCCGCCGATAGACACAACGCCGATCCGATCTGCGAGTTCTGATCACGTTCCGTCAAAACCGCTTCCACTAACGGCTTCGATAGGGAGGAGAACGACGGTGTGGTGATCTCCGACGCGATCGACGTAACAGCTCCGACGCAGGCGGAGCGTACGGCGGAGTCAGGGTCGCGGAGGCGGCGAACGACGGCGGAGAGCATTTTGAAGACGTGAGGCGAGAGAGCGTCACCGTGAGTGGCTGAAAGAAGCCCTAGGAGACGGACGCATTGTGTTCTTACTGGTGGTTTGTCGGAGGAGGATGTGGAGGAGAGGTAGGTGAGGAAGGGGACGAAGGTGTGGTGGTTGAGGGTTAGTGCGATGGACTCGAGCTCCGTTGAGGCAATGGCGACGGTGTCTCGGTCGGAGAGCTTGTGGAGGCAGGTGATCACACGGTGCTTGAGGTCTTGTGGTGGTGGTGGTGGAGTCATGGAGACTTGTTTGGAACGAGACATTGGGAGGGAGCTATAGGGGAATGTACGGTGGGAGTGGTAGTGGTGGTGGTGGTGGTGGTGGTTGTGGCGGTGGTGGTGGTGGCGGTGGCGGTGACGGTGGCGGGTGAAGTGGGATTGGGTCAAGCGTTTACCGGAAGTACACGGAATTTAATGCTTATAAGTGGAGAGATAAGGAGAACGTGTGAGAGTAACACCAGATATTTCCAGAATATTATAGGATAATTAAAGTTTTTATTATTCTTCTTAATTTACATCAGTATATTAGTTTTTACTAAGAAAACATTAAACTGTTATTTTTTAGCTTTTTAATAATTTTATTAAAAGACAGCTTTCAAATCAAATAAAAGTGTAGTGAGTTTGGTTTATTTTTAAAAAAAATTTATAGTTGATAAAATATTATAATGGATAAATTTTAAAAACATATCAGTTAATTAATATGTTACCTCCGGAAGAAAGCGTAGATCATATTTTGCTGAACTGTGATTTAGCGAGACGTATTTGGAGCATCATCTTGTCTTGGTGCAAACTGCTTCATATCCGCTGCACAAAATAAAAGACGCACTTATCCTTCCTGATACGTTGCCTTACGCTCCAACAAAGAATAATGTTTTGCATGTCATTTTTCTCACGACTCTTTGGTGCATTTGGAAGTCAAGGAATGGAATGAGTTTCAACAATTCTCTCAAGCCGGATCGTGACATAATGGGTGAAATAAAATCCTTATCTTACATTGGTTAAGAATAGGGGTAAACTACTTTCGTTGGATTGGAATCATTGGTGTAAATTTCAAATTTAATGTTTTGTATCGGCTAGCATTTTGCTAGGTCTTATATAAATGGTTCTTTGACTGTTCAAAAAAAAATTTAATATGTTACCTCTTATTCTGTAGGTTTTTTAATTACTTAATATGAAATTGTTAAACAGTCTTTTAGTCTCTAACTCAAGTACGCACGCTAATTCTCACATTATAGGCCATATTCAATTATCTGACTTCGATTACGATGTCATTTTCTTACTTAACCATGAAAGACAATATTCCATCAAGGAATTGATAAATAAAAATTATATTGTGTCCATTAGCTTTTTGGTCTAAAGATTCATGCTCGACATTCAAGAGGAATTTTGGTACCCATTTTTTTTTCTCCTACTATTAAAGATAAATGTAAATCGTACAATATTATTTGAAAGTAGCAAAAGAAATACATGTGCCAAACATGGAAGGTCACACCTATCGCTATTAACATACAAATTGTGATGCATGTGATCATGAGATGCCCTAGGTCTAACATAGTTGGTCCATTTTATCCCCAAATTATCTAGGTGTCTACTTGTTCACATGAACTACTAGATTGTTTTGTGTATATATATAATGGACGATTACTGTACAAAGTATTTTTCTCGTACGAAACGTACGAAGTTTGAGGAGAAATTATCACGTAAGAACAAGTAATAATTACGCAAGATGAAATACACACTCGCGTGGTATTATCATGCAGAGATGACATTATCATGTAAAAATATTTTCTTGCGTAATAATTTCACATTTGCGTGATAATTTCATCTCTAAGTGATTAATTCTTACACTTCCGTTATAATTCCACCCGTGATGTTTATTCTTACGTGTTAACTTCGTAAGTTTCGCACGAAAAAATCACTTTGTATCGTACCTTCTCTCTCTATATATATATATGTATGTACATATGGAATTTAATGTTCACAATTAATTTGATAAGTTTATGAGCTCGTAACATGTTCAATTATTGGTACGTGGTTAAATTAAAAAGGTTTTTTATTTTAAAAAGTCTAAAAATAAAACTTTAGCAACTCATAAAACATGTCAAACAAGTTTTGATTGAACTCATTCTAGCTATGTTGGAACCAGATCGTTTAACTAAACGAACGAGATTTTCTTGTTCGTGTTCGTTCATTTATTAAACAAACGAACATATACGAGCTTCCCGTCGAACGGTACACGAACTGTTCGCTGAACGTTCAGTTCGTTTACAGTCCTAGTTGTGCCCTAGTTGTAGTCTAACTTCACATTCAACCGCAACTATTAGTATTATTTTCCTAATATTTAAAATATTTGTTTTTTGTTATAATGATATAACCAAATTACAATGGCATATTATTATTAAACTATTGTTGTTTTTATTATTATTATTATTATTATAGTTTCTTGTACTAAATGAATTCTATTTACAACATTTTGCATGCAGGGTCGCATTTGATGTAAACCAAATTTATATATAGAACTATGATAATAGAATATTGCATTTGCACAATTGTTCCTAGAATATTATTATAGTTTCTTGTACTAAATGAATTCTATTTACAACATTTTGCATGCAGGGTCGCATGCATTTGATGTAAACCAAATTTATATATAGAACTATGATAATAGAATATTGCATTTGCACAATTTTTCCTAGAATATTGCATTTCTACAATTGTACAATCAATATAATGAAATTAGGGAGAAAATAAGGCATTACATAACTATCTTACTATCTTATGGATCATATAAAAAATTAGATGTGTACATTTTATTATGGTTTTAGATTAGCAGCTCTTAATTAAAAACTTGCATTGAATGACCCCATTACATCTATCTATTATTATAAAAAAAGATTAGGTGGACACTTGGCACAATTCTAAAGATCATAATTGTAATTAATTTTCTCGTATCTCTCTTCTATAAAATAATTATATTAATTACAAATGATACTATTTTATTCTTTTTTAAATTATATATAGTTTTTTAATAAATTAAAAAGAGGTTTTATTAAACAAATATAATTTCTAAAGAAAAATTTTTGTGAAGATAATAAATTTTTCTAAAACATCAAGCTTTTTTAAAAATATAAAATATTTTAAAATCAATGTTTTTAAATAATAAAATTTTTATAAACCAAAATAATTAAAATTCAGAGTTATTATGGGCTATTTTTAGAAATGATACTTTTTTAATATATTTTAATTTGAAACAAAATGTTTGAAATTTTTTTCAATACAAAAAAATTATTTTATTACTTATAATTATCACTCATAAGTAATTTTAATCGTATCATGTATCAAAATATTACTTTATAATTAATAAATTTTCGTTACTAAAATATTTAATAGTTATTTATTTAATCTGTGTAATACACGGGATACTAACCTAGTGTGTGTGTATACATGCATGTATATATTCAAAGTAATTTACCCACACTAATCTCTATTTCTACATAAGGTTTAATCAACGAACATTTCTAAATTCATGGACCATGTCAAATATGTAAAAAGTGATGCTTTTATCTAATTTTAGGATATTAGAAAAAAGAATATAAAATATGAGTGTTCCATATATTCATGCAAACAAATTTTCCGTACTCTGGTGAAAAGATTATCTTTTAAATATGATTCTTTTTATGCTTTATAAAAAGAGAACAAAACATTTTGTCTATATGTGATTATGTTGGTGATCATCAAAGTGTTTTCTATTCAAATCGAGTTGAATTTATCACACTGCTTATAGTGTAGGCATAAACGGAACTAGAAGAAAATCTCAAAGTGTTCGATGAACACCTTTGATCAGTTGGTCTAAGGATGTGTTGTCTTTAAGGCCACTCATTTTTTTTTTCATATCATAGTATTATTCTACCCATATATCCATTGTGACCCTAGTCAAAAAAGTTTCGAATCTACCCATATATGTAGGTTATAGTCATATCCAATACGAAACAAAGAGGGAATGAATAAATTGATGTATCATGAGGTTGACGGTGAGAGATGATAAAAGGGGTTAAAATCCATGTGACATATCTTGGATTATTAGCATTCTTTTGCCAATTGAAGGTGGTGATGTTGTTTTCCATTTGATAAGGTCTCAAGATCCATGTTTCTCATAAACTCTTTATGTATTTTTATATTCTAAAACCATAAAAGAGAATATGGTTGAATTAAAGAAATCAATTAAATTAGTAACTCGAATTGATTACATGTGTGTATACAAATCATGTCTGCATGCAAATCATGAGTTCAGACACTCTTGCTACATTCTCACTATGATTAACCATATGAGAGGGTACTTATTTGATTACGAATTTTAGTTCCGAGTGATAATAGAAAAACTTACTTCGTTGAGATGGCAAAACTATAAGAAAACAACGAAATTATATATACTACTATTAATAGAAAATTGACCGTTCAAAGAATTAGATAAAAGATTATAAATTTGTGTGGGTATCCCTGAAACTGATTTAATGAGCAATAAATAGAAGAAAAACATTTGACCAACTCCTGACTCTAATATTTTGAGTTTAGTAAAATAGTATATCAAGAAAACACTTGTTATAATTTTAAATTATTAAATTTTTTAACTTTTTCGTCCAAACTATTTTCACTCATTTTATGACAATTATTAATTAAGATAGTAAATCATTCATAATTTATGACTACATTTTCAAGCTGGTTTTGTTCATTCAAATAAAGAATTCAATGTTTTCTAATGTTTTTATTTGTAAATGAAACCATGACTATCTTTTATATATAGTAAGTCATTTTAATAACTATAAATATATACATATTTAAGATTTATATTTTTAAGAAAATTACATAAATGGTCCCTATGGTTTAATCAAATTGCATGTTTAGTCCCCAAACTTTAAAAATTGCAAAGATAGTCCAAAATTTTATGTAATCAATGCATGTTTGGTCTCTAATATTAAATTCATTTATTTTTTATGCATTTTATAAAATTTAAACTAACTTTTAAATTTAATTTTAAGGACCAAAAGTGTAACATCCACATAAAAGTTTGGACTAACTTTGCACTTTTGTAAAATTTGGGGACCAAATTTGCAATGACTACACAAAAGTTTGGACTAATTTTGTAATTTTTAAAGTTTGGAAACCAATCATGCAATATGATTAAACTACAGGGACTATGTATGCAATTTACTCTATATTTTTTAATCTCGCTACTCTAATAAAAGGGTATCTAGGATGGACACTTGTCAACACCATATTGTTTCTCACCAATTTTTTCCCGCTTCTCTCTCCTATTTAATAATCATATTAATTATTAACAATAGTATTTAATTTTTTTAAGATTAAAATAGTTTCTTAATAAATTAAGAAAAAGATCTTTTTACTAATGTTATTTTTAAAAAAATAATTTTTCATAAAATAATTTTTCATAAAATTGAGAGTTACAATAATAAAGTTTTTAAGTATGAAATTTTTTAAAACGTTTTTTGTTGAAATAAAACTTTTATTTTATTTATTATAAGAAAGATTTCAATCATATCTTATTTTATAATATCGATTTATAAATTATAAAATTTTATTCTATTTAATATTTTTTATTCAACCCGTGTAATACACGGGTTTACTAAAGCTAGTTATCCAATATATGTATGACATGAGTTTTTTAATGCTAGTAATCATTATAATAACATGATAAGGTATAAAGGCTATGCATACATATAAATAGGATAGGTCATGCATATATCTAAGATAGCTATATTACTTTATCAATTACTAGTGGACGTGATCCACGCTATACGACGGTAGTTGGCAAATTTAAAAGACTTAATTCTGACGACATATATGCTAGTATTAACCACCTGAAAAAAAAAAACTCACCCACGAAAGGCTTATAAAAAGTGTAATGGAAAAAATACCGTAAAAAATGAGTACTCGAAGCAAATGAGAAAGCATAAATAGAACATTTATTAATATTAATGAGTTGTATTGTAAATTAATCAAAAGATAAGAAGAAAAATGCACGGATTGTAAACCGTATTGTTCAAATTGCACTATCCAACCTTTCAAGTACTCGACAATATCATCCCTCCCATGGATTCTTCCTCTCCCTCTTCTTTTAAATCCACCGATAATGACAAAGATATAACCAAATAGTCGGCATCTTCACAAAAGGGTTTCCATGAGTATTATTTGAAGTTTTTTTGTTCCAGTCTTGGTATTTGTTCTCCTCCTGCTCCGATTGAGGTATATCAAAATTGAAAATACACCATGTTATCTGATTTAAATGTTGTATATTTACCTAGAAGGAAGGGTTATCTTGTGAACTTATTTATTTAGTAAGAACTTTAATAACCAATATGCAGTTGTGCATCATTTAACATCGCATTCAAGTCACATGTCATTTTCATTTGTTTTTTAAACATTCATTACTTGTTTTTGGACATTATCTTTTCCAAAAAAAATTACCATAAAATTCAGTATTTTTTTTCTTTTCAACGCGTACCATATTAATATATTTTTTAAAAAAATTATACACCCGTTATTTACACATGTGTATATTAGTCATTACATATGTATAAATCCAGGTTTACACATGTCTAAGTTATTTATTACACATATGTAAAACGAAGTTTGTAAAAAAATAAGTTTTTTTTTATTTTTTATAATTTTCTTTATTTTTTTAGAATGAGGGAAATAAATTTTTATGTTAATTTTCGTTACATATTTTTTTATGTTATGTTTTGTTTTTTATAATTTTTATGTTATTTTTCGTATTATAATTTTTTTTAATTGTTCCTTGGATTTCTAAAGAAAAATAAGTTTTCATTTGATCCCTCTTCTTACCTAGAATAGTTAGGCTTTTTATAATCATATATAGCAAACTAACTCAAATTAAATATATATTTAAATACTATAAATTGCAGTAACAATTACATCATATAAAATCTAAGTTGATGCCAAAATTGTAATAAACTAAATGTCAATTATACTTAAAAATAAAAATTATCCTTCTCAATATTGCCCATGTTGAGGTCCCGACAATAAGTGGGCCGGTTGGATTGTTTGGGTATTATGGTACATCTTGCATACATGATGCCAATTTAAGCACCATTTTGTTATTTTCAATAATCAACGCAATGTTTACAACCGACCGATCATTAAACCATCTTACCGTTGGATTGTTTGGGTATTATGGTACATCTTGCATACTTAATTTTAGAGGAAATTTACCTAAGTCATTTAATGAAATTTTACTTCGATCCTTCTGTAATAGGGTTGTTTACGAATTAGTGCTTCCATGATTTGAGGGTGAGGGTGAGAATATGTACCAAACCAAATGTTTAAAATATGGGTCCACCAGGGAATGGGTATAACGAGTGGGTTCTTTGTTACTAACTCTTATCTATTGGAGTATCATATGTACCACTCTTATCAAAACATATTTGACGGGAGCTAGGTCCACTCCCATGATAAGTCAATTGTAAAGACGTGACCACCCCAACATGCAAAATGGTCCTTGCCAACATGCTCGGCTTTGTTTAATTGAAGGTACCTCTCGTATAACTATGAAAGCATGACAAGAATAGTTTCTACTATGATTTTGTAAATAAAAGATATTAAAACGATTAAGATACGTTTATTTGTATGCTAATTTGTAAATGTCATCTTTTTATGCCCGCATTTTGACGGGTTTAACAACAATAAATTCATCTGGATAATTACCTATTGATAAAACGGTATGAATAAAATTTTATGTAGTCAAAATGCATTTAACCTGATATTTTATTAATTTTTGTTTTTTAACATTTAAAATAAATTATTACTTTTCTCAATTTTTAATCGATAAATGGACATAATTGAAAGTATGATAAAAAAAATTAAAAATCATAAAATGCATCTAACCTGGTATTTTATTAAATCTTTTCACATTTAAAAGAAATTATTAGTTTTCTCAATTATCAATCGATCAATGGAGATAATTGAAAATATGAAAAAAAAATTAAAAATAATAAAATGGCCATTTCACGTTTATAAAAATGCAAAGTAAATACAATATTTATTTTCAGAAATTAATATTATACAAATGGGCCCATCTTAAAAGGTAGTTTGAAATATTAAATAAGGCTGATTTGAAGAAGAAACTTCGTAGATAATTACTGTAGCCCGGCCCTCCAATCAAGGGCCTTTGAAGCCCATTGGTCTGTGCTTGACACTTGATTTGGAACCGATATAGACCGTAGGTTCGGAATCAACTTATATTCCTCATTCCCAATAGAGACATCAGTTCAAGTCTACAACTGAAATGGGTAAAAACCGGTCAAACCATCAAAAAATTTATCAACAACCCGAACTAATCAATACCCATACGAACCTGTTTCAAACTAGTTTAAAAAAAAAATGGTTTTGTGCACTTCTATCGGTATGTACTAATAACTATCAATAGACAAGTACCAAAAACTCATTACAAAAAAAGTGAAACTTGAATTATAAAATAAACAAATCTTTTGTTCATTTTACTGATATTTTAAATTAATAAAGTATATTTTCATGGGGATACAGTTAGATTTTTTAATTCGAATGTGTGATAGCAGTGTGTCTACAAGAGTGATAAGAGGCGAATCTATGTTTACGAAGTTCATAGAGCGATCGTATATCGTTTGTTAACGTAAAGACGAATAATATTGTATATGTTTTATTCATTAATATAAGCTAAACTAGATTATAAATTCATACATTACACGTGTTGAATGAAAATAATAAATTAAATAGCTAGGACCAAAATTTAATTATAAAATATCTCTTGCCTTTATTGTAATAAAATGTTATAAGATTAAAATAAAAGGTTCTACCAATATTTCAAAGTAAAAGATCTTAATGCATACGAAATACACCTACATTCTTAATACAACCCATCATCACAACAAACAACTATCAAATCGATTCACCATAAAATTAGACCCATCTTACTGCCATAAAAGCATAACACTATCACGAAATACCTACAAACAACTGTCAAATTGACTCGTGTCTAGCTAGATCAAACAAGACACAACAATCACTAATACCATCATGAAAAAATGACCCATTAAAAAAAATTTAGAATAATATAACTCGAGAGCAGCTCTACTTGTTTACACCTGAATTTTAATTAACCAAACCCTCCTAATTTATCACTTCTTCTCAACCAAACAATGATTCCATGTAATTAGCTTTTGATAGTATAGCAAATTATGTAAAAAAATTTATGAAAATGTAAATATGTATTTACCTAACCATAATGTAAATCAATAATAAAATGGGTTTCTATATCTTACATACAAAGCTTATAACACACTTAAAAGTTGAAACATGAATTATTTTTGGATCCTAGAGGCCAGAGGTTAGTGGAAATCCAGTATTGTAGGAAATCCAAGTTTTTTTTTTTCTTTTTTTTAACGGCTGGTTAGTGGTTAGTTGTTAATATCATCAAGTTAGTAATATTCGTAAATGCCAAGGAATGAACCTTGAACCTCCAAGAGAGACAAAACCTTCCACCTTCTCCTTAACCATTAGGCAAGAGATCATTGGCTGTAGAAAATTCAAGTATAAGTTAAGCCTAAAATTTCGAACATACATCATATTTTTATTATCTCAACTTAAACGAAACTAAACAATTTATGCTAAATAAATGACGTTAAATCTAATATTATTTATTGAAAATGATGATTTATACACGACGTACGTTTTCTTCTTTTTACATTTCACTCTATAAAACAGTGAGTTAAATAAATAAATAAATAAATAAATAAATAAAAAAAAAAACCTTTAATTTATAATCATTAAATAGGACCATCCTTTTCCTTTTCCTGTACACACACAACACACATTCAACTGTGTGCTCGTATATACATACAATCTCTATACGTATAGCCTATACATA
This sequence comes from Flaveria robusta, assembly GCA_025506415.1. Taxonomy (NCBI): domain Eukaryota; kingdom Viridiplantae; phylum Streptophyta; class Magnoliopsida; order Asterales; family Asteraceae; genus Flaveria; species Flaveria robusta. The sequence continues at coordinate 1,299,859 of CM046471.1, read as the reverse complement.
CACATACATACATACATAAACACAACTCTCTCTCTCTCAAACTCCATATACAGGTTGATAGATTCATCATCCTCTGCATTCAATTACACACGCAATCATACATACCTGAGTGTTGAAGATACACGCATTTGTACGTATAGTTTTAAAGTTTTGAAGTGAAATTGCAGTGGAGTTGAAGAATCGACGATCGTTTGCTGTTACAGAGTAAGATTGTTTATGTTATTCATCTTCTGTTGATTGTTATCGTTTCCATTGTTTGATACTTTTCTTCGAATTGAAGATTTGATGTTGAATTTTGTTTGAGGAATTGTTGACGGTGATCTGTAGAGAGGGGTAAACAGTTGTTCGCATGCGTTGTTTTAGATTGCAAATTTGGGTTTCTATGTGTTCTTGATTTTTAATTTGGGGATTATGAGTCCTTTTCTGTTTTTACAGGAATGAAAAGGTCTAGAGTCGATAAAGTTTCCCGTAGCCGTAGCGGTGGCGGTGGTTTTCAACTTACGCCGCCGATCAACGCTGAATCGTAAGTCTCCAATTCGATATACTTTACGTCTTTCGTCTTCATAGATATATGCATTGTGTGTATGAATTCTTGATTATGAAGTCTATGTGCTAGTTTTTGCTGCAATTTTGAAGAGTAACATTGTGATCTATGGTTTGTTTTTTAAATCTGTTTTCTTAATTTTCGAAGTTTATGGTATGTGATTTGCGTGTGTACTTATGTCCTAATCTTGATGCATAAGTGAATTAATCACTTAGGGCTAAACAAAAGGGTAAGATTTATGTTAATGGCATCTAATTATCTAGAGTTAGGGTTAAATATATATGAGAGGTATGTAATATGTTTCAATGTTGGCATCTAATTATCTAATTATCTTGTATAATTTATACATCTCGTCTTCTTGAATGAAGCTCTAGGAGACCTCAAAATGTGGGTACAAAGGCACGTAGGTTGACAAGCCGTGACGCGCTAAACTATCTTAGGGATGTCAAAGATATGTTTAGCGACCGCATGGAGAAATATGAAGAGTTTCTTGATATTATGAAAGACTTCAAAGCTGAAAGGTTTGGCTATACTGTTGCTTTGTTTCCACTTTCATGCTTTAAGTTTGTTAGCTCTTGTTGTAATGATCAGTTGTATTGGCTTTGTTTGCAATAGGGTTGATACCATAGGTGTCACAGGAAGGGTTAAAGAACTATTTGAAGGGCACAAAGAACTAATATCTGGTTTCAATGTTTTTTTACCAGAGGGGTGTGAAATCGTTCTCTCTGATGAGGATTAATCACATACAAATCTTCATTCATTACCCAATTTTAGGATTTGTGAGAATTTTTTAGATATTTGGACGTTATGATGGAAATGCTCTCACCTATAACACCCCTATAGACTATAATCAGGGGTGGAACTACATCATATTCAATGTGATCAAGTTGACCCATCAAATCTCACCTTTTAAATGTAATTCATGTAATAAAGCTAGAGAAGAAATATTGTTGGTTTGATTGACGGTTATTTCATTCTTCATAAAAGAGACTCATGATCGATTCTCTGGTCATCTTTTTTCTTCCTCTGGTACATTCTTTCTTAAGTGCATTATTCACTTTGTTGGGCTTATTTTGGGTGGGTTTTGTTTTTATGTTTTAACAATAGTAATAAAAGAAAATAGAACAAGGACAAAAATCACTTGGCATGGCTTGGAAAATTAGACTAAATCAAGTATATTTAGGGGCTGTTTGGCAATATCTGAATGATTGAGTGCTGAACCAATAAGAGGTCTGAACCATTAAGTGCTGAACCATTAAGAAGTCTGAACCATTAAGAGCTAATATATCGCTTAACTATTCAAAGGCAAATGTTTGACGAATTCAGATAAGAGTTCTTAACCATTCAGCATTAGACCTCTTAACCATTCAGCATTAGTATAATGCTTAACCATTTAGAGGCAAATGTCTGAACCATTTAGACATTTGCTCGCGAAACAAACAGTCTGAACCATTAAGTGCTGAATCATTCAGACATCTGAACCATTAAGAGGCTGCCAAACAGCCCCTTAGTTATATGTTTTTTTTTCTTTTGTTGTAAGTTCTTGTTATGATGTTTGGGAAACTAAAATCATGTAAGTTATCTTGAGGAACAGTAATTTAACCGGTGGAATCTCTTGCCTCAAATGATCTTTCTATTATGGAATGATTCCTCAATTTGTTTACTATATACATGAAATTTTTTTCCATCGATTTAAACACAAACATAACTCCTCTGTTGTGATCTTTACCTGATGCTTGACATCGCTTCTTTTCGCAATGATAAAGAACGTATCAAACTGAAAGGCTATATTCATTTTGAGACAAGATTGTTACAACTCTATTAAGAAAAGAACCGATACAATTCGACCCGAACCAAACATGAAAATTCTGATGTCGGCTTGTTAAAAATCCTGGGATCGAAAATAGTAAACTCATAAGAGAAAAATCATGGTTCCACCACTCCCTACAATGACATTAGAGGTGGTGTAAGAGTGTTCCAAGCTGTTATAACGCCTCATTACGTTTGGTGTAACCAAATTTCTCTCCTCTACGATAATAACTTCTATGAATTACTTATAAATGTTTATGTATTTTTCGCATTTATAAATTTCAATTAACTATGTATTAAAGGTATCATTCGGTCAATATTATTCTTGTTTATATATAAGATAATAAAAACCGTAATTTATTGTGGTATGAAGGAGAGTTATTTAGTATAATATTTTCTCCTCTACAAAAACCATATAGTTTTATTTATAATAGAAATTCAAAGTTTAAATAAATGAAGAATAATAATTCAGAATTTCTGCATTGGCACTTTAAGGATATTTAGTTTGGATTTGTTTAATTAAACACAAGACCGAATCAAACGGAATCATAGATATCTTCCTACTCTAATAAAAGAGTAACTATGGTGGACACATGTCACCATCACATTTCACCTCACCAAAATTTTCCCGCTTCTCTCTCCTATTAATATCACATTAATTACTAATAATAAATTAAGAAATAAATCTTCTTATTAATATTGTTTCTAAAAAAATTAATATTTATAAAATGAGAAATTTTTCTAAAACGGCAAACTTTTTTTAAAAATATTAGTTTTTTTAAGTAAAAGTTTTATAAACAAAAATTAATTACAATTAGGAGTTACAATAAAAATGTTTTAAAAATTTACATTTTTAGAATGTTTGTTTTGAAACAAAATTTTTAATTTTTTTTGAAAAAATAAAAAAAGTTTAAAAAAAGATTAAAAAGTTAATATTATTATTTTATTATTTATAGTCATTACTTATCATATTTTATCTTAAGATTTCATTTTATAACTATTAAATTTTTATTATATATTATTTTATTTATTCAACCCGGGTAATACACGGGTTTACTAAAGCTAGTTAAATAATATTTTCCATCTATTTTTCATCACTAGTGGATTAGACACAGATTTTGCCGTTCTTTAATTTTAAATGTATAAGAGAACTAGAATTAGTAATCCGTATATTACACTGGTTAATAAATAAAATATTAAATATAATAAAATTTTATTAGTTTTAAAATGATATTTGAAGATAATATATATTTAAAATTGCACATGAGTAAAGACATAAATAATAAAATAATGATATCAACTTTTTAAATTTTTTTGTTCAAACAAAACTACACATTTTGTTTCAAAACAAACCGTTTTAAAAAAAATTCATTGTTGTAACTCACAATTTTAATTATTTTTTTATCTATAAATATTTTACTTTTTAAAAACATCAAAAAAACTCTTAATGTTTTAAAAAAACTTCTTATTTTATAAAAAATTGTTTTTTATAAATAACATTAATAAAAAGGTTTTATTAAATTTATTAAAAAAGTGTATTTAGTCTATAAAGAAATTAAATAATATTATAGTAATTATAGTAACTATTAAATAGGTGAGGGAAGCGGAAAAAACTTGATGGGGCAGAATGTGATGCTGTCATGTGTCTCCTTCATTTATCTTTTTATTAGAGTAAAGATAAGAGATTTTGCAATGATGGTTTTTTAAGATTATTTTAGTTTTGGTGTCTTCAATGATATATGCACTTAGATTCTCGTGGATATCTACACATGTTTTAGTGATTTGTTATTATAACGTCATAATATTATCACCGAACACATGGTATTTGATGGGTCGTGAATATCAGTTAAAATGAATATGTTTGAAGCGTTCGAATAAAAACTCTTATCAATGTAGAATATTGTATTATGGTTAACGGTTCATTACTATTTGTATAAGATAAGTCTTTAATCACACTCATATTCTTAGTTTCATTGAGTTATAACTATCTTCTTAGATTAAAGTACACCATATTTAAATTAAAATAATATTTAATATAAATACAATCTAGTTATACAAATATAAATAGTAAATATTAATTTAAAATATTATAAATAAAATAATATTTAATACATCGAATTAAATAATCTTATATAATTAAATAATGTATTAATAATGAGAATTAAATAATATATTAATTAAAAAAAGTTTACTAAATGAGGACAAAACAATAATTATTATATAAAACATTTGTACCTCATGTTTTATAAATTGTACTATGTGTCTTAAAAATTATGCAATATGATCATTTTGCCTCAAGAGATGCTTTATATATAATTATATAGTATAGATATAGATAGAGATAGATATGGATATCACAAAATAACCAATGTAATGATTGTTTTAAATAAGTAATATAAAAGGCAAATAAAATCATTATTTTTTTAGTGTTAGAAAATCATAAGTCTTTATAAGAAAATCTCTAATCTCTAAATTTTAATATATTTAAATACGTTAGACTCTATATGAGTTAAAATTTTATATACACAACAAAATCTACGTATAAATTTAATATAACATTTTACGTATCATAACAATATTTTTTATATTATAAAACTACAAATCTAATTCGTTCTTTTTAAGAAAATCAATAGATAGGTAAAGGTAATATTCTTTAATTCTTTAAAGGTTGTATATTCCAAGTCATTTCTAGTGATATGTCAATTCAATATATGAAATTAAGTGGGAAACTCACAAGAATAAACATTTTATGAGTATTTTCATCAGCATATCATCAACGTTTTTCTGTAATTTATAAGTTTGATTGTTATACATATTTTATTACAATTAAAACTAACAACAAGACGTGTGCCAACATCTGCATCAGGTGACAAATACTAATTTTGCGCTAAGTGACGTAAAAATGATAGTAATTTTGCGTATGTTTATAGCAAGTGTAAAAGGACATGCATAAATATTCTATGTGTTTTGTAGTAATTGAACTTTTTTATAAAGATTTTAATAATAATAAAACCAATACTATTTTAATTTTAATATACATAATAAACATAGTTATTCTTGTGATTCTTCAAAAATACTTTCATGAATGTCAAATATGTCATGATTTGCAAATCAGAAAATCATCTATAAACATATCTCAAAAACACAATTATTTTATTATATATTATCCTAGTCGTCGTTTAATATTCATTCTCTCTTTAAGTCTTTACGTACAAGCAGAATTGAGTCACCGGCAATCACCGGTCACCCGTTTTACTGTAAAAAAAGACGTCAACTGGACCATCACTTCACCCTTTTCCTTCTCCGGTACACACACAACACACATTCAACTGTGTGTTCATATATACATACAATCTCTATACGTATACCCTCTACATACAAATACACATACATACATAAACACAACTCTCTCTCTCTAAACTCCATATACTGGTTGATAGATTATTCATCCTCTGCATTCAATTACACACGCAATCATACATACCAAAGTGTAGATACACGCATTTGTATGTGTAGTTTTGAAAGTTTGAGGTGAATTTGCGGTGGAGTTGAAGAATTCGACGATCGTTTGCTGCTAGAGAGTAAGATTGTTTATGTTATTCATCTTCTGTTGATTGTTATCGTTTGCATTGTTAGATACTTTTCTTCGAATTGAAGGTTGAATGTTGAATTTTGTTTGAGAAGTTGTTGACGGTGATCGGTAGAGAGGGATGAACAGTTGTTCGTATCCGTTGTTTTAGATCGGTAATTGGGGTTTTTTGGCTGTTAATTTGAAGATTATGTGTCTTTTTTTTTGTTTTTGCAGGGATGAAGAGGTCTAGAGACGATGATGTTTCCGGTGGCGGTGGTGGTTTTCAACTCACGCCGCCGATCAACTCTGAATCGTAAGTCTCGTATTTGATATTCTTGACATCTTTCGTCTTCTGAGAGTCACAAACACATTGTGTGGATGAATTCTTAATTATGAAGTTTATATGCTGCCGTGGTGGTTTCTGCTGCAACTTTTAAGAGTAAAATTGTGATCTATGGTTTGTTTTTGAAATCTAATTTCTTAGTTTTTGAAGTTTTTGCTATGTGATTTGCTTGTGTTATCCTCTTATCTTGAATTAGTCATTTAGGGTTAAACAAAACCTGTAAGATTTGTGTTAATGACATCTAATTATCTAAAGTTAGGGTTCAATATGAGAGGTTTATTTCAATGTTGAATTAATTGTATAATTTATTTCATCACATCTTCTTGAATGTGAAAGGGCACGTAAGTTGACTGCTAGTGACGCGCTTAAGTATCTTAAGGATGTCAAACATATGCTTAGTGACCACAAGGAGAAATATGCAGAGTTTCTTGATATCATGAAAGACTTTAAAGCTCAAAGGTTTGGCTAAACTGTTGCTTTGTTCAATTTTCATGATGTAATTCTGTTAACGCTTGTAATGATCAGTTGTTATGGCTTTGTTTGTTATAGGGTTGATACCACATGTGTCGTAGCAAGGGTTAAAGAACTATTTGAAGGGCACCGAGATTTAATATTGGGTTTCAATGCCTTTTTACCAAAGGGATATGAAATCGTTCTCTCACATGAGGATGAATCAGAAACTAAGAAAGCTGTGGAGTTTGGAGAAGCCATTCAATATGTACACAAAATTCGGGTAATAACTAATAACATCACATGATAAATACTGTATACTGTGTAATGATTACTGACTTCCTTTTGGAAACTTTTATTGAACACACTTTATGCTTGCAGATGAGATTTCAAGGTGATGCTCATGTGTACAAATCTTTTCTTGACATTTTGAATATGTACAGGAAGGAAACCAAATCCATTACAGAGGTCCACCAGGAGGTTTGTTTTTTAATGAAACTATTGTATATTCATGTCAGCAAATTCAAGGTGGCGGTTGTTAATTTATTTAATAATTTACTAATTTTCAGGTTGCTGTTCTTCTTCATAACCATCCAGACCTGCTCAATGAATTCACCAGTTTTTTACCTGATTTTTCAGCAGCAACGTCCATTCATTATGTTCATTCCAAAAGGACCCACAAAGTATGCCATGGAGATAGGAGCTTGCCCATTGGCACAATAAAACCTCTGCATTCTGGAAATGTAATTTTCAATTAATCATCTTGCTAAATTTTTGCTCATATATTTGTGAACCAATTTTTAATTAATGGCAGAAAGATATGGCTTCCCATGTTGACCGTGATGTCGGTACGGATCGTGATGCCAGTGCTGACACAGCGGAATCTTATCAAGACAATGAGCATAAGGTTCATGGTGAGAAAGATAAGGCGAGAAGGGAAGACAGAGAACAAAAGCATTCACAAGATAAAGATTTTGATAACCCTGGGATAAATAATGTTACCTGCAAACATAAATCTGTTAATACACTTGAGGAAACTGTTACAAAACTATTTCATGAAGGTATCTCCTAATTCATAATAGTAATTATTATAATGGGTAAAATCTTTTATTTAACTTACTGTTGGGCAGATATGCGCGGACAAGTGGTTAGTCTCCGTGAAAAGGTGAAAGACAGATTACAAACCTCTGATGATTACCTGGCATTTTTAAAGTGCATTATGCATTACTGCACAGAGAATATTACTCGACCACAACTGCAATCGTTGGTAAACATGTACACTTTATATCATTATTAACATTTACGAATTAAATTTAAATGTTCAATTATACAACTTGTAAATGGACCAGCATCTTCATCACTGTGAGATTATCAGTTATAAGAAGCACTTGCACAATCCCTTTCTGTTAAAACTTGTAACTTTTGTGTCAGATCAATTCAAACAATTTATAACAGGTTCTATAATCTTAAAATAAAAACCTTTATTTTCATTAGGTGAATGATTTACTTGGAGCTTATCCTGATCTTATGGAAGAAGTCAACGGATTCATTGATCGCGGTGAGAGGAACGGTAAGCATCAATAAAACTGGAATTTGATTTGCCAAATGAGATTCTAATTATCCTTTGACTTAGTAAAAGTCATAATATCTAACTGACGTGAAAGACATATCTAACTGGATGTTTTGCTAGGTTCTTTGTGGAGTGGACATTTACCCAGATCTTTGAAGTCAGAGGATCAAGATCAAGATAAAAATCATGATAGAGATGAAAAGAGCAGGTGTTGTGAGATCAATGACAGTAAAAATGTATCAGGATTTAATTCGTTTTTACTTCCAAGCAATAATGAGTATCAAGCAAAACCGATTCATGAACTTGACCTTTCTGACTGTGAACAATGCACTCCAAGTTACCGGCTCTTACCAAAGAATGTAATTAATTCATACATTTATGTACATATAATTAATCCTCTCTTACCTTATTCACTTATAAGTTGATTCTATTTCTTAATACAGTATCCAACTCCTTCAGTAAGCCAAAGAACAATAATTGGTGCTGAGGTGTTGAATGATCATTGGGTGTCTGTTACTTCCGGTAGTGAGGATTACTCTTTCAAACACATGCGTAAAAACCAGTATGAAGAGAGCTTATTTAGATGTGAAGATGACAGGTATGTTACATCCATTAAATTCAATTTTTACTTGTCTGCCAATTGCATAAAATATGAAGTCTTTAATTTTGAGAGCCTATTTAACTTTGTTTCTACCCATAAAGATGGCATGCTTCAAAAAAGTTTAAAATCCAAGTTATCAACTTTAAAAGTTTTGATTTTGGGTAATTTGACCTGGTTACCTTGCCATAATGTGGCAGCTCCGTGGTAGTAACTTTGACCATGTTGACTTTTATGTAGGTTTGAACTAGACATGTTATTAGAATCTGTAAATGTGACAACCAGACGAGTGGAAGAGCTTTTAGATAAGATTAATAAAAATTCAATCAAGACAGACTATGTGGTCCGAGTTGAAGATCATTTTACACGTAAGAAAGTGTTGATAAACTTATAAATCATCCATTCATCCATGTTATATATTTCTGCAGATTTTCACCATTTTTTGGGTTTGTATTCAGCTTTAAATTTGAGGTGCATTGAACGTTTATATGGAGATAATCGGCTTGATGTGATGGATGTATTGAAAAAGAATGCATCTCTTGCTCTACCAGTAATATTAACTCGTTTGAAGCAAAAACAAGAGGAATGGGCAAGATGTCGTTTTGATTTTAATAAAATTTGGGCAGAAATTTATGCAAAAAATTATCACAAATCTCTTGATCATCGCAGCTTCTATTTCAAACAGCAAGACTCAAAGAGCTTGAGTGCTAAAGGTAATTAAAAATGTAAGTTCATGAAAGTTTTTGTTTCCACTAACTAGAAATTTAAGTTAATAAACCTTAATACTTGTTCTTTCAAAATGCAGCATTATTAGTGGAAATTAAGGATATCAGTGAAGAAACATCTAGAGAGGAAAACATTTATCAACATTTTGCTTCTGTCGAAAGACAAAACAGTACACCACATCAGGAATTTAAGTATTGTGATTCGGTTATTCATGATGACATATATCAACTCATGAAATATTATATTCCCCAAAATTGCACCACTGAACAATTCGAAAAAGTCATGAAAATCTGGACTAATTTTGTGGAACCTATGTTTAATGTCCATCGAGCTTTAGCTCAACGCTCTGGTTCTTCAAGAGATAAAAATCATAGTAGTGTTGAAGAAAGAGAGGATGGTGAATTGTCTCCAAATGGAGATTTTAAAAAAGATAGTTTTGCATCATTTAGAAAAAATGGTACCAAAGGAAATTACCAAAATGGGCATCATGAAAATGGTTTAGAAAATGAAGCGAATGAGGAAGATGAAGAAAGTGCACACAGGTCATCTTGTGATAGTTCGGGTAGTGAAACTGCCGATGTAGAGGACCGCTCCCCTGAAGAACATGATGGGGTTAACGATAACAAGGCTGAGAGTGAAGGTGAAGCAGAAGAACGATTATTAGAAACAGTGAAGCCACTTGCAAAATACACGCCTGCAATATCACGTAATATCAAAAATGACCGTCAGGTTTTCTATGGAAATGATGCCTTCTATGTTTTCTTCAGACTCCATCAAGTAAGGTTCAGTATGTTGCAAACTGTTACAAATTTTGTTCTATTGACCCAAATGATGACGTGGCAAGTGACGTGTTGGTAATTTGTGTCCATTTTGACTTTTTTCCTGATACAGCGTTAACCGTTAAGTTGGTTACCCAAAACAGAAATCTTACTAAAGATTTTAGTTTTCTATGCAATTAGCCCCAGTTTTATTGATATTTATTTATTTAATTTTTCATTAATAGACGCTACATTCAAGATTGAAGGAAACAAAGGAAAAATCTGCTAATGATAAATGGAGGGGTTCGAATGACATGAGACCTAATGATTCATATGCTAGGTTCGATTATCAATTAAATTGATTAATGGATGGTTGTTATGTTAGGTATTCTGATTTTTGTTTTTTGTTGGTTCAGATTCTTGAATTTACTCTACACTTTTCTTGCTGGTGATGTTGATAGCGCAAAATATGAAGATGAATGTCGAACTGTTCTCGGAACTTGGTCATTCCCTCTCTTCACATTAGACAAGCTGATTTATAAGCTTTCTAAGCAGGTTACAGGCTCATTTTCTATCATTTATTTGTCGCAGATAAACCAGTATTCTTGTGGAATAAGACAAGAAAAAAAGAACCATAAGTTGCAAGAAATGTGTAATTTTGGACAAGTGTAAAATTTGATTTACTGTTGCACTTATTGATCCACAAATTTGCAAATTACTCATGCTGAGAAGCAGGAGTTACCTTTTCTGTCTTTCTACATGAATAGTTTTTTTGTAGAAGTGGCAATTCAGGACCCTTTTACTTATAAATGGTTTGATTTGGGTTATGTTTCATCTCTAACGGAACAAACAAGTAATATAAAGAAAAGAAGATCAAAACGAAATAAGTAAATGGGTCGAAACTAACCTGAATTGTATTTTAACCTAAAAGTCTAAAACCTCCTAAATCATCTATGACTCATTTCGGTTTACAGAAAAATGTCTAATTATAGACAAATATTGTCCAGGTTCTACCTGACCTGACCTTTTTGACACGTAATCCAACCTCCCTACCCACTTGTTTTGCCACCTCTACTATATCAAATTCTCCAATGACTAATTATGTGCACATAATACTCTTCCACAGCTGCTAGCAATTGCTATGGATGAGATTGATAACAAGCTTCTTCATCTCTATGCATATGAACACCTGAGAAAACCTGGGAGATTTGTAGATGAACTCTATTATGCTAATGCGAGAGTGATTGTTAATGAGGATAACATATATAGATTCGAAAGTGTAAGTACTACCATGCCCTTATTTTTTTCTGATTGTAGTGCAAACAACAATGGTTAATTAGTTCTTTGTATTATAGTCAAGTATGTCAAAAACTGATGGTCAAACCCGGTTGACTATTCGACTAATGGACCCTGGATGTGACACGTCAGAAGCACCCTCCTTCTCGATGGACCCAAATTTTGAAGTCTATCCAACCAATCAATTAGTTCCAGCTGTTCCTGGGAAAAAGAAGGCTGGTATTTTCTTGAAAAGGTATGTAGCTCTCAGAAAAAATTATGACAAACAATCATACATTCTCTTAAGGTTTGTAGAAAAAAGTGTGTAAATTGCATATTTGTTGTAGTGTGTGCTTTAATTTCTTACTACGAAGATGAGCACTTATTGCTATCCTGTTTTAACTTGTTTTCTTTGCAGAAATCGAAGAAAATATGCTTGTGGAGATGAAGATTTAGCAATGATGCGAGCCACTGAGGGACTTCAAATTTTAAATAGGATGGAATGCAAGATAAATTGCATTACATACAAGGTATATAGATCTTACCGATCATATGTTAGCTTTGCTAGAATGAAAGTAAACATGCTTATTAAATTAGATACTGTGTTATGAAACCCATGTATTTGGTTAATTTACCCTGTTTTTCGTCTAAATCAGGCGGAAGGTAAAAACCAACTTACTTTTGTTACAGATTTTAACAACTATGTTGCTTTTTATCACCGGTTGTAGCAATGGGTAATTTGTTCAAAATATACTTTTTTCTTCTGATTTATGATGTGGCTTCTTATTTGTCATTTTAGCGTATATGTATATGCCACATTGAATATGACGTTTAATAATTAAATTTGTGTATATATTAACGAAAGATCATTGAATCTGACGTTTAATAATTAAATTTGTGTATATATTAACGAAAGATCTATTTCTAACTTGTAAATACTTTTGTAAATTCTATCTTATTGCTAAAATTGATAACAAATTTTAAGTTGGTTTCCATATCACGGCTAATCTAAAAGTTGGCTGCTAAAATCACGAAATGAATGTAAAAGCTTGTTATAATTTCGTGTATTTTGCCCAATAAAATTAAACGACTAGCGTGCCCTTATTAAAATTTTTGTTAGAAGTTTTATAGTGCTTTAGTCTTATAGTTCTAAGTGTAGGGTGTTTTCTATATGTTTTTCAATGTTCAAGGGGTTATGTGTAGTTTCCATATTTCCGCGATATTAGGTCGTTATTAACAACTGATTGTTGTTATGAAGAAGAGAGATCAGATTCACAAAGAGATAGATCATCTTTGTATTCTTGAGAGGAGATCAATTGTGTGTATGAGAGTGTTCTTGATGTATACAATCTTTCTTGAGTATTGATTCTTAATTCTTGTTGTTCTATCTTCTACAATTGTTTCACAATTGGTATTAGAGCCGGGTGAAAGGTTCTGATTGTAGAAGACAATTCAAGGTCGAAATTGAATTGGAGAAATGGTGTCAACGAAGTTTGAAATCGAGAAGTTCGATGGTAAAAACGACTTCGGATTGTGGAGGCTAAAGATGAGGGCACTCTTAGCGCACCAAGGTGTGGTAGATGCCCTCAAAGGTGAAGCCGGGTTACCTGTGACACTGACAGACAAGGAGAAGAAAGATGTATTGGAGAAGGTACACAGTGCAATCATCCTGAGTCTAGGCGATCGAGTCTTGAGGGAAGTATCCAAGGAGAAAACAGCAGCAGGTGTGTGGACGAAGCTCGAAGGTTTGTACATGACTAAATCTCTCGCTAATCGCTTGTATCTCAAAAAACGACTATAAACGTTCCAAATGGCATCGTTAAGACCCTAGATGATCACGTTGATGAGTTCAACAAACTGGTGCTCGATTTGGAAAATATAGAGGTCGAACTAGAAGACGAAGACCAAGCAATTATATTCTTGGCTTCGTTGCCACAAAGCTATGAACATTTTGTTGACACTTTGATGTACGGTCGAGAGTCGCTATCAATGGAGGAGGTCTTGGCAGCCATTAATTCGAAGGAATTAAAGCGAAGGTCAGATGTTAAAGAAGATACTGGGGAGGGATTGTATGTAAGAGGTAGACCTGATCAAAGAAGTCAGAGACCAAAACCAAGCAATAGATCAAAATCAAAGTTCAAGCGAAGATGCTTTGTCTGTAACTCTGAGAAGCAACTCAAGAAAGATTGCCCAGAGATGAAGAAGAAGAGAACTGAGGGGAGCTCAAGCAAACAGTCTGGTTCATACTCCTGAGATGCAATGTCTGAAGGGTATGAAAGTGCAGATGTGTTAGTGGCTTCAACGGGCACAAATCGAAATGAGTGGGTCATGGATTCAGGGTGCTCGTATCACATGACCCCCAACAGGGACTTCTTCAAAGAACTAAAGCTGGAAACTGGTGGAACGGTTCAACTGGGAGATGATAGACCTTGTACCATAAAAGGAATGGGTAAGGTCTGTTTCATTCTTGAAAATGGAACTGAGGTTGTACTAGCAGATGTGAGGTATATTCCCACTCTTAAGAGAAACTTGATTTCACTCGGTACGTTTGAAAGTACAGGATATCAAGTGACTCTCAAGAATGGAAAAGTAAAAGTAAGGGTGCACTTACTATACTGTCAGGTACTCGAAAAAGCAACAACATCTATTTCTTAGATGGCAAAGTGTCCTCAGGTGAAGCATCTATAGCAGCAGACAAGGCAGATTCGAAGGCTGTGTTATGGCATAGAAGGCTTGGGCACATAAGTAGTCAGGGGTTGCTGGAGTTGAATAAGCAGCAACTAATAGATGGTCTCAAGAGTGGTGATGCTGGTTTTTGTGAACACTGTGTTTTTGGAAAGGCACATAGGGTGTGGTTCAGGAAGGGTGTTCATAATACACAAGGCATATTGGATTATGTGCATGCTGACCTTTGGGGGCCTGCAAGAACTATGTCCCTAGGGGGAGCTAAGTATTTCTTGTCCCTCATTGATGATTATTCCAGGAGGGTATGGGTATATGTGTTAAAACACAAGGATGAGGCTTTCTTGAAGTTCAAAGAATGGAAAGTCCTCGTGGAAACTCAAACTGGTAAAAGGGTCAAGAAACTGAGGACAGACAACGGATTAGAGTTTTGCAATACTATCTTTAATCAGTATTGCAGGGATCAAGGGGTGGTCAGGCATTTGACAGTTGCAGGTACACCACAACTGAATGGGTTGGCAGAACGTATGAACAGGACCTTACTCAATAGACTAAGGTGTTTATTGTTTAGTTCAGGACTGCCAAAGAAGTTTTGGGCAGAGGCATTGTCCACAACAGCCTACCTAATCAATAGGTCACCTTCATCTGCCATTGAGATGAAGACCCCGATAGAGAAATGGTCAGGAGTTAGAGCTGACTATAGCCGTTTGAGGGTATTTGGATCTCTGGCATATGCTCATATCAATCAAGGAAAACTTGAGCCTAGAGCTATAAAATGTGTTGTCCTAGGATATCCAGAAGTAGTAAAAGGGTATAGACTTTGGAGAATGGATGATACAACTCCAAAGGTGATAGTAAGTAAAGATGTTGTTTTCAAGGAAGATGTCTTGTATAAGGACTTAGTTGAAAAGAACAAGGCTGTTTCTAGTGACATACCTGTTACAAATGATGGAGTTCAGATTGAGGTGGAGTGTTCTGCTGCAGGCTCTGAAAATGCTAATAGTGGCAGTGTGTCAAGGAGCAGCATAGATCATGAGCCAAGTACAAGCAGCTATAGTCTTGCAAGAGACAGACCAAGAAGACATATAGTTCCTCCAGCAAGGTATGCTACAAATGATGACATTTCTACTTTTGTGTTTACAGCAGCTGAAATGGAAAGCATATTTGAGCCTGTCTCTTTTCTTGAGGCGACTAGTTCACCAGATAAAGACAAGTGGGAACTTGCCATGAACGAAGAAATGGATTCTCTCCTTAAGAACAAAACTTGGGTCTTGGTTGATCAGCCTAAAGATCACAAACTAGTTCAGTGTAAATGGTTGTATAAAATAAAGGAGGGTGTTCAAAAGGGTGATGCACCAAGATATAAGGCAAGGTTGGTGGCAAAGGGGTTTACACAGCGCCCTGGCATTGATTACAATGAAGTGTTTTCCCCGGTGGTCAGGCATACTTCAATCAGGGTGATGCTAGCTTTAACTGCTCAGTTTGATTTAAAACTTGAACAGTTAGATGTTAAAACCGCGTTTCTCCATGGGAACCTGGAAGAAGAAATCTATATGAGACAGCCGGATGGGTTTGTGGTTCAGGGTAAAAAGGATAAAGTATGCTTGCTAAAGAGGTCGCTGAATGGTCTGAAACAATCTCCCAGACAATGGTATAAACGTTTTGATGAGTACATAACTTCTCATGGGTTTAATGGAAGTGCCTATGATAGTTGTGTATATTCAAAAGGCTGCAAGAATGGGAGTTGTGTGTACTTATTGCTGTATGTTGATGATATGCTACTTGCTAGCAAAGATAAGTCTGACATAGAAGATACTAAAGCATTACTTATGAACGAGTTTGAAATGAAGGATCTAGGTGAAGCTAGAAAGATACTTGGTATGGAGATTACTCGAGATAGCAAACTTGGTATTCTTAGACTTACTCAAACTTCATATGTTAAGAAGGTGTTAAAGAATTATCATATGAATATGTGCAAAGCAGTAACAACTCCTATGGCGCAGCACTTTAGATTGTCTGATCGAGATAGTCCCAATACACCTGATGAGGAGAAGAGAATGGTAGCCATACCATATGCAAGTGTAGTGGGAAGTTTAATGTACCTTATGGTATGCACACTAC
This sequence comes from Flaveria robusta, assembly GCA_025506415.1. Taxonomy (NCBI): domain Eukaryota; kingdom Viridiplantae; phylum Streptophyta; class Magnoliopsida; order Asterales; family Asteraceae; genus Flaveria; species Flaveria robusta. The sequence goes on along the minus strand of CM046471.1, from coordinate 1,283,412 downwards.
CAGATATTGGTTATCCTGTGTTGAGTAGGTATCTAAGTAAGCCTGGAAAGACACACCAGGAGGCAGTGAAATGGGTACTGAGATACTTGAAGGGAACACAAGAGGTTGGACTTGTGTTTAGACCAACTGCAAGTGCAGGTCATGTTGTGCCTGGGTATGTTGATGCAGATTTTGCGAAGGATCCAGACAAGGGTAGATCAGTTACCGGATATTGTTTTGGAATTTTTGGTAACTTGGTGAGCTGGAAGTCTTCACTGCAGCATGTAGTTGCCTTGTCATCTACCGAAGCAGAATATATTGCTTTAACCGAGGCTGTAAAGGAGGCCTTGTGGTTAAAAGGGTTTGTGAGTGAGCTTGGCATGAAGGTTGATCATGCTGTGATATGGTGTGATAATCAGGGAGCAATACATTTGTCTAAAAATCAGGTGTATCATGATAGAACCAAGCACATAAACGTGAGGTTGCATTTTATTACAGAGGTGATTAATTCTAAAGAGGTGATAGTTGAGTTTATAAATACATCTGATAATGCAGCTGATGTTTTCACAAAGGCTCTTAGTCGATCAAAGCTTCAAAGCTGTTTGAAGTTGTTAACTGTTGAATAAAGACTTTGCACTAAGGTGGAGTTTGTTAGAAGTTTTATAGTGCTTCAGTCTTATAGTTCTAAGTGTAGGGTGTTTTATGTATGTTTTTCAATGTTCAAGGGGTTATGTGTAGTTTCCATATTTCCGCGATATTAGGTCGTTATTAACAACTGATTGTTGTTATGAAGAAGAGAGATCAGATTCACAAAGAGATAGATCATCTTCGTATTCTTGAGAGGAGATCAATTGTGTGTATGAGAGTGTTCTTGATGTATACAATCTTTCTTGAGTATTGATTCTTAATTCTTGTTGTTCTATCTTCTACAATTGTTTCACAATTATACTACTTTAATGCTCTTAAGTCTGAAAATATTTATATTTCACTTATGTATCATTTGTGGCAGATATCCTATGTTTTAGATACGGAAGACTCTATGGTGCGTAAGGGCCAAAAAAAGGTCAACGGTCAAAAGACGCGATCAAATGAATTTGTCGACCATTCACACAAAGTACAAAAGTTCCATAAGCTGCTACAATCTAGGATTCTAAGCATGCCGACATAACAAACCAATTTAAAACTTCAAATTTGGTAAGAATTCTTTACCGTTAGAATCAAAATTCATAATGTTGAAGTTGAAAAACGTCTTATTTGGTTTTCAGAACCATTTATCGACTCTTGTCTTGCTAGTACTTATAACATTTCTGTATTCTATGTAGGTATTTTGCAACATTTGATGGATAACAAGGTGGTATAACACTTCCTATATTTGTATAAAAACTCGATGAAAGACTTCTTTAACAAGTTTCACGTATAAACTTCTTGTTTCTCTATCTCTAGTGATTTTTGACATTTAGATTAGTGACCGTAGATTTTTTAGTCATGACTTGACACCATGGAACATCAAGATGTTTTAAGTAGTATCGCGTTCACATACAAGATCAAGAAGACTTGAATTCGCTTATGATATAAACTCTTTTAGTTTCTTGTTAAAATGTAAATTCTAGCTTCTATACATGTGCTTCTATCTATAAATATAGATAAACTAGCTTTAGTAATCTGTTTATTACACAATTTGAATAAATAAAATATTAAATAGTTAAAAAATATATTGATTATAAAATGATATTTTAAGATAAGATATAATTGAAATTACGTATTATTAAGGACTATAAGTAATAAATAACCTTTTAGACTTTTGTTTTTAAACTTTTTTTTGTTTTTTCAAAAAAAAAAATTTTAAACAAACCGTTTCATTTTTAGAAATTTTCTTATTATAACATCAAATTTTAATTATTTTTGGTTTATAAAATTTTATTTTTTAAAAACATCAATTTAAATATATCATATTTTTAAAAGAGTTTAACGTTTTAGAAAAAAAAATATTTTATAAAAAAATTACTTTATAAAAAATTATTTCCTTAGAAATAACATCAATAAAAAATATATTTCTTAATTTGTTAAAAGTCTGTTAGTAATTTAAAATAAATAAATTAGTAATTAATAAATTATTTAATAAGATAGAGAAGCAGAAAAATTTTAAAAGAGAAATAATATGATGCTGTCACGTGTCTTTATAATTACTTTTTTATTAGAGTAGAAATATGTATAAAGTTTGCATGCCTTCTTTATCTAGTTAGATACACTAGTTTTCGTATCTTTTTCAAAAATTACATGCAAATTAGTTACATTTTGTTACTGGTTTTTGCCAGTAACTATTAGATATTTTAATGTAATTAGATTGATTAGGCGACCAATGTAATCATAGTGTTCATCAAAATGGTTTAGAGGTGCAGAGTGCACCTTAGTTTGAGTGTATTATGATTCTCGATATCATAACCTCATTGATTATTAGAAGCGAAGCCTCTAAAATAATGGGCGTTGCCCCCTTGGCGGGGGTTCAGGAGTAGAGCTCATGGGAGCAGGGTTCAAGGGGCAGAAGTCTCTGATGGGGTCTAAGGAGTAAGGCCTCTGGCTGCGGTCGAGATACTATGTCAGTTTGAAAGTTTTTATTTTGATTAAATTTCCTTCATTAAAAATTCAATTTCATTGGAAATTGAATTTTTTGAAGTTTCACGTGTGAAATTCTAAACAAAAGAATGGATTTTAAATTTAAAAGAAAACTGCCACAAATACAATTTCCTGAGGGCTGAGACCTCAAACTACGTTGATTCATTCTCTGCAAGAGTTGATCTCAATTTCTTGTTACAATTCTCTGGTTCAAAAATCACACAATCAATAATACTAGTTTATGATCTCGTCTGAGTTTTATTAGATTGATTTTTCGATCTGAATTGATCTTCACGACTCTTAGTTTATTTAATTTGTTTATTCAAAATTCCCGACGGCAAAGTTGCATTGCCTGTTTAATGAATGACTTTTTTCCATTTGATTGATGATGCATTTCTTATTTGTCATTTAAGTATGTATGTATAATCCACGTAATATCTGGTATGACATTTATTAATTACTTTTTTATATACAGTTCTGTAAAAATGTTATTTTTGAAACTTTTTAATAACTTTATTTTGTGAATTTAATGTTCCTAGGATTTACAGAAACATCTAGTTGGTTGGGTATTGATGTATTGTACATTTCCTCACCACTTTTGTCTCACAAAATTAATTGGCCACTCTTATTTAAAAATTTAATTTATTTCTCACATGAAGGATATGCTTAGTAGAGTAGGGTAAATTTAGCCACGACTGTTGCTATACGAATCCAGACCAAGGGATTAGGATCGCTAAGCAGTGCGAATTTATGTTTATTAGTGAGATTAAGGGTGTAATTGGGTTGTGGGCTCGAGTCAAGGCTTTGTCTGGGAATTGAGAGCGTATGTGAAAACAAGGTGATACCAGAGAGATTGAATAAGGAGATGAATGTTGTATTTTTCTGTCCTGAGTTATTTGATGTTTGAAGTCTGTATTTATAGTGTTTTTGGCCGCAAGGTTATGAGTATCCAATCTATTTTAAGTAGCGTGTAGTCAACCATCCGAGCAATCTATGTAGGTTGAGAGGTTTCATACTTGTTACATGTAAAGGGTTTCTAGAAGGCTTTTAATTCTCTTGTCTTTTATAGTTGACTATTGACTCCTGATCCAACTGACTTCTTTCTAGTGGTGTCATTATCCTCTGAACATCTTTAACTTTTATCATTTGTCTTTTTATGGTCTGAACATATTCTCTTCTTATCCAATGAATAGTTTCCCTTCTCTCGTTGCCTTTATTTGTTAATGTCTCGTTCAAGTTTCTAAGTGTTGAAGGTCGGGGTCAGTTTAACCGCGACGTGGAGGTGTTTCCCCATGCCAGCTGACGCTTGGGTGATGGTGGTCTCTTATAACGATGTGACAAAGGTCTTTTGTTACATTTTTACGGTTATGCCGTTAGTTAGACGGTCCCTTAGCTGAGGTCGAGCCCTCTTGAGCCGCGGTCTATCAAGGTACTTGTCGTTTGGGATGGTACCCCATTAACAACCATGTTAGAAATACAGTTTGAACATTCATTTCGTCAATTCATCGCATGCAGCTATTACAAATTTAAACTTGATACCATGTTTTCATGCCTTTATCATAAAGAGACATGTCTAAGTATCAAGACCTCGAAGGGTGAATTCAACAATTTATCGTAGTAAATTAGATTTTATGTACGCTTTAGCATCTTTTATATTTTGATTTAACAAGTAAAGGCTAAGATGTCTACTTTGGTTGGGGACTCATAAATCTAACTAACTATCGTTGTTCCTGAATTAGAGGTTGGTAAAAAGGTTTTGGAACCAGAACCGCCTACCCAAACCAAAACAGCCTCAGTTTAGAACTGTGAACTAGTTTGGAACCTGTTTATATTTCTTACTAGTTACACAGGTTCAAAATAAGTACCAATAGGTTTATTCCGGAAACAAACCGGCCGAAAACAGCCAAAACGAACGATCAAAAACCCGTACCAATTTTAATTCAAACGAGCTATGACTCGACTCGAAACCAATACCTGTACAAACCAGTTTGAAAAAACCTGATTTTGTGCATCTTTATCTTGAACAATGATCCACCCTATAAGGCTATAATAAAGACTACATCGATGCACAAAATATAAATACCGTCTTAAGAAATTTGGGCTTTTTAGGACCTAAGTTTGGCTGGCCCAGAAATCAGTATTGGGCCCAGGCCCATCATATGTACTGAATAACAAACAGATTGTGATTTCATTTCTGTTTTGTGTCCCATCTAACATGTCTTCAAATTCTTGTTTTTGACTGATGAATTCATTTTTATATGTTTAAGGGTAACAACATCTTAAGAAAAACAAGAGCAACCACCACATATACTATTAACATAATAAGGTTTTATAAACAAATCATCCCAGAATATTTACAAGAATCTTGAGACACTAAAGAGATGTAGCTTAGGATGCCATTTATTTACACTACAACTTCCACCATTTTCATGGCAAGAAGAAGCTTCACATTCACCAAACATCTCATCATGCATATTCCCATAACATCAAGCCCACTATTTACAGTTCCAAGAACAAATCATCATTTACGAAACTCGTTTACTCAGGTCGAAATGCCACCAGATCCGGGAGATAAGATTCATGAAGCTTCTTGATATCATTTGCAGTGACTTTAGTGGATTCCAAAGTCAGTGACTTCAAGTTCTTGAGAGTTGTTAAATGCTGCAATCCTGCATTTGTTACTCGAGAACCCGACACATTCAAAGACACCAGTTGTGACAGTTCTGCAGTTTCAAATAGATCAAAGAGTTTGATATGCGTGTTTTTCATTTAACCAAACAGTAAGAGCAAATTGCATGATAAAACTATTATACTATATTATTACTAGTAACGAATGGCCCGTTCAACTGCCACACAAGTCATCTTTTTTAACTGATTCTTCATAAAACTGCTAATGCCACTTCTTATTCGTCGTTCTAGTGCATACACAAACACGACAAGGGATCATATTTGTCATTCTAGTGCATATGCATACGTGACGTGGCATCTAATCTGATGATCAGTTGTTTTTCAATATAAATTTTTAGCATTTTTTTGCATATGTGGCATCTGATGTGGTTGCTGGTATGGCATCAACCAGTGCCACGTCAGCAGTTTACACGTGTAAAATCAGTTAAAATAGATGTAGTTGCTCAAACAGTGTAATAATGTAATGTTCGTTTTTATTTTATATAGTAAATTTGAAAAAAAAAAAATTACCAGAGATGAATTCCAGAGATTTATCTGTGAGGTGGTGGTTTTGTGAAAGATTCAAAAGCATCAAAGATTTAAGATCTTTAATGTTCTTCACACCAGCATCGGTTAATCCTCCACCGCATATTTCTAGGGATCGCAAGTTCTTAAAACCTACATGAACCAAGGTCAGATATTGGTATAGATTACTTAAATTTCTGTAAGATATTAATTACTAGAGATAAGTGTAGCATACTGCGCAGATACTTAGTTCCAGCATCTGTTATTTTTGCACAGAACAGATCCAAATGAGTCAACGCGGTCAAACCTGCATGCAAAAACGAATCAGAATATCGAAAACGTCACTACTCTAGTTGATTCCAGTCGTGTTAAACAGGTAACATAATAAAGAGTTAAAGACTAGTTTAAATAATATGGGTCAAAAGTCTACAATGTGTATTCTTAATACATATCGTGATAAAGCCAATCTAAATCATTTTGCACAAAAAGTTTATATAGTCATTAGAATTTTAAAATGTTATAATTTTCCAATCATATTTGACACGAACTACATATCAAAAATTCAATAATTTTGAGCAAAACAAAACCCAACCCGTTTGAACAGTTCATTTTACCAATTATAAAATCTTGAAATGGGTTAACGTATGCATACTTGTAAGAGCTGCAAGACCAGCATCCGTGATTTGGCGAACATCCAAATTAAGTGATTTGAGACATGATAATTTAGCCAAGTTTCTTAAACCGCCGTCAGTAACTACAGTGAATGAAAGATTCAAACTTTCAAGATTCACTAAACCTGCAAGGTTAAATAGAAGAATTTAATCCAAGTTCGACCAGTCAAATAAGATGAAATATGAACAATTCACTACAATAATATGTGTTAACCAGAAAGATGACGAAGCCCGCTGTTTCCAACTTCTGTATCAGATAACTCCAAACATTTTAAACGATTAAGACCTGAAAACCACAAACGAATATTAGAAAATCAATAATTTATCATCTTATTCAATATAATAGAAGAACTTAACCAATGAATAACCTGCTAAATGGACCAATCCGTCATCACCAATTCTACATGAATCAAGATTCAAGCTCTCCAAACTTTTCAGAACTGCATAACATAAAATGATTGAAAATGATCCTAAATGCTAATAGCTTCCAATTTCTAAGTATAATCAAAGTTTATAATTTCACCTTTAAGGTGTGATAAAACAGCGTCTGATATGTCGTTGAATGCCAAATTAAGCACTTTCAAAGCCTTGAGTTCTGCATAATAGTTGTTTTTTAGCTTCTATTTTTATTCTAGAAAGCACAACACAGCAATAGAAAGGCTTACTTGAAAATTTTTCACACCCATCATCAGTCAGATTAGTTCTGCTTACATTCAAATAAAGTAAAGCAGCAAGATCTGAATAATTATTTACAAGAAAATAATTAAATCAGAAACTCAAGTGCTATAATTAATAACTAAAAAAACTTTATATAATAAACCTGAAAGTGAATCCAGGCATGCTGCAGTTATAGGGCAGCGTTCCATATTCAGCAATGCAAGATTGTGTAAGCCTGAAAAACGAAAAGAACACATAATAGTTTAACGTATGTTTATATTCATAAAAAAAACATTAAAAAAGAAATCATGTGTAGTTTAAAATTTCAAAACTTGAGTGACCTTTCAAGAATGTGACACCATGATCTGTGACCTTGCTGCATGAGATTTGTAGTTCTTTCAAGTTTGTTAGGTCTGAAAAGTAAAAAAAAATAATAATAATTATTGGTATCATACATGATATCTAAATTCTTCTAAGTTTATTGCAATGTGTAGTAAAGTTTTAAATTATTAAACTAAATTCTTCTAAGTTCATTGCAAAGTGTAGTAAAGTTTTAAATTATTAAACTAAATTCTTCTAAGTTCATTGCAAAGTGTAGTAAAGTTTTAAATTATTAAACAAAAGTTCTTTTTCTTGTTCCTATATGCTATAGCATTAAATCAAGTCAGGAATGCCGATTAGAACCAGAAATGAAAATAGTAATAACGTAAATAAACATATGCATTTATTCACATTATTAAGAACAATTACCTGAGAGAGGCTTCATATCTGCATCAGTGATGCAATTGCAGCAGTTGAGGTTAAGTGACTCGAGTTTTTTTAGACCTGTGAAATTTTAAAATACCGAAAACGCACTTGTTAACTGTACATCAGCCAAATATTAAAGTATCCAAAATGACCCTGTTACATTATACATCAGCCAAATTCAGAAAAACAAGTACACATTTTCTAGATAAAAAATGATCAACAAAGGGAAGAGTAAAATTACACATATGCCCTTATTAATCTAGTTCAATAGCCAGTCAAAATTTGTCAAACACTTACCATTATAACTGATATTGGAACTTTAAACATCTCATGCACTATATTTTAATCATAGTTCATCTAATTTAGTTATTCAAGATCACACACTCATTTTCAAAACACACAACAACAAAACCAAAAATGTGTGATGTATAAAAAAATATGAGCTGACACAAAAAATACCTCTTAAATGAACAAGACCACCATGTATCCCCGTACATCTTTCCAGGTCCAACTTCGACAAATTAACCAACCCCGAAAGCAAACTCATTCCTCTAGCGGTAATATTGTTGTTCCTCTTGAAACTCAAATTCGTCAAGTTTGAAAACCCTGAAAATTTAAGCATTATTAGAAGTTATTTTTATTGTTTGCAAATATAAGGTAGAGAGTAGACAAAGAGCTGATTTTGCGTTTGAAATTTATTTGAATCGGTTTAACAAAGAAATTCACTTTTTCAAATAGCAGAAGCACATCAAAACAACATCTCCTACATCCTGTTTTATAAAAGCAAATTATACTATTCTGATTATCCCAAACCTAATTTCAAACCACACATCCAAACACAAGCATCCTTCAAATTCGGTCAATCTTAATAAAATATAAATTCAAAGGTTTGAACTTTAAAATCTTGGAGCAGAAAAATACCACTAATGCAGCAAAGCCCCACATCTGAAATCTTTTCACAGAAATTTAAATTTAAGGCCTCTATGTTCTTGCAGTCTTTAATCTTAAACAAACCAGAATCTGTAACATCTGAACCAGATATATCTGCAGAGAGTAAAGATGATCCCTGAGAACAAATAACATTCATCCATGCATCATTAACACCTGGATATTCCCCTAAATTTATATCCTGCCAAAAACACAATGAATAAACTTTAACAAAAATCAAAAACTACAAATATCACTTATTGGCTAGAAAACTGGCCAACAACTGATTTTATCAACTGTATTATAATAGCTGACGTGGCATCATGCGCGTAAAACTGATGATGCGGCATCCACATCATCATTTTTATCATTTGAAGGCCAAATCAACTATTTGTTTTCTTATTATAAAGATACCTGCAGATCACAATCTTGAAAAGCTTCAAGATAAGCGTCAGTAAGGCGTTGAGAATAAACCAATTCGTTAAAAATTTGCTGGCTAATATCTCTTGGAAGCGTTGAAAAGGTTCCATACTGATCAATTTCCTGTTTAAGAGCATAAAAATAGAGTCTTTATAACAACTGATTATTAGATGCTGATCAATCATGGGATTTTTTTACTTAAAAAATAGCATACTTCAGAAATCTTATAAATGCATAACTCCATGAGAGACGGGCATATCGTGTTTCCTTCTTTATTCTCTACACATGCTCGAGAAAACGATGTTCCCAGCCATTTCGAGCTCCCACTTTTCGAATACCTTCTAGAAACTACTCTCTGTGCATTCTCTTCATCCGATTGTGGGTCCCGTTTCCTAGAACAAGCTCCCCCCATGGGAATTTAACTTGAAATCTACTAAAACTGGTGTGGGTTATTCAGCATCTAAGGTTAACCTGTGAGTTTAAATGAATTTGAACAATTAAGTATATAAGGGAAATTAGAAATGAAAGTGTTCAAAACTGCAAAACAGAGTAATTGTTATCACATAAATATTACCAAACGGGATCAAATGATAAATAAGGAGCTTAAATTAAAGAATGCTTGATAAGTTTACTTTAATCAGAGCAAATTAAGTGAATTCAACGCTGTATATCAAAAAGTTTTCCACTTCTCTTGAAACCTCTGTTAATAAACACATATTTACATGATTTGAGGTCAATCAATTATCAAAATTACAACTCATTTTATAAAAAATTTAACTAAATTAATGTCTGCTGTAAAATTAACACAATATTCTCCAGTTACCACTTACAATAACATCCACTATTCATCTTCAGTATCACCAAAAAATTACACACATAAAATAAAGAAACCCCCTTTTAAAACAATTATTAAGAAAAAATAATCTGTATCAAAGATTATGAACAAGAAATACAAAACACCCATGATCCGATGATCATACTAAAATCAAGAACCCTAACCCAGGTACAAAATCAGTTAATCACCATCACCAAACGATTATCAACAACACCCAGATGAAAACGACGCAACTTTTCCCCAAATCAACCGATTTACTCCTTCATTAACCACCAAAAACACCCATCAAGCAAAGAATCAAGAAAAAGACGATAAAAATCAAAGAAAAAACAAAAGGGTAACCGATGATCAAACCTAAAGACGAAGAAACATGAAGGATTGATCATCAATTTTCAGTCTTCAAGTGAGATGATCAAAAGCAATCGCGATCATGTTGACGATTGAATAGGGTTGGGTGTGTGATGAAGAAGAATGATGAAGGTAAAGCGTGTGAGTGTGTGTATGTGTAGAAGTATGAGTGAGAGAGAACGAGGCGATGATCGAACCGACGGATGATGGAAACGTGGAGGTTTGGAGTTTGATGATTCTCTTGATCACGGGGTTCGGATAAGGCTTAATGGGGATGAGTGGGTCCAATGTGTGTGTATAAAAGTCTATTATCAAATTTAGTGTTTCATGTTATAATAATGATATTATATTATATTATATTCTTGGAAAGTGAATCATTTCTTGAATATATTAAATTTTATGGTTTTTCTACAAAAGAATAACAAAAAACCATAAAAAAATTTTAGTCATGTGGGGTATAGTGGTATTGCGTGTGTACATAATTGTGTTGTTTTTATGAGGTTAAAGGTTCGATTTTATCTTGTACAAAAGTGTAAAGTTAGATAGATGTATGTGTAATTCTAAATTAAAAGATGATGTTAATTTTGTTATGACAATGTTTAAAGTAACTTCTTTACTAAAGGTTGTTGTAAGCTATGTACTTCATATATTACAAGTAAACTGTGGAACTCGTGTTGTTTAGAAAGAACTTAAATCTCTAATTTAAAGTCGATAAACGACTAGGAGATCATGAGGTTGAAGTGTGGGATGTGAGATCATGGATCAAGCTCGCGATCAATATTTCGTTGACCTATAAAAAGGTAATGATGATGGAGAGATTGTGTGTAAAATATAATAGAAAAGGTCGATAGTTATTAGAACCGTAAGATAACTTTAATATATAATGTGAAAGCCCTTTTGTAATAGTAGTTCATGTTGGGTAAACACATGAACATTTTGTTAGGACCCAAGGTCACTTAGTATCTTTCGTAAGTTTAGAAACTTGAAAGTCAATAACATAATAGTGGGTTTATAGTTTCATTGTGTGTACTTAGTATGAAAATCATGTATAGATGTATTATCAATTTATAAATAACCACCTCAAGCTCGACACGTGATAGGTATAAACCAAACTTATTTGATACTGCAAACAAAAACTTTTTAAAAAATCGAGTTTCTCGTTACCACTTGAAGGGTTTAAACTCTTGTCACTTCTTAAAGCGTCCCTATGATGGACTTGGCTAAACATAAATGTTATATCTAAAACAATCACATGTTACTTACCTTAAAATGAAGGATAAATATAGCCTAAGGTCGTAACCCATACATGTATTAATTAGATAGCATACTTATACATAATCATATCCGATAAGTGAAATTTTAGTTTTTCAGTTTACTTGTTCATATGAACAAAGTTCATTGGTGTTGATATAACAAGCTGCATAAACATAACCTAGGTAAGGGTAAAACTGACGATAATCACAAAAACAATTTATGTTTTGTTTTAACTCAGCACAACATTTCGGGGTTGGGGGTATGTAGTATGCGATTGCCGGTATACATTCATGTATATCTTCAACATTGCAATCTCGTAATTTCAGTTCTCTCATGTCGCCTGTAACAACCACCACCATCATGATCATCACTAGAATGCTAGACAATTTCATCATATGAAGACAAACCAAACACCAAGTTGATGATATAAATACATGAAACTTTGCTTAGATAGTTAGACAACTTATAGAACTCACAAGTAGAAAACTAATGAATTTATAAAAGGCATTTAAAAACCACTTTTAATACAAACATTAATGAAACCGCTCCATGAATATTAAATGGTTATGGATGTGCGTTTCATTTTTAAAAATAAATTTATTTTTTAAATATAGAATACAACAAACTTTAATAAAACCGCTCCATGAATAGAAAAATAAAAGTTTTATAAAATATAGAATACAACAAATTTTTGCAAAAATAAATTCATTTTTATTAAAACAAAATATGTAAAACCCACATTTTTATAAAATAAAAGTTTAAAATATATTATTATTTATTTACTTAAATTAGTTATTCATATGCAATTATAAACATATTTTACCTTCAAACATGGCTTTATAATTCATAAATTTTTATTACTAATTATTTAATATTTTATTTATTCAACCCGTGTAATACACGGAGTACTAACCTAGTTATTGATATATGAAATTTTAATTACATCTATACTAATAAGGGTTTTTCTAAAGGGTGTTGCTCTTTGCACCCTAGTCTATTAATAGCCTACTTTATAATTATTAATTATCACCTAATCAATCATTAATTATTAGTCAAACAGTAAAAACATTTGATGTTTTATTTATTATTACTCAAAAATTAAAAACCACTCTAATTTAAAACATTGGTTTATGTATTATTAAAAAAAATTTACATTTTACATTTTCAGAAAAAAAACAAGATAATATACTTATTTTTTGTAAGAGTTTTGAAAAAGGTTTTCATTTAACATTTTATTCTTTTGCCAAATTAGATATGAAATTTCTTTGAATTATCATAAAATAACTATTACAAAAGAGTTATATATATTTAAAATACTTCTTATAAAAAAGTATAAAAATTAACCTTCGATTATTATATTTTTAATAAAGAAAGGTTTTTTCGTTTTTCACTCTTTTCTTTTATTTTTTTTTAACTTTTGTCGTATTCTTTTTCCTTTTATGTGTTCTATTATTATAATTTTATCACAGTTAAATAGAATATAATTAAAATAATAATTTAAGTAATGTAAGATAAATAAATTCATGTTAAAAGTTCAATTGATATATTGGTGCATTTAACATGATCTAATTAATTTGTTTTAGATACGTGTAGCTAGTCAATCATGTATTTATGAAACTAAACTCTCATTGGTTAAGTTATAGTAAAAATTCATTTAATATTCTAGAGTAGGGTATAACTAGTAAATATACCAGGGTGTAATTAAAAATACATTTTTCTAAATGCACCCTAGTCTATTTTCTAATTACATCCTAGTATACTATATTAAATGTATTAATTATTATTGTTATTCTCTACATCATTTTCTAATTATTATTACACGCTAGTGGACAAATACTAATTTTAAGAAAATCAAGTACATTAAATAAGCTATTTAATGCATATATACAGAATATGTAGAGTTTTAAAACAATTACAAACATTTAACTAATTTAAATTATGCATATATAATATCCATATCATATTTGCCATTCAAAAAAAAAAACTTAAATTATGCAATGTAGTTGGTGAATTATAAAGTAAAAGTTTTATAGATTGAAGGTCTATTCTTCTATTTCATACGTTAAACATCAACGACTCCATTAATTTATAAATGGCGTTAATTAACAAACCGGAAATTGTTGGAAAAGTTATGTTTTTTTGTTTTTTATGAATTAACATTCTGTTAATAAAAGAAAATCCATTAATATTTAATGTCTTATTATCATTGAAGAAGATACAACAAAAAAATTCATTTGAAATTCAAGTTGACTTTTATTAATTTCTAGTTCATTTGTTTGTTTCAAAGTTCATCTCTGTGAATTTAAATTGTTTACATGACATATTTGTCTATCGAGCTCAAGATTACTACGTCAATATTTTACACTAACAAGGTATAATATTTAGTTTTATATATTTGTGTTAATTGGTTTATTTATGTATTTTTTAATATAAATTGTTTCTTAATTTTAAGGTGTTTAGTTCACGTGAATATATAATGACTTTGGTTAAATCTTTTTCCTTCCCCTGAACCATTTTTTATGAAACTCCGTGGTTAAATCTTTCGCCCGGATATAACACATTCATCATCACATTAATATCGGAAAATGGGAATTTCATGGGTTGATGGTGGTGTTGTCTTTGAAACCGAAATGGATGCCCGAGGGTGCCCGCGAGTACCCTTAACATATAATTTTATTTATGTTATTTTATATATATATATATATAGGACAGAGTACGAATGTTAACACTTGTTTATTGCGATAACCCATTAACCAAACTAGTGGTTCACAACAGGCTACGTCATCCACTGTAAGTTAAAGTTAAAGTGGTAAACTAGTGGTCCACAATTAACGTTAAAATTTTTAAAAAAAATATAGTAAGACTATAATTGAATTAAATATATTAAATTCATCTATTTAATGGTGTAATTTGTATAAAAATAACATCATACAAAAAAGTTTAAGATGATTTAAAAAAAAAGGTGAAAATTGTTATATCAGTGGTGTAAAGCGCGGTGTAAAGTTAGTTACACTACATAATCATGGTGTAAGTGATTGTAACATTAGTGTTAACGGGTTATCACAATAAAGATGGGTTAATAACCGTTTCTTACCCTATATATATATATATATATATATATATATATATATATATATATATATATATATATATAATTGATAAATTATATAGCTAATTGCGTTTGATGCTTTTCACTAATTTTAGTACACATTACCTGCGTTTGATGCTTTTCACTAATTTTAGTACACATTACCTGTAACCATTTTTATGTTTTCATTCTACAAAATGTTGAGTCTGCCTTTTTTAAGCTTCTTATTTGGTTGCAAATTTATTTGAAAAATAGATATTGGATAGAATGTATAGAAAAATAAAAACAACAACTCTAATATGTTAGTTGAAAATACAAAATAAATTAATCAAAATAATCTTGGTAAATATTTTAACACTCATGTGATAAATAGTAGT
Source organism: Flaveria robusta (assembly GCA_025506415.1). NCBI lineage: Eukaryota > Viridiplantae > Streptophyta > Magnoliopsida > Asterales > Asteraceae > Flaveria > Flaveria robusta. Next base: position 1,268,304 of record CM046471.1, on the reverse strand, counting down.
TAAATACTATAGAAAAATAAGAAAAGAACTATAATATGTTAGTTAAAAATACAAACTAAATTAATCAACATAATCTTGTTAAATATTTTAACACCCCCATGTGATAAATACTTATTTCACAAAAAATCTTTTGAAAACACTCAGTATCATTTCTATTAGATTAATTGTTTTTTATATACGTTTATTATTAATGTAACATTCACTTCATTAATTATTATCTTTTAGTTCTAGATTCCAGTTTTTATTCATAATAACAAGAGTTAATTACATAAATGGTCCATGTGGTTTATCTAAAATAACAGATTTTGATACTAAGCAAAAAAAGTAACATGTTTGGGTAATTTTGTAACAAGTTTGAGTATTAACACTAACAGACATTAAATTTTATGTTAATTTAAGGGCATTTTGGTATTTTCACTTTACAAGGACTACTATTGTAATTTAATGGGGCCGTTTGTGTAATTCAATATATATAAAGGGACTGCTTGTGTATATGTATAAATTAAAGTACACTATATGTGTATATATCTTCATCGTTTGACCACCTTGGCCACAGACCATCGCCGCCGCCATTGACGACCATGGACCACCTCTACCGCCGATAGATGACCATTGGCCACTGCCACCGCAGTGCTACCACCGATTGACGACCACCAGTCACTGGCACCAACTGCCGCCACCACCATCATCTCACAAATCATTATCGCATCATGACCAGTTAACCACCATCGCACCACCACCAACATCGCATCATGACCAGTCACCGGTTTAGTTACCACGTTCAAAACTCGGCCTACAAGCCCTAACTTCAAAAATCCCAATTTAGGTAATGTTTGATTTGGGTTTTAGGGTTTTGGAAAAGAAATTTAGGGTCTAAGGATTTTGAGAATAAGATTGTGACATAAATTATGTTGGTTGGGCACAGGATAGTACTCACAGGAGTGATTAGAGGTGGTGTCACCGGAAGTGGGGAACCGAGCTTGGTACTTTGGCACCACAATTGCGATTGGAGGTGGTGTGACCAAGGTGGGGGAATCGATTTTATTTTGGTTGTGAATTCGTCTAAACAAGGTGGTGGCTGGCAATGGTGGAGGTGGGGAGGGAGGAAGGGGTGGTGGACGAAATGGTAGTGGTGGTGGTCGGACTTGAGGTAGACGAGGGTGGTGGGTGTGGGTTGGGGGTGGGGGCTGGGGGTGGTGGCCGGCGGTGGGGACTTGGGGAGGGGGGGTGGCCGGCAGTGGGGGCTGGGGTGGTGGTGGCCGGTGGTGGTTAACTGGTTATGGTGATAATACAGAGGTAGAGGGTAAGACCAATACTCTATGATCTTATTTGTGTGCCGTCGAGATACTCATCGATCTCCACCAACGATTGCCGCAATCAGCGCCCTACAGATGGCGGAGCACGGTGGCGGAGGAGGTGGTTGCTGTCCACCGATGGATCTGTTCCATTCAAAGGCGATGCACTTGGTACAACTCATCATCCCTATCGAATTCGCTCTATTTCTACTTGTGGTTTAAACAGATGACGGATCAGCGGGTTTTGTGATGGAATTGTGGTGTTGTGTTGGTGGATGAGTGGATCGTGAGTTTGTTTTGTGCATTTACACACACACACACATATATATATATAATTATACAAACAATCCTTTTTTATGTATTAAATGACATAAATAGTCCCTATAAGGTAAAAAGACGAAAATGCCCTTAAATTTAACTGAAAAGTTAACGTCTGTTAGTTTTAATACCTTAACTTGTTACAAATAGAAAACACAATACCCTTATTTGTTACAAAAAACCCTTAGTACCCAAACCTGTTATTTTCAATAAACCACAAAAACTATTTGCGTAATTAACTCTAATAACAACTTTGATTGGTTTGCTTATAGTCAAATATAATAAATGCATAGACTAGGGTGTAATTAGAAAATAGACCAATGTGTATTTAGAAATACCCTAATTGTTTACATTTTTTGACATATGACATTATCACAATCAATCTCTCATTTATTTTTCCGCCTAAACTATTTATTTTATTTTTTAAAAGTCAAATAACTAATTTGTAAATATTTCTCTTTCTCTCTCTCCAATATAAATTCAAGTTCTTGAATTAATAATTTTTAGAAGATTTTTTCATTAAATAAATACAAAGTATTTTGATTAAAAAATGTATTTTTTCAAAAATAAAATTTTCTAAAACTATGATCTTCTAAAACAATGAAGCTTTTTTTAAATTATGAAATATTTAAATACATTTTTTTATAAAATAAAAGTTCTATAAAAGAACATTTATTTAAAACAAACCCGGAGTTTTTAAACAATAAAATATTGATAAAATAAAAAAAAATTCAAAGCAATTTTTTAAAAGAAAAGTTTTAAAAATAATAAAAAAATCAAAATACTTAACCATACGTAAATTTAATCATATGTTATATTAAGATAACGTTTTTCAATTCCTATTAATCATTAATAAATATTTAATATTTTTGTTATTCAAACCGTATAATACATAGGTATATAAACTAGTACTCTTATATAAACACACTTATATAGAAAAATACGTGCCAAATGTATAAAGTATTTAGGGTGCAACATGTTTAATTACACATGGTTTTCAGACAATAAGTTTATATCTTCTCACGGAATATTTTCAAACCTATAATTATCATTCTCTAGAGTCTAGTATGCGTATATGTGAAGAAAATGCACAAAAATGTAAGAACCTTCTTTTCATTAAACGTGTATATAGTTTTTATTTTGCTTGACTTAAGGTCGTTCTAAATCTTAAAGTTAAGTAACAAACTGTTTTATTTAACACTAGATTTAGTAAACCCGTGTATTACACAGGTTGAATATATAAAATATTTATATAATAAAGTATATTAATTATAAATGATATTTTAAGATATGATATGACTGAAATTACGTATGGGAAATGATTATAAGTAATAAAACAATGATAGCAACTTTTTAAAATTTTGTTTTAAATTTTTTTTCCAAAAAAAAAAATAAACATTTTGTTATAAAACAAACCATATAAAAATGTCATTTTTAAAATTTTTTTTATTATAACTCCCAAATTTAATTACTTTTGGTTTTAAAAGACTTTTTAATGATACCAATCTTTATATTATAATAAAAGAGTAACTAATGGGGACACATGGCAGCACCACATTCATCCTCATCATAATTTTCCCGCTTCTCTCTCTTACTTAATAGTTACTATAATTACTAATAATATTATTTAATTTATTTATAGACAAAATATTTTTTAATAAATTAAGAAAGGAATCTTTTAATCAATATTATTTATAAAGAAATAAATTTTTATAAAATAATCTTTTTTTCAAAAACATCAAATTTTTTTAAAAATATAAAATATTTTAAAAATCAATATTTTTAAAAAAGTAAAATTTTTATAAATAAGAAATAATTATAAATAAATTTTATAAAACTTTTTGTTTTGAAACAAAATATTTAGTTTTTTTAAACAAAAAAAGTTTAAAAACTTGATATCATTATTTTGTTACCTATAGTACTTATACATAATTTCAACCGTATATAAATATCGTTTTATAATTAACAAAATTTTATTTTATTTAATATTTTATATATTCAACCCGTGTAATACACGGGTTATTAAGCTAGTTTTAAAATACTCGTATTCTTAAAAAAGTTTTATGCTTTAGAAAAAAATTTTGTTTTATAAAAAGTTTATTTATTTAGAAATAACATTAATAAATAGATATCTTTCTTAATTTATTAAATCTAAAAAAGTGTTAAATAATATTTTTATAATTTAGGTAATTATTTAGTAGGAGATAGAGGCGTGAAAATTTTGATAAGAATGATTGTGATGTTGCCACGTGTCATCTTAAGATATTTTTTTATTAACTTTTTTATTAGAGTAGTAAGATAAGATTGATGAAGAAATGGTCTATTCAACAACTTTCGGCTGGTTTAGAGAATATACGCATTAGGTGACGTTAGCTAGAAAAAGAATATATAAGTTGACCTTAAAAAATATAGAGAATAACCACATCAAAGAGTTAAAAAAATGGTTAATATTTAATTACATTTTTCCTTTTTAATAACCTGTCAACTTATAAATAATATAATAAAATTCACTCAGCAAACATGGAACACTAAAACTGAGATATAATAATAAATTTAGTTATTATTTAATAGGTTTTAATTTAGAGTTTATTAGGTTTATAGTAAGCTTTAAAAAATAATTAACCTTAAATTAATAATGAAACTTAATCACATAAAATTTTGTAATGTATTGTTATTATTAATTTATCGTCTTGCACATTGAACATTGTATATTTCATACATATAATCAGTGTTGTAAAAATCGCGACTAGCCTCCGATTAGTCGGCGATTAGTCGCTAATTGGAGGTTGGCCGTAGTAGGTCAAAATTGATCAAAGCCGGACCAAATCGTCCTAATTGATGGTGTTCCAGTGATGAAAACCGCTAGATTTTCACACTCCGGCGCTGAACTTGCCTATTTTGGAAGGTTTCGCGACTCCGGTGACGGGAACAAGGGAAGGGTGCGACCGCCGGTGACGGGAACGATGGAAGGGGAACGGTTGTTTTAACTTTAGGGTTAAATGATTTAATTAAGTTTGTGTATGTTTACATTTAACCCCCCCTCAATATTCACCAATTTACAAAATATACCCCACGCTTGTAAATTAATTTGTAAAAAAGTATAAAATTATACATAAATTTGCCATATTATACACAAAAGTTCGATCCTATTAATACTTAGTCTCTACCTCACCGTCCGACTAGCGTCTAACGATTTTTACAACACTGCATATAATAATTACACATAATATGACAAATTGTCAAAACCATTACACGATAAACAATTTTTCACTTTGGATAGAGTGAAAGAATCAAAGTTTCTATAAGTCAATGTCACTCTTATGCAATTGGCAGAATTTTTAGTTTATTAGTTTAGTATATGTGTCATATAAGAGTCACGTAACAAGTTAACTATTATATCGTATTAAAATACTCGAAAAAAAATAACAAACTATCAATATACAACGAAAAGCAATGATAAAAATTCATTAGAACAAAGTACCTATAGCTCGAGCTTGGCATGAAAGTGTATAATAGCGGCTCAAGTTGAACTATAAACGAGTTGAGCCGTAAACGAGTTGAACCGGGCTAATTACGAGTTACGAATCACAAGTTACTAAGTTTAGTTGCTTAGCAGGCTAAAACCTTAACTTTGGGCCTTTTGGGTATGGGAAATTTGAGCCGGAACTCGCAAGTGGCCCATTAACACTTTTTCATGGGCTGCTTGTGGGCTGTGGGCTTCACATAGATCCCGTCATTACTCATTACACCTACTCTAATTAAGTTCTCATAAAAGCTTTGGTGGTAAGTGAAGAAGTGATAATTTGGATTCATATCATAACGTCACCTTGTTGTTTCATTTAGTATTAGCTTTAATCAAATCTAACAGAAAGTCTCATACACAAACAAAATTATATACAACATTATTCATTTTCGAGGTCATCTAAATTTGAGTTTTACTAGTTCAATTTTAGAGACTTAAGCTAAATAAGCTGAGTTCGAACTTCGAACTTGACTCATTTCGAGATTTATGTGCAAAGATCAAGCTCGGCTTGCAAATAATTGCTTGGTCTTAGTTCATTAATATATTTTAGTTATTAATTATCATTTTTGTGCATAATGATTTGTTTATATAGATATTGAACAACTTACGAGTAAGATGATCTTGAACAACTTATGAGTAGATCTTCCCGTTTACAATATACTTCAAAATTAAGAAAATTATAATTTTATAGATATAAGATGAAGAAAATGTTGAAAATTTTAGTGAAAAATATGATCTTTCACTTGTTTTGGACATTAATAATGATTTATATTTATTAATACAATAATTATTTATTTGTGAGTTTGTATTCTTCTTTGTGAGAGGATCACAACGAGTTAAATCATGTCCAAACGGAGCTAAGATAAATAAATGTCGATGCTTATAGTTGACCGAATAAGTGAAAGTGTTTGGTTTTATCTCGTATTTGTAGAGTGATAAAACAAACTTTATAATAGTGGAATATATTAAGGGTATTTTTGTCACACGTTGAAAGACTAATAAACTTTTGGAATGACATTTTTAATGATCACTAACTACAAGATTAAATCAGTGTTAATGACGAGACCTTTGGAATGAATTTTTTAATGATCACCGAGTACAAGATTGCCTTAGTTTTAATGACAAGACTTTTGGTATGTATTTTTTGAAATCCTTACATGCTCTTATACATTATATATAAGAATATGTTGCTCGTTGTAGTGTGAGAATTTTGTTGATTCAAAAAAACTACACTACTCAAACCAAAAGCAGAATACTCATACTTACATCTTCTTGATCATCATCTTCTTTTTATTGTTTCCTCTTTTCAAGGCACTTATTATCCAGTGTAATTTTGGGTGTGAGACATATCTGTAGTACAAACATATTATTTTGGTTGTTGTACCCTGAGAGATAGACGTGTTCATTTGAGAAGAGATGCGAAATCTATTTTATGGATTATCTGTTAAACAAAAATCCTCAACACCACTTAACCTTTAGTTCGTTGATTGTGTAGTCGTAGGTGAAGCGAAGAATAATCTCTGTAGTTTTAAGATCCAAGAGATGAAAGTTCTATCTAAAGACTACGGTTTAAACTGGTTTCAGTTCATGTAAAGTATGTTGTTTGGTACATTTGGTTTGTATGCGGTATTATAATTTTGTATTTCCCATCAATAATATTATTATTATTTTATTAATTATTAATAAAAATAAACTCATGTATTACAAAAACAATATAGTTTTCTTATTAACAAGAGGATATAAATATGGTTAATCGTATGCAATCTAGAATCATTTAGAGTATTTTAAAGGTAAAAATTAACTAGATTTTTCATTAAAAAAACTTATTCGGTTAATCATTTCAGATTTCGCTGGTAGATTCGCAAAATTAGAGGGGGAGTAAATGATCCAACACTAACGTCAGACGATAAGTAAATGACAAAAGAGGGCAGGCTCTGACAAAATAAATGCATTTATTAATTGACTATTTGAATAAAATCTACGGGCATTTTTGTAAATAACATGAAATATGCATTAGGTGTTGTACTTTCTGCAGAACAAACGTACAACTGTCTTTTTCAGTACCTTTTCCAGCTTTCATTTAAAGAGAACCCTATGCACACGCACTCCTATGTCTTCATGTATGCACCACTCAAAGAATCATCATATTACTACATTTAGAAGTCCCTTCGGGGACATCCGATAAAATTGAAACGATTACTACATTTAGAAAGACAAAACTATTTTTAAATCGTAAGAAGATGGTTTGATGGTAGACGTTTAAGTGTTTTACATGAAACATGGGTTCCATCATTCTCGGGTAAATACTTTGGGTAGCTAGCACAAGATGATGATCCGTGAATATCAAATCAGAGCATGATTATTAGTGGCGGAGCTTGGAAACTTACATAGGGGGAGGGGGCGAACTCGATATATATATATATATATATATAAAAAATTATACTATCTGACCAAAAATTTACACTACTGACGAAAAAAAGAGGGCGGGCGCGGCCCCCCGGCCCTATTGTCCTTCGCCTATGATGATCATAATGCGTTTGTGAGGCATAAATAATAGTTTGAACCCGTATTTTGGCTTGGCTTGAAACTAGAAGTCGATTGCCTCCTACAACATTCTTCTTTGAAAGGGGTGTTACAGAACGCTTAGCAGGTTACAAATTTTTGTAAAGGAGATAACTCTACAAGATCAAGTTTTCACTAACTAATTAGTTCTAGTAAAGACACTAACGCGAGACAAATGATAGTTCAAAAGGATAAATATGAAGAAACTAGTAGAAGTTCTATTCAAGTATGTGATTTCTGTTAAGAGAACTCAATTGTATCATATAGTTTAATCATATTGCAAGATTAATTAGCACAATACTAAAAACTAAAACGTATATTGCTTGGACAAACTTTGAAATGATCTCACAAATATTCAAACTATGTTTATAGTTTTCAAAATCAAAGACCAAACTCGTAATATGATCAAAAGCCATCATGCATCGTTCTATTTATGAAATTTTCTCCATATTTAATTTAATTACCATAAAAGCAAAACATTGTATAGCATAAACACTTGCTTATAAATGTACTTAGAAGTTTATATGATTTTTTATTCTAAGGAATCACTTATACGGATTGTTAGCAAAAGTCTTCGCCATGCCATGCCAACTCTATATGCCAATTGAGAACGACTTAAAATTGTTTTTCCATGAATACGACAAGAGAAAAAAAAAAAGTAATTAGAACTTAAACTAAATTTATATAAAAGTAGTTGTACAACTTTTTTTAGCATGGTAAGTTACCAATTATAGCATCTATGGTTTTCATACAAGAAAAAATAAAATAGACAAAATCACGAAACTAATAAGTTTTCTTGCATATAGGATAGTGTTACTATTAGAAACAATTTTCATGAATTAGCTTTAAAATTACGTCCTTCACACATGTCCTCGATGATACAAGTTTGATCCGCCTTTTTACCATTATATTTATATGGACAATTTTTATCGAAAATTTAACTCTTTTAGCATATATGTTTTCCAAGTATTTTATCGAGTGTTTTCATGTATTTCATTTTTGGCATATCTATTATCATATGTCTAATTTCACAAGTTTAATTTACTTCCATTTGTTTTTTATGTATTTTTAAATGTGTTATGTTTGTATGTCTCTAATCATACACAAATATAAAATGAATACATGATACATCAGTCTGACACTGACATCACTTTCTACTAGTATAGCATCCGATCACAAATTGTTTAGTTGTTTATAGTAAGATACACGTTAGAAGTTGGATGGTAACATGCATGATAAAATTACATGTATAATATTAAGGTTAAAAGGACATATATTTGTAACCCAAAGTTATTAGTAGTAATTTTTTTTATGAAAATAATTAAAGAAATATTTAAATAAAAATACCATTAAAACTAAAAAATATAAGAAGTAATCCCATCCATCATTTTTTTAATCGATGGTTGAGATCTAATTATAAAAAAAAGTTTGTTAGAGGGGTATTTTAATAATAACCACTTTTGTTGATATTTTATAAGTTTTCTCATTTTTTTAAACGTTCATAATTTTTATATATGATATTATTTCATTGTTTACTTATAATTATTAAATACAATGATAGATAACAATATGTTTATATAATCTATAAAATTCAATAACTAAAATAACACATTGTGTTATATTCAACACTATGAGTTTGAAAGTTACATTTGTGAAAATATGTCATTATGTACTTTTAATTGTAAAATATAATGATAAAAATACACGTGTCAACCCACAATTATTCTTAAACTTTTAAGATTAAATATTATTTTTACTAAAACTCCACCCAAATAATGTTTGCATTTGTTGAAGATATTAAAATTATGTTAGAACAAGCCAGATTCGATCATTTCCACATTTAATTACGATGAAACTAATAAAAGGTAGTAGGTTAAAATTTTTGATATTTAACTAAGCTAATTAATAGACGTAGAACAAGCATACCATGGTTGTTTTCCAATTTTATTTAGTTAAACAAAATTTTATTTCCTCTTTGATTAAGAAACTCATACTAACGAGATATATATCCATTGGTTTGTGAGTATATATACGAGTATCGGGAATACTCATTTACTATTTTATATTACATTTAAAACTATTTAAAACTATTCATTGAGATTCTAAACACATAAAATCCCTTCCTAAAAATAACAAAAAAAACTAATTAAAAATATAAAATATTCATATATACTTATAATATTCACATATTATTATTATTATTATTTTTAAATTTCTGACAATTTCAACAAAACATTTATTTTACCCTTTAAGATTACGAAAATACTTATGTATACGATTTTGAATACGGTAATCAATCAAAGATCAACTAATACCAAAATGTCTCGAATGCATAATTCCTTTTTATAACCAGTCACATGTCTGTATACCCATCTCATTATCTATCCCAAGCATCTCACCTTCAAATTTTCCTATTGGATTTATGTTATTTTATCATATGTAGGTCTAACTTTATTTAATTTTTTTTTAACGGTAAATGTGCGACCCTGATTCGGAAAATATGTGTTATCTTAATCGGGCCCACATATTCGTTTCCTAGCCGAGACCGCACCCCCCACCTAAAGTAATACAATACATGATCTTATTTTATATGTCAATTTTGATACCTAGTATCATGACTAAACGTCACTTACAGAGAGCTGATGTAAGATAGGTTTTATCAGTTCAAATCCCGCATCAGACTATAAAACTTTCTTATACTTATCGTGTATCCATCCTCATAAAATATCCATTTGAACTGTGTACCTTAAAAATCGATATGAATAAAAAAGTGTAGCACACAATCATGTTTGGTATTAATTTCTCAAAAGTTGAGATCAATCGTGTTACGTATGACACACATATGATATACTACTTATATTGTAATATTGTTTCCAAACTTTCAACTTTTAATAAAATGCACACATACTATATACAACTTAAAAAAGTAGTTTTTATAGTTTTCTAAAAATATATATACACACAAGGAGAAGGTACGCAAAATTTAAAGTGGATAGAGAACACAGTGGCAATGTCGGAAAACAGAGGAGGTGGTGGGGCCACGTGGCACGTGGTATGGGAAGCCCACCCGACTGTGGTGCGCCAGCCCGCTGACAATAGCAAATTTAAGCATGTTTTTCTCTTTTAAATATATAAACTAATTAAACAAACTTTTATATTAAATATTACTTTTGTACATATCTGCCTCCATTTGTGTTCCACAGCTGGATTTTGTTTTTGTCCTTTTATTAATAAAGTAGCCATTCTTTTTAATTAATTAACACCTATGGTATATGGTATAAAAGTGTAACAATACGGTGCGGTATGGTTTGTTCGGTTTGGTATTGAAGCCTAACCGATAACAAAACTGAAATTTTAAGTTATTAGATTTTTAAAACCGAACGGTTTCAGTTGATTCAGTTTTGTTAATTTGGGTATGGCACACATCAAAACCTAGCCCAAACTGCAATTTTTGGTTGATCGATTAAGGCATAACCAGTTTAGTTGGTTACCATTGGTTAATGGTTCGGTTAAAATGGTATATTTGGTTACTATTCAATTAATTGGGTTGATTGCTCATCACTAAAGTGTACTAAACTTTTTAATTTATAGTTTAGAAAATTGGATTGAACTAGTTGATATATGATAAATATATTCTTTTGTTTTATTTCATTTGTATAAGGGTTTTTCAACTGTTTCAAAAAGCTTCAGTGTTTTGACAGCATAGATATGTGCACAATAGACGATTGACACATAACTCGATCGCATTATCAACTACTGAGGCCTTGTCCAACATTTATTCACTAATGCACCTAATTTTATTAATCTCTCATACATTCTTATTAATGATTAATGAGGTGTGCATCTCATGAGGAAAATCATGTCTGAACAACCTCAAAAATAATCGCCGAAAAGATCCAAAGGTTATGATTTTGAAATTAAAAAGGAAGGTTTAAACGATGGTTCTGTTTTAGTTTTCAACTAAGATTGTTGTACATGATATGTAGGTTAAAAGTCTTCAATGTTGATAACTATAAAGGTTGGAAGGTCACAACAACAATTCTTGAAAGGTTAAAATGTTTAAATTAAAAAATGAGTGGAGTTAATGTTGAAAAAGGAATGAAAAAGATATTACAAATGTGTTGTGACGTTGTTAGAGATTGAATGGATAATGTTTTGAATTGGTGTTGTCGAATATGCACAATGGCTAGCATGACAACATAAACGATCACATATTAACACCAGACATGACGTCACATTATTGACTCGTTTTGTAACATATTAATGTATCAAGCCAATGCCTCTACACAAATTGCAAGCCGTTCGCCTCCTTACCGGAAATGGGTGTTCCCCATACCCAAACTTAGACGTGTGAATAAGTAATTTTTTGATGACAAATGGGTATATCAGATTTGGATAGTAAATGCTTGTGATCAATGTCTAACTGTCACTTTTTGGTTTGTATTTATAAGTGGTTGTTGGTTATTTATGATTAATCATGATTAATGAAAGTAAGAGAGGGTTGATATTGTACAATTGGCTACTCAAGTTTTATGGTGGTATGGTTTATATTATTTGTTTATTTTTTTTTTGAACGGCAAACATATTTTACTCCTGCTCTTACATTACTCCATATTACATCATTGCCTAGGTTTGAACCTAGAACCTTCATTCCAAAAAACAAAACCTTTATCAAATGGGATAGCCCCACATTAGCATTTGTTTATTTATTATGTTGGACTTTTTTGATAGAATTGTTAAGTAATTTATCAAATATATAAAAGAAACTACCCAAATTACCAAGAACACAATTCAAACTACACCAATTATCTTATTTTAAAAAACTGATAAAAATACAACAATACGCTCCTTAATTTCTACTATCCGAAATCACCTGCTCACCGCGCTACCCGAGCCACCAACCGTTTTACCAAAGCATCCAAACTACCAGAGACCCCAAGTTTCTCTATAGAATCCTAATTTAGTAATTAATCATACAATAATCTTTCATATATTTTGCAAATCATATTTAGCAAATCTACCAAACTTTTTACTTACGAGCACTTCACCCCACCAAATTTTCACGCGCCACCGACTCGGGTGATCTAGATCACCTCCCATCGTATCGTCTTTTCTTGCCAGCAAACCATCACATATACATACATCCAACTCTGTATCTATATATACACCTCATCACACACACACACACACACACACACACAGACCACCTCTTTGACTAATCATCTTCATCATCATCATCTTCATTGTCTTCATCATCATCTTCTTCATCGTCTTCATCAATGAATCCCCAATTGATCCACTAACCATTCAAGAATCAAACCCTAGCGCCATTACCGGAGACGATGGTTGCCATTCGATTCTTCAACAGATCCCCAATCGATGTTCTTTCAATCATCCTTCTATTCACATCCATCCCATCAATCTGCAACGGAATCCGATCATTTCCGGCGACCCACGCCACCGTCTCCGGTGACCTCCACCGCTTCACCGAAGCCCCCGACTACCGCAACGGCGAACACTGCCGCCGCTCCGCCACCGTCCACCTGGCAATGACCCTCGACTCCGAGTACATTCGCGGCTCCATCGCCGCCGTGCACTCCGTCCTCCGCCACACCTCCTGCCCCGAAAACACCTTCTTCCACCTCATCGCCGCCGAGTTCGACCCCGCGAGTCCACGTGTCCTCACGCGACTCGTCAGAACCACATTCCCATCCCTCAACTTCAAGGTCTACATCTTCCGTGAAGACTCCGTCATCAACCTCATCTCCTCATCAATTCGGGTCGCCTTAGAAAACCCGTTAAACTACGCCCGAAACTACCTGGGCGACATCCTCGACCCGACTGTAACCCGGGTCATCTACCTCGACTCCGACGTCGTTTTGGTCGACGACATACAACACCTCTGGAACACAACACTCCACCACAGAAAAGTCATCGGAGCCCCGGAATACTGCCACGCGAACTTCACCCACTACTTCACAAACACATTCTGGTCCGACCCGAATCTCACCCGGGTATTCGGGTCAAGAACAACCCCATGCTACTTCAACACCGGCGTGATGGTGATGGACCTCCGGCGGTGGCGGATGGGAAACTACCGCCAGAGAATCGAGCACTGGATGGAGATACAGAGGAAGAAGAGGATATACGAATTGGGGTCATTGCCACCGTTTCTATTGGTGTTCGCCGGAGACATCGAGCCAATTGACCACCGGTGGAACCAGCATGGGCTCGGTGGGGATAATGTGAAGGGGAGTTGCCGGAGGTTGCACCCGGGTCCGGTGAGTTTGTTGCATTGGAGTGGAAAGGGGAAGCCGTGGGTGAGGTATGATGAGGGGAGAGCGTGTCCGTTGGATCATGTTTGGAAGGTGTATGATTTGTATGGGGGTGGGGGTGAGGGGGGATATCAGCCGTTGGATTTGGGCCAGTTGGTGGTGGGGTTGTAGGGTGTTTTTGGATTACTTGATTTGATTTTATTTTAACTTTTTAAGGGAGGATTATCTTTTTTAAAAAAAAAAAAATTGGAAGTTTTGGGGAGTGTTATTTTTGGAGAACATGGTGATTCAGAGATTCTGATAGCTGTGTACATAAATATATAGAGAATTTAATGGTTTAATTTGATTGGTTGTTGTGATTCTTAGAACAACCAAGAGATTTACTGGAGTAGTTTTTCTTAGTTCTAGCAATCATATTACTTCTATTTGATTTAGTTCAACCTTTATTTTTCTCATTGACAGTCCGAATTTTCATCAACCACCACGACGACATCGTGTCGCTGGAACATGCCTAGCAGTGTAAATTTTTTGTGGTGGATGTGGTGTCGTGCGGCGTCGAGGCACGTCGGTGCCTCACGACGTATGTGCCCCCACCACCTTGAGTAGCGTGTCTCACAATCAAAAAATTATGAGTTTAGAAAAAAGTTTAAAAATATAAATCTATAGGTTGATAAAACTATTTTAGTTAAGGGTAATATTATTCTCATAATCATAATAGTTCTACATTTAATTCACCTTTCTAGCTTGATTCTACTAATGTTAAGGGTAGTATTATTTGCATAATCTAATAGTTTTACATTTAATTCACATTTCTATTATAGGTTGATTATATTTGAATTGAAGTCTTCTCATTTTGTTCATATTAATCCTTATAAGTGTAACAAAAAAGGAAACAAGTATAAATGCATAAAAATTATGCGAGTAAAATTATCTTTCATTGTGATGATTGTCGTGGGTTAAATTCTGATGATGTATTATTATTGGTTTGGTAGTTTAGATAATTAAAACTATTGTTTATGCAAGATATTATAAATGCAAAAGTGTCTACATAGCACTTTGTAGCTATGTGTATGCTTTTCTAGTACTTTCCTTATTGAACTTGAATATTGTTAAAATAATTTCCTATTAAAAGAACTTCTATTATAAGATGATATTCAAATTATTCAATTGTTTTAGACCGTTATGGCCGTTAGGCATATAAATGCCTTTTTAAATAATACTTCTTGTGATATAGTTATTAATTTTCTTTAAATAGATATGGAGTATGCTTTATAAAACTAGTTCGAAATTTTATTTAGGGCCGGGATTTTTTTTCATTACTTCATAATTGTCAAATAAAATACATATAAAACTTCTTAGACATTAGTAAAACCAAAGGTGTCAATCGTGTCGGGTCAAGGGTCAAATTGTTTGACCCAATAACGACTCATTTATTTTAAACAAATTAATCCAAAAAATGACCTTTTTATAACGTATTAAATATACCAACTCAAAACATGTTTTTTTAATTTTTGTGTAACGTTAATGTTGTGTTGTAAATTGCTACCATAAGTATATGTTTTTAGTGGTTCCGTCAGTAATTCAATTAGTTGTTAAAAAATAATTTTATGTTTTACAATATTACCGTTGACTATTTATTTCTCTTTCAATGAGTATTCGTTTATATTTGTTCTATATCAAATATTTTTCTCTTAATGACGCGGCATATGATATAGTGATTAGTGAGAAATTAAACCCCGCCCGTTACGGCCGGGTTGGGGAGGGGGGGGGGGGGCATACTATTACATTAATGAGGTCAAGCGCACATTTGTGAATTTGTTACATGAGTTGTGATGGTGACACGAATGTGGTTCGATACAAAAGAGAAAACATGAAGTTGCATCGGATTGGTTTTCGGATTGAAACATAAATAGAAGATATGGTGTAATAGTTCAAAAGAAAGCGATTTAAACTTAAAACATAATTTAAGAGAAGACAATTAAAACTAAAGTATATAAAAGAACAAAGAAAATAAAAAATTGATCGTTGTCGGATTTTTGAATTTCCATCCCATCACCACAAACTCAAAGCTCTAACCACCTCCTCTAGCTAAAGTTTTTTATTAACTTCATGAACAAAAATATTTAACAACATCTAGATTTTAAGAAGGGTAAAGAAAAGGTTTCACCAATGACAACATGATCACGTGACAGGATGGTGTGAAACCTCATCGATCTTTTTATTTAAGGTATAATAAATGATTAAAAAATTTAAGGTATAATAAATGATTAAAAAATAAAAGTAATTGTAATACTTAAAGTGATATATAATTGAAAGTGTTATTATATTTGTGTTTGCAATCGATTGAATAATACTTTATGAGGATTGTTTGGAGGTGTGCTTATGAATATCTATTGGCATTTTTTGCATATAGCACCAAAATATTTTAGAACAATAATTCAGAATTAAATGTCAAATAACAAAAATACAAGAAAATCTAATATATTTATGAGAATAAAAGTTAGGTGATTAATGACAATTAAATGAAGGTTCATGTGTTTTGGTATCATTATTTTCATTTCTATAATTTAATATGGAAATAAGATTGTCGATTAGGAAATCTTTTCTAATACCTAATGGTTTTGATAAATACTTTTACAAAAGCATTTGTTACGAGGTTAAAAAAAAATATAATGACTTGAACTAGATGGATATCATGAGCTACTTAATTGTACTTAAACCTTTTCTCTTTGAATTGCTTGTGTTACATAAATACAAGGAAAAATATGCGTTACTTTAATTGCAAGGGCGAAGAAGCAAAGTCATTGTGGTTTCAAAGTATGAAGATGACATACCAAACATGAGGTGTGTTGGATTTTTTTTGATAATAGTTTATTGTCTTTAAAAATCTTGTTATTAGGTAGTCTTTGTTTGATGTAAGAATGTCTTTGTGTATTATTTGACATATAATAATATACGTTTTATTGATTTAGATTTGATTAATTCAACTTTTAAAAACATGACTCGTTATCTTGATTAACACACGAAAACACTATGCTTGACAATCACCCAGTGATCATGCCTACTATTACACAATAATAATAAAAATACGGGTTACATTTGCCATTTTTGCACATCAATTTTATAAAATTAACGTATTACGTATGTAAAAATGTTTTGACTTGAACAAATTTACCATTACACACTAGGAAAAATTATGTTTCTGAGATAATATAATTATCAAAAATATTATTTTATTGAGAAGAATAAATTATCAAATGCAAAAAATTTATTTTGTGTAAACCGTGGAGAAATCGTTTCATACAATTGTGGGTCATAATATATTTTGTTGGAGTTGTTGTTTGTGGTTATGATTGATTTGATTTTGATAAGTGATAATTGAAAAGCAAAGGTAATGGGAACATGAATGTAACAAACACTCCCCTTTGCTTAGCTTTGCAAGTGGTTTTCACTTTTCAATCACCCTTTTCCAAAGCTTCTCTTTCTCTTCAAGAGTAATTATTCAACTACTTTTATTGTATTGGTAAACTTGTCCATCACACACATAATACATATACATGTATTTGGTTGTATTTGATAAAAAACCAATTGCAAGCATAGAATTGGGAAAAAAATTACAATTCATCGGTCAATGTCTTTAGGCAAAACTATGTTATCGTCAAATGAATTCTAAGCAATAATAAGTTTATGTAAACCGAGCCTGTTTAAAAAAATCTGAATTTGGTTTGAGCCTTAAATAGAAAGAAAAAAGTATTAATTTTCATTAATTTGTTTATATATATATATGTGTGTGTATGCATAGGTTGTATTTTTATGATTATTATATCATAAATATATAAAAATTCATTAAGAAATAAGTGAAATGAAGAAAACATCGAAGTCCAACAATAGTCAGAGTTCATATGGCCTAGTTGCTCTTATAATAAGATATAAATAAGAGCATGTTCTTTTTATATAATTGTTTACATCTTTGCTTATTACTATTATTCTAGTTTTATTCAAAAATTGTGTAAATATAAATAAATTATTTTGGATTTTTATATAGTTCCTATCACATGGTGCAATGGCATTTTCTGATTGAAGGGAATCATATTCCAATGGAGTTGTGATCATAAACATTGCTTTCATTGTTAGATAAGCATGAGGGGATACCTCCAATTCCAACATTTAAAGTATGGAATATGGAATCCAAGGATGGTATTATGTTGGAAGCAAAGAGGAAGGGTAGCAATGAATAAATATAGGAATTAGCATATATTCCTTTCTCAATCTCTAACAAAGGTGTACTTGTGTTTGAAACACATATAGTTGGTTTGGCACTATAAATTTGTAAAACAAACAAACAAACGCTAGTTATGTTGTAAAGCTTTTCATCATCAAGCTTTAGTCCAAGAATATGTATCGGCCGAACGTTCTATAAAGCTATAGTGTGTGTACATATATAATATTGTACGTGTAATTAATAAATAATATCTATAAGTAAAGAGTAATTTGAGATGATACAATTTGGATATTTGGTGTTTTACATTGACTACCTTGTAGTTTGTTAGTGTTACAACTTTCTATTTTGCTACATTGTGTAACAAGAATTTTCCCATGTAGCAATAGTTTTTCCAAATCCTTCAAAGTTCCCTGAACAAGTCATTAAAAGTATAAGCACTCATATGTTTTTGAGAAAATTGAATAAATAGTCCCTGTGGTTTGATCAGATTGTATTATTGGTCCTCAGATTTTTAAAATTGCAAAATTAGTCCAAACTTTTATTTAGTCATTATTTTACAAAAATGCAAAGTTAGTCCAAACTTTTATGCGGGCGTTGCACTTTTGGTCCCTAAAATTAAATTTAAAAGTTAACTTAAATTTCACAAAATGCATAAAAATGAATGAGTTTAGTGCCAAAGACCAAACATGCAATGATTACATAAAAGTTTGGACTATCTTTGTAATTTTTAAAATTTGGGGACTAAACATGTAATTTGGTTAAACCACATGGACTATTTATGCAATTTTCCCTATGTTTTTACATCAAAAATATCAAATTTGATTTTTTATATGCACATTGCCACGGTTTAAAAACAATCATCATAATTTCCACCCGAAAAAGTTAGTTTGGATAGTTTTATATATCTTTTGGTTACTTTAAACTCCTCTTAATTGGAGTTCATAATAAACATAGTTTATCTCTCTTTTTTTTCTTTCTTTTTTTAATGGCAAATGGAGAGTCTATCTACTAAGTTTTTAAAAGAGCAAAGGGATAGATTTTGTCAAGATGGATAACTAGTTTTTAATCTAAATAACCCCATCAAATATTATACTAAGACAAAAATGAAAAATGGACTAAACTGCGTACCACAAACACTGCGGTCTCCTCCACCGTCCATGGTCAAAATCCGGTCTCATTCACCGTCCATAGTCAGAAACAAATAATAATAAATATAAATCACAAAGGTGAAAAATCAAGAAAACAAAAAAACAATTAAAAATACATACATATAAATGATTTTATAAATCCTAAAACTTAAAACATAGGAAAAAGTATAGAGTGATAGTTAAACACACATACTTTTTATTCTACACATACCTAATTTTTTAAATAATCACACGAGTATTTTGTATGATTTAAACTCATAAACATTTGATTGAAAATACACAAATTGACGACTAGTATATCCTTTAGAAAATTGGAGTGTACGCGTTTCATAGTACATTAAGATTTTGAATCACGCACCATTGATCATTGTTAGTAGCGGACCTAAGATTTTTTTTAAGGGGTATGAAAACTGGAGTGTACGTGTTTTATACTTCTGAGAAAACTAGAGTGTTTGTATTTCATAGTACATTAAGGTTTTGAATTCACACACCATTGATCATTGTTATTGTTTGTAGCGGACTAATAATTTTTTTATGGGGTTTGGAAAATTATGAGGCCGACGACATATATAATATATTAAATTTTTATATCTGGTTCAATTCGTGTCAGATCACACAATAAAAAAAACTAAATTGAATCTTAAATACATGAAAGTGTACATCAAAAAGTTTAGAAATTAGGTTTAAACTTTTGAATAAATGATTGCTCAAGTATTAAACAATCAATCGAGATATTCTGTGATAACATATGTGCGATTGCACCAGCCAAAGAGCCCAGGTCTTATCACAGGGACAAGCGCATTCAGAGAAATTTTCACTACATACTGGACATATGAAACAGGGAGACATCCTGATAAGCAAAATTGACACAGATCAAAACCTAGCAGACCCGTTGACTGATGTGTGTAAAGTATATATATATTTTAATATGAAAATTCACACAATTTGTTTTAATTTTAAAGAAACGATTATCACCTTTAGACTAACTACACACAATAGGCAAGCGCACCCATCGTATAGTAGTATAGCTTGAGGTAAGAACCGAGTATCGATCCGTGGACACAATGGCTCCTAATACTAAATCATTATCACTATTTAACCGATCAATTGAGTTTGGATTTGCGAATATTAAATTTAAGTAAATTAATTGGCAAATTAAACCAATAAAGCAAGAAAATAAAGATGAAGATACACAATCAATTAAAGATACCACTTGGATTTCGATTCCACTTAGCATAGCAATAACAACTAATACAAACTCAAGGTGAGACCATTTTTACACATGATATATGGAATTAGCCTAAACCCCCGTCAAGGATATCTAGACATATAATCATTCGGAAAGCTAGAACGATAAACATACAATAGCCACCTAAAGTTATGCTATAAGGAACTAATGGTAAAATTATGTCAATGTTAAAGATGAATTAGACTCCCGTTAGGGTTACCTAATTCCACAAATTTTTGGAAAGCTAACACGATAAACACATGATAACCACCTCAACTTGCGTAAAATAGACAAAACTACTCTTCAACTCATAAACTTCATATCACGATTACAAAACAATTCATAACCAATGACAAGAGAGATTCATGACATACACCATGGTTTTCTCAAACATAGGCATAAGGATGCACATTTGACCAATTTTACTAAACCTTCAACCTTCATTCACCATTCCTAGTCAAATGTCACAATATTACATACAAAATATGCAACTACATGCATAAGTCTTGTAAAAACATGAGGTTTTCCAACATAACATGCTTACAACACCCACAAGGTTGAACATTTCATCAAACTAGAACAAACACACACAATCATTAAAGAATAATCAAGCTTCATCATAGCATCAACATAAACATCACCAAGAATCATGTACAAGTTGTTAAATCATGCTAAGTTTCATCTAATCCAAGTGATAATAAGTGTTTAGCCCATGAGGCTTACAAAAATCACACCCAAACTCAAGAACATGGAAGAACTCACAGTAAATCTAGAAGAATTCAAACCAATTTTGAGTAGAGATGGAGTGGATGATGTTAGATCCTCTTTGAAAGTGTGAAATCTTCAATCTTGGCCTTCAAATCTCTCAAAAACTCTTGAAGCAAACCCAAAATCACCTAAAGGGGTGAGAGAGGCTAGGGTTTGAGTTAATTTGAAAGTTATGATAAAATGTGGGTGAAATTAGGTTAAAAACCCGAATCTGCTGTGCACATGGCCATGTGGGAGTAAGTGAGTAGCTAGTGTAGGCTGTAGTTTTTGACAGCATAATACTGCACACCGAATTGGCCATGTAGGGCGCCTACATGGCCGATTTAGCAGCTTTTCTTCACAACTTCAGCTTTTCTTCAGTTTTTCATCCAAAATCATCAAATAACCATCGGGGACTACAACATTGAAATATAACACAAATAAGTGTATAAATAAATGAATTTGTAATAAAAATACTTCAAATGAGGAAATATATATATTGTTAAAATGTATATTTATTCACATATCATTGACTAAGCTCATGACTCATGACAAGCATGATCAGTATAGGGATGCGGCTTAGATTAGCTAGTGATATATTTTGATTTAATATTTGGATGTACGAACATGTAACAGATATACTTTAGAATTCATTTTGATTTACTGATTTAAATGCAATTATGAATCTTATAAATGTGCTCGATTTTAATTCGTTTAATCCATGAATATTGTATTTTAAATTATCGGTAATTATTCAAACTTGTGAGAACAATTTTGAAAAAAACTATTATGAATTTAGATTCAAAAAGTTGACTTTTAAATTCATAGACCTCATCATGAATGATGTTGGATGTAATTCGTCACAAACCATATTCATTATAATATGCTTTGATATTGGTATATTCATTTAGTATGATTTGAGCTGAGGTGCATATTAGAACTTCCATTTACCAAATATTATTCTTTGATCACTGTCAACCGTTATCGCGCAACTACCAATTATAAAGGCTTGACTGGAAATAATTCTAAAGTTCAGTGGGAGTTGTGTGTAGTCAATAAAAGATTTTGTACTCTTACGTTATATGTAACGGTTAGATATCGTGACGCCCTCATTGATTCAAACTGGTAATGTGTGAGGTCTCACCCAAACTGACTGTGTGTTTGATTGAATCATTTTAAATCTAGATCGAGAACAATAATGATTAAGATACATATGAGAATTAATTTTAATGACTCAGTTATTGTCTTTTATAGAAAGGATAAATGATTTTGATTACCATAAGTTTATTTTTTGTTATAATAAGATGTTCCTAAAACAAAATATTTTGGTTAATCACTTTAAAGTGTCATACCTAGTTTGGGGTAGCCATGTGCAGCTAGAGTGCCGCTGATTGTCTATGTTAAAATTTAATCGAATACCGTCCAAGCGAGAATTTGGTGGATTTAATGCTCGGTTTCGTTTAATAATGCGTTACCAACCAATCTATGGCCCGTAAGAGTTACACATCGGGGAACAAACATTAAAGTCCATTTAATTTAATTAATTGGCATTTACGAACTGTACCAGATTTTAATAATGTATAAAAGTTATAAATTAATTAATTAAAATACTTAAGCGTTAAACGTTATTGTTGTTTCAGGTATTCGTTTTACTCGTGGGTCAATATTAATCTATCTGAACCTAGGGTCCTCAAGAAGATTAATATTAAATAATTTAAATGACAATTAGAAAGTTAATCTTTTTTTTTTTTTTTTTGGTAATGTGTGTACTATTCTGAAGAGATCATTCCCTTTTTTAAACTAAAAAATCCCACAAATCAATACATACATTTAATGACCCACTTGTAACGAAAGGGATTTTGATTCTTTTGTTTTCTTTTGAACCGCGGACTAAATCAAACACCACCACCGTAGCATTTTGCTGCTGCCGCCGTGTTCTCGTGAGCCATCACGACACCTGCTTCACCTAGCCCGGCTTCTCGTGTCCTGTCTTGGTTCATATTCTAGCATTGATTCGCTGAATCCTTGGTGTCTTAAAGTTTATTTACTAACCAAAGTATTTTATATCTCCTCAGTAGATCTATAGAATATAATAAAAAAAAATTTTATTTGGCACTTGTCATTCTCTTAAACAATCTTTTTGACACATGTTATTCATTTAGACATCATGAATTCATTTTCCCTATAAAAGGGTATTATAGTAATTTAAACACTCAAATTAATTTATCTCTCTTAATAAAAATTAATTTTATTAATTGAATCATTATTCTCTCTCATCTAGATTTTTTAAACTCAAGCTATGTTTTAAAAATAAACTTTATTAAGAAAATTAAAAATCATATCTTTTTATTAAATTAGAAAAAATAAAAAAATAAAATTTTTATATAATATAAAATTTTCTAAAACAGTAAACCTTTTTGAAACATAATATTTTAAATCGCTCCTTTTTTAAAAAATTATAACCTTTTTGAAACAAACCTTTCGTTTTAAAAATCATATCTTTTTGTTCTTATGCAATTAGAATCATATTTTATTTTCAAACATAACTTTATAATTCCTAAATTATTATTACTAATTATTTAGTATTTTATTTATTCAACCCATATAACACACGGGGTACTAACCTAGTTAAATATATTTGTATTTGTATTGTTTGTAACCGATATACTGTCGGTTTCATTTTAGGTATTTTAATTATTACTTCGTTGCATTGACTATAATTAATATGATTAACAAACTATCAAAATTATTTTGAGACAAAATTACAAAAAACGTCCCGTAAGTTTATATAAAATTACAGGTATCATCCTTTACAATTATATATATACATATAGTTTTTTTATATAGCATAATATATATTAATTAGTTATTTGCATGAACAAATTATATATGAATATAAATAATATAATTTATATTATTTACGTAATCTATATAAATTCAAATACATGGATGAAAATTGTTAATTAGCTATACGTGCATGAAAATAGTAAACATTTAATTATTTATATAATTTATATTTATATATAATGCGTGGATGAAAACAATAATATATATGTAATTTCATTGACATAATATATAAAAATATAAATATAATTTACTTAACTCTAAACACCGTTGTATAATTTACTTTTTTTATATAATATTTATTTATATACGTGAAAAAAATAATTAAATAATATATATTATATTATATAAAAATCATATCTATACATATAATTCTAAAATTACATAAATTAAGTAAAAAATAAAAAAAGTTACAGAAAAGTCATTTGTGTTTGAAAAAAATTACATTAATAGTCATTTAGATGTAAAAATATCAAATTGTCCCGACTTAACAGAGAGATTTAACAACAGTTAGTCTAAAGCATGATTTCGGTTACAAAATGTTAATATAAAAGATGTTTATAGTACTTTTTAAAAATAAATAATGATATCTGTAAACTTAAAGGATGTTTTGCAATTTTGTTTTATTTTAATAAAGAAACTTAGAGCATTAATAATGGATTTCCTATAAACATATGAGTGTGTTTCTTATATTATAAGAAATGGTTTTAAATGGTTGTGAGTGGATAAAAGAGAACATGTACTGTTCATTTGTATATTTAGTGAATAACTGTTCAGTCACTATAAATATTTTAAAATTTTGAAAGTGGTTGTGTGTGAAGAACAGATAAAATATAATGATAAACTTATATAAAAGTATTATTTAATAAAAAATAAGAAGAAAAAACAGTAAATTTCAGTGTAATTATATAGATATGAATAAAGAATTCACTATGAATGCTTAGTGGGTGTTTGAGATTGTTTTTTTTTTCTAAAAAAAAAAAATGTTTGGCAAAACCAAAATGACATTTCAAACTAACTTTTCATATAGGGTAAGAATAAGGTTTGAAAAATAAGAAACGAGTTACTTATTAACTTTTGAAAACTTATTTTATTCTAATTTTCTATTATACCCTTTTGTGATCTCACATTAACTCTAATCATTTTTAAAAATATTTCTTTTTGATCATTTTATAATATTTTAGTTTATATACTAATCCAATTTAAAAACTTTTTTGAAAAATTACAAGTTAATAAATTATTTTTATTCAAAGTATCTTTCAACCAAAATAAGCAATATCAAACACGCCCACATTAACAGTGAATTCCTTATATTTATCCATATAATTACATTAAAATCACTACTTTTTATCTTTACTTCTTAATTAGATAATACTTTTTATACCTTTATTATTATTATTTTCTCTCTTCTTCACTCACAACCACTTTCAAAAATATTAAAAAGTTTATAAGGATTGAACAATGATTATTCAAATATACTAATCAACAATAACATTTTCTCTTTTCTTCACTCACAACCACTCAAAACTATTTCATATAATATACCAAACACACTCACATATTTTTAAGGATTTTAATGTGAATATTCTAACAAGTTATTTAGAAAAATACACAGAGTGGAACAGTCGCTTTTCGATTATAATCGCAAAAAAAATGGAGTGTGCCGCGAAGGGAAGTCGACGGCGGTGTTCCGGCCCCGCTAATCGACGGTGCGACGGTTGTGGTGCCGTTTTCTACTGCTCCGCCTCTCATCAGGTTTTCATATTCATCCTCAAACACTCTCTCTCTCTCACACACACAACTTCATTATCTCCTCATGTGATTAATTAAACCTCCAGTAATAACCCTAGATTCGTACGATCTTAAAATACTGAAGTATAATTGATTTATTAGTTAGTATGTTGCTTCTATGTTTCGAGTAATATTAAGTCGAAGTACGTGATCTTATATGCACCAATTCTTTAATTCGACTCCGCGGATCACATTCGTTTGATGCTTATGAGTAATTGAGTATCTAATTATGCCTGTTTCAACTGACATGTGCGTTTGTTGTATGATCACTTGTGATATGTGATTACCTTAATTTGATGTTCGTAACTAGTTGTGTTTGTAATTATTTGGTTCAAGATATCACATTGGGACATTCATAAAGAAGAATGTGGAAGGCTAAAACGACAAATGAGTTGTGTGGGATTGCTAAATGACTTCCCCTTCACTTTTTCCCGCGAAGCTACTTCTCAGGTAATCGCGTTATATAGTTGGATTACGAGGAAAGTTTGACCAATTTTTGACTTCCAATAGTGATATGAACTACTTAGGGGTGGACTTGGGAGCAATGTAAAGGTTGCCTCCATGTGACCTGGTGTTCACAAGTTCGAGTTGTGAAAACAGCCTTTGCAGAAATGCAGGGTAAGGAGGCGTAAGGACCAGTAAATGTGTGAGCCTTGTGCACCGGGTTTGTCCTTTATTGATACGAACCACACATTTTCTTGAAGGAACACAATTAATGGTAGTCACAATTAGTAAAATTACCATGGTTTTAATTTTAATGTTTTATAATTGGTACACATCTTGAGTCAATTCTAGTTTGTTAAACTCAAAGCTTTGACCTCAAAGTCAGTGTTATCTTGATCATAGTAGCTTCAAGGGTTTGGGCGATTCTAATTGGTTTAATTGATTGACTTGTTGCAGATGTGTGAAAAGGTGGAGACCAGGTGTTCATTATTGGATAAGCTTGGAATCCACCGTGCAGGAATCTGGATCTGTGAATGTAGTTGTGGGTCTTCAAGTTTGTCGCTGGATCATTTGAGGTTTCTCTTCTACTTCTTTTTTAACCCTGTTTTTTCAATCAATATAAATGTAATATTCAGCTTGGCACATCAGTTAGTTGGTT
The DNA here is from genome assembly GCA_025506415.1 of Flaveria robusta. Classification (NCBI taxonomy): domain Eukaryota; kingdom Viridiplantae; phylum Streptophyta; class Magnoliopsida; order Asterales; family Asteraceae; genus Flaveria; species Flaveria robusta. The sequence goes on along the minus strand of CM046471.1, from coordinate 1,241,249 downwards.
TTTATTACTGTTATCATTCAAATGTTTTATGGTTTTGCATTGAGTGGATTTAGTGGGTATGTTTGTTTTGTTTGTTTGTTATTCAAATGTTTAAAGTACACATCAATAGTGGCAAAATTAATAAGGTTATTGTGGATCAGGACTTTACCAAAAAAGGAAATGCTACATCTTTTGCGATACCGTACCCTAAAAGGAAACCGTTAGATTTAGTTTAGAACAAAGAGAATCATATGGTTAATTTATGAAGTTACAGATTTGATTAATATATTAGAGTATATTATTATTACGGTTTAGTAATTATTATTATTAGGGTTGAGCCCACGGGCCCATTTAGGTTTTTAGGGTTTCATTGTAAACTCTATATAATGTAACCTAAGCTATCAATAATATTGAATTCAGTCTTTTACCATTTAACATGGTATCAGAGCCTTAGGTTCTGGTTACCTTATTCTCCGCTGCACCACTATAAAAATACAAACCCTAGCCGTCACCACCAGGTTCAAACCCTAGACAGGGCGGCGTGCTGTCGCCGCCGCCCTGTCCATTCTCTTGGCCTTTAGTTCTTTTATCTTTTCCGTTCTAAATAAAGATCCGTTTCGGTTTTAGATTCAAGCCACTTATCTTAAATCTTTCTTCTCCACAAAACCCATATGCCCACATCCCATCTTGTTTTTTTTTTCTCCTTCATTTGTTCTTGCCGGACCACAGTCCGTTGCCACCGAAGAACGCCGTCTGGCCACGGTCACCGGCCTTCGGTATGACACACCACCGCACGACCACGGTCGTCGGGTGTCATCTTGTTTTTTTTACCTTTTCGATTGGGATATCGATCACGTGATCATGTTGTCGCTACGGCGCCGCCTGCTGGACTACGATCCACCGCCGAGCCGCCTCTACCACGCCACGGATCTCCGCTGCGCTGCCTTATGCCGCCGTCACACCCCAGCATTAGAAGCCCGTCGCAAGATTACATTATTATTTAATATTGGGGATTGCATTTAAGGTTTTGGATTGAAGATTGCAAGATTAGGGAATTTTGGCCGAAGTTGTGACCGAGATTGAGACTATTTTTTATTGTTCTTTGTTTATTTTTTTGTTACAGTCTGAGAGTTCGATTCTCTACCTCTCTGACTGCGGGAGAGTATTAGAGTATATTATTATTACGGTTTAGTAATTATTATTATTAGGGTTGAGCCCACGGGCCCATTTAGGTTTTTAGGGTTTCATTGTAAACTCTATATAATGTAACCTAAGCTATCAATAATATTGAATTCAGTCTTTTACCATTTAACATAATATACAGATGACATCTCACTGTTCTATTCCTTTTATTGGAAGGTCTGATAACGGTTGGCATCTCTCAAGTAGATTATGCCCTTGTAGAGGTATTATCTAAATTTTTCCGTTAATGTAGTTTTTAATCTGTCACAATTGCTTCGTATAGCTACAATTCACGAACTGAATATGCAGGGCCTTTGTCTATATTGAAGAAGCAATTGCGTAGCTGGAGCGAATATTATGAATGGAGAGGCATACCCTTAGATTCTCCGGTCGCTCTTATTCTTCACTGGGTATTACTTGTCATGAATAATGAAAATATAGTTTGTATTGAATGTATGGATGTGCGTACTACATGTATGTGGTTATATTTACGTATTTATCCTTCTTAGGTGATAACTATTACTAATACTTTGATTTTCTCCAGCCATTAACCATATATCAAGCCATTCATCTTGCTATTGCTAAACAGTTGATTCCTGAAACTATAGATGAACTTTGCATACACTACCTAGGTATGTTCTTTAAGTTCTTGTAAACCTGTTAGAACCTGGTTTAACTCATTGCATTTCACACGTCTTTCAACATGATGAAATGGTGTATTTTAGTCTTCATGTTTAATAATTATGGCTCCTAGCTGTCAAGTTGTTGACATGTCATTTTCTTTGTGGTAATAATGAGTTTAACACAAGCTGCAATGAAACTGAATCGTGTAAGGTAAAATTTAATCACTTATTACCCCTTCTTTAACCTAATTTGAGAGACCTTTAATCCCATTTCACAAATGTATCTCCCTTTTTTCATAAAATTTAATCTATCAATTTCTTGAATTATAATTTGCCAAACACTTAAATATCTGATTATTTGATAACATGCAACTCCAAACAGCAGAACACACCCAAACACCATCTTCCACAGATAATTTAGTTACAGTTGATTTACGGATTCTTAAATCACTTTTAAATTCACATTCAAATATCTCCTTTGTGCTACAGATTTTTACTTAAATGAATTTCCTTTCTGAAGGGCCAGAGTGGGAACTTTATCAAACTGCTGTATTTGGGGAGCTGCTTGCTCTTCTACCTGGAATCCAAGTGCATATAGATTTTGTGGGACCTGCGGTTCCACATGACAGGTAAGCATACATGTTCCTAAGAAATTTAATAGCTAATAAGAAAAAGGTAAAAAGTTTATACAAGTGGGATGGTCAGGCTTGCAAATGCAAGACAAACTATCATTATTATGAGAACCAGCTTTATAAAATAAATTGTGCTTCCATATTTTATGTGCTCACAAGTGACATTTTTTACTTCTAGCTTTTTTAGTTAATTTTATGCCATTCAATGCACAGTTAGGCACCATAAAATACGATTATGGTTCCTGTTGCACGTGTTCTTCTGTATGATTCTATGATTGGATTTTCGTTGGTCCATAGCAATATCATAGAATTCAAGAAGAAAGTCTCTCTCTCTCTCTCTCTCTCTCTCTCTCTCGTACCAGTTTTCTACCTATTTTTATAAATCTGAAGACTGCAAGAAATAGAAACAAACCTCACAATTTCTTCTTGATTTTTGAAACCAACTTACATACTATTTATCAATTTGAGCCACCAGGTTACATTTATTTCCTATTATATCAACCAATGACCTGTACCGATGGTAGCAGATCATACTTTCACTGTTCTTTCGAAGCTGCTGACATGGTATTTTATATGCAACATGACATCTGATGTGGCATTTAATAGTTACTTTCAAATATAATGTTGTATATAAATATAATTTCTAAACTTGTAAATTATTTTTTTGCGCATAACCAAATTTTGCATGTGACATCTGACATGGCAGCTGGTAAATAGGGATGGTGAGACAATTGATCTTTGTAGCTATGCACATTGCATGGAGGCAAGCTGCAGTTGTAAATCTCATAGAAGTGACTTTAGCTCACACACAAATACAGATAAATCTTCAAAGATTACATTAAAGTTTCATTCAGGTTATTATCATGACCGTTATATAGATCTCACCAAGGTAGATATTATTATTTTCCATAAGTCTCTAGGTCTCTAGGTTTTTACTTAATTCATTTTAAATTGCAATCTTCATAATTAATCTGTTTCTTTGCGAATAGGAATTTCTTCCTGAGTTGATCATTGCTCCAAATGCCGGTATTGCTGCTTACAAAAGCTGGTTACCAACTATTGTATGTCTTTTTTGTATGTGAGGTATATGTTTGTATATAGGTGGCAAGATGGGCTGGTCACTGGTTACATGACGGGTTAAAACCGGTTTGGTTGAAATGGGTCATTTTTATTACGGGTCAAAACATGCCAGGTCCAGTTCCTCAACCCACTATCAGTTTTTTGTCTATTTTGATACTACTTCAATGCTAATTTAATTGTTGGAATAAGATGATTTTGGAGGTGAACATGTTAAAATTACATTTGGGTGACCTTCAATCGTTTAGCCCCTTAGATCGGTCCCCTTTCAGTTTTTCTATTCGATGCAATTGAGATAAAACACAACCTAGTTGACATATTCACAAGTAATTGGGTTAATTGGGTTGAAATCGCCACCTCAATGTTGTGAATCTGCCAGCATTAAAGCTCAAAGTTTGGATTGTATTTTCAGGAGCTGATAAGAGACATAGAAATCCCAGCCATTTTCTCTGATTATTGTGAAGAAGCTTGTCATCTGGCAGCTAGCTGTGTAAGCTCTGTGACTGGTACTCCACCCACTATTCCTGTAAGTTCACTATATTTTCTAATTATCATTGTATTCGTGTTTTGAAAACATCAGTTTCATATATCTTTATTCTTAATATTTGCATATTTAATTACCACACATAATATGAAATACTTATACAGAATTTATCCATTATGAAATACTCTTGTGAAGATAAACCTATCGGTATAACATAAGCTAACCATATAATTTTCAGATCAAATACTCTATTTATTTGGTATTATTTTGTTGGAATTTGAAAAAAATATTCTTCATATGTATTTTTTATAAAATGTGGCCAAGTTAATATAAAAATAAACAAAATAGAGTTAATTGTATAGATTTTAATGTTCAAATTTGTGCTGGAAACATGTTTAAGGCAAATTTGCTCTAATACAAGCATCAGTCGAGGGTTTATTTTATGGTTTCATAGACATCCGGATAGATTTTATATTCAACTTTTATGTTTTCGTGCCAAAAGGTTTAATTGAAGTTGGTGTTTTTCGGGGGGGAAAAAAATATATTACATTTGTTTCAATAATCTTTATAATTTAAATTTAAATTAAAACATATTTTATTATTACATTATCACTTCTCATACTTGGTCATTATGTTGAGATGATTATTGTTAATAATTTGAATTAACCTGCCTTGAAGTATTCAATAGATATCATTCATCAATCATCATAGATACACATATATTTCTAGGCATTATTATATATAGTGACTATAGTCAACATTCAAACAAACTTACCTGGTAAATCTCACTCATAGCCAAGTTATTAGTAGGGTTTGGGGAGGGTGAGGTGGGCGAAAACCTTTCCTTGGCATTATTATACATGAAGACCGTTAAGAATATTGGTATATGAGTGGCTGCATCTGATATTACGAAAAGAATTTGGCTTTTTAAGAAGTTATCATCTTGCATACATAACGGAGATAATTAGTTGGGTTTTTAACCAAGTTTGTACTGTCATATGGTTGGATTTGCCACAGGTTCAGCTGAATCCATTTAGGCGGCCTCTGGCTGTTGAAGACAGTGTTCTGCTTCTTCCTTGCTACTCAAATTGTTTTCTATTTGGAATGTAAAGCATTATCTTATTTCTTAAAGAAAGTAAGTTTCTTAATCTTGTGGTTAAAATTTTCACATCAAATGCCAAATTTAACCCTGATCTTGGTGCTAAATTACGTCTTGACTCGTTAAACCTTGACATACATGGGTGGAAATAGAAGGGGCTTAGGATATGGACGTGCAATCATGCATTCTCCGAAACCCGCATTCTTTTTTCTAACAGCTGGTTAAAAACCTTGGCGGGTCTAGGTTCCAGGGGATGTAGGTTTTGCCACCTGTTTGTGATTTGTTCTCGTTCGTGATAGTATATCAAGGTTTATAATTATAGGTTGTTATGATCATTGTCTCCTAGTAGGATATGACACACATTTGTGTCAAAATTTATTCCAAGTTAAGCTATTATAAAGTTTTTATTAATTAATTAATTAATTAATATTACATGTATCTTATGCTTATGCTTTCAGAATTTTTTTACAAAATTCTCCAAATGATTCAGTAGTTTAGCAATTGTTGTACGTTCTTTATTGTCCTCATCACCGTACGCTAAATTTTGCCATAACAACTTGAAACGCCAACAAAAAGGTACAAGTTTATCCGTCCCAAATGTTTTTGGTGGTTTTTTGTTGGGATGTAACTGGACGAGGCCGGACGGATGGATGGATAGACGCCCCCTCCATCTCTCTTTTGTTCCTCTGCTCTAGAAGATTTAATTCAGGAAAACAACTTAAATCGCCCCTTGTTTTTAGTTTGGAAGAACTCTTAAGAACCCTAAGGGTAGAATATGCTATTTTTGTATTTTTGTAAAACTGATGAATACATTTTTCATATATTTACCGTGCTGAATTACATGTGAAAACATTTCTTATTACCAATTTTATCGCTTTAAAGAGTATGGAGTGAGTGAAGAGACATCACCACATAAACATAAAAAGAGTTACGGAGGTTTGAGTGAATGTTAATACATTCACCTTATGTCCACTGGTTTCAATAAAGAGTATATATCCACTAAAGGTCTTCAAAACAGTATAGATCTTTGGTATATAAATCTTATGTCAACATAAGGATCATCGAATGACTAAACTTTTCTAGGAACCTCACTACAATAATAAAGAAGAATGATTACAATTTTGCCCAACAGCCCCCCTTTTATGATCTAAACTTGGGGTCGAGATAAGAAAGTGTAATGAAATAACCACTCAAAAATAGGTTTAGTGCTATATGTTCTTCAAAAGTAGGAGACATGTATAACTGTTGGAAGCATAGTTGCTTAAATAGATAGGTGGGGGAGAGATTTGGAAATCTAGTGGGACAAACGGTCAACCAACGATCGGGTAGTGCAGAGATCATGTTTTGTCCAGCAACTAATTTTTTTTTGAACTGCCTTTGAAAATTGAAACTAGTCCCAATATCTGAGTGAGCTTTCATGAGACGAGATTTTAACCGTTTATACAAATTTTGATGCTATAGCTTTGACTCACCAAGGAATATTTTCAAGGAGAAAACTCATTATAATAAGAAAACCTCTTGAGTCAAGTTTGAATCCCAGACCTAAAAGATCCCAAACGCAGACTATATTTCTCATGCTATAAATCAAAACCTATTTATAACTTTTTTATGAATCCTAAAATGGTTGAATTATTATTATTATTATTTTTTTTTAAGAAATACTTATGACTAGGTTAAAGAGATACTACTTGTAAGGCTTCTTTTCTTACAAATGGAAATGACCTTGTTTATTACCAAAATATTAGCACTTTGGCTTATAAGATCAGACTATTATTTTTGTCTAGGTTTTAACTTCGGAAAACGACTAATTTCGTGTTCTTTTTCTCTAGGTTTTGATTTTGAAAACTGTTTTCTTAAAGAAAATTAATTTGAGGGAATTTTAACCTAGACTTTTTTTATATAGATTTAAAATGTTATGTAAAAGTTATGTTTTAACTTAGTTGTGTATTTTTTTTTCTCTTGTTCAACACTCTTTCTGAAATTTGCTTAGCGCAATTCTTTCTACAGTTGAGCTATTGATCAACCATGACTCATGTATCGTTAGAACTACATTTTTGCTTTGTGTTGTGCGTGGTCAATCTTACAATTGATCAATAGTGATATTGGTATTTAAATTCTAAGAGGGCGTTTGGTATGCAGGAATTCGATGGAATTTAATGGAATTGGAATTTGAATTCCATTGGTCATTGTGTTTGGTTGGTAGGAATTTGTTGGAATTGGAATTCGAATTTCATTCTTAACGTGTTTGGTTACGAAATGAATTGGAATTGGAATTGGAATTGATTCCCTCAAATTCCTTCAAATGAAGGATTTCAAAATCCTTCCAAATTTTGAAAATTTCAAATTTCACCGACCCTCGCCTCCGCCACCGACCGCCACCCACCACCCCCACCCACCACCAACCAATGCTACCAACAACCGCCGCCGCCGCCCGCCCCCGACACTGACTACCGCTACCTGGCCACCGACCGCCGCCGCCCTAACTATTGTCGCCCGACTGCCGCTATCTGACCACCAACAGTCGTCGATAACCCAAACCCGCCAATAACCGATCGTGTTGTCATCGTTGTCGACAATCGACGGTCACTGTTATCCGCATCTGCGCCTATAAACGGTCGTCTCCACCGACTGCGGCCGCAGTTGACCACCGACTATCACCGCCGAACCGCGTCGGTTTTAGACGCGCTCGATAGCGACCGTCAGTTTTCGACAGCGTGCTTGACCGGTTGGCGGCGACGGTTGGGTACGATCGATTTTTAGCAACGGGCGTGGTCATTGGGCACGGTTGGTGGTCGCGGTTAATTGTTGGTGGTGACGGCGGTGGCGGCCGATGATATGTATAGGAGAAGATCAGTAATCATGGAGGTGGTGGTGCTTTGCAATGAGTGATAAATTCCAATTCCTTTATAAGTGTTTTGTCACTAATAATGCATTTGGATTTTGAATTCCATTTATAAATTCCAATTCCATTGAATTCCAATTCCTTTGGAAAATATTGAATTCCAATTGCAATTCCTTGTAATTCCAATTCAGATTCCAATTCCAATAAATTCCACGAACAAAACTTACCCTAAGTCTTTTGGTGTTGAGACATACTAAATCTAGTTTGATGGTTGCTCCACAATTTGGACCGTGCATTGAACGCAATGCTTCTACTTGGTTCTAATCTTCCTTTGTTTTAAACCACATGAATATTTAAGAATGAGGCATAAAGAGGAGATTTCATTCATGCGTAGTTTTTGTAGACAGGCATTTGTACATATATTCATAATTTTAGACTCATCATAAGAGAAAATTTTTAATATGTAAGTACGTTTTTACCATTTGGGCTTCCTCCAGATTCAGGCTTTCATAAGAATCTTTTTGCCTGGTTTTCTTTCATAGAGTTTGGTGCATTGGACTTGAAAAGATGATTCAAGCAAGATGTAACGAAAAAACATCAAAAAACTTGATGCATTGAGTTTGGTGGCGACAAAGCTGGTGCATAAAGGAAGACAATGAAGACGAACATGACATTCGGGCATCGTTGCAGATAAATAAGACAATCTTATAGTATCAACCATGGATTTGTGGTTCTGGGAGGGGAGGGGTGACTCACATCAATATAATAACGTAGCGTTTGGTACGCAGGAATGAGGGACGGAATGTAATGAACCATTAAATGTTAATGAATAAAGACATGTTTGGTTGGTAAAGATAATGGAATAAACCATTACATAGTTGATTCCATTCTCTCAAATTTATTTCATTCATCCCCACTTTTTTTTTTTTTTTCATTCCATCTTTTCTTTCATCATTAGTCACCAACGCTACCCACTCACCCACCGTCATCGACCACCACCGCCGCCAACGCCAACCACTCGCCACCACCGCCACTAACCGCCGCCGGCCACCACCATCGCCTGCCACCACCGCCGTCGGAAACCACCGCCTGCCACCACCATCGCCGAAAACCACCACCGGCCACCACCATCACTAGCCACCACTGTCACACCCCGACCGACGACGGAATCATCGGAGCGGACGAATGTGAATCGATTGCTCATAGTTCATGGTTGTAAATACGTTGAAATATTATTAAATGTCATTTTCATTAAATAAGTCAAATCAAATATTTCATTACAATGCAATAAAGATTCAAACAACATAATAAAGTCTTTTATTAATCTAGGTCCAAGTCCTATATGAGCATGAAGAAGTCCTCTAAACTGCATCCTGAAACATGTTAAAAATGCGGTCAACATATGATGTTGGTGAGTTCCCATGAATTTGTACATACATAAATAAACAACTTTTAAGAGGCAATTCAAGTCATAGGTTAAGAAATAATGTAAGAATATAGATAGCATAATGATACAATCAAACCTTGACAAAAGATTGGCCACAATAAGATATACGATTAGCTAAGTGTACTTGGTTCCCATGATGAACAAGAATACGTCATCAGGAGCCGGCAATAACCTCGGCTTTAGCATCAAATAGGCTTGTCAAGCCCATATATCTATGACGTCGCTAGGCTAGCAATAGTTAATGATTGCTTTTACAAGATGACTATCATATAAGGTTCACAATTATCTCAAATAACCATGACAAAATTTATAAATGAATTGCACGTGCATTACAAGTATCAAGATGTTTTACAAGTGTACATTTATACGATAACATGTTTCACCCCAAAAGGTGTGAAATAAAAATGAAAATGGGGTATGGAAAACTCACATTGTATAATGATGGTTGTAGAGTACATAAGGAAGCTTGGATGTTCAAGAGTCAAAGGTGATGTCCTAAAGAATAAAAAGAAACAATAACTTGAGGTCGGAATTCATTACAAGAAGTTAGGATGTTTAGAGAATGTCAAAAAGCGAAAGGTAGATTGAAAAAGGATTATTGCACCAATTTTAGATTCTGGACAGAATGTTTGGTAAGTGTTTGAACAGGTTTTAAAAATATCAAACGGTTTCATAAAATTATAAAAATTTACAGTTGACTAGTTCAGAGTCTCCCGGACAACTTTCGTTTAGAAACATTTTTATGAAAAGATCCGTAAATAGGTCAAAACAGCAGTACAAGACAGAAGGTGCTGAAATGCGCACTTATCTTGTGAAGGCTATTGTTGAGTCGTCCGATTGAGTTTGAAGACGTATAAACTATCGTTAAAAAGGTAATTCAATGAACTTAATATTGGAATCTGAGTTTACTCAAATTTAGTTTGTTATGATCAAGTTATGGTTATTTGAAGTCAGACTATATTCTGCCAAATATATAGTAAGGCACTTATGTGCATTTTTAAAATTGTTAAAGCATGAAACGGGTTAGAACAAATTTATTATGTCGATATATGGTATATTAGAATTCATTTGAGTTATAAAAAAAAATTCCAAGACTTTGACATAGCCATCATTTAGAGAAATAATCTTGTGGAATAACCCAATGCGGCGGCATAGCCGTCCATATGCAAACGGGATTCTTTGTTTACGTTAGCATGTTCTTAGCTTGATTTAGAAATGTTAGTCATTTTTATAATGTTAGTGAGTGTTAGAAGGTTAATGATCAAATGATAATGATTAAAATTAAAAGAGATTTAGAAGAAGAAATAATAAAAGTAAGAACATAAAGTCGTGAGAACAACTGAATGTTAGGATGATTGAAACAATATAGAAATGCATCATATAAAAGCAATATAAGATTACCTTAGTATTAGAAATTCTTGAAATTTCTTGTAAAAGAAAGTTCTTGAAATTGATCAAAACCAATGGATGAAAGAAAGATATGTGAGTGAGATTTTTGGAGAATGAGCAAATAAAAAGTGAGGCCTAAAGCTTGCTTTTATAGTTGAGGTTAGGAGGGGGTTATGAATGGTGTTAATGGTGAGTTACAAGTCTTCTAAAATGGGGTTATAATTGGAATTTGAAATAAATGTAAGATTAAATAAAATAAATAGATAAAAGAATAATTACAATTTAAACTTTTAATTTATTACAACCTTAATTTTAATTTAATCAACTTATTTTCTTATAAAATCTTTATAGACTTTATAAATCTCACAAAAACTTTGCAATTTGATTATTTATTTGATTGAATATTTAAAATCTTATAAATATTAATAACCTTTCAAAATTTATAAAATTTATTTTATAAATTATAAGATTAAATTAAATTGATTAAGTAACATATTTATTATATTTGGAACATAAAAATATATACAATGACTAAATAATGAATTTGATATACAAGATTGACTCAAACGGGTTCGGGTTTGGGTTTCTAGTTTGAAAATGGGTCGGATGTTACAGTCTCCCCCACTTTAGAAAATTTCATCCCAAAATTTAATCATGAACCGGCTGATTTAAAGAAATATTTTGATTTTGTTTCATGTTCCAAAGTGATCTATGCGGAACGTTTAAACTAAATGAGTTTTGGCTACGTTTGAGTTTTCATAATTTATGATTTCAGGGGTTACTTGACAAGTGGATAAAATCATCACTTTGATTGGACTTTTGGTTTGCAAGCTTTTGCATTTCAAATGATACACGACGATAAATTGGTTTTGTCACATATTAGTACAATGCACAAAATCAATATAAAACTTGAATTGGCGATAATGAAAATGATGTTTAACCAAACAGAACAATAGAATTGAATGATTTATTTATTACATTAACTTATACCAAACATAACATAAAAATCTCTTGATGGTATTCTTGTTACAAGTTCTGGCCACGCATATTTAGTAGCGATGATGATCCCGTCTAGTTTTTTTTTTCTTTATTGATCCAACAAAGTCTAAATGATAACTCTAGTAGCTACTTAGTACAACAACTCAAATGTCCAGCAAAGAAATTTTAATTTTAACTTTAACTTTTCTTATAAAAAAGGTAAACTGAAAATTAAAACTTCAAAAATCATTAATTATAAGGGTAGGTTTATAGAAAAGTATTTAATCTAATAAATATAAGAAACATTGTGGATTTGACACGTGACCTTCTATTATTTTAAAGAGAAAAATATTTTGGTCATTATGTCAAATACATTAGCTTATTGTGTCATATATTTTGTATCATTTGTTATATGTATTTATTATTGTATTTTACGTTTTATATCATTTCATGTTATAATTGTCATTGTTTCTGTAGATTATATAAACTTGTTATCTATCATTGTGTTTTATAATTACAAACGTATAATAATATACTTTCACCAGTATATTTATTAAAATTCATAGTGTTAAAAATAACACAATATGTTATTTTTGTCAATTTTTTATACATTATATCAACTTGGTGTTATTTATCATTGTGTTTTACAATTAAAAGTATACAATAATATTATTTCACCAATGTATTTTTCAAAAATTATAATGTTTAAAATCACACAATGACGATTGCAAAACACAATAAAACATTGTGTTATTTTGTCATTATTTTTAATGTATTATATTTATTAGTTGTTTATTTATTATTTTGTTTTACATATTAGTGATACACAATAATATTATTTTATTATTATACTTTTTTAAAATTATCATTTTAGAAAAATACAATATTATTTAAAAAAAAACACAATAATTAATAAAAAAGACACAATGAACTACACTAAAAGACATAAAGACGAGATATGAGCTTTAAAACGTGAAAAAATATATTAAAATTTTATGTAACAATACTGTAGTCGTTTTAAAGATAAAAAAACTCATTTTTATGGTGTAATTTTTATAAAAAAAAATAATGAAGTTCATAAAAGTTATAAACGATTAAAAAATAGAAAAACTTATAAAAAGTCAACAAAATTGATTGTTTCTAAAATATCTCTCTAAATAACTTTATTAATCTCAACTATTGATTAAAAAGATTAACGGTTAAAATTACTTTTTTTTAAAACATTTTTATTTCAACATTTATATAATTATTAGACAAAATTACAGAAAACGTACTTTAGGTTTATAGAAAATTACAAGTATCATCTTTTATCTTCAAAAAGTAATTTAATCATCCTTTATGTATACTTTTCATAAACTTAATTTAAATGACGTTTTTCGTAATTAGCTTTTATTTCAAAATTTGTTATACATATAATTTTTTAAATTATTTTATTTTAATAAAGATATATAAGTAACATATATTATACAAATTAACAAATTTTATCATAACTTTTAATAATGTAAATTATAATTAGTTAATAATTATTTATTAACTAATTTGAATTTATATTATTATGTTAAATATAAAATTTAGACACAGGACAACTTTTTATTAATTTAAAAAATATTATATATATTACTATTTATCAAATACATTATGCATCATGATTTATACATTACCTTTAGTGGTTGTATCCACTTTTGCTTTTTTTATCTATAATTTTTTATTTTTAACCCTAATATTTTTGCATCGTTTCAATTGTACCCTTATAATTTTTCACTTTCAACTTTGGTCGCTTATACTTTTAATCTTTTATGAACTTTTCGTTTTACACTTCGGAGTTAACAATCCGCAATGTGTGTGTGTGTGTGATTCCATATTTTTATGCCTATTTTTTCAGTTTATTAGCCACGTCAAAAAGCGCAGGTCCTAGATTGTCTTAGTTATTGTTTATAATATTTTACGTTTTACGTGCGTAGGTCAATGTTTTTACGTCTATTTTCCGTTTAGTTTTATTTTACTAAAAACTAGATTATATTTTTAGTTAAAAAAACATAGGAGGAACGGTTAATAAAATTTAGTTAAAATTTAATTAAAAAAACTAATCATATGTGACCCTCTCTGTTAATCATTATTATATCTTAGATTAAAAAAACAAGTATAAGGTAATTATTTATAATTATATAAAAATATCTTGTAAAAAATATTAAAGGTAAAGTAAATAGGGTTAAGGGCGTAAGTATAAAAAATAATAATACTATTTACATAATTTATATTTATATTTAAAATGTTGATAAAAATAATTAAATAATATATGCTATGTTATATATAAAAATCATATGTATATGTATAATTACAAAAATACATAAATTAATTAAAAGGTAAAATAGTTGCAGAAAACGTCCTTTATGTTTAATTACATAAATAGTCCTTTAGAGATAAAAATACCAAATTACCCTTAACTTAACGGATAAAATTAACGTCTGTTAGTCTAAAGGACGTAATCTGTTATGAAAAATATACATAAAGGATGATTAAAGTACTTTTTAAAAATAAAAAATAATACATTTAATTTTCTATAAACTCAAAGGATGTTTTATGTAATTTTATCTAATTATTATTCACAAAACAAAAGATTATCCAAGAAAAAATAAAATAAATCCAAAAAAACCCCCAACTCGATACCCCCAACGCTTTACGAACATTGACTTCACCGTACATCATCACCCCCAAAAAACATCACCCCCAAAAAACATCACCCCCAAATCACTCCCAAACAGTTCAATGAATCGAAATCACCAACAAAACACTTGATCCATTCAACAAATTCTTCACAATCCACAACTTCTTCATCATCATCTACTATCGACGCAATCAACGATGCGGTTATGGAGAGTGTTGTGTGTTCTTGTATTAGGTTTAGGTTCTGTAACGGAATTAGGGTTTTCGTTCAAGTTGCCTTTTAGAGTTGACGATGTATTGCCTGTTCTACCGCGTCAAATTTCATGGCCTGTTATGAATAATTTCGGTAAGGCGGTGGATTTGTTGCCGTCGTTTGTTGGAACGATTTCGCCGAATAATGGATCGATCGAGTGGAAAGGGGCTTGTTTCCGTGGGAATGAAGCTCGTATGGAGTTCACTCAAGGAGATGATCGTGGTTTGGGAGGTGGTATCATCTATCTCAAGGTTTGGATTTGATAATTTCTGCTATACGTCTGATTAACGACCGTAAATACAGTTTTCTTTTTTTTTTTTTTTTCTTTTTTTTTTAATTTTGTGATATTCTTCTGTGTTTATGTAAGTTCTGATCATCTTGTTAACTAGGTTAGGGCTCAATTTCAACATTTATTAGCTTGTTTGTGATCCTATCTTAGGCGTTATGATTTAGATTGGTTTTCTCTTGTGTTAGAATGATTTGTTTACTGGGATAATTGGGTTTGATCTATGATTAGGAGATGATGTAAACATGGAATTAAAGAAACAAACTAGTTTTAATTAACTTCAAGATTAGCAAAAAAAACACAAAAAAACAAAACCAGGCAAATCATTGACTATCTTCTTTGATAAGTTCATTGATGGCACATATAGTTTGGAAGGCATAAAAGGTTTGCCACAAGCTCTTGTTTGAGTTTTGACGAAGTTCATGGACATCCAAATTTATTTGGAACACGTTTTTTAGTTGGAAAAATTGGAAGTAGACAGAAACATTTGTTGATTGCTGAGTATTTAAGTTGAATATGTTAGACAATTGGCATAATAACAATTGATAATAACACACTCACATAATTTTATTAAGTAGAACAAAGAAAACTCTCTTTTGGTACACCTTGCATCTTATTCCTACCATCTATTTATAAGGAAGAAAATAAATCCTAATCATAAAAGAGAATCATAATTGATAGCTTAAATCAAGCATTGCTTGATTTATGCTTTGACTACTTTATTACATTTGATTGCCTAATTATTAAATTATTAATTCCAAAAATAGATTTTGGACAGATCCAATTTTCTGACCCATGACCCATTTAATCAACTTTTGACCCGTGAACATTTTAACCCACAAACATGATTAGAACCATCATTCACCCCCCTAATCATGGTTTGTGCACTTCATTGTTCATAGCAACGTTGGTTCGTCATCCACAAATTGTGCTAAGTTAGCCTCCTCCTTTTTCTCCCACTTTGGACATTCATTTAGAAAATGTCCAAGCTCACCACACTTGTAGCATCTAACGTGGCTTTTATTCCGTTGGATCCGTTCACCACCTTGACCTTTTCCGGGACCCCGACCTCTTCCTCGGCCACTCCCAAAGTCATCCCGGTTTGAACTTCCATAACCACATTGCTCACATCCATGCTTTTGTCTTTCTCCTTTTTAGAAAGCATTAACCTCCCTTGAGTTTCTTCTTCTTTGTTGAGTCCTTTAATGCGTTCTTCATAGGCCCTCAACCTTCCAACAGCTTCATCAAACGACATCTTGTCAAGATCAAAACATTGCTCTATTGAGGCTACAATTTGAAGGAATGACTTGGGCATAGCATCGAGCAACCGTCTCACCAAAACCTTCTCTTCAATGTCTGACCCGAGACTCCTTGCTTTTGAGGCTAGCCCACTCAGTTTGCTTGCAAAGACATCTACCAAGTCATCCTCCTTCATGTGCAAGCTTTCGATTTCCTTCCTCAATGTTGAAAGCCTAGCCGTTCTTACTCGATCAACCCCCAAAAATCTTGTTTTCAGCCCTTCCCAAACTTGTTTTGCATCTGTATGAGATGCCATTTGTAAAACAAGCTCTTCCGGGATGGCTTGAAACAAGAAGGCAAGAGTCATCTTGGACTTTTTTGGATCAACATTAGTACCTCTTGGTGGTTCTATGGCCTCCCATATTCCATTTGCATCCATAATGGCCTTCACTTTAATTGCCCACACCGGATAATTTGTAGATGTCAAAATCGGACACTGATAGGACATCGAACCTCCTTCCTTTTGTTGGTATCATCGCCATTTTTCTGTTTTGGACAACCCCAACCCTTGTAGATCAGACCCTACTCCAACAGCCTTCTTCCACCCGACCAAGAAAACAAAGCCACCTGCTTTTGCTGTTTTCTTTCACCCGCCAAACAAGACTGGATCCAAAGGCTTCTTCCCATCTGTTTCTTCTGCACTTTTGGTCGGAATTCCCTGCCAAAAGAACAAGCCTAACCTGGCTATTCCGTTCTTTTCCTAGGCAACGAAGAAGAACAGGGTCTGGTTACTGATCGATGGGATTAGAGCTGCGATTTAATTCTGATCTGGGGCTGATCAGAATCGAATAAAGCTGTTGTTCCACTATTCAATCTTTTGGTGTAGTGACTTGTCTTTCCTAGTCATAGGTTTTTGATCTCGCACCGCTCTGATACCAATTGTTAGACAATTGGCATAATAACAATTGATAATAACACACTCACATAATTTTATTAAGTAGAACAAAGAAAACTCTCTTTTGGTACACCTTGCATCTTATTCCTACCATCTATTTATAAGGAAGAAAATAAATCCTAATCATAAAAGAGAATCATAATTGATAGCTTAAATCAAGCATTGCTTGATTTATGCTTTGACTACTTTATTACATTTGATTGCCTAATTATTAAATTATTAATTCCAAAAATAGATTTTGGACAGATCCAATTTTCTGACCCATGACCCATTTAATCAACTTTTGACCCGTGAACATTTTAACCCACAAACATGATTAGAACCATCAGAATATGAATCCTAATTGTGTTGATTCTGATCCTGTTCTTTTTTGTTCTACAGACTGCTGAAGCCCACAGTTATACATGTATGGATCTATATGTTTTTGCTACGCCCTACAGGATCACATGGGATTACTACTTCATATCACGTGAACATACTTTGCCTTTTGAATCATGGGAGGAACCTGCAGAGTTGGAATATGTATTATGCCCACATATTTTTTGTTGTCTCTTCTGTAAAGGGTGGCGATATCGAGTTTCAGATTAGCATTATGTTTTATCTCTATTGGGTCTAACCAGTAAAAACATTAGCTTAAAGAATATGTATTATGCCCAAAGTGTAGTTCTAATCCATAAAATTTGCTAAATCGTTTTGTTCAAAACCTGATTATTACTGAAACAACTCATTCTTTTCTAACACACTCGTCTTATATGTTTAAATAGTTTACGATGAGTTGAACCAACCAACTACCCTCAATATATCTAGTATGTTCATAAAGTTTTTTTTAGTGGTTTTGTCCCTAAAGTTCATTTGTCTTATTCAAACTTATTCACATAGATAAACCAGGGAGAATTAGGCGCCCATTTTATCAAGGTTTGGATAGACAAGTAAACTTTAGGGACTTGATTAATAAATTGGGGAAAGTTGGTTGGTTAAGTTCAAGGTAAAGCTGTAACCCTTTTTTTATACAGTTAGCATGTCAAATATCATTATGGAGGTTTAATGCTTTAAAACCACACTTTGTACGTAAGCCCTTTAATTTTATATTTTTTTATAACTTAGCAAAAAAAATATTCCTGGTCAACCGGACCGATACCAAAAATTTACCTGTTATGACCCGTTATCCATCTTGCCAGTCCATCCAATTTGTTATCTCTATATTTTTGTAAAGTTGATGTGTTGTACAACCTTTTGACCATCTCACGTTGTTGATACCCAGGTAAAACAACATGGTGTGTCTGTATTTCTAATGCCGTCTGGAATGTTAGGAACATTGCTATCCTTGGTTGATGTCTTACCTTTATTTTCCAACACAAAATATGGTCAAAATGCGAACCTTGCTTTTTTAAAGAATCACATGGGTGCTACTTTCGAGACACGACCTAAGCCATGGCGTGCAACTATCGATCCAAATGATGTTCATTCTGGCGATTTTTTAGCGGTTTCAAAGATCCGTGGGCGGTGGGGTGGTTTTGAAACGTTGGAGAAGTGGGTCACAGGGGCATTTGCTGGTCATACAGCTGTTTGTTTGAAGGATGAATTTGGGAATCTTTGGGTTGGTGAATCAGGACACGAGAATGAAAAGGTAATGACGTATTGGAATTCATACAAACATAATAGTTGGGTTATTTGTTTCACGGACTGATGTCATAGAAGAGCAACACACTTAAGTTGGTAGTCTGTTTTTTGTATTATGTTCAATAACGTCACGACATGGTAATTGCATGCATTATAATATATTTTTCTGAAGTAAATGGATCAAAATGGGTACTTTTAGCAAGTTGGTAATCTAACTAATTCTCTTTTTTAGAAATTAAACCATCCAGTTTTCATGAGGTAGGGAGAGTATGTAACATTTAACTTCTTCAGGAGCTTTAAATTTACAATAGTTATGGTCTTATACTCTTATTGCAGGGTGAAGAAATTATTGTGGTAATTCCATGGGATGAATGGTGGGATTTGGCACTTAAAGATGATTCTAACCCACAAATTGCTTTGTTACCTCTACATCCTGAAATACGTGCAAAGTGGAATAACACTGCAGCATGGGAATATGCTTTAAGCATGTCGGGAAAGCCTTACGGTTATCATAATATGATTTTTAGTTGGATTGACACTATTGGCGACAATTATCCGCCACCTATTGATGCTCACTTGGTATGTATGCCCCACTGTTTTCGAGCTTGTATTTGTACTTTATAAACAAAAAGTAACCAACCTTCTTTGAATATAATTGATGAGTAATATAGTATTTTCTCACTCATGAAAATGTACAAATGGAGAAGAATTATCTATAGGTGAGATGGCTGGTAAACTTGACGCTTTTAAGTAAATGTTTGGATGCTGATGTGAAAAGGACCATGATCGGAAACACTCGCCTATCCAAACAAAGTAGGAAAAATTGGAATTTGGTTACTCAAATTGAAAAAGATTTTAGGATTTTCATTTTGCATTAATATCAACATACTTTTTTGTTCGTCCTGTATTAAAAGATGACTTCATGTCATGTTTGGGAAATTTTTTTGCAATTAAACTGCTGTCCAAAGTGATATTTTTTGTATAAATTGTTCCAGTTATGTGTAAAAATATTAAGATTTCTGTATAGTGTATTTTCATCGATCACAAATTGACCCAAACGATACTTAAACCTCTTTTAATGAGTCTTATGTGTAAGGAAGTACACTGACTAAAACAGGACAAATGAAAAGGTAATTTGATAGTTTATGCAAAAAAGCCCAAACGTTTGAATCTCTCAAGTCCCAACCTTAAAAAGAACATTCTGGAAGTTTGTACCTTTTTATCAGTGAAAAAAAAATGCTATATCAAACATAATAGAGATCTGCGGTAATTTTCGTTAAAGTATAAAATGCATTGCAGGTGATTTCTGTCATGTCTATGTGGACTAGAATGCAGCCAGCATATGCTGCCAATATGTGGAATGAAGCCCTAAATATGCGTCTTGGGACGGAGGTAAAATTTTCGTTCTTAAATTCTTAAAATGAAACGAAGAGGTGTTTGCAGTCAGTCAACCCATACTTAAAAAAGACCCTGCCCAAACCTGTTTTGACTTTTCACCAACCGTCTTACCTGTCCATCATAGTATCTTACCGCCTCTATTTACAGGGGTTGGATTTGTATGGAATCTTAGAGGAGACGGAAAAACGAGGTATATCTTTTGATGAATTGCTCACAATCCCTGAAAAGGATGAATGGGTGTATAGTGATGGCAAATCTACAACTTGTGTTGCCTTTATTCTTCAAATGTATAAAGCTGCTGGAATTTTCGGCCCTGTTGCAGATTCAATTCAAGTAACCGAGTTCACTGTAAGAATCTCTATTTTAAACTCCCTAACTCAAAAACTTTTGTGGGCAATATCCTTATTTTCAAAATTCATATTGGTATAAATTAGAGGTGGCAATTTCAACGTATTTATTTACAAATATGAGTTGGTTTTGTTTTTTTGAACACATCCCAAATGGGTCAAACACATGAAATAAGTGAATTGAAAAAAAAAAAAAAAGCTAAAAGAGACTGTCATAGGAGTTTAAAGTCGCATAAATTTTTTTTATTCAAAGAATCAGATTTTTTTATAATAATACTGTTTTATGGACATCTTTGGCACATTAAATTATTTTCATTTTTATTTAAAAAAGACAAAAAGGAAGACCTTTTGACCTGTAGTAAAAACTGGCTCTTTCAACTTAGAACCTCATTTGGATCTGTTACCCAACTTTCTCGACTTTCTCATCTCGCCACCTCTGATATAAACCTGCTTGTTAGATACTGTGTGTTTCTAGTTGACGTATTCATTGGCGCTTTTAGTTTTATTAAGAATGTTTGAGCAGTTGGATTTTGCTTGAAATTTGGAATCTAAAATGAGTTTTTCTGATCTCCAAAACCAATAACTTATGGATGCAATTTTTCCATAAATAAATTAAAGTAATTTCATGTATATCATCCCGTTCATATAAGCTAATTTCATATATATGAAATTAGTTATATCATATGTTTTAGAGTATCCAAATTTCATAATTTTATATCATCCCGTTCATATAGCTAAAATATCATATTTACAGTAAATAAATTGAAATCAGTTAACTATAACATCATGTTTCACTGAATAATACAAGCAGGAAAATAATGTTATGCCTGTGAATCATCTCAACACACAATATTCTCTACAGTGAATAAATGTTACAACTATTGATTATATTTTATTTTATCATGTAACAGTTAGATAAGATATCAAAATATTTGAGTGGCATGTATATGAAATTTTGAACTTTAAAAGGGTATATATGAGATCGCCCTATATGTATGAGACTTAGCCTTGTGACAGCATTCCATCGTTGTTTTACAGATTCGTGATGCTTATATGCTCAAAATCTTTGAAAACAACCGAACTCGACTTCCTAATTGGTGCAACAATGGTGATGATAAGCTTCCATTTTGCCAAATTCTCGGTAAATATCGTATGGAACTACCTCTATACAACACGTTAGAACCGTATTCCAACATGAATGAAAACTGCCCTTCTCTTCCTCCAACTTATGAGAGGCCTATGCATTGCTAAAACTCTAAAATTTCAAGTTGTGTATATCTAATACGTTTAAGACTTTATATTTTGTCGTTTCGTGATGTATGTCTACACGCGAAAGCAGTAGCTTCTTCTAGTTTTAACTGTTGAATGGTTATCGTCTTATTGTGTGTATATGCTTCCATATATGTTTCTTGATTTCTTGTTTCAATGATGCTTTATGACGTTGATTGCAATTTCAATCAGTTTACTATGATTTGGTTACGTTAATATATAGTTGCTGTAATAATATTTACAGCATCAATTATTTATAAAAGTTTAAGCAAAATTAACAGAAACTTAAGGATGATTTTGGTGTGATGGTGATTATCAGTTTTAAGTACATGGTAAACTGATTATCGGCAGTGGTTGTAGCGATTGTGAGTTCTTGTTAAGAAGAATATTGATGTAGATTTATGAGTAGATTAGAAAAGTGTTAGTTAGCGGTACTAAAAAAAGGTATGATTTTGGTTACAGAAAGTTGGTATTTTTTTCTTTTGAGTCATTATGTTTGGACAAGTTATCTTGTGTGCATTGCATATTGATTGAATTTCGTGAAACATTTTAGCGGTCATTCATTAAAAAGGTGAAATTTGTAGCAAATTCTGAACTTGAAAGATTGTATGTGTAACTAGTTAAGATGAAGATGAAATATGTGATATTCTATACACCTAGAATATGAAAAGTGTAACTTTACAACAAACTCTAAACTTAAAAGATTGTGTGAGTAATTAAATTAAGATCAAGTGTAATTTTATTTAAAGTTTTTTTTTATAAAATTTAAGAAAATTGTCGAAAATAAATGTTTGACGTATCGGGTTTTATTTCAAATCGGTTTGGTTTTGGTTAACAGAAAAGCAGTCATTCCTCGGATAGTTTAAATAACAATTTTTTTTAAAATCGAATTGATAAGTCTTACTTATACTCGAGAAATGTAATTAAAAAAACAAAGAAGAGTTCTTTCTTTTAGCTAGTCAATACTAGTTTTTGGTGAAACTGGTTTGGTTTTTTCTAGTTTGTTTCGGTTTGAACGGTTTAAACAGAGGGGTTTACAAGTCAATTTTAAACCTACGATCAAATCGGTTTCAATGTTTTTTTATCCAGGTTAAAGCCGGTTCCAGTTCTTATTTAGGGTTTTTGTTCACCTCTAGTTTGATGGTCAACGTAGCCTGATTTCGATCTGTCCTAAGAAGTTGCATCATTGAATTGTGTAGCAAGAATCTGGAAGGTTGTAAAGTCTATCTATAATAAATTCAACAATAAATGTATTTAAAAAAAAGAAATACAAGTCAATAATCTTTTCTTTTGCAAGTGGTCATTGTGTAGGACACGATTCAAATAGAAGACCTCTCGTTTGCATAAATATTTAGTCAATTTGAATATGTTTTACACGTTTTAACAAGAGTTTGACATTTGATTACAACTTAAATCTTTCTACTCTAATATAAAAGAAAATATAGTGGACATGTGGTAAGATTCTAAAGCATCACAAATTTCAACTTCTCGCCCAATTGTTTCCTTCCAAATTGTATATTACCATTTACTACTATTACTTGTATCTTTCTTATGTTACGATTTACATGCTATTTTACTTAAAAAGATACCATATTTGTTTCCCTCTTCTTTTTTCTCCCCATGTTGTTAGTCAAATAAATTGTATTCGCACGGGTCAAATTTAAGTTGTAATTTGTTTATTTTTATCTAATGTAATCGTTTTTATTAGTCAAAACGAAAAAGAACATATAATTTCAATTTTAATTTTAATTGATCCGACCCGTGTATTACACGGGTTACGAAAGCTAGTGTATTATATATTTGATGTTCCATTATAATTATCTATAATAAAACATTTTAAATTAATACATAAAACTTCTAGATTTTAATATGTTATGTAACATGTGACATGTATATCTTGAAATATCTAGATCTTATGTGCGATCAACCGTCCATTTTAATCCTAGTTAGATGTCACAGATTTAAAATGATAACCATAAGGCTAAACAAAACTTCCTCCTTAGTCTCACTTAGGGTTTAAAATTAGGAAATGTTTAAGTAACAATAATAATATGATTTTGTTTTTAAAATATGCTACTTTTATTTTTGACATGAAAATCCAGCCAAGAAAGTTTGTTACACTATGTCAGAACGATTGGTTATCATTTTCTAGATCACTCATTACATAACATGATAAAAATCTGAAAGTTTCGTGTGTTAATAATCAAGGATTTTAATATGTTACACATAATTACAAGATATGTTAAGTACAAAACATTTCGATGCAGTTAACCCTTAGATAGATACTATAATGTATTTGTTTTAAACACGTATCCTTAAAAATATATATTTAACACGTTCAAATTGAATTCTAACAATAATATTTTTGGTGTCTTGTGGTGTATTTTATTTTAAAACGGAATATAGTTACAAAATATGTAAATAGTATATTTATTTTTGGTAAATTAGAATTTATTAATCAAAACTATTAAACATTGAACGATAATCTATCTATATTAATAAAAAAAGATTTTTGTATGCCACTTGTCACAATTTTAAAGCTCATAAATTTTATTTTTCCGCTTCTCTCTCCTAATAAATATCACATTAAATACAAATGATATTATTTAATTCTTCTCATATTGAAAATATTTTTTGTTAAATTAAAAAATAGATCTTTCTACAAATGCAATTTGTAAAGAAATAATTTTTTTATAAAATAAGAAATTTTTTCAAAAAAATAGCAAACTTTTAAAAAACGCAATATATTTTAAAACTTGTGGCTTTTAAAAAATAGAATTCTTATGAAACGAAAATAATTAAATTTTAAAGTTATAATAAAGAAATTATTAAAAATGACACCTTTTTAAAAACTGTTTGTTTTGAAACAATTTGTTTAAAAACCAACTTTTTTTAAAGAAACAAAAAAAAAAACATTCAAAATAAGTTTAAAAATTAATATCGTCCTTTTATCACTCGTACGTAATGTCAATCATATCTTATATCAAAAGATCGTTTTATAATTTTTTAATTTTTATTAATAACTATTTAAATATTTTATTCATTTAACCTGTGTTATACACGGGGTACTAACCTAGTAATTCATATTATTAACTAACTATAGTAAACCCGTGTATTACACTGGTTGAATAAATAAAATATTAAATAAAATTTTTTATATTAATTATAAAATGATATTTAAAGATAAGATACAATTAAAATCACATATGAGTAAGGACTATAAGTGATAAATAATAATATTAACTTTTTAAACTTTTGTCTTTAAGTTTTTATTTTCTTTTTTCAAAAAATAAATTAAATATTTTTTTCAAAACAAACTGTTTAAAAAAATATCATTTACAAAAATTTCCTTACATTAACTCTCACTTTTAATTATTTTTTATTTATAAAATTTTTAATTTTTTAAAACATCAATCTGTAAAATATTTTGTATTTAAAAAGTTTGATGTTGTAGAAAATTTTCTTTTTATAAAAGTTTGTTTCTTTTAAATAACATTAATAAAAAAATTTCTTGATTAATTTATTAAAAAACTATTTTAAATCTAAAAAAAT
The DNA here is from genome assembly GCA_025506415.1 of Flaveria robusta. Taxonomy (NCBI): domain Eukaryota; kingdom Viridiplantae; phylum Streptophyta; class Magnoliopsida; order Asterales; family Asteraceae; genus Flaveria; species Flaveria robusta. The sequence goes on along the minus strand of CM046471.1, from coordinate 1,215,934 downwards.
AAATAATATTATTAGTGATTAATAGGAGAGAAAAACGAGAAATTTTAATGGGGATTAATGTGGTAGTGACACTTGTCACACTTAGTTACCCTTTTATTACAGTAGAAAGATTTGACTGGTGTCACTCACAGTTTTTATATTTATTACCAATAACAGTCTAAGTAAAAATGTTTTCAGAACCGGATCGGACGTCGAACCGGACGCCTTACTGGTTTGGTGGTCGGACCGGTCGGACAGGATTTAAGAACCGGATGACGTCATAATTATATATATAGTATATTATATATATAATTATATATATAATTAAATATAAGTAATTTATACATGTATTTTATAGTTATATATAAAACTTAACTATATTTTTATATCCAACACACTAATATATGGTTCAACACCCCGTTTTTACCAATTAAAATCAAAAAAATAAAAAAAAATTAAAAAAAAATTAAAAAAAAAATACAAATCCGGTCCGAACCGGTTCCCGGTTCAACCGCCGAACCGGTTCGAACCGGCCGGTTCAACTAGCTGAAAACGATTTGGGGGGGATCGGACCGGTGGACCAGCCGAATCCCGGTCGAACCGTCGGACCGGCCGGTCCGATCCGGTCGTGAAAACAATGTGTAAAATAATCATCAAACATTCACATTTGATTTGCCCTCAAATTTATTCAAAATAAATAATTAAAAAGAATTTCACGGGAATTGTTTTGATCGTTGGACATCATTGAGAAAAAGATAGGAAGAAGTGTTATGGCATGCCATTCTTCCTGTTATGGAATGAGTAAAGAATCAAGCTACAAGTCTCGATTCATACGGAAGGCATTGGTCTTTTTTTTCTTTCTTTTGATTTCATTGATAGCAGAATATCTTGATTCTATAGCGTCAATAGCGCTTTACTAATAGAATACGATAGAAAAAAGGCCTGTAAAACGTAATAGGCAGCGCTGCTACTCCAGGCTCGTAGCCTCTTATTGGGTTTTCATACCTTGAAACTTTATGTTATGATGACCTGCTTGTCTTTGGTGTTCCGGAGAAGCAAATCTTAATCGAATCTATATTTACTCAATCAATGGATGCATTTGGCTCATGGTAGAACTTCATATAGATTCGCCATACTTTTATCTCCATTTAGTGGTTCGACATTGAATGCGGTGGAAGCATATGGTTGTCGGGTTGGTTAAATATTGTTAATGAAAATAGTAATTTACTATTCTTAACAATAGGTCCTGCTACTTTTTGGTTTATCATGCTATTGTTGTAGGTTTGCATACAAATACATTGATCTTAGTAAAATGTGCGTTAGATGCATATGGTTTCGCCTTTTAAGTTAATGCCAGATAGTAAAAGGATTTGGTTACAGTTTTCCACATGATGGCTCAAGACGAGGCGATACTTGTGGTATTTCGGCTTGGGATGCATTTTATTTGATAGTTTTTTGGATGTTAAATACCATTGGATGGGTTGCTTTTTATTGGCATCGAAAACTAATGACATTATCACAAAGTAATGCTTCATAGTTTGATAAAGCTTATGCTAATCTGATAGGCTCGTTACGAGATTATTTATGGTTGAACTCTTCACAATTTATTAGAACGAAATGAAAAAAACATAAAAGTGGAATCGAGTGGAAAAAAATTGTAATCTGGGTGCGTGAATCTATGATAATTATGTAATAGGATTGTCATGGGTAGTAAAAATTAAGAATATAACCAATCAAATAGTATGAATCATTATTGATAAAAGAAATAAATAACTTAAAACAAACATATGCATAGTTTATTCTTTTCTTTTCTTTTTATCATACATATGTGTATATTTTCTATTTATCAATTAACATTTTATGATACATGAATATGCATATCATCTGAAAATTTACTCGATACATATATGTTTAGAACGAGAGACAAGTGGGAAACGAGGAAAGAGAGGAGAGACAGAGAGAGAGAGAGAGAGAAACATGTCCGACGGTTTTAGTTTTTTTAATATAAAAAATTAACTAGAGTATATTGAAAGTTTCTAATTGTTAAGTTCTCTTAATTCTTAATATAACTATGATTTATAATTAAACACCTTCGTACGCATATGTGTGAGACATATACAAGCTGACAAGCATGCATTAGACCGGACGTTCAGATAGACACTTGTAATACGACACGATATGATATGATACGCGTAGAATAAAATTCCGTGTTACGTAGGTGTTTACCTAACTAACACTTGAAAAACGTCAAAACATATTTTATTTAAAGATGCTAATCCTACCAACGACTAATTCATGTACATTTGGAAATTCATAGTATGTTTGCAACAAATTAAATAGTTGGTGAGAAAAAGTCAGAGTCTAGAGATGGACACATAAATTAAGATGCCGTCTCTAGAATAATATTGTAGGAAAATCAACCAGCGAATAAATAAAATAAATATATTGTCTAGACATTATAATACACAATTACGCATACAGAAAAGAAAGGCTAACAAGTAACAACACCAATGAATAATGATGCGAGCTTTAGCTAGGCATGTGCTTGAAGTTATACGAGCCATTTTTTATATTTATTTACTTTCAGCAAGCTGAAATTTAAGCTTAAGTTCAAACTCAACTCAAACCAAATCTTATCTCATAAAGTCAAATCGTTTAGTTTTTAAATTTGAATAAAGATAACAATAATTTTACACAAATGAAAAATTTTGGATTGATTTAATACAAGATGAATGAACGAGATAACAAGCATAGATTAAGATAACAACGTAGACTTAAAAAGATTAGATTTAAATGTTATACGGGTTATAACTTATAAACATTAAAATTTAGGCATAAATTAAACTAGCCAATGAGTAAGTTTATTTCATATCAATCTCTACTCACACAAGCTTACCTTATTAGTACAACACAGTGATAAACATTCTCACAAGAATCGAATGGATTTACTTTTTAGAACAAGTAATTCACACCATATCTAAATGTAATATTAAATCTTATGCCAATATCTACTATAAGATTTAAAAACTTGAACTTTTTATTTTTTTATGACAAAAAGCAAGAGCATTCACACTAACTTCTTCATATCTTCATCTTTATATTTACATTAAAAACATCATTTTTTTTTCTCTCTCTCTTATAATTGAATAATATTTTTTTTTATCTTTCACTCACATCACTTTTAAAAATACTAAAAGATTTATAAAATTTGTATCATGTTTTTCCAAATATAAAAAAAACTCAGTTTCTTTCATTTACTCCTAATCATTTATAATCATTCATTACAATATATTCAAATAAATAAAAAAAATGCTCCATCTATATGTAAAAGAAGACTTTTACTACAACCATGATATTTCATGACTAGGCATATATATACCATGTAAAATCTTGGGGTGTTGAGCCTTGACTTGAATAATATTCAAATGCAAGTAGCCAACCCACACAAACCATTATATTCTTATATTCCCACAATCATTCATTCACCACTTCCCCCTTCATTCTTCCTTCCAACCTCATTTGACAATTTCTTCTTCAATCTCCTTATATTCATATCTCCATTCCACAATTTCACACTCAAATCATGAAGATCCACCAACAAATCTCCATCATCCTCTTCACACTCACCGTCATCTCCACCACCACCACCGCTCTCCCCCACTTTTTCCCCAACATCTCCTCCATTCCACCGTCGTTGCTACCTAACACCACCGCCGGAGCTTGGGACAGCTTCAACAAACTCTCTGGCTGCCGCCACGGCGAGAAAGTTGCAGGTATCTCCAAACTCAAAAACTACTTTCACTACTTCGGTTACATAAACAACAACACTAGCAACTTCACCGATGATTTCGATGATACACTCGAATCCGCTGTTAAGATCTATCAGCGAAACTTCAATCTAAACGCCACCGGTGAGCTCGATGAACCGACGGTGAAACAGATCTTAAAACCTAGATGCGGAGTACCGGATGTTGTTAACGGATCTAGCACGATGAACTCCGGCAAGGCCGCGGCGGTGATCGAAGGCACCGTCGCGCACTACTCGTTTTTCCCCGGGACGCCGCGGTGGCCGCCGCAGCGGCGAGATCTAACGTACGCGTTTGAACCGAGGAACCAGCTCACCGGCGACGTGAAGCTTGTGTTCGCAAACGCGTTCTCGCGGTGGTCGGAGTGGACGCCGTTGACGTTCACGGAAGTGAGCAACTACTTCGGTGCGGACATTAAGATCGGATTCTACGCCGGCGACCACGGCGACGGTGAGGAGTTCGACGGAGTGTTGGGGACGCTGGCTCACGCCTTCGCTCCGCCGGCCGGAATGTTGCATCTGGACAGCGATGAGACGTGGATCGTGGACGATGTGTTCGCTGCCGGATCGCCGGTGGCGATGGATCTGGAGTCGGTGGCGGTGCACGAGATCGGGCATCTGTTAGGGCTCGGGCATTCGTCGGTGGAGGAGGCCATCATGTTTCCGACGATATCCTCCGGCGTACGGAAGGTGGAGCTTGCGAGAGACGACGTTGAAGGGATACAGGTGTTGTACGGTACAAACCCTGATAGCAACGGGACGACGGGGCCTTCGTTTGGGGAGAGGGAGATGAGTGGGGCTCCACGTGGAGTGCTGGGATTGGTCCAGGGGTTATTGTTGGTCGTTGGGTTGACGTTGGCTTTTTCATAGACTTTTTCATGTTTTGTTTATTTCTTTATTGTAAATATAAAAAATATTGGGATTTTTTATATCATTGTTTTGGATTATTGAGGGGTCGTGTTTTGAGATGTATTTCTTTCTTTCTGATATTTTTGTTGTAGATTCCCCTTGTTGTATACTTTATTGTAAGTAAAGGAAATATTTAGGCATTGTTCTATTCATAAATTGATTTGATTTACTATAAGTTCTGTTTTGGGTAAAACTATCAATTCTTTCTCTTCCTTTTAACATTCAATTTGTTATGTATGAATGACATGGTTTTATTGATGGTTTTATTGACACAGAGCTAATTGTGTCTTACTTATTTAATCGGTTTTTCCTGCTACTTCAATCGGCTTTCTCAGAGGATAAATTATAAAAAGTTAATTAAAACTCACGTTGCAAAAAAAATGCATTGTTAAATTGCTAGTGTGAAACCAACTTATAAAATTGCTAGCATTATGCTTCAAAGCACATCGTCAGCGTAAACCAGTAAAACAAATGGATGAAAATTTCAATAGCCGATCCACAACCTACTGAAAAGAACCAAAGAAATTAATTGAAAAATCCAATATGGAATTGATAGCAGTGTTATCTCACTAGTTTTGTTTAGATGGGTCATCCACATCCGTATTGTGAGTAATCGTGAGCTTTCTCCCTTCATACATATTACAAGAAGAAACTCATATATTTCTTGGTTTCATTATTTTCATTAAATGGGTATAATATATTTAGTCCACTAGGTTACCTAGTGTATTACACGGGTTAAATAAATAAAATACTAAAATAATTAGTAATGAAAATTTATAAATTATAAAATCATATTTTTAAATAAAATATTATTGAAATTACGTATAAATAGCTACTATAAGTAAAAATAATAATTAACATATTTTTAAAGCTTTTAATTATTTTTGTTGTTTTGATAAGATTGTTTTTTTAAAAAATTCACCTTTTATAATATTTTATAAGCAGAATGATTAAAATATTTTATTTCAAAAAAGTTTAGTGTTTTGAAAATTTCATATATTATAATTTTTATAATTATTTTTATTTTTAATTAAAAAATGTGATTTTTAATTTCTTTAATAAAATCTATTTTTAAAAAAAATAGCTTGATTTCAAAAAATCTAGATAAGAAAGATAGATATAGTAATTAATTAAATTGATTTTTAATAAGACAGAGATACTAATGTAAATGTCTAAATGATTATAATTCTTTTTTGAAGAAAAAAATATATGATTATGTCTACAAAGTGGCAGTTACAAAACTTTTTTTTATTATATAGATTTGTTTATACATTCATTTGGGTTTGATTTCTAGTCAAATTCTTAAAATGTTTCCGTGATAAAAGTATCGGTTTCGGTGGGAGCTCAAAACCAATTCGACAATGGTACATTCTTACTTATAAATGGGCTGCCTTTGAGTTAGTAGATGGAGTAAATGGGCTGACCTTGGTCTTGTAAATAGAGAAAATGGACTGTCTTTGGGCTTGTAAATGAAGATTCTCCCTCTTGCCGAACATTTCTTTAAAAAAAAATGGCACATAACTAATGCCTAAATTCATGGCTAATTAGACAGTATTGCTTCAGCAATAATTTATATCTTTGAATAATATGAGTTTAAGATATTGTACGATAGACTTTGAGTGACTTTCAAACCCTTCTAATCAAGTTTCCTTTCAAATATTATTATACATTATACGTATTAAATAGCAACATATGCTACAGTAATGTTTTGAGGTTTTTATAACTTTAAGAATTTACAAGTAGCCGCTACATTTTACTTTTGAGGTTTTGATTTTTTGATGACATCCTTTTTTGCTTCTAATTTCAATGAGATACCATTTTTTAACCTCTTATTTTTCTATAAAATATAGAATAAAGGTAATTATATAAATTCATTTGTAGCCATTTTGCTGAAGATAACCACGTTATTGATTAACCCCCCTGTTTTTAACAAGAATGTTTGCAAACCAAATGAAAGGCTTCCACCTTTCTAACTTCCTGACCTGCTCCAGTCGTAGAGTCTCAAAGCAGCAGCTCCTCCGACGTTTTGTACTTTCAAAATTATCATTTGTAGATAGCGCACACACATTAAGTGCCACGTGTATATTTACTTACGAGTACGTATTAGAACTCTCGAGCATCGAAACAGAGTAACAGTAAAATCATGAGCCATGAATCCACTATAACCTAATAATAGTTGGCCATCAAGCATGTCTAATCACATCAAGCCACAGACAAACATCAACAATTTGCACAAACCAGGCTACAAATTTCACTGGACTAACATTCACAAATGATCAAAGATATTTCACAAACCACACAATTGTCTCATTAGCAGATGGGACAGGAACGAGTGGCATGAGAAGCAACTTTGTAACCACCTTGGTTTGTGAAGAGAAGTTATTTCACTTGCACACTACTTATTGGTAGTTTGATACATAATAAATAATTTCGTTTAACAATTTTACCCTTGTCACTGCGCTTATAAATCAAGAGTAAAATTATCAACGCCAATCATCTGTGGCATGCCAAAACAATTTTCGGTGTGTACAAATCCGCTCTCTTTACAAGAGGTCTAGTCAGTCTTTACCTTTACGGCGCACATAAACAAGAAGCTTCGTTGCAGACAGAAGATGTCACTAAAGTGTTATATGACCATTTTAAGTAGTCACGAAAAACCAGAACCAACAACATGCAGGTGTAGAGTGCAGAGAAGCTAAACCAATGGAACTTTTGTGACCAAAATTTGCAGTTTAATAAGCAGTGATTGAAGTAGTCACTAAAAACCACAAGCAGGCGTAGTGCAGAGAGTGGTCTAGTCCCAGTCTTTATGTTTATGGCGAACACCACACACAGCTTGTGAAGGGTATTAACTACTGGAAGCTGTTGCAGATAAAGAGGGTGATGTCACTAAAAACTTATGGCTGTTCAAAAGGTAGTCACTAAAAAGCAGATGAAGCAACAACATGCAGGTGAAGAGGTGTAGAGGTGCAGAGATGCTAAACCATGGGAAGTTTTGTAGCCAAAATTTGAAGTAACTATAGCCATTCAAAGTAGTCGCTAAGACCAGATGAAGCAACAACATGCAGGTGTAGAGTGCAGAGATGCTAAACCATGTGAAGTTTTGTAATCAAAATTGCAGTATGATTAGCCGTTCAAAGTAGTCACTAAAAACCACAAGAAGCAGTGCAGTGCAGAAAGTAGAGGACAGCGAAGGCCGTTTCTCAGGTGAACCAGACCTCAAAACACCAAAAAAGGGAGGAAATATGTTTAGAAATCAAATAAAATATGCTAAAATATCATCATAAGATACTTCCATAAAAACCATACAAATAAAGTATGAAAAGGACCTCTAGGTTTCAGCTAGCTGCTTATGGAGTCGAGAGCAACTGCTTTTGACGTCATAGAGTTCGGTTCCACATCAAATGCCAGGTTCAACATACGAAAATGTCATATTATGATGTACCAACACAAATAAAACCGACTGCAGTATGTTCACAAACCACATAACGAATAGTATTAACGCAGAGCTACCCTGTTAGCATTCAGCAATGTCCAAATGTCCCTGCTTCTCTCCATCTTAGACTCTGAGAACAAACACTTGAATAAGTTAAATATTCGAAAAAGCGAAAACAAACAAACTTTGTGAGTAGCTTAAGTTTTATGGCGTTTAAAAATCGATGTCTTAGGTTTTGGGTTAAGTTTAGTGGGAAAATACAACAAGAGGGGCCAGTCTTCTGCAATAGACAAACAATGCTGTTTTGCATCTCAAAAATTTTGTTATAAACATTACCCTCAACTTACATTTACTTTTATCGCAATATTACCCAGTTATACCCGATGCTAGATAGACTAACTTCGGTCTGATGTAAGAATCATTTATGGTCCAAAACAAAGAAAACTGAATCTGCAAAAAAGAATGAAATACAAAAAAAAAAACCCAAACCATTTGCAATCAAAAAAACCAGAAACCAAACCCATTAAAAAACCACAAGCAAAAGATTTTAGAGAAAAACAATAAAAAGGATTTTTTTTCATTATGGTTCTATGCAGAAAATGACGTATGTGCACCCCTGTCAGATATCATGACACAAACTGGTGCATGCACAAAAAAAACTCAGCCCCCCAAATAACCACATGTCAGGCATATACCGACACAAGCACACACACTTAAATACAGATAAATACATACAGAGACTTGGACAAAGAGACTTACATACACACATGCATATACATACATATATATACACACATACAAACACACGTGATTAAAGCATACCCGTTAGCATATGGTGAATCACGTCTGGCACGGCGGTATGGGGGTGATCTGCTGTAGCTGCGGCCTCTGCGAGGTGATATGCTACGCCTTGGCGGCGACCTCCCACGAGGACTGTAGCGTGGACTGTAACTCCTGCAAAAGATGAGTGTTAAAACCCACTAAGCAAAATGCCAATATCATAAAAGATAGAAGGGTTCTCAAAAAACCCTTGAATCAACATGAGGATTCATGCTATAATTCCAACAAGCACATAATAAAAACTAACTGGAAACCTTCTTATATCCTTGAATTCCTGAACAGTGTCACAAGATGTGAGAGTGTGTGGCAAAGACACGCCTAAGTAATATATTGAAATATATCATGAAAATATAACAATAAACTCATAACAATATAAAAGATTGAGTCTTACCTACGCCCGTAACTTGGACTCCTTCGTCGTCTAGGGCTAGGGCTACGGCGGCGGCCGCCTCCGTACCCACGTGTACCACCACGATTGCGACATTCACGAGCAAAGTGACCAGGCTCTCCACACTGATAGCATTTCAGATCATCACCGCCACCACGACCACCACGGTCACCGCCCCCACGTCCACCACGGCCACCACCTTCTCCTTTTGAATTGTGGGAGAGCTCTACACGCCAACCGTTTTTCCCTAAATGAATTAAAATACAGCTATGATGGCTTAAATGTTAAACATGATTCTGTAGGCATACAATTATGATAATACACTTGCATTTCTGTATACACTAATCATAAATGCGCAATTGATACATTACAAGTAAAACCACAATAAAAATCAACATAAAACAGAGAGACACACTAATATAAGTCAACGTAGCAACAGTACAACTACATAGTCAATGAACATACCATCCAATGCCCGAATAGCATCTAGTGCATCCCTGCGATCGTCAAACTCAACAAACGCATAACCAGGTGGCCTTCGAGCAACCCATACACTGCAATTATTTCAATTATAGTTAAGGTCTAGTGTCTATAGATTGAAAAGATCAAGTTGATTCATAATTGAACCAAGTCATCATAGAACAAAATATTGGACTCAAAATGATAAAATTAAAGCCACCAGCAAAGCTGAGAAACTTGCCAACAACGAAAACCTTCAAAATTCAGCAAAGGCATTACAAGTTTCATATTGTTAACTATACAAAGTTTCACCCTATCTTCTCTTCGTGTGAAGCTTTTTAGTATAATACGAAATAATTATCAAATATGTTTCAAGATTAAATCATAGCTAAAACGGCTGGTGACAAATATCTATATAGCAGAACGATCGTACGAGGTATATTAAGCTTTGTACATATCCTCTCATCTAATCTACCTCGCCTGATTCGTTCATTCATGTTTTGAAAATTTGAATCAAACAAACACAAAATAAAAAAGCAAGATCGAGATCAAACCATCAAAAACCACGAATAATCAAATCAGACTTACTTCCTTAAAACGCCATACACGCGAAATTCATCTTCAAGCTCTCGCTCGGAAACTCGCGGATCTAGATTCCCAACATACACACGAGACATCGTCTTTCACCTAGCATAAAAACACACAACATCATCTCATCAAATCATACAAAACAAAAACGATCAGATTCCTCTTCGCAAAAAAACAAAATTACAAGTAAACAACCACAAATTATTCAATCAACATGTATAAATATCAATAATGAACAACATCAGGTGAATGAATGATTACCTCGGTTAAGTTCTTGAGGTATTTGCGATCCGATCGAATGAATTTAACGCCGATTTTGAAACGCTAAAACCCTAACCGACCAGAAAGAGGGAGAAAATGAAAGCGTGGGTGAGTAAATTGAGCGTATATAGATCTTTTAGCCCGTGAGAGTGGGCTTCACTTTTGGGTGGTAATGTGGGCTTCTTTAATGAACCCAGTTGTTGGGCCCAATTGAAGATATTTGTGGTTTGGTTTTTTGTTTTGTGTTTTTCATTTAACAAACTAACTATGAATGTTTCGTTAAATCAACAATTCAACATCACTATCTATCTAACACGAAAAGAAATTAAAATAGGTTATTAGAACATGCAACACAAATCACAAAATCATCATTCAGAGGGTAAACATGAGCGGAGGAAAGGAGGCAAAGCAACAATAAAAAAGGGAAAGATAAAAATAAAAAATACTGAAAATTGACACTGGACGGGATCAACCCGGTGCCAGTTATGTGGATGTGCAATGCCTTAATCAACTGGGTTGCGTCCTTTTGTCAATCAGATAAACCTACAATTAATAACCACAAAATGCCCGGGGTTCTTTTAGGATGGTCAAATTGTTTGCCGCCATGTGGCAGCAGGTTTGCTTTTTAATATAAAGGACAATTATTTTTATGTTTTTATAAAACTTTGATACATTTTAACGTTTCTTACCTTCTTTAAACTTTAAAGAACTTAGATTGTAATATTATATTTATATACAGTAATAAATTGTCAAAAGCCATGATCGAGAGTGAGATGACTGAATGCTCTTAGAAGCACATACCCTGACATACTTCTTAATCGGATATAGCTCATAATCAATAACAAAATATATGTTTTCGTGTGTTTCGAGAACAAGATGATGAAGCAAAATGACTAAATGTTGTGAAATCGACATTCGTAGAGATGGAGTGAAACCGTCGGATGCATTTGTCGTCTTAAAAACATAACATTTTAAAGTTCTCATGTATTTTGTATAAAGCAATTTTTACTAAAATAAACAAATTTCAAACTGACCTAGCAACTCGACTCCAATAGAGGGTTTTGCCCCCAGATAGAGGCTTCGCCCCTAAGACATTAAGAGGTTTTTGAATATCACAATAAACTTAATCAAATGTGCACTTCGCACTTCATAACGTGTTTGATGGATATTATAATTATATTGGTCAACTAGTATATTTAATTACACTTAAAATATATGACAGCTTATACACACACAATAGCATTTTTTAAAATGAAAATATAAACATATAATACATGTTATTAAAATGTTTGGTTTATTCGATCGCTTTTACGTTCCAAACAGTAAAATTGTAAACTTAACCATATATGTTTTGAAGCGGTCGACTAGATTTGGTATGGACAGTCCGATCCGCTTTGTAAGATTTTTGTTATAGATGGTAAATGGTAAAAATTAAATAATTAATTAAACAATGCAAATTAAGAAAAGGAAAAAAAATCATGCCACGTAGTTATTGAGATTTGCTAGATATACCCAAATCTTTCTAGAGATAAGAAGGCTGAATGCTATCTACATATTTTATTAATTAACTAAAATTATTTTTAAAAATAGAATAATATTTGTCAAAAGTGTCGGCTTCGAACTCTGAAGCGTATAATAATCTATCATAGTATTGGGCCCTCAAAGATCTTGTGAATAGCACATGAAGAAAGTAATATTTCAAATATTCCAAAAAATTAGATAACAATAGTTTAAAAGGAGGGGACTAAATCGACGTTTCGAGTAACAAAGAGGCATAAAATGGAGTTTGAATTAAATTCGTGTGACTTAGAACCTTCATAATGATATTTTTATTTTTATTAGTATAATTATATTAAAAATTATTTTTTTATTTACAATTAAATAATACTTTTTATACATTTATCATTATTTTTTTATCTCTATTACACTCACAATCACTTTTAAAAATATTAAAAAATTTATAATACTTAAATAGAGATTTCTCAAATATAAATATGAACAGTAACATTTTCTATCTAATACACTCACAACCACTCAAACTCATTCTTTGTAATATAAAAAACACACTCACATATTTTTAAATAATCCATTGCGAATATTTTTGGACAAGAGAAAAGATACCTGATAAACCCTCAAATAAGCATTTAAATAATTAAGTGTGTAATTTAATAAAAAAGGTTTAAAAAATGATCAAAGTAGTGACGGCAATTTTAACAAACGTAACTATTTTTGGGGTGAAGAATGATGATAATTTTTTATTTCTATAGAATCTTTCATTTTTTTTATTAAACTAGTGTTTTGCTGGCGCGTTGCGCCAACTTGGATAAAATTCACATCGAAAAATAGGTGGAAATAAACGAATTGTAACAGCATATTCTGAAATCAAAGATATTTACAAAGTTCTTAAAAGAACTAAAAATATGTCGTACTTGGATCATAGGTTTCGACCGCACGTTACCGGGCATGGTTTTACATAAATATTTATATAGAAACATACGTAGAGATAATCACGTAGTATCAGTATATTCAAAATTTTAAAAAACATTACCATGTTGTGAAAAAGTTAATAATATATTATATTTGAACCATGTCGGTTTCAAACGAAATTTAAGTGTCTTAACATAGATAAAAATAAATACCTTATAACGGTGTATTTAATATTAAAAAACTTTATTTTCTTTAAAATATATAATACGAATCAAATTAATGATAATAATAAAATAGTATGAAGTTTAAACAAAGCAGCCTAAATGATAGCCACGGAAAGTTGCATTTGTAGTATCATGCTTTATGATTTGTACCATATGTATCGAGAGTGTGTTGTTTGCATTTTAAAGTACTACTAATAATATGTTGAGAAATAAGTGTGTTAAATATAATTTAGATGAGACATGTATAATGATTATACTTGGACGCTCAAATTGGACGTCAAACGGTGTCATGATTACCCAAGAAAAATAGGAAGCATTTGCAAATTTAAAATACTTGGAAGTTAAAATAGATAGAATCTATGAAAGAAATTGTAAATTAACAATGCAATAATGAATGAATCAATATAAATTGACACTCGACTCCTACTTATCGTTGCCTACATAGCTATAGCTGCCACTAACTAGTGTTACCAACACCCTAATTGTCGTCGCCATTACAATCACCGTCACCGGTGCGGCGTTGTGATGACAATGAGTTGGCCGATAACAATGAGAAAGTCTGGTATTCAAAATTTTTAGTTGAGGTTTTAAACGCTTTGAAGTGAACGTTTAATCCCTTACATAGAGTTATTTGGGTAAATTAATCCAACTTTTAGTTCTATTCCTTAATCAAAACATGTTATCCTATGCATTTCATTCCAATTTCATATGATTATAACAAATCGAACACCCCCGTACGATTTGAGGGCATGAAAAATATTGACCGTTGCTTTTATATCACTTTAATACGTCTAAAAAAACAATGATGTTACTTTTTATATTCCGGTCCATTTGAGTAGATTTTATATTACCCTTAATTCATTTTATCAAACATGTTCGTAATATATCAATCAATAATATATTATGTCTCTATGATAGCCAACCAAGTTAGATATATATTTGGTGATGAGCGCTAATGTTTCCTATTACTACATAACATCCCAATTAGTTTTAATCAATGTTTTTGAGACCGGATCGGACCGGCCGGTCCTACCGGGGATCGGCCAGGTGGCCGGTCCGGTTCTCATCGAATCGTTTTTGGGCGGTCGAAACCGCTGGTCGAACCGGCCGGTTCATCCCAAACCGCTGGTCGGACCGGGAAACCGGACCGGTTCGGACCGGATTTTGCATTTTTTTTATTTTTTTGATTTTAATGGGTAAAAACGGGATGTTGAACCATAAATTAGTATGTTGGATATAAAAATATAGTTAAGTTTTATATATAACTATAAAATACATATATAAATTACTTATATTTAATTATATATATAACTATATATATAATATACTATATATAAATTATGACGTCATCGTGTTCTTAAATCCGGTCCGACCACCAAACAGTAAGGCGTCCGGTTCGACGTCCGATCCGGTTCTAAAAACATTGGTTTTAATTACTAGTAGTTTGAAGCGAAACTAGTTTTTGTTTATGCAATCAGTTCATTAGTCTTAAGTGGAGTTCAATTTATTTTTTTAATTCGAAACTCTTAGTTGAGAATAAGTTTGACTTAGAGCATTCATGCTAGCTTTCCCGTTTTCATCCACATCCTCATCCTCATATTCACACTAAAAGTACTATTTTTTTTATTTTTCTTTCAATTAAATAATAGTTTTTTATATATTTATCATTATTTTTTACATATTACTCACTCACAACCACTTTCAAAAATATTTAAAAATTATGAGGTTTGTACCGTGTTGCTCACATATGGAGATAAACAGTAATATATTATTACTATTTCACTCACAATCATCTCCATACTTTAAGGCGCATGCTCACATAAAAATAGAAAACCTAATGTGAATGCTCTTAC
Source organism: Flaveria robusta (assembly GCA_025506415.1). Classification (NCBI taxonomy): domain Eukaryota; kingdom Viridiplantae; phylum Streptophyta; class Magnoliopsida; order Asterales; family Asteraceae; genus Flaveria; species Flaveria robusta. The sequence continues at coordinate 1,200,765 of CM046471.1, read as the reverse complement.
TGGTCCTTAAGTGACATCTTGATTGTAAATTGATATATTCACCGACTAAAGATTGCATGTTCAAATTTTGTAAAACGCATGCTTGATGATTTTATGAGTAAAATAGATAGCATGTTCTCGGTAAAAAAATTATTAACTTAATGAATGTCATGTATCGAGTCTACTCCACTCTTCCTCCTGTAAACCTTTTGTTCATTTTGTATATTATACTAGCTGATATAGTCAAATTGTTATTGACCATATCTTTTACAGTATTGCAATTTTTATTTTAGAGTTAATTTAAATTTACTCCCTAAGGATTGACAAAAACAAATATTTTCATCCAAAATCTTAAAAACATCAATTTACCTCTAAAACTTTCATAAGTTGTTTCAATATTAGTTCAAAAGTGTTATTATTTTGGATTCAAGTTGAAACAATGATGAAACTTTTGGACTAAAATTGAAACAAATTATAAAACATTTGGAGGTAAATTGATATTTTCAATATTTTGGAGGAAAATGATCATTTTTGTCAAACATTAGGGAGCAAACATAAACTTAACTCTTTATTTAAAATTTTAATTATAGGTTAGAATGAAATTATATGAAGACTAATTTTGAATTAATTGGAAAAGTTGTCATTTTATGAGTTTGAGGTCATAAGCTTTAGTCGCAGACTCGCAGGAAAGTCTTTTACATAAAAGTGTTGGGTAAGGTTGGTACATTAGATGGCTTCGCAATCCGGCCTCTCACTGGACCCAACGCAAAGCGGAAGCTAAGTCAAGTCAAATCAAGTTAAATTTTAGACATTAGAAACAAACTGCTGCACAAAATGTAAGATAAGACTATTACACTATAAAACGATCTGAACTCTATCCGAATCTTACACAAAGTATAGGCCTGGACACACAATCGCCTTTAAGAATGAAATTATGTGGAGTGCTTTTATCACCAACGATAGTGCATTGTGTACTTGATTTGATTCCAATTTGTTTTTACATGAAATCTTTTCCACTTTCAGAGATTTATGATTCATGGTGTCATTGTTAACTTGCAACATTCCACGAAATGACACTTTAATTTGACAATGCGTATGTGGCACAATTCAATGTCCACTTCAAATATTACGGTCAAACAATGAGGAATAAAGAGCTGATAACGTTCATGTGTGTATGTATGTATGTTTCGCGAAAAACGTATCAAAGTGATTTTAAGCCTTGATTGTATGATATTGTTGTATATAAAAACAAATTTACGAATTAATGTATTGCAAATTACAATGGTGTATTTAAATTATTTTAAAATAATGTATCTAAGTTGTTTAATTACAACGGTGGGTCTAAACTAATTACAATAATAGTTCTAAACCGGTTACAACGGTGCGAAAAAATATTATAATTTAGCGTGCGAATGACCAATGTGATTAGAGTTGAGATTATTATAATTGCGCATCTAAGCAGCGGCAATTATAAAGACGCACGCGTAAAAATCAATTAACACAAATCTTAAGATAATGATAATAACTAGCTATTAGAATGTTCTTTTTAAATTTTGAATTTCAACTTGATATCATATACAATATGTAATATACGATTTTAACCCATAACTTTTTTACTAGTTTGATTATTCTTCACCAAATAAGTTTGTTAATCAAGAAAGGTTTTTAGGATTTTAATAATTCCAACTTTCATTTATTGGCCGGAATTAATCTCAACTCAGTAAGTGTTTACAGACACTCTCAACTTTGAGCTTATTTTTCTTCAACGATCCCTTACTAATTAATATTTAACACCTTTCGTTTTTTAATGACATGAACTGTATATATGGTCAAAACACTACACAGAAAGTTGAAATTAACCATCTGGTCCGTAAATTGTGATTGTGTTTTCTTTTCTGTTGTCCTAGTATAAATTTGGTTAGAAACAGAGTTGCATTTAAAAATATATTGTAGGTTATTTAATTGATAGTACCATGCTAATTTCATGAATACTGAAACCTGTACCAACCAAAAAACATTTGCGCCATTACATACATGTTTCTTGCAATATTTCAATCTTCAGAACTGAGTTAGCACGAATTCGTACACTTTTTAACCAAATTAGCGTCACCGCATAACGCGCTTAATGAAACTCGTAAACACCATCGTAAAAACCAAGCGTTAGGTGGACTTAGTTTCTAGTTAAAAACATAATTGTTAACAGTTGCATTGAAGAAAGATAAGAAAAAAAGTAAAGTTAATAGTCTATTAAAAGGATTATGTATAAGGTGGCATTTATAGTATTAAACAATTAAATGTGTGGATAATGCAATGTTGGTGTGGTGTGGGGCCCAAAGTGGAGAAATGGATAGGGATGAAGCCCAATCCGCAACCCATTTCATATTCTATTCATTTCACACACACCACCCCTCTTTCTGGAACCTACCACCGATAAATGCGGCTATTTAGATAAAGTAGGCCCCACCTTACTCTGTTTTACTAATTTACTACTTTACCCTCCTCCTTTTCACTATAGGTGATTTTTTTCTTGATACAATATATTTATCTTTTCATTTCATGAAATAAGGACTATTGAAATTTTTTATACATGTTAAATTCTGTTTATTTTTTACGGAGCCTTGATAGTAATCGATTAATTTAGCGTTTAACGCATGGCACGTTTCAAATAGAATTTGTTTTTTATTATTTTTATGATTTTAGTTTACCTTAAATTCAATTAGTTAAAAGTTAACCAAAAAAAAAAGTACAGTCTATATTAACAGTCTCTTCATAAATCTGTGAGTGTGTTCTCTATATTATAGAGAATGGTAATTAGTGGTTGTGAGTGGAGGATAGAGAACACGTTACTGTTCATCTCTATATTTGATAAAACACTATTCATCTCTATTTATTTTTTAATATTTGTTGAAAGTGGTTGTGAGTGGAGGAGAGAGAAAATGTAATGATAAAAGTATAAAAAAATATTATTTTATTGAAAAAGAGAGAGAAAAAGTAGTGATTTTTAATGTAATTATAGAGATGGAGATGGAGAATGGGTTGTGAATGCTCTAACGATACGCATCAGCTTGGCTCGCTAAGCTGCTGTGACTTCTATATGACGACTTCACCCCTGGCCGATTCATTTTATTTTAATTTATTTTCATTTTGATTGAATTTCTTTGATTTTATTTTTATTTTTTTGCTTTTTTCCTATTATTATTATTAATTTTTTTTTTTTTTGTAAGTACTAATTTTTATTTCTACCCATATGTTGTTTTAGTTATTTTAGCGTCAAACATTACTCTTCTATTAACTATACCATAATTATTACATCAATCTGTCTTAAATAATGCTCGAACATTTGATCTCAGCAAGAGCCACACCCACTTCATCTCGTGGACCAACCGAATAGATAAATTTTAATCACATAAAACTAGAAAAAAAACTTATACAATATCCATCTGTTATTATAGATGTAAGTTCTATAGTCGGATACGAAGTTAAGATTATATACAAAAACCCTCCCAACTTCCACTCAATTATCATCCATAGTTTTTATGACTCGTGACAATTTTATTTTTCAAACAAACAATTACAAATTTATAATCACGTGGAATTTAACTTTTATTGTAAACCTAAACCATCATGGGTTTTTTACGTCAAGAGACTCCCGGTACGCACCCGTCCTTCTCTACGAGATAGGGTAAAATATTTGTTCTTATATCACTCATCGCAAACCCTATTCGTATGTGATATTTTACGGGTCAGTAAATTATAAACCAATAGACTACCCCTCGTATAATAATGGTATCAAAATTAAAAAATATTCGGTATGCACAAAATTATATCCACTGGGTACAAGCGTACAACTGGCTATCGTTTTATAAGATAACATATTCCGCCTAACATGGGCCCACTTCCAGTTGTTAGTCACATGTATATCACGTGTCATGTACTGACGTGGAAGACCTCTTCTCCTCACAACCCCACTCACTGACTCACATCACTGTTTCCGTTTAGTGTATTATTTACCCCCTATTCTTCCAAGTATTTGCAACTTTTGAACCCAAGTTAGCATCATATGCCCAAAGGCCAATACATTTGGAGAGGATAAACTATGCCAACACTTCTATTTGGTTGGATTATGTTGAGGACTTTAATGATGGTATGCCAAATTAAATCCGGTTCTTTGTGTTTTGTTCGAACATATAGTAATCAAAACAATACAAGTACATAACAATTGGATTTTCTTTTTGTTTATATTGTTATGTATGTATTTGGTTCATAGAAAATTTCTCGTATTAGAATTGCATACGTAAGGATTTTAGGGGCTTTTTTGCGAATTTAGATATCCGAAAATGTTGGATTAGTGGATTTCACTATCTGAATTCAAAATTTTTTATTTGGATATCTGAATGGGTATTCTAATTCCAAAAGTATGTATTTTTTAAATAATATTTTATAAAAAATAATATTTTTTATTCAAAATATTTTCGGACGTCCAAAGTTTTTATAAAAATATCCGAAATACCCAAAAATAAACCGTAATTTCTAATTAATATTTATTATTTAATAATTGTTATAAAATATTTGAAATAATTTGGACATCCGAAAATCCTAAAAAAAACACTATATGAGTCCGAATTGAAATCCGAAATTTCGGATATCCAAAAAAATTCGGATTCGAATTTTTCAGATTAATTTTTAGGTATGGATGTTCTCGAACATCACTATAACCAACTATGAGGACAGTACAATTCAAACTATAATATTATGACCACAACCAAGTTAACATAAAAAAATATTAAACTTCATAGTTTATACTATTATAATATTTATGATTCTTACCAACCATTTTCTTCGTGCCATGTTCTGATTTTTGGACCACCTTGAGACACTTATTACGAACACAAGTCTATACAAAATTGTAAGGCGTGTCTCGCAATTCATATATGTTGCAAAGGATTTTGAAAGATGGATCATAAATGTAGTTTCCTGAAGTTAAAGGGTCTGTTTGGCTATGTGCCAAAAGAAGGAGGGTAAATCTAGGAGTTTCATAATTCTGACGTAAGGTATCCAAAAAGTTGACTGAAACGACTTTCACATGACGTGTCATGATCTTATTCGTTGATGTGGGACCCACTACCAGTGAGGTCTACGTTGGCGCAGTTAGTGGTGGGACACGTGGATATTGGTAAGTAATTAATGTCCGTACAAAATGAGGTGGGTGGATGTGGAAAACGGTATGAACCTTGCTTCATTATCCTGTTTTGGAAGTTTAAATATGCCCTTAATTTGATTGAATTTACGCCCATGCCATTAGATGTAGCATTTGAGCGGTGTTAAATTACTCATATTGCCCTTGTGAGTTTACTATTCTTAGTTGAGAATTATTTCGACACGAGTTTACTGATTTTCCAATTATATTATTTTAAAGCGTTTGTAGACATTTATTTTGATCCAACACTCCAACCGTCCAAACATCTTATTTGGTTTCTTTTGATTTACCGATGAATATTATAATAATTTGATCGATAAGTAAAAAGTGTTACTCTAATTGTATGTTTAATAAACATGTGTAAACATGTCAAAACTCACATAGTGTATCTGATATGTTCACCAAGAACCTGAATCACACTATGTACGAGTGTTGAAATGATAAATTCTTTAACTAAAGGTTATGGGTTTAATCTTTATTTTTAAAGTGTGTGTGGTGATATTAAAAGTAGAATACGCGTAGAGTAGATAGTGTTTATGTTCACTGGTAAAAATAAGAAGAACAAATTGAATCGTGTAAAGTTTATACCACCTTAGAGATGTGCTAAACCTAGATTAAACGAGCCGAAACTTTACGCATTGGGTTTGATTATTCTTGCTAATTTAAATAAACAAATTACTTAAACACACATAGTAATTTTATTAAATATAATATATAATTATTCAACAAACATATAATTATAATTTATGTTAAACCCTAATATAGGATTAAATTACATAAATTATCGTAATTCCTTCAAAATTTAAAGATAAATATAGTATAAGAAAACAAAGTGAATGCTATCACAACAAAGAAATTTCACTTTACTTCCATGTTATGATACCATGAGTTAAAAATGCCAATATCAGAAAGAGCACATACACACATATATATTGTTTGAATATACTGTTGGGATTTAAATAGGTCTTAAAAAATATATATATTTATTCTATAGAATGATATTTTGATATATTTTTTCTTTTAAAATAACTTTTTCCAAATAATACAATTATTTTTGTTAAACTAGACACCAAGGGTATTGACTGTTAAGCAACTATTTGAAGGGGCATAGGAAGGAAAATTATACAAAAGTTTAAGGTCGTTTATGTAATAATGTAATGCTATGTATAATATTTAATTTACTTTAAATTAATTAAAAAGAAATTATTAAATTATACACCCAAGGAAGATGGGTTAGTGGATTGGTGTTCACACGGTTTATGGGATAAATAGCCAACAAGCATCCATCTATTTCCGGGCTGTCATTTTGATTTAGTTTTTAATTTTCATATTAAAACTTTAAAGTTGGTTAAAATCTATTATTATGATTTGCTATGTATATGAAATATTAAAGTAGGTTAGCAAAATAACTGTAATCGGTGTACTGATGAGCATGTTTGTTATAAAATAGGTGTTAAAAACTAACTAAAGTGAGGTATCGTTGGTGAAATTTGGATTATGTTTGTTTGGTATAACGAAATAATTTGAAATCTTTTGATAATTTAAAGGGTTTTAAATACAACTAGCAAGTGATTCTTAAAAGGTCTTAATATGTACACATCTTATATTATAAATTGATATCCTCCTATACATCTCGTATAACATCATACGACACATATAGGGAGACACTGAAAATAAAAAAAATTCAATAGAGCTGTCAGAGGGCTATACGCCTTATATAACCCTATATGACCTCCTATATGACACATATAGGGTTATACGACGCATAACAAATTTCGACATTGAATACGAGAAAAAATTTCAGGAGGTTATCAGAGTAGTTATACGTCTCATATATAACTATACGGCTCACATATTCGACATGTATAGTGTTATGCGACCCTTATAAAAACTTGAGCCATTGATTTAAATTGGGTTGTCCTATTAATCAGACCATTCTTAAAAAGTAGTAGATAACCAGATATACATATACATCATTGAAACTTAATATTGTATGAATAGTTAAAGTTTAGTACGTTAATTCAATGGAGCTTTTATGATTTGACAACGAGAGAGATGAAGGATATAAAATAAGGGCAAGTAAATAGTCGTCGTAACTTAATAACTTACATGTCCAAATACGCACGGCGGCTTAGTAACTTACATGTCCAAATACGCAGGACGGCTCTAAGGGGGAGCAGGGTAGGCGATCGTCAGGGCGCGATCTTCTCAGGTGCTTGAAATTTCTAAAGCCTTTTTATATATTATATGTATATGTATTTTTTGTCTAAAAAAAACTATAAACTATTAATAACCTAGTAACATTTTAATTATTTTAATATATTAAATTTATTCAAATCGTATCTTAGAGCCCATTAAGAGTTAATAGTTTAGCTTAATACTATTTACCCAATTTAATATAATAATAACTAAACTAAAAAAAACTATTCAAGATTTTGAAGGCATAAGTGAAAAGATCGATCGACGATCGACTTTTGCACTTTTATCGCGTTATGCAAATTACTCGATTTATCTTTTTCTATATGTTGTATTATATGGGCCCGTTTTTTGTTCTCGCCCGGGCCAGGCTCTTATGGAATTATCAGGGCTGGCCCTGCAAAAACGCAAACATATACGACTACGAGACATTAAAGTTGTACATTGTTTGATGGTTTGATGAGGGATCAAACATCTAAGCAAGGTCAAATTATAAATCATATGATAGATCGTTTATTTAATTTACTCCAACTTTTGAGAAGCTTAAGGGGTGTTTTGTACATGGGTTTTAATATTAAGTTTGATTATGTATTCTACGTATTGTTTATGCTCGTATAGTTAGGTCTCAACTATCAACTAGAAGAAAAGTGGATGTGGAATTTTTCAAAATTAGATTTGGTGGGGTAGTAAATTAATTCAATTTATTTGCAATAAAGTTATTAAGTATAACATTTCATTATACGCATCAAATACGAGTTAATGCCCGTATATATAAGCGATCTTGTTAAAAATGTAAACTAATGTCTTTGACAACCCTGTGTAAGATTGAATTGGATTAGGTTTGACAAAAGCTACGAGTGAAAATATCAACTACAATTTTAGAAAGTGATAAATCTAGGTGTGTGCGACCGGTTTGAACCAATTGGAACCGAACCGGAACCGATTGTAACCTGTCAAAATCTAAAAACCAGAACAAATCCTTATGAGAACCTAACCGATTTGCTTGAGTAAACCGATTTCGAATTAGTTGAAGAAGCGGTACGGAACCGGTGTTTTTAAGAGCTTAAAATAACGAACTGATATAATCATCACTTAGAAGAAAAAAAAGAATATTAATGGGTAGCGTGTTGCTCCCTATAATGTGTTCATGATGCCTATACAAATATTTATACTTTTATGGCCAATTTTTGTGAAGGATCATTTGCTCTGATTTGTGAAAATTTAGAAGGTAATGATGTATTAGAGTTAAGTAGAAAATACAATCATAAGCGTTTTTAGGTTAAAAATTAATAATCTTGCTTCATAATATTAATATTTAAAAATTCTCATTGGTTATCAGCTTTTAGGTACATACCCGGTTTAGAACTGGAACCAAACCAAGAACCATTTAGGAGTATCATAGGAACTGATAACTGAATCTATTTTAATACAACAGCTTCTAGATGATTCGGTCTAGCTGGTTTTGACGGTTTCATTTGAAAATAACCATTTCTTGCTCATCCCTAGACAAATCAAATATGCTAAGCTGGATGGGACAGATTGACTGGTCAGTATTAGTGATGAGTTTTGGATGGTTTGGGATTTTGAACCCAGTTTAGTTGTTTTTAAATCCTTGGTTCATGTTAGTACTTCAGATGACATGTATGTTTTTTTAATAATAAAATAGACAAATGCATATCAAATAATATATATAAAGATAGAGGTTAGACGGGTAGTTTGTTATTTTAGACATGTGATCAAGCTGCTAACAACTGATAAAATCAAAAATTGAATCAAATTTTATAAATTTCAAACTAGTAGAGTTTGCTTGAAGCAACTTGCTTCAGTTGATTTAAACAATCTTACTAAATTAAATGGTTTATAAACACTCATGTGTCCGGTATCTCAGTTAGAGAACAACCTTTTTGATATATCAAATTAAAATAGTTAAATAAATAACTAATGTGGTCAAACACATACGTGGGTAAAAGTTAAGTTTTTCTAATTGACGGGTAATGTCAAAAGTTAGCATAAATATAGACATATAGTTATGATTAATTTAAAACTAACATGTAAGTTAGAAATAATGCAAATATAATTAGTTTTCGCTCTAGGGTTGATTTAGGAACTACCGGTTAAATATTTTCCCTCAAGGTTATTTTATTAGCTGTAGGGTTGTATACCTTTTACATTTCATATGTCGAGATAATATATGAAAAATTATCAGTTTAAAAATCAGAAAATAAAAATAAATATAAGTAATAAGTTTTATGTTAGTTATTGCGTAATTAAGGAATAGGTCTAAGTTTTTTTAAAAATTGATCTATAAGGTCAATTCGTATATCCCCATCACAATACGTTCAATTTAATATGAAAGGAAATTATTTATGACCCATCAAAGAAAATACATCAAACAATAAAACATAAGAGGTATATAAAAAATACAATCAAGATAATTATTTAATAGTGCATTGTCAACTAAATATATCCCCAATTATTATATTATATCACTAGTGGATGTTGCATAACCTCATTGGTATTGGGTTTGGTCAATGGCAATATATAAAATCAATAGTACTATTTCTTTGCTAATCAACCTAAACCCATTTTAATTATATAATACAGTATTATTTAGCTAATTATTTGGGCGTGAGCACCTTATCCAATAAATTTAAAATATTATAGAAAGATAATATTAGAAGGCAAATTTGTACTACATGAAAATCAAGCATATCTTGCCTCATAATTAAAGTCAAATCATGATTCCAAAAACCCTCGTTATGTTACATTGGTTGTAGGAAAAACATACATACTTTATATTTTAAGGTTGATACTATTATTTCATATATCTATTTTACGGTATATTTATTTTCTTTTAGAGTTTCATGTTATACATAGATTAACTATTTGTCCTAAAATTCATGAAAAAGCTAATGTATCGAGTTTTTTTCTATAGCTGACTTAATTTTACCGTTCACGTACAATAATTTTTTGAATACGTTTATTAAAAAATGAAATTATGAAAAGGTGAAAAGCGGAACACGTTACACGTATACCTCGATTAAGAAAAATACAGTTTTTGGAAAAGGGAAATTTAGCTCCATCGTAAAACAATTATCAAGGAGAAAAAGGAAAAACAAAAATCTTGAATTTTAGTATCATAAAATAAAAGGTTTGATTATTAGCTAAAACCAAACGTATAATCAATTTTAGTGCAGTAAATTCAGTTTGTGTTAAACAAAGCCACTTAATAAATTGGAGTAAACCAAAATCCCTATCCTCGGTCTATCCGAACCATCTTTCATTCATTACTTCAAATTTATTTTGAGTTAGACAAAATGAAAAAAATGCATATTACTGTTATATATTAGAAGATGAGAGTTTTAAGAAAATGTTTGCATACTGTAATATATTATTTCCAAAAGTTAACAATATAAAGATAAATTTAGTGACACTTTGTTTTCTCAATTGATTCAACTACTTTAATTTACATTTTGATTAGGATTCTTTTCTTTTTTTTGAACGGCGGGGATGACTATTATTAAAACTAAAATGTTAGCAAGAAGCTAAAGTACAAATAAATTAAGAGTTTCAAATTATTAAGCACATTTAAACTCCCCCAACTAGACCACTCCAAACTGTTTATTTTGGTTCTATTTTTGATCCAAAAAAAACTAAGAATCTTTCGCATGGACGATACTTAATCAAAATAGTTAAAAAGCTAAAACTAGTAAACTATAATAATTATTTTTTAAGGTGAACAATCAACAAGCTAATGTATAAATATTAATATAACTTTTAGAATTAATGAAACTTTTAATTATTTTCATCGAACCTTCAAACAAAATCTAAGGCACATTAAATGCATATTTAGAGCACATGTTCTAATGTTTTTATAAATCCATATTTGGATATGCAACGAAAAAGATATTTCACTTCACGGATAATGGCATAACCGTGGTACGCTCCCAAAGTAAAGGGTAATAACGTCAAATAACATCATCTTAAACTCAACATTAACTATGGTTGAGTTCTTAACATTAACCATGGTTAGTTAATGTCAACTTTATCCTTTATCTCTCTCTCTCCCCTCTCAATATCAACCCCCACGCGATAACACACACTCACACACACACACACATTCTCTCTCTCACACACACACCGCCGTTCGTTGCCGGAGATACACCGTTAACCGACGGCCGGCGATACACCGTCCACCGCCGTGCTAGCTATTCATTGTCGGAGCGAACGATTGTACGTATCGATTGACTGTATGTATCGACGTGAAATGTGTGCTTTTGTGTATTCTTATGTTGTGATCTGTGTGTAGATGTTAAACTCTGTTGACGCTTAGTTGTTTTTACGGAGATGATAGTTTTGATGTTTGTGATGGACTGATGGTTTGTGCATTGATGCTTGTAAAATTGGTGGATTTCTAAGGTTATAGGAAGATCGTGTTCTAGATATCAGTTTCTTTTAGTTTAATGAAGGAATTTAGATATGTTTAATCAATTTGAGTATGAAATGGTGATTGAAACTTCTTCAATTGTGGTTTATTCTAACTTTGGATGGTACCTGTATTAGTCAAGCCTATTGAGTTTGCTTTTTTCCTTGTAATTTGAAAAATTTAAGAACATATGCATATACGATGGTTTTAAAGTTCAAATTACCTGAAAACAGACAGATAATAGGCTTGGCTGATACGGTTATCATCTAAAATTAGAATGATATAAAACTGCATCTTAAGGTCAGTTTTCATTAGCCCCTTTGCGATCGAATTGGTTGAAAATATCTAATTTTCTTGCCTAAATTGAAGTAATTTATACCTAAAAGATAGATGATCTTATAATGTTAGAAATCCTGCAATTTTTGTACAAGAAGAAGTAATTCCTAACTGGTCTGGTACCATTGTTGGACAAAACCTAACCATTATTGTAATGCAAATAAGTGAATGATGCTTATTGATACAAAATCATTGAATAAATGACCAACACATGCTAACCTCGAGTCAATATTTGTTGTTTTTAGTTTAAGCTTTTTCTAAAACAAGGTGAAAACTTTTGTGCTTGAGCCTGTTACCGGAAAGTACCCTGAATACCCGACCAACCAACAGGATTGGAAAAATAGCAGCTTGCGCCAGGCAGGTGCCTTTAAGGGGTTAGAGGCGGAAAACTAGTGGAATGAGACTTCCCTTAGAGGGACCCAAGTGCTTAGGATCGCGCGACCCCTTGAAGGTTCCCTCTCTGTATTTTGGAAAAATGAATGTAGAGTTGCTCATAAACGTTGACATAGGACTTTAAGGTGTCAAATAGAACACCCTTCAGCTTGAAAAGATTTGGCCAAGTGATATGTGGGCAAATTAAATTGAGGACGTGTGCTTTGTAACAGCAACATCAAATTATGTGGAGTTTTAGATTGCTTATTTAAACTGTGTATGCTTTTTAAGGATAACAAGCTAATTGAAAACAACTTATTTTGCATTAAGGGTAAACTTGTAATCTTGAATCTGCCAAGAATAATCAGTTTGAAATTGCTAATCTCAAACTCTTTATAGAAAACAACTTATTTTACGCTAAAATAAGCAGATAAGCATAGACATGTTCTTTATCCATATACTTAAAAATGCTAATTTACTTTTAGGAAACGTAATAAGCAGGTACACTGTTTAAGTAAGCAATCCTTGTATTCCACACAGTACTCATTAAGATTCATACTTGTTAGTTACATTTAACATATACCTGTACATCTGTTCTTTATTTTCCAATCATACGTTACAGATTATGGCATCAAAATCTTATGCAAACATTTTGGATTTAGAACCTGATAAGCTGTTGGATATACCTCAAACTCCCAAAAGTCTTCCACGAGTTTTGACCATGCCTGGAATCATAGCCGGCGTAGATGACAACGATGTTGTTGATTCAGAAAAAATATCATCTGGTTGTCGAGAAAGAAAAATCATTGTGGCAAATATGTTACCTTTACATATTCAAAGGGACCCTGATACTCTAAAACTGACCTTCACTTTTGATGAAGATTCACTTTTATGGCAGTTAAAAGACGGGTTTGCTCCTGACAGTGAAGTTGTTTACATAGGTTCACTCAAGGTCGAAGTTGATGCTAGTGAGCAAGAAGAAGTTGCTCAAAAGCTTCTAGAAGAATACAATTGTGTTCCCACTTTTCTTCCTCATGATCTTTACAAGAAATACTATGGTGGGTTCTGTAAACATCAACTTTGGCCCCTTTTCCATTACATGCTTCCCATGTCCCCTGATCACGCTGACCGGTTTGACCGGGGATTATGGAAGGCATATGTATCTGCAAATAAAATATTTGCAGATAAAGTTATGGAAGTTGCTAACCCGGAAGATGATTATATTTGGGTTCATGATTATCATCTTATGATCTTGCCTACATTCTTGAGAAACCGTTATAATCGAATCAAACTCGGGTTTTTTCTCCACAGCCCATTTCCTTCATCAGAAATTTACAGAACTTTACCTGTGAGAGATGAAATTCTTAAAGGACTGCTTAACTGTGATTTGATTGGATTTCATACATTTGATTATGCTCGCCATTTCTTGTCATGTTGTAGTAGAATGATGGGCCTGGATTATGAATCTAAAAGAGGACATATCGGGCTTGATTATTTGGGTCGAACTGTTTATATCAAGATTCTACCTGTGGGTATCCATATGGGTCGACTTGAATCTGTTTTAAATCTTCCAATTACAAAGAGAAAAGTTAAAGAAATAGCTGAAAGATTCAAGGGGAAAAAACTCATAGTTGGGGTTGATGACATGGATATTTTCAAGGGCTTAAGTCTTAAACTACTAGCTTTTGAGTATCTTCTACAATCATACCCTTTACTTCGCGGTAAACTGGTTTTAATCCAAATTGTGAATCCTGCAAGGAGTGCAGGAAAAGATGTTCAAGAAGCAAAAAGGGAGACATATTTGATTCTAAACAGAATCAACGAGGCTTACGGGTCAGCTGATTATCAGCCCGTAGTAATAATCGACCGACCCGTGGCACGTTATGAAAAGTCAGCGTATTATTCCATGGCTGATTGTTGCATAGTCAATGCTGTGAGGGATGGAATGAATCTGGTACCATATAAATACATTGTTTGCAGGCAACACTCACCTCATTTTGATGAAAATTCAGCCCGTACAAGTATGTTAGTTGTGTCCGAATTTGTGGGGTGTTCACCATCTTTAAGTGGGGCTATACGGGTCAACCCGTGGGATATAGAATCAGTTGCTGTAGCTATAAATTCAGCTATAGTTATGAAAGAACCGGAGAAACAGTTAAGGCATGAAAAACACTATCGGTATGTAAGTTCACATGATGTGGCTTATTGGGCTCGTAGCTTTATGCAAGATTTAGAGAGAGCATCAAAAGATCATTATAATAAGCGTTGTTGGGGTATTGGTTTTGGTTTGGGTTTTCGAGTTGTTTCTCTATCTCCTGGTTTTAGAAAACTGTCCGCTGACTGTATTGTCTCTGCATATAAACGGTCAAACAAACGGGCTATATTTTTAGATTATGATGGGACACTTGTACCTCATTCTTCTATTGTGAAGACTCCTAGCGCAGAACTTATTAATATTTTAAATACTTTGTCTGATGATCCGAAGAACATTGTGTTTATTATTAGTGGAAGAGGAAAAAATACGTTGAGTGAGTGGCTTGACTCGTGTGAGAGGCTGGGCCTAGCTGCTGAACATGGGTATCTCATAAGGTATGAAACCTTTGTGTTCTATTGAGCCGGCTTTAGAGGTGGCTAGATGGGTTTGGCGGGTTGGGTAACAACTCAGAATAGAACAGGGATGGATTGACCAGCAAAGCATTTTTGTCCCTTTCAATTATATCACTTTTTTTAAGATAATAATCTATATGACTATATCTGTATGCACTAAAATTGACTTTGGGTTGTTTTCAGCAAGATGGGTGGGTGGTAATGGGGTCAAAGATGTTTTGACTGGATTGACACAGACACCTCTTGTTCCAGTTTGTTTTCTTATATATGGCTAATGCGTTAACTGTGATTGCAAAAACAATTACGTTACAATAACAATCTATAATTTGGTCTTTGAATGAGTCGATTTAGTGGATTGTATGCCCTAAAAATGGACGTTATGTGATTTTCAACTCATTTGACATGTTTCCCTTTTTGTTAAATTTTGTGATTATATACTCATTTGAGATAAAAACACAATCTTATTTGCTCCTAATTTTGCAGATGGAATAAAAGTTCAGGCTGGCAACCTGGTCTGGTGGAACTTGCAAACTTTGAATGGAAGGAAATTGCAAAACCTGTAATGGAACTTTATAAAGAGGCAACAGATGGTTCATCAATTGAGATCAAAGATAGTGGACTAGTGTGGCACCATCAAGATGCTGACCCTGACTTTGGTGCTTGTCAGGCTAATGAACTACTGGTTCATTTAGAGAATGTGCTTGTCAATGAGCCTGCATTGGTTAAACGGGGCCGACACATAGTTGAAGTTAAACCTCAGGTACACTGTCCTTTTTCATGATTAAAGGTGTCAAAACGGTTTGGGTTGGCCGTTGGGTAACATGTCAAAACTGGTCGGGTCAGATTGATGGGCCCAGAACACCTTTTGTCAGAACTTATAACTCATTGTATTAAGTGGTGTGTCAAATTGTTATGAAAGCTTCGTTAATTCAAGATTAATATATAACTCCTTATGTGTCTATTGCATTTTTCAAAGTAGATAAGCAGTTTTTAATCAGCAATCCGGCAATCCCAAACACCGCAAGTCACTTATTATTTTACCCATTTAACCCGTTAAGAATGGAACATAACTCAATTCGACCCGAATGCAAACTAGTGGAGACTTCACATAAGATAATTAAAAACATTAAATTTACAAATATTTATTCAGGGTGTGAGCAAAGGCTTGGTAGCAGATAAAATTCTCTCAGTCATGATAGAACAAGGAGAACCGCCGGATTTCATCACGTGCATCGGGGATGACCGCTCAGATGAAGATATGTTTGAAAGCATTGTTACGAATACGGTCTCAAATACATCTGATGTGTTCGCTTGTACAGTTGGAAGGAAGCCCAGCAAAGCTAAATATTACCTTGATGATACAGCTGAGGTTGTTAAATTATTATCAGGGCTTGCTAATACTTCACATCCTAGACCTAGTAATAATCCACCTCGGTTCCAGGTAACGTTCGACACGGTTTTTTAAGGTACAGCAAAAAAAAAAAAAAAAAGAAAAGAAAAAACTTGTATAGTTTTCTTTTTCCCGAAACCAGTTTAGGATTTGGTGAGCTGGGTGAAACTTTGATGTTAGTTATGTTTCTTGGTAGTGAGGTTTTGGTTTTATATGAGATCCCATGTTGTTTCCATGTATTTTTAGTGATTTAAGCAGGAAAACCCTTCTTTCTAACATAAAAAAAAAAGTGTTCAAGAGGTTGGGTTACTGTTTTAAGACCTTGAAAAATGTAATCTTCAGATGATAAAGATAAAATAGGCGTCTGATAGGTAATGGGTCAAAACGGGTTGGTTGATGTGCTTCTCACATGATATGCAACCGCCAAAACATAAACAGAATCAACTTATTTGTATGTAGATGGGTTAAACATACTTAATACTATGTAGCCTTGCTAGTGCTTCTCGTAATAACCTAGTAACAATCCAATACTTAAAGATAGATAGATACACATAATGACGATAGTGTTATCAAAATGATGTCATGAGGGGGCCGTAATGTAATTATCAGTAAGTAAAAATTGCTTCAACTTATCATTAATAAATTGTTTTGTTGTTTACTAAGACATAATAATTAAACTAGCTTATCAAATATTTACAAGACCATAATAATTAAACTAGCATATATTTGCCTCCATCTTCCACTCGTTACAAGTGAAAATTGTATTTTTCTCATTTATTTTATAGAAAGCGTTGTATTGATTTAAATATGATTTAGGTTTTATGGTACTATCAAAACTCATCAAATCCTTCCATTTATCAACCAAATCCAGGTTAATTTTGTTGAATGGTAATTAAACTAATATAAAACCAAAATCTAATGAAGATATGTTTTTTAGGCATAGTCGGGATCAAGTTAGTAAATGCTAAAAAATAGAGATCTGGGAGGCATATGATGTAATAAACTTCTTAAAAAGTTTATAAATGTTTGCTGTGGCTAGCAATTACGTTTACGATGACGTTGTCACTGCTTGTTTCACGATGCTTGTTTCCTTACATTTTGACAAGACGTTCACCCGGAGCCTTTTGTCTTCAGGCTGGTTTGAAATGTGTATACGATAGGTGTGATGATATGTATGTCAAAGGTAATAAATGAACAATAAAAAAGGGTAAAATTTAGTACAGGCTAGCAACCAACCCAACCAGCCCACTTAACCACCTCTAGAGAACAGATTAGTCGAGAACCATGTGAGCGATCCACCGAGGTATGGATTTTCAAAGAAATTTACATAAATGATAACGTAAGGACTAGTGAAAAAAAAAAGGTACCTAAGCTTATTACACATATAATATTACCATGATACCTTAAGCTGAATCTTATTACTGTATCTTATAATTGGAAATGTAATCTTCATAACAACAAAATAGAAGTATAAGGAAATGAGCATCACGTAGGTATTAACACTCGATGACTTTGCATATAATGCATTATACCTTTCATAGCTTTAGCCTTGTGCTACATCTTTATATGGCTTGGTTCCCTGCTTATGTTAGGTTCTAACTTGTTTTTAATGGTTTAACGATCTATTAGTGCCATTGCTTGTACTCCATTATTAGTGACTTGTGTCATATTTGTCATGCATATGTGAACTCCATCTAAGGCACGTGGAGTTTTATCATAAATGCATGCTCCTGGTCAAATAAGTGTGTCACGGGTATGGGTGTAAAGTTGTCTATAGGTACCCTTGTTAAGTGTAACATGTCACAACACTCCTTGATCTTATCTATCAGTGCTCATACCATCCCATTGACTGTCTTGTTGTCCTCGTTTAACTTGTATCCATCCATTACCATTTTTATATTGTGTCTTAGTCACCCAAGTTCACTACCTTCGTGCCCACAACTTAAGTGGTAAGAATTTTATATTTTACCTCGTCCATTGGTTTGTGAAAAGTAACATGCATGAATATTAACTTTGAAATAGTGTATGCTTAGGGTTGGTGTTTTCAATTTTGTAATGAAACTACGTGTTAACAATAACATGTGTTAAATATCTTGATAAGTTAAAGGACATTCTAGTCATTTTACCTTTGAGGGACCGACTTATTATATTATTTGGCACTTACGAGACTAGTTGTGCAATTAATTGTAACTAATATAATAAAAAAATCTAAAAAATACCAACCCTTGCGCTATACCTTTTTATTTTCTAATCATCGTCTTGGCCTAAGTCCATCAATGACACCACACTAACAACCATATCGAAAAAACAAGACGGAATAGTTTCATCATCTTTTTTTAATTATTTTTCTCTTTTTTTCCACCCACAATCATACGTAAAAAAGTAAAATAATAGATATAAATGATGGATGATGATCTCTAAATAAATGAATCATTATGCTTTTTCTTAAAAGAGTAAATTACATGGATGGTCCATGTGGTTATGTTGAAATTTTGGATTTGATCCTTAAAATTAAAAATATTTGAATATAGTCACTAACATTTCTTTCTTTTTCATATGTAGTTTATAGGTCTGTTAGTTAACCGTTAGTGATTTTAAATATTGTAAAAATTAGCATTTTACTCGCATTAGCCATCTATTTAATTTACTTTTTAAACTATTGTATTATATTTATTTAAGAAAATTTTATTTTTTTATTTTTCAAAATTTTTTATTTTTATATTATTTTTATAATTTCATTATTAATAAGATTATTATTTAATAAAATATGTTTTAAATACACAAATAAAAAACTTGTTAAAAACGTGTTTTTTAAAATGTTCAGTTTTTTAACCGTTCATTTTTTACACGTCATTCAAATTTTTTTTATTTTTTAAACTGGTTGGTTTTCTAAAGTTTTTTTTTATTTTTAAAACCATTCATTTTTTAAAACATATTTTCTTAAACAAATTCTTAGTTTTTTAAACATTTTTTAAAAAACAATTCAGTTTTAAACGTTTTTATAAAAGAAGACATGCTATAAAGGTTTAAAAAACCCGCATATTGGTTTAAAAAAATTATAAACCACATTTAAAAGAAGACGTTTTTTAAATTACTTTTTTATTTATGTATTAAATAATAAACATATTTATAATAAAAAGATTATAATAAAAATGAAATTACATTGATGATCATTACAAGTAAAATAGTTATTTTGACAAATTTAACATCATTAACTGAACTAACAGAGTAGAGACCATTGATTTAGGGACTATATTCGTAATTTTAAAACTTTAAGGAAAAAATCCAAAATTTTAACCAAATCACAAGGACCATTCGTGTAATTTACTATTCTTAAAAATATAGGGATTGAGATGGGGGTAAAGAACGTGACGTAGAAGTAAAATTACATATTTTTTTTAAATGTTTCTCTTATAATTTCAAAATGTTGATGCCAACATATATGCTTTTATAAAACAAACATCTAAATTTCAAGATATATAGAGTAATCATGAAAGCAAATTAACCCTTGTCTTAAAAAATCCCATTATAGCGCACTGAAAAAGATTTAACCAAATGTTTTAAAAACTAACTGAACCGTCTAGATGGAGAACTTGAGAACTACCGATTCAGTTCGAATATTGTTTAAAGCACAACTTGTAACATGGCTCATCTCCCTCCAAAATATTGATGTTCAAATCATATAAAATACAAACATAATTGGTTATTAGGAATGGATTAAGCTTTGATGAGAAGAATTTGTATCATAATGTTTCACTAGAAATTGAATCACGCACAAATACTTCAACTTCTTCTTCATCTCCCAGAACTCAACAGAATTTTGATACATTCAGATCATCATCATCATCTTCATGTTCACATCAGCACAACCAGATCAATTAGTTATCAGATCTTAATTTGCTATACACAGATTATTGTAGTTGATCCGTCGCAGATCTATACTTGATCAGCTTCCAGACAATTACACACCTAACCGCGGGTCACCCGTATACGATCCGAGTAATTTAGCTCCGTTCTGCCCTAATCTGGATCTGATCGAGCTCTCCCGTGGTCTCCAAACGGACCCAATCATGAATCCCTTTTCGTCCGAAACGCGTCTAAGGTTAGTTGATTTTGTTTGATCGATTTTGACCTAATGTGGATGACTGTGATTTTGAGTTGTTTGTTCTCAATTGAATGTTTACTGGTGGAGCATATGGAATTGTTCATTTTACCGTTTTGATTGGATTATAGGGGTGTAAACTGTGTGTTCGAGACTACATTGAGCTATTAGAATGTTTAAGATTCTAAATTATGATTAATGACGAAGCCAGTACTTAGAGAACATTGTGAGTGTTAGGTGTAGTGACTGAAATGGGAAGCCTGCTAGTAAACATCAATGTAGTAAAATCACAGACGTATAATCATCTCATCTTCATAACCCATTACAGAATCTAAACTAATTATGATACTATTTAATGCCGTAGAACCACCTAATCAACCGTCTATAATGGAAGATATTGGTAACTAATCATCAAGGAATATTATTGGTCTCACAATTCGCAATTACATTCTTTGTGTGATGGATTTTCATGAATGGCTGGAATATAACCTTCAAGAAGACATACTTGTTGGTTGATTAGTCTCGTAAAGAACTTTAGTGTAGACACTTTACCAGGAGAATCTAATACTTATTGAGACGTTCAACGTCTCAATGTAGTCTTATTGAGACGTTCAATGTAGATTCTTGAATGTTGAGGGTAGGATTTGGAGCAACTAGTAAGGTTGTTGTTTTGTGACCTTGAAGTCGTGGTTTCAAGCCGCGGGAAACAGCCTCTATGTGTGCAATACAGTCATAGCAGGGTTGCAATATTGGCAGAAACATTCATAGTAGGGTTGCAATTGTAGGTAAAGGTTCCTACGATTCATGATTGTCTTTTTGTTTATTTATTTGCTATCAGTTGGATTGATGACATACCTTGAGATTGGTTTCAAAGAAGCTATTGGTGATATTGAATGCCATAACGTGTCTTATGATTAACATAAGACGCATTGTCTTACAACTACTTTTAGGTCATTAGGTCTGTCAGAAGTGGAACTGATGGAATTTTTATATTGTTGTTCATGGTTCTATTATAGTTGTATGTGAAATCTTGCTTATTAATTTTCTTTGTGAAGACATTAACTTTTCTTAACGTACTTGATCCATTGTCGTAAATATCTTTACATGCTTTTGTCATACAATAGTGATAGTATGGGGCAACCTGAAGAGAAAGATGTCAATATGAAGAAGAAACCTGATTGCAATCAATCCATTATATTAACCCACCCTTTATTCTTTTGTATTTAAGGGATCTTGAAGTTTCAACCATTTTCTTTTCTCAATCATGTGTTTGCACATGAAAGATCTTCATTTTGTGCTCCCATGGTCTGTATGTGTTAATTTTCCTTTTGATTTAACTTTTAGCGATTAGCATGCTTATTTCAGCAAAATAAAGAAACTTCACTTGATTTACATGCCTCCAATAATTTTGCTAGTAATGTTCTCATCCACATGACAATGCTTACTTTGTGAGATAATGGTTTTTCTTGCAGGGACATGATTCGGGCTATACGTGCTTGTAAAACCGCAGCAGAGGAACGTGCTGTTGTTAGAAAAGAGTGTGCGTCTATTCGTGCAGCAGTTAGTGATAATGAAAATGACTATAGACACCGTAATATGGCAAAGCTCATGTTTATTCACATGTTAGGGTATCCCACACATTTTGGTCAAATGGAATGCCTCAAGTTAATTGCAGCTCCTGGATTTCCAGAGAAGAGAATAGGATATCTTGGGCTTATGTTGCTTCTTGATGAAAGACAAGAAGTTCTAATGCTAGTCACCAATTCTTTAAAGCAGTATGCTTATACTTTTTCTAATTCTTATATATTATCACAGAGTTTGGTATGCAGGAATGAAGTATTAGAATGAAAACAAGCTGTATGTTTTTTCTGAAGGAATGGAACGAATCATTCCTCAAGGAAACTGGATTCCTTCCATTTTACTATGTTTTTTTCCAGTTCCATCACGGAATATTTGAATGAAATGAAATAACAAGATGACCTTTTTTTTCCATGTAATTTTGAACATCTCATAAACCTTATACTTTTGGTAGTTTTATTAAAGGAATAATATATACACAGGCCACTCAAGTATTACTTTTTCATCATAGCCACCTATGAAAACAGTTTTATAGGCCAGCCAAGTTCCAATTTGGTTTTGTTTATGCTAATATCTGCAAAAACTTGCAGAACGTTATTAAATGACGTCGGTGCCCTAATAATTATGTTCTTTGTTATTATCTAAAAATAACTGAAAAGTATATCTTTTATTGTCGTCTTATTTTGATGGTTTCTTAATCATTTTAGCTTGTTCAATTTTTATTTTTATTTTTGTGAACTAAAGTTTTGATATACTTTCTCAAGCTATACATTAACAAGAACTGAAGTTATACACTCATTTTACCTACAATACGATAAATCAATATAGAAAACCATTATTCAGTAGTATCTTGCAAGTTTTACTTAAAATTAATTTGTATTATAAAAATATTTATCTTTGATTACCAATCTATAATTCTTATCTTAATGCATATCAAACAATATATGAATGACTTTTCCATTGCTGTAGTCAACCAAACATGATGATGATATGTCATCACTGATCACTCATCCCATCACATTGCTCATTTCATTTCCGTTGTTTGTCACTCCATCCAACCAAACAGACCCCATGTTTTGGGCCTTCTGACAACTACATGCTCATCTTATAGGCTTGGAATTGTGTTTATTAAAATAATTTTCAGTGATAAAAAGGAACCCTTTTCTCATTTTACAGAGATATTAACCACACCAACCAGTATATTGTGGGGCTTGCTCTTTGTGCTTTGGGCAATATATCTTCTGCTGAAATGGCCTGTGATCTTGCACCTGAAGTCGAAAGACTGCTGCAATTTCGAGATCCGACTGTTCGGAAAAAAGTAAGTTAATGAAAACGGTTCTGCCTGTGATTCCATATTAAAAAAAAAAAATTTAGGAGCATCTTGTTTGCAATACCACTGCTATATTTCTATTCATTTGTTACTTGTTTTCTTAGTTAGATCACATCTTTTTATACGATAAACGGAAATATTCATGACATCATTATTTCTTAAATTCAACTATGTGGTCTTTTTCCGAGTTCCATTTTTAGTCAATTTTGATGATGTAATATTCTATCAATTTCATTTACATTGTTCGGTTTCTCCCCTCATAAATGTTGTTAACACCCTTTAGATTTGTGTAATTAACAGTAAATATTCATAAACCATCCAAATCTGTACACATGTCATTTTACATATCGCCTGCTTTCTTTTTTCTTTTTTGTTTTCTTTAAACAACAAAGTATAATGTTTTTTTTTTGAACAATTGCATCATTAAAAGGATCCTTAAAATGCATCAAAATGAACCTTAGATTAAATTTTTTTGATATCTTATGGTATGCTTATTTTTTTATATAATGAAATACATTAACAAAACATATAAAACTATTTACAATATAATTTTGGATATTTCTCTTCTCCATAAGCAACTAATTACAAGATAAATGCAAGTTTTTTTTAACGACAAACCTACACTACTCCTAAACTACATGTCTACGCCATAAATTAATCCCCATAGGTTTGAACTTGGGTTTACTTCAAAGAGGCTTTGCCTTTTACCACTAGGTCACAACCCAAGTGGCACAAAACAGATGTATGTAATACATTATTTTCAACTTTGTGAGGTAATTTGCCATCTATTACTTTTGGTAATTATATGATTTCCTAACGTGTATTTATTTACATATATAAATTAGAATTACACACACACATATATATATATATATATATATATATATATATATATATATATGTGTGTGTGTGTGTGTGTGTGTGTATGTGTATGTAATTCTAATTTATATATCAAAATCTATACGTACAGATTAAACCCTTCTTTGTAATTTAACTGATTTTTTTAGTTTTTTACTTTATAGTTATTATTACTTATTACTTGTCAAGTGTTGTTTCATCATTGGTTTTAACTTTTATTTAGCTTGTATGTGCAACACATGGGTAAACAAGCTGGCATTATAATATAATTTCTTCCCTAAGCAATTCAGCATTTCACTTGGCACATAGTTTGATAAAAATGTTGATCATCAGACAAATTATTCAAGAAGTTCTTAGTAAGAGCAAGATTCAAAATCAAAGTTACAAAATATCAAGTGAGGATTACTAATCAGTTAACAGTTAAATTTGGCTTTAAGAACTTACCGAAGAAGGAACTGTTACATTTTTCTGGGACACCTCATGAGGGAAAATCTTGCTTTTTTGGGGAAAAAGAGTTGCAAAGTTGATGAACTTGGACGTATATTTCTTTTCATTTTGGTTTAAACTATTTTTTGTCCATGTCAGTTTTGACTCTGTTAACAGGCCTACTTACCTATGTTATCATAATGTACAGGCAGCATTATGCTCTATAAGGATAATAAAAAAGGTCCCTGATCTTGCAGAGAATTTTGTAAACCCTGTTGCTTCCTTACTCAAAGAAAAGCATCATGGAGTTCTCTTAACTGCAATCCAGCTTTGTGCAGAGTTGTGTATGATTAGCGAAGAGGCCCTTGAATATTTTAGGAAGGTATGCTGACCTTGTTTGTTTGATATCTTCTTTACCAGAGTATATGGTGAAATGAGATAACAATCATCATATTCATCTGAATATATCAATTAGTAGTACATTGTATAAACTGTTAAGAGGGAGGGTGTTTGGATGCTTGCTTTAAGAAAGACTATACGCCATTCAATATTCATAACCAGATTTAATAAAACAGACTGTAGGAGATAGTGTTTAGATGCGTTTTGCTGCTTGAGGTTGTAATAATTAGATAATCAGGTGTTAAAGTTTTTGGAAAAATCTGACAGTTATGGCATTTATAGATATAATGACCAAAAAGACATATTCTGGAAAGAAAGGAGGCAGTATAAGTCTCTTAAATTAGGTTAAAATACGGGCGAATACTTGATATAATTTTACCTTTGAAATTACTAATTAGTTTTGTTGCAGCTGATATGAAACAAATTATCCAAAACAATTATTTGACCCTTAAATAATCAGATAATCAAACGCATGATCGAAATGACACCCCTCTCTCCCTAAGAATGCAACATTGTTAATTAGGAGAAATAACCACTTGAAATCTGAATATTTTGTCTTTGGGTTAGAAAGTGGGTTCAACTGCCAAGAAGTCTTAGATAAAAAAATCACAGAAAAAGCATGATACACCTTCACTAAGTTGTCTCAGTAAAAAAGTCTTATTAATACTAAGTTTGTTTACAAGCAGAATTACTATAATACTAAATATAAATATTCTAGAGATTGAGGAAGACCAAAACTAGATTTCAGAGCCACATTTAATATGAAAAATCTTCTTTATCAGATCTTTCTCTATATTATGATGATTGGAAGAAAACTTATATGTAACCAGGCTCACAAAAACTCATTTTCCTTTTTTCTATTGTATCTGTCTTTGGTAGTTTGGTTTATAATGCATATCTGTCTAGCTGAGAATGAATTGCAATACAAAAAATGTGATTTAAAGTGCTCTAAATTCTCTTTTGATGTAGAAATGCATAGAGGGGTTGGTGAAAGTTCTGAAGGATGCAGTGAACAGTCCATATGCTCCTGAATATGACGTCTCTGGAATTGCAGACCCTTTTCTGCAAATAAGATTGCTACGTATTTTACGCATCTTAGGCCATGGAGCTGCGGATGCTAGTGATCTCATGAATGATATCCTTGCTCAGGTCAGGTTTCATCTTTGATGTCATATTTAACAAGTCCTCATGTGTCTAATAATTTTTAGGTGGCAATTCAACCCATTAGTCTAAAATGGTTTGATTTGGGTATTGTTTTATCTATTATCTACAATCTGTTAAATGCGTAATACAGGCACATACTTACAAAATTAGCTAGAATGGAAATGGATTGACTAAGTCCAATGGTTTGAAAGTCCCCCAAAGTGTTTTGATAATATCTCCTAAATCACTTTTAATAAATATATTATTATTTTAACAATGTAGTTTCTTTAATAGATTAATTATTGGGCAAACCCAGTGCATAGGGCTCTCGCATGCGTGGGGTCCCCCGCCCGGGGGTTGGGGGGTGTCGGGCCAGTTTGGGCTTGATGCACGCATCCTTACCATGCATTTTTGCAAGAGGTTGTTTCCACTAATAGATTATTTATTGATGAAGCTAAATAAATAATGTGTCACTTAAATACTGATTTCATTAATGATGCATTGCTTCGGTCGGCTTCCATCTTTTGTGATGTCATGATGTGTAATAACTTAATGGTGGCATATTTCAACCGGTTTGCCTAAAAATGAGTAGATTTGAGTTGTATTGAATCTACCATTGGTCAGGTGGGCATGTTTTGTCTGTAGAATTTTGCTAAAATGGAAATGGGTTGATGATTTCAAACGGTTCAAAAGTCACGTCAAGGGTTTTTAGATACTTAAACCCCTATATAATCGCTTTCTTAATTTTTTTTACTGTTTTTACCCCTAATGCATGTGGAGGCCACCCCAATATTTAACTTTTTTCACAAAGGTGACCCATTTATTGGAACTGCAAGTATGTATCTAGCTTCTTTTATACAATTTTGGCCAAAAAGTAGCTTAAAATTTAAGTAGAAATTGTTTACACGCTATAGGTAAACTGTCATCTTTCGCTGCATATTAGAGGGTAAAATTGTTGTATTCTAGAAAAATCAAGTGCATTTATGTCCAGAATGTTAGTGGTTGAAGTTGGTATAGATGAAACAATATACATACTTGGGTGGCCTATAAAGTAGTTTGAATATGTGGGTGGTCTTGGTGAAGACTTGAGTGGCATCCACATGCATTACCCTTATTTTAAGCATCCACATCCATAAAGTAGTTTCATTTCTCTTGCTTGAATTCACTGTCTAGGTGGCAACAAAAACCGAATCAAATAAGAATGCAGGAAATGCCATCCTTTATGAATGTGTAGAAACAATTATGAGTATTGAAGATAGTGGTGGCTTGCGTGTTCTTGCAATCAATATATTGGGGCGGTTCTTGTCAAACCGTGACAACAATATCAGGTATAGTGTATATTCCTCCATATGCCATAGCATTAAATATTGCATTTAGATGAAGCTAGATCATGGGTTATATTTTTATTTTCGTTTAGTCTTATTTTGGAGGCCTTAAAGTGCTATCACATTCCTAACCTTTTGATTATACAAGACGTTTCATGTATAACATAGTTCACCTTTTTGGTAGATACGTAAACATTTCAAACTTGAAAGATCAAAAATTGATAATTTATTATAACAAGTGATTTACATGAATGATTAGCTAATGCGTTAATGATGTAGACACTTACCTTTATAAGGACATAATTAAAATTTTGAAATAGTTAAATGCATTAATGCTTGTGAACTACATATGCCTTCGTGCTACCTTAAAAAAAAGGCCCAAAGTTAACTTTCTCTGTTGACTTGCAGTTCAATAATGTAAACTTTTGAGTTGTACATGACAGATATGTTGCGTTGAACATGCTGATGAAAGCAGTATCAGTAGATGGTCAAGCAGTGCAGAGACATCGTGCAACAATCTTAGAATGTGTTAAGGTAATATTATAATAGTATATTTAAACAGTAATGATAGTTTTCTGTAAAATAAAGTTATTTCATTCGAGCTAAGTCGCTGAGCATTTACTAGAATGCACTTGTGTGAGTTATGGCACTATATTTGCATCTACATACATTACTAAATCTGTATCTCAGAAAGTGCCTGCTCTTAAACAATAATCAGGATTCAGATGCTTCAATTCGTAAAAGAGCCCTTGAACTTGTGTATCTTCTTGTCAACGAGAGCAATGTAAAGCCTTTGACCAAGGAGTTAATTGATTATCTGGAAGTAAGTGACCATGATTTCAAGGGAGATCTTACTGCCAAAATTTGCTCCATTGTGGAAAAGTAAGTAAAGGATTTTTTTTATTATATCCATGGTTTGTTGTAAATATTTAAAAGCATTACAGACTTGATCAGTTATCTAAATATTTATTTTTATCTTGTGCATGCTAAATAGTAATATGTTTTTCTAGGCTTTCCCCTGAGAAAATTTGGTACATTGATCAGATGCTCAAGGTTCTTTGTGAGGTATGCACTTTTGTACTAGGTTTCCCAAATGATAATTTCTTTGCCCTCTATCAAATGCTCACAAAGAAGTTAAAATGAATGTATTTTATGCTTTTTTTTTTTTTTTACTTTCTGTTTGTTACCATGGTATCTCTCAAGTATAGTTCATGATATTTTCAGTTTTGACTTTTTAAGACTTTATTTTTATTTTAGAATTTTAGGTAAATTTTAGAGGTGGAGATTTTGACCCATTTATTCACGAACTGATTGATTTGGGTTGTGCTTTATCTCTAAAAGATCTAATCAGAAATTTAGCATAGCCTTTCTAGTGAATACATTCTCCTAAAACATTTTATCTGAAATTCTAAAATTATTATGCTTTCTTAAATTATATAATTGCTTGAATTATTAGAAAATTCTAAAGGACAAAGCATGTTTGTGGGTCAAACCAAACCGGCCCGGTTTGATCTATTCTAAAATTAACCCATTTCTATAAGCTGTAATATTTTTGTGTCCCCTTATTATTCACAATCACATCATATAAATACAAGAATTTCCCTGTAGTACAGCTATCACCAAATCTACAGCATTGAATGCAAATAATCAGTTGCCTATAATACAAATAATCTGCTGCTTGTAATACAGCTGTGATTGCAATCTGTTCCTATAATTCTGCTGTAACCAAATGTGCAATACAGCAATATATCTGCTAATATACCCCCGCAGTCGAAGCAGGAGGTTTGTGGATGTTGAGACTGTTTCGGAAGTCATCAAAGAGGACGTGTGGTAGGCCCTTTGTGAAGATGTCTGCTATTTGGAAACGGGAAGGCACATGTAGAACACGAACTTGTCCCCGAGCAACCTTTTCTCGTACAAAATGGATGTCTAACTCGATGTGTTTGGTTCGTTGGTGTTGAACCGGATTCCCAGAAAGATAGATTGCACTTACATTGTCACAGTATACCAAGGTCGCATGAGTAGGTGGGTGATGAAGTTCCAGTAGAAGGTTGCGTAACCAACATGTCTCGGATACAACATTTGCGACCCCCCGGTATTCAGCCTCTGCGCTAGATCTAGATATAATCGTCTGTTGTTTGGAGGACCAAGAAATGAGATTGTCACCCAAATACACACAATAACCGGAAGTGGAACGTCTCGTGTCCGGGCAACCAGCCCAATCTGCATCTGTGTAGGAAAGCAAGGAATTCACCGAGGACTTGTGCAAGTGTAAGCCGTGAGAGAGTGTCCCTTTTACATACCGCAAGATGCGTTTTAAGGCATTCAGATGGCACGTACGTGGGGCATGCATATGCATGCAAATTTGCTGAACCGCGTAACTAATATCCGGAAGCGTAAATGTGAGATATTAGAGGGCGCCCGCCAGTTGACGGTAATGTGTGCCCCCATCTTCGAGAAGGGTGCCGGATGAGGAACTTAGTTTAGATTTTGTATCGACCGGGGTGTTGGCTGGGTTGCATGAAGTCATTCCGGCCCGCTGTAGGAGTTCACCGGCATATTTTTGTTGAGATAAGAACAAAGAACCATTGTGTCGGGTGACTGATACGCCAAGGAAATAACTTAGAGGTCCTAAGTCTTTCATTGCAAACTTGGCAGCCAAGAGTTTCATAAATGTGTGGCTTAGGGCATCGGTCGAAGTGACCAGGATAATGTCATCAACATATAGTAGAATGTAGGCAGTATCGCTCCCTTTCCTGTAGATGAAAAGGGAATGATCGCTCTTGCTATGACGAAACCCAATTGTGGAAACATAATCAGCAAATCTTTGGTACCAAGCCCTCGGTGCTTGTTTCAACCCATATAACGATTTCTTTAATAGGCATACATGATCTGGGAATTGGTGGTCACGGAATCCCGGTGGCTGGTGCATGTAAACAGTTTCTTGGAGATTGCCGTGGAGGAAGGCGTTCTTTACATCTAGTTGGTGAATGGGCCACGAGTGAGAAATAGCGATTGAAAGAACGGTCCGAATCGTTGCCGGCTTGACTACCAGGCTGAAAGTATCTCCACAGTCAACGCCAACCTGTTGTGACCTGCCATCACAAACTAAACGAGCTTTGTAGCGCTCCAAAGTTCCGTCTGACTTAAGTTTATGTTTGAAAATCCACATGCTACGTACAACATTTATATCATTTTTCCTCGGGACTAACTCCCACGTGCTATTGTCAATAAGAGCCCGAAACTCGTCGGTCATGGCCTTATTCCAATCCGGGTTGCGGAGAGCATCAAGAGGGCTACGTGGAATGGATGAGAGAGAGGTGGTGGTGTGAAGGTTGAACGGTTGTGGTGGTATTTCGGGAGGAGTAGGGATGGGTTGAGGAGTCACTACATGCTGTGTTTGTTGTGTGTGTGGGGGCTGGTCTGCCTGAGAACGATAATTGTCATAGGCATTTGCTGGTGTGTGGGGAGGGGCTGGTTGGGTTGTTTTGGGTCGCCTGGTGAAGGTGTGAGTGGGCTGGTCACCATGTGTTGGCTGTGTATGTGATGATTGGGCTGTTCTGGAACGGAAAGTGTCATAAGCAGCTTGAGAAGGGGCTGTTTGGACCTCCTAGTGAAGGTTTGTGTGGGTTTTTCTGGTTGTTGAGATGTGACAGAAGGTTCTGATGGTACTGTAGGAGCTGTTGGAGGGGAGGATGGGCTGCTGGGCCAGAAAAAAGGGCTGATAAGAGCTGGATCAGTGAGAAATTTATAGGCTGAGGTAGGTGGGTTTTGGAGATTGGAAAAAGGAAAACTGGTTTCATCAAAGACGACGTGTCGTGAGATGATTATTTGACGGGTTTGAAGATTAAAGCACTTGTAGCCCCGATGATTGGTTGGGTGTCCAAGAAAAACACATGGAGTGGACCGTTTTTGGAGTTTGTGAATGGTGGTGGGAGGGAACAATGGATAACAAAGACAACCGAATACACGTAAGGATGTGTATAAAGGTGAGAGGTTGTATAGGAGATGAGTGGGTGTGAGATTGTTGAGGAGTTTACTAGGAAGAGTGTTTATGAGATAGGTTGCATGTTGTAGAGCATGGTGCCAAAAATTGGCTGGAATAGAAGAATGGGCTAGCATGGTGCGAATAATGTTGTTGATTGAACGAATTTTCCGTTCGGCTTTCCCGTTTTGAGGGGATGTGTGTGGACAAGAAAAACGCAATTGTAGACCGTGAGTTGAACAAAAGGTGTGAAATTGGTTGTTATCGTATTCGCCACCATTGTCACATTGTAGAGTTTTTATATTGTGATTAAATTGTGTTTTTATAAGATTATAAAATTGGAGAAATGTTTGAAAGACTTGTGACTTTTTAGCAAGGGGATAAGTCCATAAAAAATTTGTTTTGTCATCCAAGAATAAGAGGTAATACCGATGACCTCCCGCACTTGAGACGGGGGAGGTCCACAAGTCACTATGCACAATATCAAAAGGCAAATATGTAAATGACGTTGAATTAGAAAAAGGAAATTTAAATTGTTTCCCAAACACACAAGATGAACAAACAGAATTCAAAGTTTTAGAGTTGGAAGAAAAAGACAAGGAATGTTTTAATGAATTTAAAATTGAGTTGCCGGGGTGCCCAAGTTGTCGGTGCCACAAGTCTTGAGTGATGGAAGCAAAAGCAGTTGGAAATGTGATGTGAGATGATGACTGGAAGGTGAGCGGGTAGAGATCCCCAGCACTGTCACATCTAAGAATTGGTGTCCGTGTCTGGAAGTCCTTCACATTAAAACCAAATGGGTCAAATTCGATAGCAATATTATTATCGGTGGTTAGTCTACGAACAGATAAGAGATTTTTAATAATATTTGGAACATGAAGAACGTTACGAAGGGTTAAAGGTGGAAAAGGGTAGGGTAGAGTTTGATGTCCCCGTACCTTGGATTGAAATCTTAGACCCATTTCCAACAATAATATTTCGAAAAAGACCCTTATTAATATAGGACGCGAAGTTACCTGAGGAGTGTGTCATATGAGATGTTGCCCCGGTGTCCATGTACCAATTTTGATCGGGTGGGTGCATGGTCATGGTGTTGAATGCCTGCTCGAGATCAGTAGGGGTGTAAGTGGCTTCTGAAGCGGTATAGGCCTGAGCTGGTCTGCTGCCAAGAATACCAGGCCCAGGGTTCGGTTGTGGACTGTGAGACTGTTTGGCTGGGCCGTAAGGCTGAGTGGGATGGGGGCAGGGAGGGTAGGCCTAGTTCTGATGCTGTGAATAGGCCCATGGGGGTGGACTGGGCCACTGGTTGTTGTTCCTTGGGCTGTTGTAGTTTCCAGAAGGCTGTTGCAATCCATGGCCCCGACCGCCATGGTACCTACCTCGGTCACGACCACCACGTCCACGGGGAGTGTAGTGGGGCTGTGAGGCAGAGTGCTTATCAGATATACGAGCATGGGGTGGTTGGGAAGGGGCAGCTGTGAAATATGCAGAATCAACAGCGGGAACGATGGCGGAAGCGGCTGCCTGATGAGACTTTCGTGTTTCTTCCAAGATAAGTTTGGACCTGGCTTCGTAGAAGTCTGGGAGTGGTGTGGATTGCTGAATCATGATAGCAATAGCCTCATAACTTTCGTTCAGGCCAGCAATTAACTGTAGCACCAGTCGTTGATTATTGACTCGTGCATTAACAGCTGCTAATTGATCAGCCAGCATTTTGAGTGTTTGGCAATAAGCTGAAACGTTCGGATGATTGACAAGTTTGGTAGTAACAAACTTGTGCTCCAAGTACACAGCCCGAGAGCTTTGGTTGTCTTGGAAAATATTTTCTAAGGCCGTCCAGGCTTTACAAGCGGTGGTGTTGGTGGAGAGGATGGTATGTAGTAGATCGGTGGAAATTGTGGAGCATATCCACTGTAGGACAATTGCGTCTAACCTGAACCATAGTTGAACATCATCACGGGCATCTTTATCTTGTTCTTTATCAGTGGCAGATGAGGATGGTGCTGTGGGAGGGATGACCTTGGGGTCGATGTGATCATAAACTTCAAAGGCTCTGCAGTGGATACGAAAGAGTTCTGCCCAGGAATTATAGTGTCCGCTTTCCATCTCCAATGTGAATGGAATAAAGTTTTTGATGTTGGAAACGGTTACAGCTGGGTGGATTTTGTCCATTTGTGTAGTGAAACAAGGATTGGAGGTGAACAAGAAGGGTAGAATAAAAAAATAATAATAATAATAAGCAGAATGTGGTTTACAGGAAGAAGACAGACCAGATGTTGGTCGTCTGTCAGTGGAGAAGGGGAGATGGCTGCAGGTTAGGGTAACCTAGCTCGATACCATATAAGCTGTAATATTTTTGTGTCCCCTTATTAGTCACAATCACATCATATAAATACAAGAATTTCCCTGTAGTACAGCTATCACCAAATCTACAGCATTGAATGCAAATAATCAGTTGCCTATAATACAAATAATCTGCTGCTTGTAATACAGCTGTGATTGCAATCTGTTCCTATAATTCTGCTGTAACCAAATGTGCAATACAGCAATATATCTGCTAATAATTTCAACATGAACCTATATTATCCATAACCAACCTACCCATCTTGCCGCCTCTAGTAAATATCTTCCAGAATCATGCTCCTCAAATAGTTGATTTCACCTGCTTGGACTTCTATTTAATCTTTAATATACGCTTAGATTGGAACTAATTTTTCATTTGCTTAATGAAATACTAAAATTTTGTACTAATGTTTAATAGGCTGGAAATTATATAAAAGATGAAGTATGGCATGCTCTAATTGTTGTGATAGCCAATGCATCTAACCTCCATGGATATGCAGTTAGGTCACTCTACAGAGCAATCCAAACATCAGGTGATCAGGTACCATGAATTCCCTCTTATGAGTTTGTTTATTTTATTGATAAAATGAAAAAAAATAAGTTTAAGTAAGTGATTTGATTTTAATTATAAAATAAAAACAGTATTATAAACCTCAGTATTATTTTAATCATTATTGTAGTTTATATTACTATTGCTTTTAGGCTTTTCGAAATTTATAACAACTATAAATGAATAACAAAAAGTTTGAATAGCGTATTCATTATTCAACTTATTTAAGCTTCTCATTGAAAGTGTTTGAATGATGTATTTTTTATAAAGTACTAGGTTATGGTCTTGATGAGCTTGTTTGTTTGGTTGTATCTCATCTTTTAGTTCACCATATCTACATGTTACCAAATATATATATTTTTGCTGCTTTTAAACAGGAAGCAGTTGTTAGGGTTGCAGTATGGTGCATAGGAGAATATGGCGACTTGTTGGTTAACAATATAGGAATGCTTGATCTAGAGGAACCTATGACTGTGAGTTTTCTGCTTCATAGCTGAGTTGATCTGCATATACTATTCTTGATTTGCTTCATTTGGCTCCAAACTCCAAAGTACCCAAAATGTCATCAAATAGTGTATGCGTGCCACATGGTCCAGTTGTGACTAATGATTTTCTGGCATATTTATACTAAGTAGTGGCAAAATTGGAGGGTGGGCCTGATGGGTTGAGTTATGGGTCAAATGGTATGGTCATGCCAACCCACAAACACCTTTTTTGTTTTTTTCTTTGGAATTATAAGAAATTATTGTTTTGATGTGCTAAACATGATTATGAAACTATATTATTACAACTATAATTTAAACTTTGTTTAATAAAGTGATCTTGAAGGTTCTATGCATTCGAATACATTTGGAATGACCATTACCCCATTTGACCCATCTCCATTTTCATTGAATCTTTCAGCTTAACCTAGTTGACCCGCTAGAGATCAAACATAACCCAATTCAGTCCATTTGTATATAAATAGGTTGAAATTGGCATCTGTAATACCATTATTCATCAAATCATATCTTATATGTTTTAGTAATGGGAGTAAATTTCAGCATCTCACTTTCTGTCTAAATCTATGTTTAATTTTGAGTTTTGCTGCACAGGTAACTGAGAACGATGCAGTGGATGCTATAGACATTGCTTGTAAACGCCATACATCTGATCTTACCACCAGGTCGAGGTGTCTGGTTTCTTTGTTGAAGCTGTCTTCACGTTTCCCTTCTTGTTCACAGTAAGAAAATTTTAAATAAAGTTAGGTTTTGGTAAGCAATTTCCGCCCCTTTACTTTAAAATGTGCCAATTTCGGTTGTACTTTTTCATGAACGGGTCAAATTGAAAAACTTAGCTAAATAGCAAATGAGACAAATTGGTTGAAAGTCGATCAAATTGTTTTAAAATGCTTAAAACCTCCTAAATTGTTTTATTAAAGAATTTGGATTATTATTCTAAAAAAGATGTTGATGGGTCACCCAATGTCCCAACCCAACATGTGTTTGGAACGAATTAAAAAACCGTTTTAGCTCAAAATTGTTTTGACCCATTAGGCAAGCCACTTGACCTGTTCATTACTCAACCTTCAGGTTTCGGTTGATCGGCTTTACTCAAGCTTCAATATGAATTGACATAAGGGTCCAGGCTGGAAATTGAAGGTTCATTAAAAACCCTATTTTTGGTTAAAGAACCACTTGCCCCATTGAGACCTTATTAGCTTGCATCCACTGCAGTTACAGTTTCCTTTTAATTTTATCATATATCTTATTCATGGGCTGTCATTTTCAATTACTTTTGTGTCTTAGAATGTGACACTGTGATCTTCTATGGGCAAATGTTGTTAATATGTCAATGTGTCATAGTGTCGGAATTTTCAATTATATAACCTTTGTATGGCACCTATAAATATGCTTATATCATAGTTGTTCATTCTAGGAGAATAAAAGACATTCTTACTCAATCTAAAGGAAGCCTTCTGCTTGAACTGCAGCAGAGATCGATTGAGTTTAATTCCATAATTGAAAAGCATCAACATCTAAGGTATGGAATCATCTTCTTTTAGTAATTGATTTGGCATCTACTTGACACACCGTTTGAATAGATAATTGCTTAAAAGGTAACCAACTTCTTTTCCAAGAAAGAACCATAAACTTCCTTGAATAAAAACCCTCCGAAGTATTCATATGGTAACATTGACCAAGTTTGACTTTTCTGACATGGTGTTGGCTTGTTTGTAGCTTTTTACCAAGTTGACTTTTTTTTTTCTTTCTGATGTGGCAGCCTGGAAATCAGCTAACTTAAAAGGCTGCTTTGAATCAAGTTTTTGAAACCTTGATTGTTTTAGGCTTAAAATATTATCTTCTTTGGTCAGGTGGTTTTATATAACCAGCTTTTATTTGCCCAAAAAATTTTAACCGTTCAAAACTTTTGGTAAACTTCTTGAAATTTTCAATGTATCTAATATATGCTAACCCATATACTAATGTTGAACAAGTTTGACTTTTACATGGCTTTACGTGTTAGTAACTTGAAACAAGTTGGATTTTTTCTTGACGAGGCACCTTGGTAGTGGAAACTCGTCAAATTAGAAAGTTACCCTTATCTGAATCTTTATGTGATTTGTAACTTATATTTATCTACAACTTTTATCAATTTGAAGGTCTGCACTGGTTGAAAGGATGCCGGTTCTTGACGAAGCCACTTACAGTGGAAGGAGGACTGGTTCTCTGCCGGCTGCTGTTTCCACCTCACAAGGCAATTCACTTCAGCTTCCAAATGGCGTTCCCAAAACTGTTGAGGCTCCTCTATTGGACTTGCTTGATTTAGGTGCAGATGAACCTGCACCATCCACCTCTGCAGGTGGCAATTTTCTTCAGGATCTCCTTGGTGATGATATCTTGTCATCTTCATAACAATCAGGTTAAATTCAATACTCGTGAAACTAATTTTGGCTTGATGCAACTGTTATCTGTGGAAAATATTGTACTTTTATACAATAGGTGGCCATACAGTCAGGTTGAGTATCAGGGCAAAATGTGTAATCGGGTCTAAAAGATTGGTTTTATATCTAAATAAATTTTCTGCCAATTTATATAATGTTAATAATAATCTTTTTCAGGATAAAGTGATTTATAAGTTTTATGTGTTAACATACACTATCTTAATGCATTCAATCTGTTTGACTTGTTTCTCTATTTAAGTTAATCTTTTAGTTGACTCGAAACACTTTCGTTCAGAAAATTATTTTATATTTAAATAACTAGTATCAAATGTGTTCATGGAGATTGTATTATTTTAATTGCAACTAGGGTTATCATGTGTGAAATCAAATTATTTAAAACAAACTAACCTAGTAAAATGACTAAAATCCAACTCATAGCAAAAATCATAATATGTTATCAAACCCATAGCCATAGTAATTGCTGACTGCAGACCAAACACCACCTTAATGAGTAATGACTTTGTTGTGTGAACCGGTCCAGCTTATAGCTAGGCTTCAGAGTTAATTGGTTGGACTTGGTGAACTAGTCCAGATTTTAGAACATATATCAATGCCCATTAATAGCATTGAGGGGGTTTTTGGAAGTTTAATTTGTGATACCGAACAATCGAAATTCGATAATCCACTTGGAATAAAATGGACTGTAGATGATGTTTCGATGAAATTTTGCTACTTGAAGTTGTAATAATTAAATGTTTGAGTGCTTAGCAAATTTTGATTATTGAAGGAATCTATAGATAAAATGACTAAAAAGGACATTTATACGAGGAAAAAAGGAAATGTTTTGTAAAAGGGGAGTAAAAGTCTCCTAAGTTATATTATTTGGATTAGTAAATTGGTAATTTTTGTTTACCTGTGGATAATAATCTTTATCGCAATTGTCGTAAAACTAGTTATCCAAATCTTGACCCTTAAATAGTCAGAAGCATATATTCTATGACCATTATATACACAAGATCAATAATTCATCATGTCACTATTGTTATAATTTTACTTTACCATTTCAGGTACTATTCAGCCACCGAAAAGTGGGACTGATGTTCTGCTGGATCTTTTGTCAACTGGGTCGGCTCCCACTCAAAATGGGTCATATACAGCTGATATATTATCCACAAGTCAAGATAATAATAAAACTACAATCAATGCTTTAAGCAGTCTTTCATCACCTGTGGTGACATCAGCACAAAATTCACATACATCACCTATTATGGATTTGTTAGATGGATTGGGTCCTAACCCTACAATGACTAGTAAGTACCATGTTGTATTCTGTTTGCAGTGGAATTGACCTTAACAATGGAATGGGAAAATATGTGTCTGCTTGATTTATAGGAATGGAATGAAGCATTCTTCAAGTAATGTGATTCCTTCAATTTGGTGATTTTCGTTCCTTGTGCAATAACTTTTTGTTTCCTCACGGTTTAACTTGTTTTATTGTGTAATCTTGATAACCTTAACCTTGAAAACTTTTATGGGCAACTTCATGTATACTCTTGTAAAAGTTAAAAAGTTTGTATTTACCCCTCCAAATTTCACTATATCATGTTTATACTTTCAAACACTAGAATTATCATTAGTATCTGTTTCATAGTAAAAAAATAATATTATTTATCTATAGCAGTGTGTTTCACTGATAAATGAAGAGAACTTTATGCGGTGAGATGATTCACAGTGATAAAGTTGTATTTCTATTAGTTTATTCAGTAAAACAGAATGTTGTAAGTAGTTATTTTATTTTATGTACTATGGAATGGATAAATTTGAAAATTTTAGTGTCTTAAAATGGTAATAATGATGAAATTTGGAGGTGTAAACACGAAATTTAAAACTTCTACAACAGTAGCATGAAAGTAATCCTAAATTTTAAAACTTGAATTAAATTTTCTTTATTTTCCAAAGATAACTAAAATAAATTTATATTCTATACATATTTGATATATAATTGTTTTTCTGGTAAATTTAACTTAGGATGTTTCTTATTAAATGTGCATTAACTAGAACTGAAAGTACACATATTTGCATTTAGCATGAAAAGCCAATAAAACACAATTGTTAATATCATCATGCAATCTTACCTCAATTGTCTTTATTAACATTGAATGGCAATTCTATCTTTATTTACCATCATATTTCACCTATGTAAGATGCCATATTTGAAAGAAAATTTTATTTCTTTAGGTCAACTAAACATGACAATTGAATGTTATGACCCATTCCATTCCATTTCATTCCATCCAACCAAACAGACTCTGGTTGATGTTTAACTCAACTTGGGTTAGTCATTGGAGTATTCTTAACCATTAATCTATGTGAACAGAAGACAACTGTCCTACTTATCCACCATTAGTTGCATTTGAGAGCAGTTCATTAAGCCTAATTTTCAAATTCTCCAAGCA
This sequence comes from Flaveria robusta, assembly GCA_025506415.1. Classification (NCBI taxonomy): domain Eukaryota; kingdom Viridiplantae; phylum Streptophyta; class Magnoliopsida; order Asterales; family Asteraceae; genus Flaveria; species Flaveria robusta. The sequence continues at coordinate 1,160,844 of CM046471.1, read as the reverse complement.
ACCTGGAAGCCCGCAAATAACCGAAATCGAGGCCAATTTTACAAACAAGTCCTCCGAGGTCTATACAGATTTCATATTCCAGGCAGCAGTGCCCAAGGTAAGGACTAAGGAGTATATACGTAAAAATCTACATATTAGTTTAAACAAATCTTCTATTCAAGTTTTAGCTGAATTTTCTTGATGTTTTTAATATTAGATTTTTTTATGCATAAAAGCATACTTGCATTTGTCCTGTTTTAGTCGTTTTACTTTTTTTCATGCATCTTACCGTAGGAGTCACTAAACGATGGTTTTGTGTACCATTTGGGTCATTTTCCCATCGGTAAGCGTATTTTTTAATATAATATACTACAGTATATATATCTAGCATTTGTACGAAAATCTAACAATTTAATTATAAAATTATCATTACTGACTGCTGTTTTTTAATACTGAATGGCCCAAACATGACAATAAGTCATCATTAATTGACTCAGTTGTACAAGAAAAAAGTAAAATGACAAATTGGAGAGAGATGAAATACTGCATTGGTATTTTTCGCTAAAATAATTACCCTTAATCTTTTTGCAAGTAATACTAAATATAAATATACGGGGTGTTTGGGATTGCTTATGTAAACAGTTACCCTTATTGTGTTTTCTTAAAGCAGATAAACACGTTTGAGTGTTTGAATGAAGAAAAGTGCTTATGCTTATCTTCTTTGTTATAGGGCGAAATAAGTTTTCATTAAGTAGTTTTGTATCGTTCATTTCATATTGATTATTCTTGGTGGATTCAAAATTACAAACTTGTGGTTAAGGTGAAATAGGGTGTTTTCATAAGCTGATTATCTGTTCTTCTTATAGGCATGACCATAAGCTGTTTAATAAGCAATCTTAGACACCCTCTATAAAAAATATTTTAAAAGGTCTCATATTGTCTCATTTTGGCGCTCATGTGTTTGTAGACATGGGGTACATAACCTTGTGTGGCAAAATGAGCCAATTTGGCTGATGGGTCAAAATTGAAATATAAGCTGGGTTGGGTTGTGTTAACCCACCAATTTCATAACTAATTAATATAATAAATATGTATATTATAATAGATGATCTAATTTCTTTTTTTCCCATAAAACAAATTAGGATGTTCTGACTTCTGAGCTCCTTGATTTTCTTCGGTTGACTTTTATCCGTAAGGTTGTGGTAAATTTATGCTTTTGACCTGTTAACAATGGATATAACCCATGTTGGCCCTAATTGGATTGAAATTGCCCCAACTCATTTATTTTTACTGCGGATCATATAATGTAATATATATATTTCATGGGTGTGCACGCACCTTAGGAGAAGTTTTTGACTAATGGTCCAATATCTAAAACGCCCCTTATACTTTAAAGTAAGGAATCTTGTAAACAGAACTCATTGCTATCAAAGTTCAGGATTGTTAATTTGCTAAAAGGGAAATGTAGTATTTGTTTGGAACATGATTGTTAAATGTAGAGTTATCAAAACGGGATGGTTGGGTTGGGTAATGGGTTAGACGGGTTTATGTCAAAACAGTCAATCTTTGGACTTTGGTATGGCCCTATATATGGGGTTGATCTGAAACACTTTTTTCTAGAAAGTTAACATTTTATAAATAATTAGCGTGTCAAAAAAACTACGTAAAAATCCTTCAAAATTTGGTAATGATATGATTTAGGAGGTATCATGCATCAAAAATATAATTTAGGTGCTTCCACCCATCTCATTCATTGACCTGTTTCTTTTGATCTTACCCCTTTGACCGATCAGAGATAAAACATGTGTTTTGGGAATTTATATGCATCTTGACTTGCAGTTGCTGATATGATGCATTTTTCAATCCACAGTTTCTTCAGTTACATTTAGAGCCTGCTAGCAGTAATACTCTTCCTGTAAATGGCAATGGGTCAATAACACAAAAGTTACAGGTTACCAACAATCAACATGGCAAGGTATTCAGTTACACTTGTTTTTCCTTGGTATTTTCATATTAATTAAAACTGCATTTTATTGCCTGATTTTATTTAATATATAGAATACAACATTCTATATATTAAATATATGTATAGTAACGTCTATCATTCCATTTTACATGTTCTTTTTATGAGTATGTAAAGTAATATAAACAATATATTTCTATTTTCATCAGAAATCACTTATCATGCGCATTCGGATAAGCTACAAGTTGAATAACAAAGATATGTTGGAGGAAGGGCAAATCAGTAATTTCCCTCGTGATTTGTGAAGACTATGCATGAACTGGTAGCATTTAGTTCAGTTTTTGGCTCATTGCATATTTGCATTATTGTTATTCTCCCTTTTTCATATATTTGGAGATCTAGTCTATAGCCAGTTTGGATATCGAGTTGAGAACTTTGAGCTTTGATCGCGCTTTTCACTTTCAAAAGCAGTTTTTGTATATTCTAAACAGGTATATTCTTGTATGCAATTTGTGAGGATCCAATTTTGCCATCATAGGCATGAACAGAAAGATGATTGATTGTTCATTGAGTAGCATTATTTTACTGAACAATTACACTTCTATAGTGATATGAATTGCATCAAAATGTATTTGAATTTCTTGTTTTTGTCATTCTATATAAATGAACTACATACATATTTTCATTTGATGTAACGAACTCTCGTTCGCGATACCATTTTCATGCAAATGATCTGTTATTATCAGGAAAAGATGATGGTAGTGTAGTTTTCCTGCAAGACAATTCATTGAGTGATTACGAAACAGTTAATTGTTTCGTTAAATCATAAAACAAAGTGTATTGCATCTTTGTTGTATGTGTTCAGTTGCAAACCTGTACAGTGAAGCCTTATTGTTTTTTAAGAGACAACAAACAGCCCTAACTAGAAAAATACAATAAGACATCTAAAGTGAAAGACCTATTGTACCAACCATAATACTCCACATTACATCTAAAGTTAAAATCTGATCACAACAAGTTATCCCCACATAAACCCAATTACCCGAGGTTGAATGGTGTGTATCCGGGTAACCGCCTAATTGACATCTGTATAGGATACGAGGGAGTGAGTAGCTGATCTATTGATTGGCAACCCATAGGAGGTGACACGGCAAATGTAGCGCGAGATGCGTTTGGGAGCATTCATGTTGTATGTGGAGCATGCTTGTGCATGCAAACCTATTGAATCGTATAGCTAATATTAGTTCTGGTGAAAAATGGATTTCAAGGTATAAAGCTTTGAAAATTATTTGTTAAGCTGCCTTAAATAGACACTATATAAGTAAATTTTTTTATATTTAATGTATCTGAGTTATTTAATATAAATATTTTACGTGAGAGAGCTTACATAATCAGGTGACTATTGGCCACATATGTAGATTTACAGTATAATACTTTAAAATTTACCTATTAAGCTCTCTTAGTTAAACACCACCCGAACTAATTTTTTTACATCTAATTTTTTTTAAAGTTATTTAATATTAATCTTTACCCCGAGTCATCACATTCAATTCTACTCAACCAGATAACAATTCTACAACCAACCAACTAACCATGTTTCACCATTCTTCTACCATAACCTCTTAGAACCCATCTCCACATCAAAACTACAAATTTGCCATGTTTGGGATTGTTAGTTTTGTTGAAAATGTGACGAAAAAAAAAATTATTAACTTATTACTTTTCAAAAGAAGTTTATTAAAAAATGTATGAATTAGCTTATAAACTAAAAAAGTCAATAAATTGATTTGTAAAAAAATGTTTGATAGCTTATTCATATAAAAAAGAAACATCTTGTTAAATAGATATGAAAGGAGTTTTTAACTTCTAAAAAATTACTCATCTTGATTTTTTTATTTCTACTTTTTTAACCCTTGATAAAGAGTTATTTTCAAAAGAACTTTTGTGTTTTCTAAACACTTAAATTGACTAATTAACTTTTTAAAAATTAATTAAAATAAATAATCTTAAACACCCATCTTGTTTTTTTTTTTTTTTTTGAACGGCTAGTTAGTAGTTAGTTGTTAGTATCACCAAGTTAGTAATATTCGCAAATACTAAGATTTGAACCTTGGACCTCCAAGAAAGGCAAAGCCTCCCACCTCTCCCTTACTAGGGGCGGACCCAGAATCTTTTTTCCCGGGGTCGGTTTTTTTAATTTTCTAATAAACATGTATATCTCAGCTCGATGTTGAAATTTTTGGTTCGGGTCTGGTCACACAAAACAAATTACAATAACATTATAAGACATTTGATAAAGATACAATTTCATTGGAAAGTAAAAAGCATTACATTTTATAGTTTTTGTTTATGTGTCTTCATCTCTTGAAAAATATTCACAACATTATCAATCTAAACCTTCTTAAGAATGTCTTTCTCAATGTAACAAATGCAAGTATTGTTTAAGGTATTATTCTAAAAGAAATTTTAGAGATAATTAAGGAATGTTAATGGATTAATGAAATATGTGTTGGGTGTTTAGTTAAATAAATGAGCTTAAAGATTTTATACAAATTAAATCTATTGGTGATTATTCTAATATTACTTTTCTTAACTAAGTGAGCTATAATTTTAACTTTTAGTGGGTTAAACATTTCAATAAAAATGAAGTTTTGGGGTCGTAAACTTTTTTATTAGAGTCTAAAAAATACACGTAGTCAATCGAAAACCGTCAATACACGTTATAAATAGGGGAAAAATTCTGCAGGCTCGGTTGACCCCTCCCCACCCTTTTTAAGTCCGCCCACATCCTTAACCACTAGGTCAAAATATCATTGATAAACATGATGGCAACCGAGCAATAACAAGAAAGAAAATAACACACGATATTTGGACTCTTTGTATTTAATAAAACCAGGATAATTTATAAAGACTCCTTGATCCCATATATATACTAAACAAATACTAATACTAATCAAACTCAAACACTATCTAAAGAATAAGATAAACATACAAACTAAACTCCTAATCTATTCGAACTTATTTAGATAAACTAATAATTATCTACTCCTAAATGATAATTACTATTTAATTAACTAACATAATTATCTACTATCCCTTTAACTATTGTGTAATTACAAGATTAACCCAACAATCACCCCTTTAATCTTGTAATGTACTTCTCTTTCACATAAGAGTTGGTCCATCTTCATACCGGGTTAAGTTCACCTCGTCCTTTTTACGAGTAGGACAATCTGAAGCAAAATGTCCTAACTCATCACATCGGAAACATCTCAGCTTTGAACGGTCTTTCCTTTGCCTTTGTTCTCGTTCCTTGTCTCCATCTTGACCCACTGTTTTTCCCCGACCACGACTCCGACCTCTTTGGTTAGACTCGACCAATCCTTTGTCCCGATCGTACTCTTTTCTTTCCTTTTTCTTGGTTTCCCACTCATCATAAGTGAGGAGTAATTGATTACTTCTAACCGGTTGTTCTTTTTCTTCAAGGTTGATGCGTTCCTCATAAGCTATGAGTCGACTCACAACATCGTCATACCCAACAGTCTTCAAATCCACCATTTGCTCAATAGAAGCAACCATGTGGATATACTTCTTAGGCAATCCATTCAGAAACTTTTTGACTAGTTTCTCTCCTTCTATCACTGTTCCAAGAGAAGCAGACTTTGAGGCAATCCCTAAAATCTTTCCTGCGAATTCAACGATTGTACTCGGTTCTTTCATCTTCAAACCCTCAAATTCAGACATTAGGGTTTGAAGTCTTGCTTCCTTCACGCGTTCAACACCTAGATTGCGAGACTTCACTGCTTCCCACATCTTTTTTGCTGAATCACAGTTACCGATCTGCAACACTAGCTCTTCGGGTAACCCTTGGAATAACAAAGCTACTGCAATGGAATCCTTGTGAGTATCAACATTACTTCCTGGGTCAATAGCATCCCATACCTTGTAAACCTTGAAGATAGCCTTCATCTTCATCTCACACACAGCATAGTTCGTATCAGTAAGAATTGGACATGGAAGACTGGGCACTTGCTCCTTTGTAACAACAACTCGGATTGCTTCTTCCCCCATGAAACCGGATCGTTTTCTTCTACCGTAAGTAAGCGTTGTCTCCGGTCTTGAATCAATCTTGAAAACACAAGATTGACTACTTCTTGGTCACGTTTACATTCTCTGTTCAAACTTGGTTCCTTACCCTCCAATCTTTCTCTGTTTTTGGTTCTTGATTTCTTGAATTGAACTATTTGGCACGAATCTTGTTCAATGCTTCTCTACACCTTCAAGTCTGGTCTTCGTTTGATTAGAACAATCTTGATTACTGCACTCCTTTGATGCGTTCAACCCTTTAATCTTGATCAGAACCCGGCCTTCGGTATGTTCTTGATCTTGATCTCAAACAGGTTGTTCGATCACAGCAGCTTTATCAAACCTTCCCTTCGGTTCTGACCTTCTTGAATCCCCACAGACTTGCGCAACAATCTTCCCCAACACCACGATTGTGATCAACAATCTCTAGAACCGTTGCAGGTCTCTCTCTATCGCTAGCCTTTGATGATCAAGACTTTCTGCCGGACTCTTTCTTATTGCTAATCGTAATCGCTGGTTCTTCCCGATCGAGCTCTAAAGCTCTGATACCAATTGATGGCAACCGAGCAATAACAAGAAAGAAAATAACACACGATATTTGGACTCTTTGTATTTAATAAAACCAGGATAATTTATAAAGACTCCTTGATCCCCTATATATACTAAACAAATACTAATACTAATCAAACTCAAACACTATCTAAAGAATAAGATAAACATACAAATTAAACTCCTAATCTATTCGAACTTATTTAGATAAACTAATAATTATCTACTCCTAAATGATAATTACTAATTAATTAACTAACATAATTATCTACTACCCCTTTAACTATTATGTAATTACAAGATTAACCCAACAATACACCCATCTTGTAATCCCTCAATATTGACATATTCTAGTCATAAAGAAAAAGGTAAAATAATAAAAACGTAATCACGCGGAATTCCAAACGACGTCGTTACGTCCAAAATTGCCGTGGAACCCAAGCAGTAACTACAGTAGACCCTAATAAAACCCCTTGGTAAAACGCCATCAAAAGAACAAACGAATGTTATGTCCCCAAACCCTGAGGCGACTATCACTTCTCTGCCGCCGTTCTCCGCCGTCTAACGCCGTCCTCCACCGCTTCCACCCGCCATCACCGTCGCCGTCGGAACCCATGGGGAAAGCTGCAAACACCAATTCAAAGTCTTCACCGTCAATCGTTAAAGACGACGCATATCTTCAATCCGTTATCCCCAAACGAATCGAACTCTTTGAATCCATCAAAGCCCAACAGATTGCGCATCGTCAGTCAGTTTCCGGTGACCCCATCAAGTAAGTTTCGAAATTGATGCTGTTTGGGTGTTAATTTCTTGTAAGCATTTCGTCGAACAGTTGGTGGGTGTGTAGGATGAAATAATCTAGATTGAATGTTTGTTAATGGGGATGCTTTTTTTGTAGGATTACATTGCCTGATGGGACTGTGAAGGAGGGGAAGAAATGGGAAACAACTCCTTTCGTTATCGCGAAGGAGTTGTCGAAGAGTTTAGCCTCGAATGCGTTGATTTCTCAGGTGGATGGGGTGCTGTGGGACATGTCAAGGCCTTTGGAGGGTGACTGTCAGCTTAAGATATTTACTTTTGATAGTGACGAGGGTCGTGACACATTTTGGCATTCGAGTGCTCATATTCTTGGGCAGGTAATGGTGTAAAAAGTGAATCTGATATGTGGGGATTGTGTGGGTATGGAGTAGATGGTTTAATTACTTGTTTGTTTTGTTTTGAGCTCATTGCAGGCTCTAGAACAGACATATGGATGCAAATTGTGTATTGGGCCATGCACTACAAGAGGAGAGGTATCTTTTTTAGTTATTGTCCATTTAATCATGTAAATATGTTAATAAAGTTGAGGTGAATCATTACACAGTCTTCTGTAGTTTTGTTTCACTTGAAGGATCTTTATTTTTCGTGATATGGTGCCAATAAGGATTGATATCTGTATGGAAGATTGGTTGCTTGATAAATGCTGAAATAAGGTTTTCTGAATTAAGAGAGTTCTTTTAGGGCAATTTGCAATAAAAACATGTTTTCTCTTTATTTTTCAGTTGGTTGCGTGGACACAGATATGTACTAAACTGCTTTACTCTTCATATTTTATTATTTGGGTAACTTTAATTAAAAAACATGTCATCCTGTCTATGTAATAACAATAGGTCTTTCTCTTGGAATTGCTTTTGTAACAGGGTTTCTACTATGATGGTTTCTATGGTGATCTGGGCTTGAATGATGACCACTTTGATAAAATTGTATCTGAGGCAAAGAAAGCTGTTGCGGTAATCTGCATCCCATTCTTTTAGAACTTGACAAGTTATCTATATCTTAGTGTATTACATGAGAGATGTCTGTTTGTTGTTTCGCTTGTTATTTATGTCAACCAAAATCACAAAAATAAATGATTATATACTTTTATGTTTTCTTCAGGAGAAGCAACCTTTTGAGCGAATTGAAGTTACACGAAAGCAAGCTCTTGAAATGTTTTCTGATAATAAGTTTAAGGTGAATTTTTCTAACAAAAATATTTTGTAATTTCAATATATTGATGTTTGCATAAGATTTTATTGGGTTTCTTCTTAATTGTTTTCAATATCAGGTTGAGATCATTAGTGACTTACCTGAAGACAAGACTATCACTGTTTACAGATGTGGCCCATTAGTTGATTTGTGTCGTGGACCCCATATACCAAATACCGCTTTTGTCAAAGCAATTGCTTGCTTGAAGGTGAGGTCTGCTAAGACCTATTAAGATCTAGAATTCCTAGTATGGCTGTATATTTATTTCTTTATGTACATATTTTAGGCTTCGGCAGCTTACTGGAGGGGAAACAAGGATCGTGAGAGTTTACAAAGAGTTTACGGGATATCTTATCCTGACCAAAAACGGCTAAAGGTAACTGTTTTTTTTTTTGCTTTCACTTTAAAGTTGAATCGAATATCGTGTATAAGTAGTGTTTTTATATATGGTTGTCTTTTTTCTGGTGAATTTTGGTGTGAAAGTGACTCTGCCAACCATTAAAATTTGAGCTTGAATGTGAAATCAGATATACCTAAAAGGTGGTACCTTTTAAATATCGATTCAGTCTAGAAAAAAAAGTGAACTTCTTTGTATGAATGTACACCTCCTTCAAAAAATCATAAGCTTAATGAATAATTTGTTTAAATTTTAGGTTGGTGGTTGCTTTTAGTATTTTTCATATCCTTGAGCTATTGTGGTACTTCAATGATGGGCTATTTTTTTATTTTTAATGTATGCTAATATTTTGCTATATATATGATGTGCGTCCTATTAATGTTGTCTTAAAGTTCACTATATTTTTTTTAAACTGTCAGAGAGATTTATGAAGTAGAAAAATTCAAGATAGGAAGATTTAGTGGTCCTGATAATATTGCTGATGTAAATGTGTGGGAATGAGTGTTGCCTATGAATTTATATCTTTTAATAATTTATATTGTGAGCAAGATATTCTACAATCACTTCAAACTATTCTTTCAGGAATACATTGCCCTGCTGGAGGAAGCCAAAAAATATGACCACAGAGAGCTGGGAAAGAAGCAAGAACTTTTCTTTTTTCACCCACTTAGGTAAGTTGCAATTCAGAAATTTCTTGAGATGGGTAAAGGAATGTCCAAACAGGTTGAAAGTTTTGTGAAGTGTTTTTAATGAATAAAGCTTTTGCATTATTTTATTTAAAATCTATTCTATAAATAATATCATGCAATTTTTGTATTCACATTTGACACGAGCTACATCATAAGATGTCGTGTGCCTGAATTACCTATTTTGTCGTGTTACCCTATACCTGACCACTCTACTACCTCACAAGTTTTCTTTCCAATCTTTAGGTTTTCAATAGTACTTACTATTATGTCTATTTTTTATATTACAGCCCAGGAAGTTGTTTCTTTCTTCCCCACGGTACTCGTATAACTGAGAAGTTAATGACATTTATACGAACAGAATATCGTAAAAGAGGTTATTTAGAGGTGATACTTTTATATGTGTGTGCTTTTTCTCATGTTGCATGTTATAAGATCTCACATATTGTAGCATTGCATTGGTAGGTTACTACACCAAATATGTACAATATGCAACTGTGGGAAACATCTGGTCATGCTGCCAATTACAAGGAGAACATGTTTGTTTTTGATGTAAGTCTCTTAATTTTAATAACGTTACATTGTTCATTCATGTTATACTGATAAAAAATAAAAATATTTGGAAGATGATGAATAGATCAAACCATTGCTAATTTTAATTTCATTTGGGTTGTTTCACTAAATTGCTTGTCTGATAATAAGTGTTCAATTAATGAAAAATACATATTTACATTTTCTTTGTTGGGATTATTTTTATAGCTGACTTTTGGTGATAAAATTTTTGAAATGGACTTTCATGTTGCATGGCTTTTCATGCAGATAGAAAAGCAAGAATTTGGGTTGAAGCCAATGAATTGCCCAGGACATTGTTTGATATTCGATAACCGAGTTCGTTCTTACAGGGGTTAGTTTTTTCTTTATATATCCTAAGGATATGTTTTTTTTTATATTAATACTATTCTTAGAACTAATGTAAACTATAAGCTAATACAATATTCTTTATTTTCACTCTACAGAACTTCCACTTCGTATAGCTGACTTTGGAGTTCTGCATCGCAATGAAGCCAGTGGTGCATTGACCGGTTTGACTCGTGTTCGAAGATTTCAACAGGTAATTCAGTTTTTTGTACACCATGCCTAAGTTTGAGTCAAAAGACATGTTTTCCTTTGATTAACGTTCTTTGCGCATCTCAACTGTGTGCATCAAACATTCACACCTTTTTGGTGTCGAAACATCATATTTTTTTGAACATGCTTACATCAAATTTATTTCAACTTTGATGTGTGCACCAAATGCATCACTTTTTTACACTAGATAATTTAGATTCATACGTTATTCTTTTTCAGTTAAATTATTTTGTTTACAAAGTTAAAAAGTTGTGCTATCTTTAATTTATAGTACTTATATATTTTAAAAAATATTTTTCAAAACATTAAATAACAATATAAATGAATTATAAAAAAGCTTAAAACCTATATTCTGTATGCTATTCATTTTATAGGTCTGAATGAGTTTGTAAATTAATGCACTTTTCTGTGATTATGTAAAAAGTATATGATTATGAAGTTTGATGTAAGGGATAGTGTTGGTGAATTGAGTTGTTGAATAGCGTTACTTCTAAAAATTACACCATTCTGGTGTCCTGGTTGGAGATGGTTTACATCAAATTCACCATTTGAATCTTTTGATGCGTGCATTGGAAATGGTATTAGGTTATTTGCAATGGATTTTCCAAACATTTATATTAATTTTACGATCCGTGTCTTATAGTGTATGCTACTCGAGTCTTGAGCTGTTATTCCTTTATTCTAACCATGTTGTCTTTTTGTAGGATGATGCTCATATATTCTGTAGAGAATCTCAGGTGAGATGGAATTTATTCTCAGCTAGTAGTTGCCTTAAGGTTCCTTTTGTACATTTCTTGACTTCTTTTTTGATATATACAGATTAAAGATGAGGTCAAGAGTGTTTTAGAGTTCATCAATTACGCGTATGATATTTTTGGTTTCACCTTTGAACTGAAGCTGTCAACAGTACGTGCATCAAGTTCTTTTTACTGTTAAAAGAATATTTTTATGTTTGTGAATCTAGAAACTTTATGTCAATGATGGCTTCACTTTTGGTAGTGGGTCAACACTGATAATTTTAGATGCTGTTCTGAGTGGGTTAGGTCAGGTTGACCCAAAGCGCTTTTTTGTTTAAAAGGCTCACAGTTATTTAGTGTCATATATGATTACAGAAAGTATATCATTTCAACTATGAAACACTTTCTTTCAACATGCATAAAAGTTACCATGACTTGGGTAGTGGGTTAAAACGGCTAGTTTTAGGTACATGTTGAAATGGGCCAATGTTAGGTTGGTTAAAACATCTCACGAGAGTGCCACATATGATTACAAAAACCTAAATAATTATAATAGTGATCTCTACTTTCCTTCAATATGCATCAAAGTTACACTTTTAGGCTACTTGAGTAAGGTCAAAACAAAGCAGCTTTCGGTGCAGATTGAAATGGGTCGGCTCAGGTTGGCCCCAACAAACTGTCTAAAGTTTTGAATTTTTTAATAAGTAATCAGTGTTATATATAATAACAAGAATTTCCACCTACAGTCCCAGCCTTTCTACTGCATTGGATTATCTTCTTAAAGACCAATTGATGAGTATTTGTTTTTATTGGAACACTACCAATTTTATAGGATTAAATGATTCATTTCTTACATAAGTTTAAAATATCGTATATATATTTTAAATTCTATAGTATCATAATTACTTCTTTGAACACTAAAATTGTCATATTTAGCCATTGTATGATAAATAAAATAAAATCATTTTCTTATTACAATTGTTTCTGAAAATAAACGAGGAAAACAACTTTCTTACTTCTTACTGTTAATCCTTTCAGTGAAAATGCTTTTACTAGGAAATGATCATTTGATTTAAAATGGGATGGGTAAATATAGTTATTTTTTTTCAGTGGGTTTAAAAGGATATGTATGATATTATGAGATTTAGAATGGTATGCAGGAACTTTTAGAACTTCTAAAGGAATAAAAGATATATATGAAATCTGAAGTGTTAATTTGTCTTACTATGTTTTTTTAGAGGCCAGAGAAATATCTTGGTGATCTAGAAACATGGGATAAAGCTGAGAAAGCACTAGCAGATGCATTGGATGAGTTTGGGAAGCCATGGCAGGTTAGAGACCAAACTTATCATTTCAAAACAGGTTCTTTCATTTATTTTTTGAACTTTGAAAATAGAATTCTAGGTTTTTAAATCTAAAAGTCAAGCTAGTATAAGGTACATGACCCAGCGAGAGATCCCACAGTTCAAATTGTACTGGTTAAAGGTTTCTTTTTTTCTTTTGGTTTGGGCTTGGTTTTAGTTTAATCTGGACTGGTTTGGATCCAGAACAACACTACGCAGAGAAGACTGGATTATGACATGTGGTCGTTTCTAGTATGGTTTGAAACATATTGATCTGTGTCAGGTTAACCCAGAACTTTCTTTGTTCAGGTGTTTGAATTTATTTTTAAATGTACAGTCTCTCAAATATGACAACAAAGTTCTTTTCTCTCAAAAACAATCTAGTTATTTGAATAAAATGATTTTGGAGGTTTTATGCAAAAAGTAGACTTCGTATGACAATTGACCTGCCAAACTAAAATATAAATTATATTAACCAATTCATAAGTAAATGGGTAGAAGTCGCCAGTTCCACTTTGACTATATGGTGTACTCACATCATTGTTTTTATATTTTTGGCAGATTAATGAAGCAGATGGAGCATTTTACGGACCAAAAATTGATATATCTGTTTCAGATGCAATGAAAAGAAAATTTCAATGTGCAACTTTACAGGTTCTTTTTAACACTAAATCGTTTTATGCTTGCTAGTTTTATTGCATTAAACTTATTTATTGATCTAATGTTTTTTTTTTAACAGTTGGACTTCCAACTCCCTCAACGTTTCAATTTAACTTATTCAGCAGAAGATGAGAATAAAAGGGAGAGACCTGTTATGATTCACAGAGCAATTTTAGGGTCAGTTGAACGTATGTTTGCTATACTTTTGGAACATTATAAGGGAAAATGGCCCTTTTGGCTTAGCCCTCGCCAGGCAATTGTTTGCCCTGTTTCTGACAAGTCCCAAGCATATGGACAACAGGTAATTAAATTATTACAAAATGTTAGTGATCAATATCAGAATATTAATTAAGGTTTTTTAAGAAAATGTATATTAGTTTCTATTTTGCTTTCTTTCTTCTCCCCTGATGGAGGTGGCAGTTTGGATATATTTTTTCCATATGAATGTGTCACTTTGGGTCTTTTTATTCACATGCAGCTGGATTACTAACTTGTTTTTTGCTATTTTGATTCATTTACATAAGAATAGGCTGTTTTGGGTCATGTTTTATCTCAAAACAGGGCTATAAGAAAATTTTGAATTTTGTTCCTTTTACATACAAAGCGGTTGTCTTCTATTTCAAAACTGGCCAAATAAAAATTTTTGCTGACCCCAATTTACAGAAGAAAGATTAGATTTTGGTCAAGTTTTATCTGAAAGGGGTCAAACGAAAAATTTCAACGTCGACCTATGTACATACAAGTGGTTTGTGTTCTCTAATGGGTCAAGGGGTTGAAAGTGCCAGAATCTGTTTTTAAGTAATACAACCTTTGAACCTCCTAGATTGTTTTATTCAAAGACTTGGATTATAATTGTAATCTTTTTCTCTTAACTTAACAATTAAGTCCTGACTTTTTGAACCATAAAGTCCTTTTTAACATGATTAAAAATATCAATATTTAAAATTAATGGAAAGTTGATTATGTGAAAAAACCCCGTGGAGGCATGGACTTCTATCAAATTTTAGTTTTAGCTTTTAAACTTTGGTGGAGCATAACTAAATCCCTGAACTTTAAGAACTTAACAATGAAGTCCCTAGAACTTATTTGATTAAAGAGTCTTTCTATTAAATGCTTTTTAAAAGTTAACGAAAATGGTCAGTCTTTTTCATATACCTTTTTGTTAAGTTTTAGAGGTCCAGGGATTTAATCTTTCAAAAATAAAGTCCCAAGGGCTTGTGTCTTACTTTTATACTTGAATAAACCACCTTTAAGATGTGATCATTTTCTAATTTTTTTTGAGTTCATGAACATTTTTTATTCATTTTCATTTTAATTTTGGCAGGTAAAAGACCAGATTGATGAAGCTGGTTATTATGTTGATATTGATTCGTCTGATAGAACAATACAGAAGAAGGTATGTTCGGAAGTTCCTCCCACTTCTATTTAGGGGGTGTTTAGGATTACTTCTACTTTTACTTCATATTCTTCAAAGTGGTTATTTAAAGCTGCTTATTTCGATCATAAATCATCATCTTGGATTAAAATCCCACACACCATCAAAACAACTTGTTAATAAGATAAATAGTTTCTTTAATTACTACTACTACACCACCACTAACCTCACTTCCACAACTACTGACTGCCACCACTACCACCACCACACCACCACCACTACTATTTTTTTCATTTATTATTAATTACATTTTTATGGTGTATAGGTACGAGAAGCACAGTTGGCGCAGTACAACTACATACTAGTTGTTGGTGAAGATGAAGCCAACACCGGAAAGGTACCTATATCTCATCACATTATTTAATAGTTTTTTTTGTCATTTAATTGCAAATTACCAAATGCAAAGTTTGTACCCCCACCATCCCAAGATCATTATCCACTTTTCCATTTTAATTATAAGTTTAAAATTGGATATTTATAAACTTATAATTTGATTATCTTTCCATTTGCCCTAGAATTCTCCTATTATTATCGACCTCCAATTTTTTAAGTTGATTGGTATCTGAGTTCATAAAGTGTAAAATTGGTATTCGACTAATTTATAATATGCAAGTGTATATCTTTGTGTGTGTGTGTGTATGTATTTATTTATTAATTGTGTTTGGTATGGAGGGAGCAATGTTTTTAAAAATAATGTATGTAGAAACTATCTTAAAGATAAACCAGGCATGAATTAGGTTTAGTTACCAAATTTAGGCAAAGATATCCCAAGATCATAACTTAAACAACATATTTATATGCAGGTAAGCGTACGAGTGCGAGACAAGCAAGAGCATTCAGTGAAGACAATTGCAGAACTCCTTAAACATTTTAAGGAAGAAGTTGATGCTTTCCATTAGCAGTCACACCCTGCACTAATGGACCCTTCAATACAGTTTCTATTTATTTTTGGTAAGAAAAAAAATTGTTTTTCAATTAGTTTGTTGGAATGTAAGACCTTTTAAAAGTGATACAAATTTGCTACCACTGTTTCCATAATTATTCAGAAATCTGAAAACTTACCATGTAGAATTAGGAGAGTAAAGGAAGTGATGTTGACTAAGATCATTGTAGCCATGTTTAACTTAAAAACAACTGCTTGTGTTTGAGTTTGCTTGCTTATTTTTAAAGGTGTTCAACTCAAACTAGCTGGGTTGGTTGTGTTAACCAGTTTGGCTTTGGTGAACTGAATGTCGTCTTTTTGTTTTTCTAAATCGTTGGGGTTTTTAAGATTTTTTTAGATGATTAGTAGATGTTTTATATGCATATAACTGTATGGTATGAGTGAATAAATAAGTAGTTAAGTTTAACCCGCCAATTTTAAGTTTCAAAAGGTTGGTTGAGGCGACGAACTGATTTTGCTTTGATTGTGATGGTTCTACGCTTTGATGTTGGTTTTAATGGCGCATATTAATATATACATGCTTTATTTGACGCCTTAATTGTTAATTCATGAGTAGTTTTATAAGCTTGGGTTTGTGTTTGGGTCGACTAGGCTTTACTTTTTTTTTTTGGGTATGTTTATGAAAATTTATTACGTTACAGATTTATAAATTTAGTTCTTTATTCTAGTTATTACCACTTCATTGGGTGTCATTGGCTCAAGCTCAAAGATATAAAAAACTCATTTCTATTTCATTTATATAAAAGTCATTTACAAAGAAAATGTAGGATTCTAATATAACTAACTAGGTTATAGTTTTGTATATTACATGGGATTGTATAATATAAATTATATAATTGTATAATTTTAAATATGTATCTGATAGAAAACATTTGAATTAAAAACAAACAAAGAAAAAAACATTGTAAGATTCTAATCAACTTAAACTCATGTCTAATTAACTCATGTTTTGAGTAGGAAATACTAATAAGCAAAAGTTATCTCAAACTATACACTTGTATAGTTATACACAACTATACAATACCTTTAAGGCTTTAATATAGTATATACAGCCTAAAAAATCATCATTATTTTATGCTCTAACAAACTATGTGATTTTAATTTTCTAACAACCACAACCTGACCATTAAATTAATACATCAAAAGTTTAAAAGTATTTTTTGTATTTTTTTTTAAAAACTTTATTTTAAATAAAATTTACATCAAATTATTTACATAAAAAAATTATAAACAAAACTGTGTATTTTATTTTTGTTAAGTTAACCATAAATGTTATCTAAGAAAAATCTAATTAAAATGTTAAATGAAATATTATACTAAAAACATAAAAATATAAAAAGTTTGTTGTCATATTTTGGTTGATTGAATCATTTAAATATGAATCTTGAGTTTTTCTAAATTGAGATTTTGTTTCAAATTGTTGAGATATTTTTGCTAGCAATATGTGAGGTATATATGATTCAAAAGATATTTTGATAAATATTAAAGTCAAAAGTTATATTAGTAAACTTAAGTGTTCAAATGATTAATTTCGTAATTACCATTTAGTTTAATAAATCATACAAAGTTTACAACATGCATAGAGTAAATACAATTTGATAGTTTAAGTTACGTCGTGGACAAGTGACGTAAATTTCAAAGTAGATTATTCAAAAAGTAAACATAATGCTAACCTAGACATAACCATTACAGAGCCAATTTTGAGCTACAAGAACCACTTAAACGTTTCTATATAATAAAAAGAAAGAGTAGGTTAAAAACTGTCTTATGTTCTGCATTTAAAAGCTAAAACAATAGATATAAATGTTTATACGGTTTTCACAATTCTTTAATCAAATTGATTTTGTATTCAACATCTCTAGTCTTTAGACTATGTGTAGTGATTTATTTAATTAAAATGATACATAAGCAAATATGAATTTATTAAAATCATTTTAAATCAAGTGTAGTGGGTTAAAGACTTTTTTAGTTAAAAGTGAGATAAATAAATTCATTTATCTATTTTAACGCCCGGTTAAGGGTTTGGCTAAAAATGAGTTTGAAGCCCCCTTTAACTAGGACGTTTTGGTTTTAACGCTCCAGTTGTATCCACATCAGTAACTTTGGAGCCATTTAAAGACACAACTACGTCTAGTCTTACAAACTTCTCCCTCATTTCGTTAGTTCTCTAGTGAAATAAGTCGAACCATCAAAGTTTACAACATTATATTTTTATTCACCGCACAAAATATCTACTAATTTTCATCATTTTCTCCATCAGAGACTAAGTTCAACTAAAGCCGAGTGCTTTGCATTGGTTATCCTAATTGTTATGGTTACACTAAGAAACTGTTATCAAAAAATTAAATTAATCTCACCGATATCATGCTAACAAATAAGATCAGGTAAAGTATAACATCAGGCTTAGCATGTGAGACTTACATTTATCTACCATTTAGATTCAAGATAAAATAAAAAACGAACCACTCAAAAAATATATCACATATAAAAAAGGACACATTAATATATCATTAGAACTAATACATACATAATTAAGCTCTAATGATCAACTCAACTAAACACCAAGTAACTAATACCTATTATTGGTCATGCAACTGCTTATATTTAAATCATGATGTTGAAAATGCTGGTTGTGATGACCATAAGATGACATAGAGCTACTACACTCTCCCACATCTTTAATCTCCTCATCTTCCTCCACCTCCTTCTCGGGCGACAGCGCCACAAAATGTGGGCGTGGCGCCTCGTGATAGGGTGGAGTTGGCAGTGGTTGTGTAGAAACCGGCACGACTGATGGGAGTTTTGATAGGAGAGCCTCAAGGCTGCTCATGGAAGGAGTTATGCTCGTTGGTTGAATGTAAAGCGTCGGTAAATCAGCGGCGCCACTGCCGCCATGGAATGGCCATGCCTCGGGCATGTTACATGTTTCTGATTTATAAGGGTACAATGAGGATGAGGGGTGTGGTAATAGCACCCCAGGAATGCTCTCTATGTAGCTCAACTTCTTTCTTAGCATCACCACATAGTTCAAATCTTCAATCACCTTTTAATGAAATTTGAAAAGTCAAGTATTGATTCAAAGACATAAATAGATGAAATAGTATTTAGAATAATCAACTTTAGAAAATACAGCAAGGAAAAATATTTATTTTTTCATGGAATATGTTGTGCATGCAAGGGCATTTTCGTAAATTAACAAAGGGTATCAATAATTTCAACCAAAACTCTTCAGGATTTTGAGATCCAATTTGTGATTATCAAATATATATATTTTTATTTATTTTAACACCTTAAACATTGAGAGACATACATCTTTTACCACTAGGCTATACTAATGGTTGTATTTGTGATCAAGATCAAGTACTTAGGTGACATATATGGAGAAGTATGCAGTTTAAGTAAACAATTATAAAATTATTAATGGATGTCTTTAATTTTTATTTTTTTCACAATTATATTACAAAACATTTTATGATTAGAGAAATTCATAAATATTATATTTATACGTTCGTAAAGATAAAATTTTACCCACATAGTCTGTACAGATAAAACTTCAATTCACCCACATAGTCCGTTCGATAAAAAAAGATTTTAAGATTTTTATGGGTTATATATAAACTTATCTGAATAAATAATTCATAACGTATAATTTAATACATCAAATAATAAACATTCTTATAATTTTCTAGAAAGTAACATAATTTAGCGTAAATGTTATCTTGTTCTCTAGAAAATAAATAAAAGCCATTTAAAGCAAAGAAAACTAATAAAATATTAATTATTGTATGGTTTATTTACTAGTATTTAATGAAAGTATATTTCATGATTATCATTTTACTTCATTTATTACATGATATGACGACACATGTCAATAATGTTTCAACAACAATTGTAAATTGACGTAGGACACATCCATCATCTTCAGGTGTCCATAAATGTATCAGGTTTTAAATCATTGTCTTACATTTTACAACCCAAAACAACCCTTTCATATTCTGGATTCATTTATTTCAAGTCTTTGGTTTTATATACATATAAAACTTGTGAAAATTGAATTTAATAAACTTTGATGAAATAACTTTTCAATAGACTTATCTTTTCACTGATGCTATATATTGTTAGTAGTGTGGGAGAATTGTATATATACACACATATGTTTTCATTAAAATGTGATACACAAGATATTTTTTAATTAATCGTCTCTTTAATTTCTCACGTATTATTACTTGTGATTATCTGTCATGTATAATGTACAAGTGTGTGTACGATTCGCCTAACTTTCTACTTAATTAAAACGGTTCTATGTTGAACATACATGTGTAAGTGTGTGTTGGTGTCTATGTATGTATATATAGAGTGAGAGAGAGAAGCAACCTTGTTAATGGATCCTAGTTGAATAACACCTTCTCTAACAGCAACCAAAGCAATAGTCTGAAAATATATAAACATTGAACTTATTTAGATACTACTTAACAATTAAGCTATGTATGTGTATGCATGCATGTATGTGTGTATATATGTGTATATCTATATGAATGTATAAGCGTTGTATATTATTCATATTGTACCTTTATACCAGCTTGAAACTGAGCCTCCCATGTCCTAGGATGCTTTTATATAAGAAAATAAAGAACTCCACATAAATAACGAACTCAATTATAATAAATAAATTAAATTAATCCTAGCTAAAGAAGGTATTTATTAACACATTTAAAATCTGTATAATGGGTTTACAATCACTTAATTAAATCTTTAACTTCCCCTATTTAAAATTTTTAATGAGAGTTTAAACATTACTAAAATTGTTTAAATTCTGCTTAAAATCTTGAAATTCGGCATGAAATTGGATAATCATAATAAAACTGTTTGATAGTTTATTATAATTAAAAATCAGATAACCTAACATAGTTTAACCAGGAGCAATTTAATGAATATGATTCAAGCATTTTAGTGAGAAAATTAATAAAAATCTACTTGCCGAGTCTGCTGAGTTATTCCAAGAAGACAAGAAATTAATTTCTTGATCCGTTGGCTCTTTGAAAATCCACTTATGGCTGTGATCTGCTGCTACTTTTCCAATTAATCTGAAAAATAACTAAAATAATTAAAAATTTAATAACCCTCAAAAAAGATGTTTTAATTAGTACTAACTCCCAATAATTAGCATGCAACAAGTTATTCGTTTAATAAAATAGAAAACTAAGTAAAATAAAGTAAGTAAATTCCAAAAATATATATACCCTTCACCGTAGTTGTAAATTTCATGGGACATCTTGAAGAAAAGCTCCGGTTGAAGGCCTTGGTATTGTTGGTTCGCATAAGGCGGACAGTCGCCGGAGCTTGTCTCTCTGGCGGTTGAGGCTGCAAAGTTACAAAAACCATCCTCCCATGCTAATATCCTATTTATTTAGTAATAAAACAAATAATTATAGATGGTCAATTAAAATTTATGGAACAAATAATCATAAAAAAGATGATATTAAGTTAGATTAATGAGAATATTAAATTATGATTGAAAAATAAGAATAGATTAATTAATATATACCAATTTCTTCTGTTGCCTCTTGACCTATCATATGCTCCACCTTGAGTATCCCATCTATAGTGTATACAAAATAATTATTATCATATTAAGTTGAATTTTATGCATTTTAAATGATTTATAGTGAATGAATGCAAAAAAAAAGGAAAGTAATATGAATATAAAGAGATATAAGGTTTACTTGGGAGGAGGGTAGTTTCTAGGCAGGATCCTCCAAAAGACAGCATAAACCCACTGTGAGTTTTCATGGATACAAAAGCTTCTTAATGTGTGTTGAAGAAGATGAGTTATAGTTGATTGATTTAGTTGTTCCTCCATTTTCTCTCTCTCTCTCTAAAATATACTTATATCTATCTTTTTTCTGTGGAATAGAAATTCAACCAAACATGACCCTTTTCTCCCTTTATATAATGTCTTTTAAAACATCTCTTTGTGTATATAGAGCCTTCATTTTAAAACCAATAATATATTGTGAAATGAGTATTTTTTTCACCGGAGTCATGAATATATTAGTCTACGTTTGTTTACATGGAGGTACTTCAACCGGGTCGGGTAGCCAAGATGATTTATTGATTTTTTCGTTAGACCAAATAAATTAGGTAATAAAAAAAATCGGCTCATTAGATGGTTTGTATTTCTTTTGAAAATGATTTCAATTGTGTTAAATTAGTGATTTTGAAGCTGATTTCATTTTAAATATATTCATATTGACTAAAGTTAACAACTAACAACTAAATATATATGTAACATTAAAAAATTCAATCACACAAATTTTCATAACGATTACTAAGAAATTTATAGCTTTTGCTTGTAATGTTGTCTAGGTGTTCTAAAATTATATCAAGATTCAAATTCAATAAAATTCTTAAACTAATTCGTACAAGTTACTAAAACATGAGCATTATGAACACAAAATGGAAAAAAAAAAAAAAGAAAGGATGCCCATACATCTATACTAATAAAGCAAATTAACTATTAGTCATATGGTTATGTTCTAACATGTTCAAATCATCGTCACCTAGGCTACGTACACTTAGGATTGTCCACATGTCATCACCACAATAAACTTATAATTTTTGGTAAAGATCTTGACTTTAAAAAATTTCCTAAATAAATATTAATTAAATACTTTATTAATCATTATTTCTTTCTAGAAATAAATAAGGTTTCACTAAAAATACTTTAATAAGACTTAATTTTATTAAAATATAATTAATATGTAGCTAATCAACCAATGAGTCCTAGATCAACTGGTTTAGAAGGAGGCACCCTATGACTTTCCAAAGTGGAGGTCATGGGTTGGAGTCTCACTAGGTGCAATATGCTCCAAATGGGCCAAGGGTTTTACCACAGTGGGCCTTTAGGTGGTGGGTTTCCCTTGGAATGGTGGGCGAGCCGGGTCACCAGGGCTGTCTGTGTTCGCGGGCGTGGGTGGCCTTTCGCCAATGGGTTTACCCGGGTGACCGGGCTTAAAAATTATTCGTTGGCCGTTCAAAAAAAAATATGTAGCTAATCATTATTAAAACTAAAAATTTTAAAAATGTATATAAAAAGATATATGGATATTTATGAATAATAAAATCATTGGTCTTTTTATACTATTGAATTGTTTGACTTAAATATGTTTGTTATATATTATAATTTTATTGATATGTTATCTATAACATATATTAGATTACACACACACACACACACATATATATATATATATTCTATTATATAATTTTTTTTATTTCAATCTGTGTAACGTACGGGTATCCAACCTAGTGTAAGAAAGAAAAAAGAAGAGGCAGGTTAATCACATTGCTTATGAGCCCATTTTGGATATGGTTTCTCATTTATCCATACGGAGAAGGATCACAAAAAAAAACCCTCATTAGATATTAATATATATGTAACACTGAAAAGTATGTTCGTTTTGGTCATTTTACGATATTTTACGACGTTTTAGTTTATAATTAATCCAATTTTAATGAATAAATCAGAATCAACATAAAGTGTCCTAACAATTATGTGATATAGAAATTCATAGGTGATTGGTGTAACATTCCATCCTATATTATGCTTTTTCTATCAAAGATCTTCTATAATTACACGAGGGATTGAGGGTTAGTCCTGTTAAAAAAGAAGCTCCATCCATGCAACCATGTGGTGCGTCTGGAAAACCCGAAATCAAGCAACTTTCAGGAACAAGTCAAGAGAGCTAAAGTTAATTACTTGAAGGAGTAGATCAGATCCACTTCATTTATTTGGGTGTCAAGTAAATTGAAGACAGGTTTTTTTAATTAGAAGTGTCGGTGTAAATTTGATTTTAAACTATGATGTATTGGTCTTGTAGTGCCTAGTTTCTTGCTAGCGCTGCCTCTCTTATTCTAATGAAATTTACCGTTAAAAAAGGGAAAACTTCAAAAATAAGAATCAAGTTTTAGAGTTGTTCTAATAAGGTTACTTATAAACTTTTTTTGTCTTAATCAGGTCATGACTCATAAATTTTTTATCTTAGTCAAATCACTTATAATTTTTTATCCCAATCATCTAAATAAAAATTTAAAATTGTTCTAATTAGATTATTTATTGTAAAATATTTTTTTAAAAATTAAAATATTTAAAAAATTAACGAGATTTATAAAAAAGCCAAATTATTTAAAAAAAATTGTGAATCATTTAAGAAATTAAAAAAAATATGAGTGATCTATCTGAAACACTTTTAAAACTTTAGTGACCTGACTGGAATAAATATAAATATTAATCACTTGATTGGAACAAATAAAAATATGAGATACCTAATTGGAACACTTTAAAAACTTACTTACTATTATGTGAAGTTTTCTTTTGAAAAAAAAAAAACATAAACCTTAAAAAGTCCAAATGCCTAGCGTTTGATTATGTAAAACAAATCATTGATATGAATAAAGCACCAATTTATATGCATTAGTTACTGAAAGTATTGAAATTAGGGTGTAATCAAAGGCTAACCTATTTTGGTTTGAGAAAAACATGATCATGTAACCTGAATCGTCCAGGGCTTTTGCCAATTCTAACCTTTGATTTTGTGCTAAACATTTTAATATTCTAATAGTTGCAACCATATGTTTATGCATTTGATGATGATTTATACACAACATATTTTGGTTTATACATAATATTTGTCAGTTTGAATTGTTTGATTGTCTACTATATTTACTTACTAGCTCTTGCCTAAGCCTCTACTGTCTAAAGATAAATTATCATTACATGTTACTAATTAATCGTTAGTTGATCATTTTGCAGTGATAGTATGACCCGTTAATAAATATTTTTATAGTATTCAAATGATAATAACAAATCTGGCATTTGAATTCAAAACTTTTAACATTGCTTAAAAGTAGTGATTGAAAAATAGTAGAGTTGAATATGATTGTTCGATGAAACGGACAAATCCTAATAACAGTAAAGTATAGTTGACTGACAATAATAACAGTCCTTTTGAGGTTTGACCATTTATTTCATCATTTATGTCACCTCTTCTACAATTTTCTTTTCCTCAAACTCGATTATGTTGTATTTTTTAGTTTATCTTTATATTAGTTATATTATATAATTATATTCTACATAACATCACTCCTGTATTAACCAATATAATTCGATTTATTCACGTAAACTCTTTTCTATTACACAAGTAAACACTTTCCAAAGGTTATTTATCATGTGATTTATTTTAACTAAACACGTTTAACTATAAAGTTCACAATTCATCCATAGTATTGTGATTTTTTTTATCCAAACATGTTTAACTCATGAAATGTTTATCAATTTTATTTTAGTTATATTAATTAATTACTCTATATTAGCCTGTTTAGTAGTGACTGTTTCTTATACTTAAGATCTATTTTCCTATTAATAAACAAAAAATTGTAAGGAATTACATATTTTTGAACTTTTTTTCTTCTATATAACTTAATATTTAATGATTAACTATATAAGAAATTTTATGCCTTAAAATCAAATTTTATACTTCCACTACATCTAATGGTTTTTTCCCTAATCTATAGTATATAATAAAAGAGTAACTAAAATGACACATGTCACTCTCCTGTTACTCCTTAAAATCAATTTTCAGTCTAAAGTAATATACTATTTTAGTTAAGTTTTTTATTTTAAGAAACTAAATTAATAATTCAATTTGTGTGTAATTTAATTTTTTTATATTATAAACTAAATTGTGTAATCATGTGTTATTTTGAATTATACATTCTTTTTTAGTCAAATTAGATTTAATTGAAAAAAAAGTTAAAGAAAAATATTTATTAATATATTTATATATTTTGGGTTAGTGTCAATTTAAGACAACTGGTTTTTTATTTTACACGGGGTCAATTGTATGCTATATTATCCAAAGAAGTATTCGAATATATATAACTTAAAAATGTATTTTTTTATTTTTATTGTTTTATGTAATACGTAACTTAATCATACGAAATATTTATACATTTATAAATTATATAGTTTTAATATTTTCAACCCGTGTATTACACGGGTATCTAACCTAGTGATTATATAAAGTGGGACAAATATATAATTCCAGCTTATATGTAATAAGAAAGAATATTATATGTATGTTTTATACTATCAATTACTTGATAACAACATAATGACATATATATGTATATTATATAGAACTATTCAATAATCTAATAAGGATCTTATATAGCCAACAAATTCATATGTTTATCTCAATATTATATATAGCTAATTATATGTTAATATATGTTGAATGGATAACCAAATAATTAAAACTGTTATATATGTTTTAATTATTTTCATAAAATCATAGTATATTTTCATAAGTGTTTAATATTTATTATTGGTAAATATCAAAAGTGGAACACTTGATTAATTAAGATCAATTTAGGAACCACCAAATTATAATTATCTTTGAGCAAAATAAAAATATCATATGTTATCTCATGACATTACTCTTAAATTTGCTTATTTCTTAAAAATACATCAAATTATAAATGCTAGCAGATATATAAAATACAAGAATTAAAATATGTATGTTACTTTATGGCAATGGGGTTCGATATTTATAGTGTAATTGGATTGACAATTTGACTAATCTGATAATAATATTTATCAAACAAGTCAAGATGTACGGGGTGCACATTTGTTTGAACTATTATGATTTTTGGTATTAAAACTTCATAGTTTCTTAGAGGCGAAACCTCTAAGCAATAGGGATTCTAAGGGGGCAACGCGTAGCGAGGTTCAAGGGACGGCAGCGGCTGACGGGGTCTAAGAGGCAGAGCCCCTAGATGAGATCAAGCTGTGGAATTAAAAATACATGTGAAATTTGATTTTTCTGAATTGATAAATATGGATTAAAAAAACATCAAAATTTGATTTTTTTTTTCAAAATTTCACACGTAAAATTCAAGATGAAAACTGTTCAATTTTAAACATTATAATTACCTTCGACAGTTTTCCTAGAAAAAAGAATTCCTGCACATTTGGTCATCTCTATTATTCTTCTAGTTCAAGGAAAACACACACAAAAAGCATACTTTATTTTTCATTTTGAGTTTTATCCGATTAAACATTTATATTGAACCCTTAATTGTTTTAGTTTATCATATTCGTAAAGCAGAAACATAGATGCACTCCTATAACGTGGAAAATATACCAGATTAGTCAATTCGACTTGAAATTGTTAAGTCGTTCATAACTGTTTAGTTAAAGTAAGAATTGCTTTTGGGCGAACCATCTAGTTTCCTTTTGCGGGGCGTGTTTCCTTTCAAGATTCATCGATTAGAATCCTATTTTTAGTACATAGCTTTTGCTTTTTTTTTAGTTATAGTTAAAACTAACTATTGCTCTTATCCAAATTCTCTTGTTTTCATCTCAATCTTACCGAGAATTCTCTCTAAAGAAAAGGGATTCTAAATAGAATTCTCATTTTTTTTTTCGAATTTTGAATTCTATTTATTACTTATTAGAAATTGGTAGTTATTAGAAATTGGTCTAAATTGAAATCTATTTGTATTATCCTTTCTATTTGATTATCTTTACTTTCTATTTGATTATCTTTATATAATATATTGAATATAATCTATTCAATTTCATTTTTTTATATTATAAATAAGAGAATGTTTAGGAATTTTCTTTAGAATAAATGGGTCTTGGTATATTACTTTGATTAGAATCCAATCCCAATGGAGGATTTTCTATCGAAAGAGAAGACTAGGTCTAAGGAAAGCCTATTTTACGTTGTTGACAATGTTTACAATGAAACTTAGTAGTAGCAAAGAGATTAGTTTTCAAACTTTATCTTGTGCACAAATACCGCACAATACCGACGTAAATTACTATTAGATTTGTAGACTTGATTGTAGATTTGTAGACTTGATTGGGGTTGGGTTAGGTTGGAGTTTTTAACCAGACTCATGTTATGATACAAAATTCACTAGAATTGGGTATACCAAATACCAAAGAAGGGTAGTATAATTAACTCGTTGATTTCGGACAGGAAAAGAGGAAATTTCATACGGAATTTTCCTACGAAGAGTAATGAAGAAAAGTTGGTTTGTTTATCCACAACTAGAAAAAGATCAATTGGGTCCATTGAAATGAAATGTATTTTTGCTTTTACTTTGATATTCTACTTTAAACGATCCCAATGAATGGGCTTATAGGAATGATTGTCTTTTGATGAAGCAATCAGTCAGTTAAAACAATAACGAGGAAATTCAAATAAAAAACGATACGATTTTTTGTATTTGAATATTCATTTTTTGATTTGATTTTCATTTTTTTTTTTAGGGCTCTAGGGCTATACGGACTCGAACCGTAGACCTTCTCGGTAAAACAGATCAAACTTATTATTATCAAAATGATCTGAACTGTTTCAAAGACCCAACATGCATTTTTTGTGCATTGGGCTCTTTCATTAACTGATAGAAATATCAGCTAGTCCGCCATTTTTATTTTTGACAGAAAAATAAGAAGATGGCTCCATGTGCTCTGAGTCATTATGTTTATTTAGATTCAGGAACACTACCAAAGTCATTGCTACGTGATTCTCAGATTTGTAAGTTTAATTATTAAAATACGAATTCTCAACAATTAGTCTTAAAAGTACATTTAAAAAAGTCATCTTTATCTTACAAACACAATATATGAATGTGATGTGATTTTCATATCTTATATACGTTTTCAAACTTAAAGTTAGTTATGGAGTCTCATGTGTATGTGTATGTATATATTTATTTTTCATACATATTATAAATTTATGTATATGTGTAAAGTGATAAGGAGACAAGAAATGAGGAAAAAATCTCAGTATCTAACACTTTATCTCTCATGTTTAGATTTATTTATTTATTTATTTTTAATCTAGTCATATTATAATATTTTGGAATGTCTAAAATTGTACTTAAACTGTCTTCTTCTACTTTATTTAAAATCACAAATATTAAAATATGTAGATATACAAGTCCTCCTAATTAAAATCCAAATATATAAATTTCAGTGAATTTCTTGGGGTGCTAAAATCACAACCCCTATAAACATAAGTGATTGGTTTGTTCCAAATTTTTTTATTGTTTTCTAATATACCAAAAATTCAATTTCCAACATAAGTGTTGTCCCTGCAAGTCTTGGCACCTTCTAAAATCATAAAAACGAATAAATTAACACAAACACACATATATACATATGCATATACATATATTTTCTTGAAAATTAAGTGAATCCGTTCAGATTACATATTTTGTTTTAATTTTAAAATAATTTTCTTAGTTAAAGTTATATTATTGATCGGAATGTCCATATTCCAAATATTTAATTCTCTTTACTCTTCTCCCCTATCTATTTTGCATGTTTCATTAAACATTATTTGGGGTGGGGTGGGGTTGGATGTAATGATAATTAGGTAAAAGTTAAAAGTGACGTGCTCATCTCAATAAAAAATTATGGATTCGAGTTTTGGGGTGAACGACTTCTAAATTATCTAAGTGTTGTTAATTCTATCATAGTTAATCTAACAGTAAGCTGTTAAAAAAAGTTAAACATTTTCTGACTTAATAATTTTCTGTGACCATCTTTTATCAAAATCGATCATCAAAAATATCAAATTAGCAATCCAATATATCGTTGTTTTAATTTTGCGTATTATAGACATCACAAAAACAAAAGTATATTATGAATTTTTTGAAGCGAGTGAATATTATTTTTAGGAGCGTTTTAAACACATGCTTCATTTTTAAGGTGTTTTGGGAACCACTCTAAAAGGGTTAAGAAAACTGCTCCAAAAGTCACCATTATCACCGAAATCCTACTCTTATACTATTTTAAGCATAATGTTCTATAAAATTTTATTGGACGAACTTATTTTTCTCTACGATTCGACCTAAGTTTTGTTAAAAACGATGTAGGTTCTAGAAAACACTCTGGAGTGGGTGCTTTTACAGGTGGAGTTGTTGTGATCATTCGATGTTGTATATCACTGTGAAAAGTGGAAAACACATACACAAGAACAAAGCGTTTGTTTATGTCTATTTGTGTTCGTTTGGTTATCTATTCGTGAATAAGTTCAATTACTTAATGAACAAACACCGACATAAATTTCCTTTGGTTATGTGTTCATGAACCATTTCTGAACAAGTTTGATACTTTGATGTTAAAAGAATAAACATGAGCATGATTTTATTCATTCAGTTCAGTTTATTTTCAACTATAGTTATCGATAGAAGAGTGGCTAAATTTGGGTCAAAAGTTGTGAGCATCAAAGATAGTAGTCATGAATTTAGTACATCATGATAAACACCTTGCCTTAATCTACTATGTGTTATTTTGATGCTCTTTTGGACCCACTTACCCTTATCATGTTAGGCTTCCTTCCCATCATTTTCATTATGTGTTGAAATTAATTATTAACTATTTCATTTTATCTTTACATCCGCCAAAGTAAAAAAGATGCACAAGACTCCAAATGATGTAATGGTTATCGTTTATAGTTATAAAAAGACACACGTAGTGATATGTTATTATAGATAAGTTTATAGAAGATCTACTTTGTTGTGCATACAAAGATGTCATGCAGTAACAAGTGATAATTGTCATAAGTTTCATTTTGAAGTATACGATTGTGATTATAAACCTATTTGTGTTTTTTTTAAAAGATGGTTCTTAGATTGACATCAAAAGAAGGATCCTCTTATAAGGACTTCATGGGTTTAAGGCTAGTTACAGTTCTCATATTATACAAAATAATAATTATTTAATAAATGTTATAAAATTAAGGAATATAAAAGTACTCATAAGAAGTTACACATGTGAAGATGGTTACATATGTTGTACATATGGTACAAATGATTGATGTAAGGAAGCTTCTGATGTTAGCTTTTTGTGTGTTGTACACCTAGTCATGATAATTGGTCAAACTTTGGCTAAACAATTTTTCAACCATTTTTCATCTTGATGGTAATCTGGTATTATGAGAATATGATGGGCCCAACCCCCCCAAAAATGACCCATTAAAGAATATAAATAATAATATTCTAATACAAAATTTGACCCTTTCATTGACTATATTAAAAAAGTTTGTTAAACGTGTAAAAAAATGTTCGCAAAACGGGTCATCTCATTTAAATCATCAAGTCAATGATATATCTTTTTTCTGTTTTAGTGAAAAAAGAAAGAGCATTACTAATCTAACAAATTAAGAAGAGGGTACAAATAGAGATGAGAGTATATGTGTTGCACAACTCTATGAAAAGCACCACTAATAACTTATCACTTAATCCATTCTTCTATAAACAAAATTTAATTTTTATGTTTATCCGTTTTCTACAGATAAAGTATACGTTTAATTCGTTATATGCAAGCAACCTTCAATAATACTAAGCATTTAATTCGTTATACGTACGTAATCATCTATAAGACGTAAAATATTGATACGGCATTATGCCTGCTATTTGATTTATAGTTATATGTAAACAACTTTCTATAGAAAATGAAACGCTGACATAGCAATGTGCTAATTACATTTTACATCCCATTAAATGTTAGTTAACATAAGCAATTAACATTTTGTTTACATAAACTCGATTAAATAATTAATCAATGTAGCCTACCTACATGAAAAGGACACTTGAGCCCAAAAGACCAATTTTTATCAGCTAGCCAATAATAACAAAAAAGGCCACATGAAGGCCCAACCCAATTACACATCAAATACAAAAATTTAATAATAATAATAAATAAAAATAAAAAATACATAAAGAATTAAGAGAAAAGAAGCCCAAAAAATGGGTTTAAAATTTTAAAATTAAAAGGTTCCCATAAAATCAATGGGAAGAAAATAAATTGTATCACAACATAAGTGATGCTTATATGGGCTGAAGCTTAAATTTAAAGTATTATTAGATACAAAAACTAATTGAATTCATGACCCGTTTTCGTATCCCGGTTATAGACATGAAAACTTCATATTATTTTGATTTTGATTGGCCTTGAAGATGAACGAACCGTCTTCAACCAACAATGGAAGCCAGGAAACTTTACACGAGCTGTTTTGCCTTCTTTTGCTAGCTTTTTTCATATGTATTTTAGTTTCCGGTTTTGGATTCAATCGCTTTCTTGGCGAAAGAAGGTAAACAAAAAGCAGCTGCATGCATCTGCGTGTGGAAACGGATGAATTGTTTTAAATTAAACAATAAAGAACTACTGGGGCATTTGGGATTGCTTATTAAAACTGTTAATCTGCTTATTACGGTCATATGCAACAAAAAGCTATTGGATAAAGGTAAGCGAGATAGAAACAAATTTCGTTTTTTTCTATTTAATTAACCAGCCTTAAATTAGACACAAAATTACAGGTTTTCACTTCCAAATTGCATTTATGCCTTGTAGCAACTAATAATCATGTCAACTTAGTAATGCAATGATATAGCACGTGATATTTAATTTGACATCATATTGTTTTAAAAAAAATCTTTTATTTTATTACCTATTGCAACAGCCCACGTAAACTGTACTAACTACTAAGATATGTCCGCTTTACTCTGATGGGTTATCTATCCAGAAACTCACGGTCTTGTTTTCGTCCAATGAATAGCTCAGTAGCTCACCCAATCAAAAAAAAAAAGATTTCATTCTCCCTTTGACAAACGTTAGACATGTATCTCTAACCCACTTTTAGAGCCTAGCGTCCTCACTAGCACACTAATATTTATCGATTGATAGGGAGAATGAAACCTTCCTTATAAGGGGATGGAAAGCTTTTCCACCTAGACGTGTTTTGCCTCAATAAACAATTTATCGGATAAAAACAAAACCGTGAGTTTTTGGACAATCAACCCATCGAGAGAAAACGAATAATATCTTGGTATAGTTGACTTGGGCTGTAACGCCTA
The DNA here is from genome assembly GCA_025506415.1 of Flaveria robusta. Lineage (NCBI taxonomy): Eukaryota > Viridiplantae > Streptophyta > Magnoliopsida > Asterales > Asteraceae > Flaveria > Flaveria robusta. Next base: position 1,127,996 of record CM046471.1, on the reverse strand, counting down.
TAGCACCAAGAAACATATCATTTTTGCCAATTTTTAAAAATTGCTCTCTTGGATGCCATTTTAGTGGTACATGTATATGCCACGAGACATCTTATTTCACAATTAATAGTTCTAAATATTAGTTGATTGTTATGTATTTTATTGTATTTTAGGATAGGCTTTATTATGTCAATTATAAGAAAATTAGCTCTAGAGTTTGTTAGAAAGTTCTAGTATATATATTCTGTACACATCTATTCTTGGGGAAGGAAATCATTTGATCCCTAATACCATCGCCGCCGCCGCCGCGGATCATAGTCCACGGACTGCTCAACCGCCGTCGTATTAGCCTCAGTCCGATCCTCCTTCGTCTTCCTCTTATCATGTCGGGTGACAGAAATGAATCAACCCCCCCCCCCCCCCCCCCCCCCCAACTCGGCCCTCAACCCAAACTCAGCCTTATGCTCTTCACCCTATATACACGATGACGAACATTCAGCACAAAATCCAAATCTTGGATGGTGTTAAGGTATTGTATTATTCCAGGGTCAAGCTCTTTCTGTTACATGCTTGAGGTTATGATGTTCTGCATCACATTGATGGAACACAGCCTCCTGCTACAACAGATTTGATATTTGACACATGGAACAAGATCAATGCTATTGTCCTACAGTGGATCTACGGGACACTGTCGGATGAATTGTTGGCTAGAGTTTTAGAGACATAATCCACTACGTTCAAAGCCTAGACACGTATCAAAAACATCTTCTTGAACAACAAGGTCTCCCGTGTTGCAACCCTTGAACACGAGATAATCAACCTCAAGCTCACTGATCTCCCTTCTCTCGAGGCTTACTTTCAAAAACTGAAAAAAATTGTTTATAAACTTTCTGATGTAGAAAGTCCTGTAACCGACAACCGATTGATCCTGCAACTAGTAAGGGGATTACCCCGGAATATGATACCATTGGGTCTGTTATAAATCAACAGTTACCCTCTTGGGAAGAAGCCTGTAGCATGCTTCAATTGGAACACCAGCGAAGACAAGCACGTGAAACACATCCAGCGTGTTGCTGCTGTTGTTCTCCATGACCAGCCAACTTGTGATCAGGCTCTAGATTCTCAGCGCCGTAATGCTCAGCCTCGTGGTCAGACCCGCAGATCTAGGAATCAACGCCATACAGGTCCAAATACCCGTCGCCAAATCACAGGCAGGCTAAATCAGCCCCTTCTTCTATAAGACCAGGCCCATCTCGAGGCATTTATCCACCTTGGCTCGCTCACTCACCTGGCCGCCTTACTCGGCACCTCCACCCCCTTCCCTTACCTGATCCAACCAGGTTGGGCAATGCCCTGGCAGTCTCAACCTTCGCGCCCACCTGCCCGCTTTGCCACCCAACCACAGGTCAATCTCACTGATGTGAACCCTTTGGAACCATCTCAGCTAGGTTATGCTTTTGAAGCCATGTCAATGCAGCCTCCTGATGATCAGTGGTACATGGACACCGGTGCGACCAACCATCTCAGTTCTGATTCAGGTATGGTTTAGTTTCTTCACGTATTACATCTATTAAGTCTACTCTTGTTGGTAATGGTCAATCTATACCAATTCACGAATCAGGAAACACCCTTTTACCCGGTACCCCTCACAACCTTCACCTTAATAATGTTCTTTACTCACCTAATATCATTAAAAATCTCATCTCTGTACGTCGTTTTACTATTGATAATTCCGTTTCGGTTGAATTTGATTCCCATGGTTTTTCTGTGAAGGACTACAAAAGTGGGAAGATTCTGAGTCGTCATGATAGTTCCAGTCACTTATACACCCGGTTACCAACACTTATACATCTCCTCCTGTTCCCTGGCACGATCGGCTAGGACATCCGGGAATGCACATTTTAGACTTTCTTCGTTGTTCCAATTTTATTTCTTGTAATAAAACAAATCCTTTGGTTGTTTGCAATTCTTGCCAATTATCTAAACACAAACGTTTAACTTTTCATACTTCATTGTCAAATACACTAATGTCATTTGATATATTACACTGTGATTTATGGACTTCTCCCATTCAAAGTAAGAATGGTTATAAATATTACATGGTATTAATTGATGATTTCACTAACTATACTAGGGTGTTTCCACTAAAGTTAAAATCTAAAACTTTTGCCAAATTCAACCAATTTCACAATTTTGTTAAAACTCAATTTCATTGCACCATTAAGTCTTTTCAATGTGACATGGGTAGTGAATTTGATAACACTTCCTTCAAAACTTTTGCCACCACAAACAGCCTCCAATTCAAGTTCTCATGTGTACACCTGCACAACATTCTTCCCACAAAAGTTCTCCATAATAGTAACCCCATATCTGTCCTCTACCTTAAACGTCCCACTTACGATCACCTCCGTGTGTTCGGATGCTCATGTTACCCAAATCAATCCGCTACTCGACCACATAAGCTTGCCCCTCATTCCACCCACTGTCTTTTTGGGGTACCCACCTAATTATAGGGGTTACCGTTGTCCCGATTTAGCTACAGGAAAAATTATCCTCTCCCGTCATGTTACTTTCGACGAACAAACGTTCCCTTTTCAAACTGCTTCTAACCCCTCCACCCATGACTATTCCTTTCTACAGGACGACCCATCCCCTCTCTTGTTTCAACCTTCCAATCACCCAACAACCACTCCCCTTCCCTACCCCAACCCCAATACTAACCATGCAGCACACCCACAACCGAACCATCTACTCATCCAAACAACCCATCACCATCACACTGCCCACTTAACACTCCCTACAGCTCGTCTACAGTCTCTCACAGCAACCTACCCACATCGCCTTCCCCCCCCCCCTCCCCCCCCCCTCATCTCCTTCGGCTCACCCTTACCCCTTCACCTATTCAAAGAGACCTAAAGCACCCACTACAGCTGCTGCCCCTATCCCAACCTTCCAGACTTTTCAGCATAAGCCTAATGACACCACCAACAATCACCCTTCACCATCCCTACACCCCATGCAAACTCATTCGCGTACGCGTTCACACCAATCCCATCATTCCGCCTCTCTTCATACCACCACAACTGATTCCATCAAAATTTCACCAATTCCCAAATCCCTGAACTAGGCCCTTTCTAATCCAAATTGGCGTGATGCCATGGCCAACGAGTTTAAGGCTCTATTGGACAATAATACGTGGGAGCCGGTCCCCCGGCCTGCAAACACTCACATTATCAATTGTATGTGGCTTTACAAACATAAATTTCATGCAAGCAGATCCCTTCAACGATATAAAGCCCGACTAGTTGTAAATGGGAAATGTCAACATGTTGGTTTAGACTGTGATGAGACTTTCAACCCGGTTGTGAAACTAGTTACCATACACACAATTCTTAGTTTGGTTGTGTCTCGTTCTTGGCCTTTCAATCAACTTGATGTCAAAAACGCATTCCTACATGGGGATTTAAGCGAAACGGTCTACATGTACCAACCCCCTGGTTTCATTAAAAGTCTAACCCATCTCATGTTTGTAGGCTTCACAAATCTCTCTGGTTTAAAGCAAGCCCCAAGCGCTTGGTATCACAGATTTGCTAACTACATTGTGTCATGTGGATTTTGCAGCTCTTCCTGTGACGCATCTCTTTTTATTTATCAACATGGTTCTCGGAAAGCTTATCTTCTCCTTTATGTGGACGACATTATTCTCACCGCCTCCGACAACCAACTCCTTCATGACATCATTTCATCTTTATTCAAGGAGTGTGCTATGACAGATTTGGGAAAGTTACACCATTTTTTGGAGGTACAGGTAGCTCAATAATCAGGGGTTTATTCCTTTAGCAGGAGGCTTATGCCTCTGAAATTCTTACTCGAGCAAAAAATGGAGAACTGCAAACCTAGTTCCACTCCTTGTGACACCGACTCTAAGCTCAGTTCCTCGGCTGGAGAACCTCTCTCTGATGGCACCTTATATAGAAGTCTCGCTGGGGCACTTCAATACCTGACATTTACCACACCTGACATTGCATATGCGGTGCACCAGGTTTGTCTATTCATGCATGCCCCGCCATGGTTTTAAAAAACGGAAGAGGCGTACGCCTCGAGGCGAAACGGACGAAAAACGTATATGAGGCGGCGCCTCAGAGGGGATTACAGATACGTACGCCTCGACACATGAGGCGGATCGTGAGGCGGTACGAAAGGGGTGAGGCGTACGTTGGGCGGGAAAAGTAAATTAAAGCACAAAAGTTGCACCCTAAAAATAAAACCCTAAAATAACATCGTGACTTTCAGAAGGTTCACAGCCCCCCCCCCCCCCCCCCCCCAATCGCACACCCGACACCCCCATCGCACACCTGACCCGACACCCCCATCGCACCAGGCATCGACCCGAGTACCCGATATTCCGACATCGCAGCTGATTTTCTGATTTTCGAGCCTTCAAAGGTTCTTCTTTCTGGTTTTCTAATATTGTTGATGTTAGTTTTGTATATTTGATTCAAGAGTTTGTTTTGTTGATTTGGGACATGTTTTGTTTGTGCATTAAGGTTTATGGTTTGTGAATGGTATGTGAACAACCGAACAATGAATGGTTTGATGTTTGTGGTTTGTGAATGGTTGTTGTTTGTGGTTTGTGAATGGTTGATGTTTATGGTTTGTGAATGGTTGATGTTTATGATTTGTGAATGTTTACATACAAATATATAATATACTTGATTCTCATGTTCGAACATTTGTTTTTTATGTACATAGTTTTTTTTACGATGGCTAGTAAAGGTGCAAGGAAAGATCCGGCTTGCAAGTACGGGGACGAATTTGAGGTACCTCCTCAAGTGGGATAAAGGGTTACAAGTATCTAAAGTGCAAGTTTTGTAGTAAAGTTATTAGAGGAGGAGTGAAAAGAATGAAGGAACATCTTGCTGGCACACATAAAGATGTCATGCCTTGTGCCAATGTGCCCTCTGAAGTAAAAGATGAAATAAAGCAATATTTGAAGCAGTTTCAGGATGCAAAGTTTGCTGCCCAACGAAACTTTGAAGAAAATGGTTTGTGAATGGTTGATGTTTATGATTTGTGAATGTTTACATACAAATATATAATATACTTGATTCTCATGTTCGAACATTTGTTTTTTATGTACATAGTTTTTTTTACGATGGCTAGTAAAGGTGCAAGGAAAGATCCGGCTTGCAAGTACGGGGACGAATTTGAGGTACCTCCTCAAGTGGGAAAAAGGGTTACAAGTATCTAAAGTGCAAGTTTTGTAGTAAAGTTATGAGAGGAGGAGTGAAAAGAATGAACATCTTGCTGGCACACATAAAGATGTCATGCCTTGTGCCAATGTGCCCTCTGAAGTAAAAGATGAAATAAAGCAATATTTGAAGCAGTTTCAGGATGCAAAGTTTGCTGCCCAACGAAACTTTGAAGAAAATGTGGGAAGTGGGGCATATTATAGCAGTGGGGGAAGTGTTGATCCATGTGCTACCTCTAGGGGTGTTAGAGGGCCAATGGATCGGTTTGTAGGGGGTGCTAAAGATAGCGAAGAAGGATCACTCCCGACCGAAAAAATGACACCAGCAAGTGCAAAAGAGCATCGAAACAAAGTTTGTTTGGATATTGGAAGATTTTTTTTTGAGAATGGAATATCGTTTAACGTAGCAAATAGTCCATCATTTACTAGTATGCTACATTCAGTTGGGAACTTCGGCCGAGGATTGAAACCCCCTACCATGCATGAGTTAAGGACTTGGATCCTTAAGGAAGAAGTTAACACGACCACTACAATGGTGGAGGACATAAAAGCTACATGGAAGACCACCGGGGTTTCTTTGTTATCAGATGGTTGGTCAGACATGAGAAATAGAAGTTTGATTAATTTTTTGGTCAACAATCAATATGGTACTGTTTTTTTGAGAACTGTTGATGCATCAGATTGTATAAAAAAAGCTGAAAAAATTTTCGAGTTGCTTGATGAGGTTGTTGAAGAGATCGGTGAAGATATTGTAGTTCAAGTGGTGACCGACAATGCTAGTGCATACAAAGCTGCTGGAGCATTGTTAATGGAGAAGAGAAAAAACTTGTATTGGACCCCGTGTGCTGCTCATTGCATTGATTTGATGCTTGAAGATATCGGTAATTTGATGCAGCATAAAAGTGCTTTGCTTAAAGCAAAAAAAGTTAGCAATTTTATCTATAACCATCAGTGGGTGTTGAGTTTAGCCCGAAAGATTTTAAAGAAAGATCTTCTTCGACCGGCTGCCACAAGATTCGCCACAACATTTTTGACTATACAAAGTATTTATGAATCGAAAGACGCTTTACAACAAATGTTTGTTTCAACCGAATGGGGGACATGTGCTTGGGCTAAGAAAGCTGATGGAAAAGAGGTTAAAAAAATAATCATGGATGAGAGAAGTTTTTGGCCTAGTGTGGTTATTCCATTAAAACCACAATGCCACTTGTTGAAGTTTTGAGAATTGCTGATGGGGAGCAGACACCAGCCATGGGATTTATTTATGGAGCGATGGATAGTTGTAAAAAAAAATAGCAAAGAACTTAGATAACAATCTCTCTTCTTATAAAGAGATATGGGACATCATTGATAAAAGATGGGAGATCCAAATGCATCGTGATTTACATGCGGCTGCCTACTACTTAAATCCACAATATCGATGGAGTCCCACTGTTTCTGAGCATCCGGAGATCAAGCGAGGATTATATGATGTTATGGATAGACTAGTTAAAGATCCTAGTGCTTATATGAAGATCGAAGATCAACTAATAGCGTATAAAGAAAAAAGGGGATTATTTGGATATAGAGGTTCTTTGGCGACATATCAGACACGTCCACCGGGTAAATTATTTGTTGATATTTTTTTATTATAATTTATATTTTATATAAATTAAATTATTCACTAATCTTTTATAAACATATATAGTTAAATGGTGGGGCGAATATGGAGATGAGACTCCCGAACTCAAGGCTTTTGCAATAAAAGTTTTGGGTCTTACGTGTTCTGCTTCGGCTTGTGAACGTAATTGGAGTACTTTTAATCAAGTCCATACAAAGAGACGAAACCGGTTGACAACCGAAAGAATGAACAACTTGGTCTACATTATGTACAATAAAAAGTTGAGGCAGAAATTCTTGAGGAAGACTACTTTAAAAGAAGAAGATGATCCGTTGGTTGTTGAAGATGTGTTGTCTGATGATGAATGGTTAGCTGACCCAATTGATGCCGATGAAGAGGAAATTGGAGGTGGCGATGCAGGTTTGGACGGAGGTAGCGGAGCATGTGGGGAGGGAAGTAGCTGTGCAGGTGGAAGTTCGTCATCTAGGAAAAGAAAAAGCGTTCAAATATATTTGAGTGACGAGGATGAGGATGAAGATGGTGAAACGAATTCGATAGAAGAAGATGATTGTGAGGATAACGAGTTAGAAAGTGATGCCTTCTATGTTGTTTGAAGTTGAATTAGATTACAAACTTTTAATGTGTGCTTAATTTCGTATCTATTTTATGTTTTAGACTTTGTGATACGTTATGTGTGATGACTTTTAAATTTGATGATGAATTTGCTTAGGAATATGCTTTGTTTGATGTCTTAGTATTTTATTTTTATAAGATATATAATTTTTCTATTTATTTATTATTTCCGCCTCGGGTTTACGCCTCGAGGCTCGTTTCCGTTCTTTTAAACCTTGTGCCCCGCGTCAACCTCATTTTCAATTTCTCAAATGCATACTGAGGTATTTAAAAGGTACAATGTCTCATGGTCTCTTAATCACCCCATCCAAGTCCACGAAGCTTACAGCATATTCTAATGCCAACTGGTTTTGGGGGGGGGGGGGGGGGGGGGGGGGGGGGGGGGGTTGTCCGGATTCAAGACGCTCTATCTCGAGTTACAATGTCTTTATGGGGGAGAATCTTCTCTCTTGGTCTTCAAAGCGTCAACACACGATATCCCGCTCAAGCGCTGAAGCAGAATATCGAGGTGTAGCTACCACCACTGCCGAGGTCACCTGGCTCCGGAACTTGCTTTTTGAGCTGTCAGTTCCTTCCCGTGAGCTAGCATTATTTTCTATGACAACGTGTCAACCATATACCTCTCAGGCAACCCCGTCCAACATCAACGCACTAAACATGTTGAAATTGACATTCAATTTGTGCGGGACAAGGTTCGTATCGGTACCATCCGAGTTCTTCACATTCCTGCCGACTATCAATGCGCGGATATCTTCACCAAAGGACTTCCTAGAGCATTATTTCAGAGATTTAAGACCAGTCTGCGCATTCAGCCACATGCTCATACCGCGGGGGCATATTAGTCAATTGTTAATATATTTATTTTTTTGTATTTTAGGATAGGCTTTAATGTTTTATTATGTCATTTATTATTTTCTAGATTAGCTCTAGAGTTTGTTAGAAAGTTCTAGTATATATATTCTGTACACATCTATTCTTGGGGAAGGAAATCATTTGAATTACACTAAATTGGTGATAAATTGTAACTTAATTCAATTCCCAGCGGCCTAAATTGGTTGCCAAAATCAGGAAAAGTTAAGTTCCTTTCTATTTAGTTTAGTTTGCAAATACGTACTAGTTGATTTCTTGCAAGTGAAATAAGCAATTTAAAGTTGCTTATTCAAACCGCTTATCTAAGAAAGAGAAGCAGTTTTGCAATTCTGAATATCCCACTAAATCCTACTATTCTAATAGAAAGTATCTCAAGTGGACACTTGTCACAATTCTAGACTATCAAAGTTTTCATTTTCCCGCCCAAATTATTTTCATCCATTTTATGACAATTGGTAATTAAGGTAATAAATCAATCACATTTTATGACCATCTTTTTAATTTTTGTTTATTCAAATAAAGAATTAACTGTTTTTTAATTAACTTTTCATTTGTAAATAAAAAGATATCATATTTATCATATTTTCTCAAAATATTTTATACATACTAAGGCATTTCAATAATTATAAATATATACAGATTTATAATTATATTTTTTAGTTATTCAATCCGTGTAATACACGGGGTTTTTAATGCTAGTGTTAATATGTTTTGAGAATGATTGAACAATACCTCACGGTTGTAGAATTTCAAGGGTACCGTAGACTTGTTTTGCTTTTCCTTTGCATCTATCGGGTTGACTGGGTTCTTGAAATCAACTTCTGGTCCCTCAGTTGAACATAACATGAAGCCAATGACCCCACTGAAGTCAAAAGTGTTAAAGATTACTAAATGATTAATTTAATTTCCAAAAAATATGAAGAACATCGTTTGTACACCATTGAACAGAATCAACCTTTCTTCAGTTGTTTGGGTTTGTACATTTTCATTTTATGTAAGAAAAAAGAAATAAGTAGAGGGGACAAAATGGCGGGTTTCACAATGGGTCAAATATAAACCGAAAGGACCCACCCTTCATAAGTAAATTAGCAAATAGGCTTAAACTGCCACCTCTCTATGTTACCTTGGAAAACAGGTTTAGCTCAAAACAGGAAATTTCTAGTGCAGGTAGTGTCAGGTATTAAAAATAATATTTTGGCTGACCTTTTTATATCCTTACCCATTGCACCATTAGAGATAAAATAAAACCCCAAATCAACCCACTTGGCCATTCACAAGTAAATGGGAATAAATTGCCACCCTACAAGATTAATGTGGAAAGTAGGGTCGGGTCCAAAAAAGTTTTTAAGTCAGGTTGACCAGAAGGCAGAAGCACATTTTCTCAAAAGAAATTATTATATTACGAGCGTTAAATTTGAATAATAAAATATAATAATAATGTTCAATAAAAACGATTTTGTTTTACCCATTTGATCAACTTGAGAAACTTGAATCAACCCGTTCATATTACCTTGGATATGTAGGAACCGTGGTCCATGCATAGTTAACAGAACCTTTAAAAATCTGGCGGCAATTTGCAACAATGCCTTCAATGATATGCATGTGGAGCCATATGCTTTCAGCCTGGGTACACATAACACCACCTGGACGAAGTGCTTTTGCAACCGACTCAAAAAAAGGTTTCTCAAAAAGTTCTTGTGCAGGCCCTGAAATTCAAAATACACCAAATAAGTTTATAATACTAACCAAGTTTATTTTACATGGGTGTTGGATAGAGGTGACAAGTCATGCAGTTTAGGTAACAGGTCAGTATAAGTTAGGATAAGAAAGGGGTACTTTTTAAATGTGGGTCCAAAGGGGACGGGTCAGGCAGGGTCAACCTGTTAACGTTTGTGTCCATTTTTCTTGTATTTATTACTCACTTTGTCCAAAATTACGGTCTAAAAGCATAAAATAAACACATAAATTTAATATGTGCAACTAATGCAGCTTTTAATTAATGGAATGGCAATTTAGGCTTAATGCAGTTAAAAATACCATTGACTTGCAATATTTATGATAAAGGTAATTGAAGGTAAAATGAGAAAAATAGTAAATAGTAACAATCCAGTTGGAAAAGTGGACAATAATTTGGGATGTAGAGTATTTGATTAATGTACTGAACAAAAGCTAAAAAAAATCTATATAGTTCATTAACAATCTGATTTTTTGAAGGGATTCTGCATATTCAACTTTTTGGGTAGCATTGACTTCCCAAAGACATAATGTGATTCAGAAAGTTTCATGCCATTAACACTTTGGGCAACTTTCAACCCGTTTCACTTAGTCTACTCATGTGACTATATGACCAACTTGCTTTTTAGATAAGTATTAAAGGTTTTACTTGTGGAAATATTAAAAGGCAACCCAATTTCAACACATTGTAAGTAAATGGGTCAAAGAATAGAACCTCTATAGGGGTATACCTATTGGATCTGAAGAATCAACTATAACAGCATCATAACTTCCTTCTCGGGCAGCCATTAGAAATGCCACTCCTGAGAGATTAAAAAATAATACAGAAACCAAGTCTTTATAAAACTCATACGTATAAGTTAGATGTCAGAAAACAAAATTTTGTTGCATGTGTATACCATCACCAATATGGAGAGTGACACGAGGATCCTCATACCCAACAGCTACATCTGGAAAATAATCTTTAGAAACCTAGAAAGAAAGAAAATAAATCACATCATTAGATGCTTTCTAAATTGTCATATTTAGGGTGTGTTTGGATATGCATGTTCAACGTCAGATTTCAGGTCCAGCTGGTTCATCTAACAGAAGACCGGTCTGGACTGGTTGGCCAAAAACATCAGTTTTTCCAGTTTCATGTAGGATGGTTCCAATATCTCGAAGGCTAACGACCACCAATATCCCTCAAAATATAACCATCATCTATAAACTTCAACTTCATCAATCATCTCCAGACTATAGATGACAATGGCATACATTTTAATGACTCGGATGGATCAAAAAGAAGTTGAATGACTAAAATATAATATATATGAAAAAGTATTTTGGTATCTTATGCAAAAGCACATAGAATGAATTCAAAAGATGAAGTTAAAAAGTTATGGACACTCACATCAACTACCATTTTATCAATCTCACATATATCAATATGTTCAACTGAAGAATGGCGAGCTACTTCACGCAAGACACCACCATCTCCACCTCCAATAACCAAAACCTGCAAATAAAAACAAATAAAAGGCAAATTTAACCTAATAACAAACAAGTGCGAACCTTATGTTTTACTTTAAATTGCTTACAAATTGTATTTGACACAGATCTTTAGAGATTCATTAAACTAAAAAAACAATTCGTATTATAAAAGATTTATCTATCAAAGACTAGACTTTTAATAGCTTCTAAGAGTTAGGTGGTGTTTGTTTTTGAAGAGGTAAAATGTCTGCAGTCTGCGTACCAGATCTGCAAACATATGTGGCAGAAGAGGTGGACCAAACCTCTGCAGTCTGCAAGAAGAATACTGTTTGTTTTTTAACGTCTGCAGAAGTGGACAGGGGTGGCAGCGGATGGTGGTGGTGGCGGACGGTGGCTGGTGGCAGAGATGGACGGGGGTGGCGGCGGACGGTGGTGGTGGCGGAGGTGGCCGGTGGTGGCGGCGGCCGGTGGTGGTGGTGGTGGGTGTTACTTCTGAGCATTTCCTCCACCCATGGCTTCTATCTCTTCTTCTTCTTCTTCTTCTCCTCTGTCTCCCACCGAAATAGAAACCCTAGATCTACAATTTGATGCACCTCGCAGGTGGGGGGAGGGGGAGGGGGAGGGGGAGGGGGAGGGGGAGGCGGGAGCAGGTGGGGGGAGGGGGGCCGGCGGAGGGCGGGCGGGCGCAGGGATGGTCGCAGAGGGGAGGGCGCGCGGCGCAGGGAGGGCGGCGGCGCAGGGCGGGCGGGCGCAGGGATGGTCGCGGAAGGAGGGCGGCGCGGCAGGGGGGCAGCGCGGCAGGGGAGGGCTGCGCATAGGGGGAGGGCGCGGCGCGGCGCGGCGGCGGCGGCGGTTGGGCGGAGGTCTGGTCGATGGTGAGAGGAGAGGTGGGGTTGCACACAAGTGAAGGTGGTTTCAGGGTTGGGGGGAGTTAAGGAGAAATGAGAAGAGGTTGAGAAGAGTTTAGAAGTGGTAAGTCCACATCTTCTCCACGCAGACGTCAGGAAGACGTTTTTTAATGAAATGTCTTCTAAAAATCAAACAGTCTGCGCACTCAAAACCTCTTCCCGCATCTGCGTGCGCGCAAATGAAGAGGTGGGGAAGAGCTTTTAAAAAAAAACAAACACTACCTTAGCAAACTTGGTAATTGGGATGCTGAAAAACAAGTGAAAAGAAATTTCTTAACATTTATGTTGATTGCAAAGAGTGTTTCACATGCATTTACACCTACCTATTAAGTTTTTAATACAAAAATAAAGAACCAAAATTGTTAGTGGAAACTTCACCCATCAAATACTCAACAATTAAAAGTTAAACGAGTAAACAAAACCTTCTTAGGGTTGGGAATTGAACATAGTGGGAGATGAGTAATCATTTCTTGATATGCACATTCATCTCTTTCGGTAAGTTGAATAACACCATCCAAGACAAGAACCTTCCCATATGTCGCAGACTGAAACAAGCAAAGATCACTTACCATTTATTGAAACAAAAACGAAAATCTATACTAATAAATGATTACATGTGGTGACACATGTCATCACGAGATTTCACCTCACAAAAACTTTCCCGCCTAAACTTTTTTTAACAAATTTTCCACAAATCATGGTATATTTCTTACTTGAAGTTTTTTATTTTATTTTAAATTTTTTTGAACGACAAATGTGAAGTTTTTATTTTTTTAACTAACTCAATCACACCAATCATTTCTAGAGATTTTGAATCTATGATATCAATCATCATAAACCTTATTTAACCCTTTAAATTAACCTTATGATCACAAATCCTTATTTTTATATAATCGATTTAAAATAAAAACGATAGAGTTTAAATATTTTTGTTTACATATTTGAATTATATATTTAGAACTTTTAAACCGTGTGATACACAGGCTAATAACCTAGTAAACAATTAAAGTAATATGATATAAATAAATAAGTGAAAAGGACAGTGGTCAGAAATTGCAGCTTTTCTTGGTTATAGTATACAATGTTTTTTTTTTGAGAAGGATAAAATATAGTTTTATAGACAACAGATGATATAGGTTTTGGAAAACAAAAACCTGAAATACCATAACTTCTTGGTAATCAGATTTGCCCTGAAACAGTATCTTTTCAACCTTCAAAGAGTGTGCTTCTCCTGCATGTACATAGAAAAGGTCAACAAAAATATTTCTTGTTTTATTTATCAACTGATTGTCATAGTCGTTGTATGCATCTCATTGGTATTAACTATCCATGCCATAAAAAAGGTAACACTTTATATCATGATAGGTATAATTTACAAGCTAACATTGCCTATTGATTTTCAAGTCTGTAAAATCATCTATTGACTTCTAGAGGTCAAACAAATAGATGATTTTACAGACTTGAAAATCAATAATTACTTATTAATAAGTACTCAGACAATAAAGCATTAGATTTCAATAAAGCAAAAGTATTTCATGCAAATATTATTGTTGAAAGTTGAAACATCATCTGTTATACTCACAAAAGTCAATAATTTGACTTCTGTAACTTTAAAAAGGGAACACCAGGCATGAATGATTATTTCTGCATAACTTTAAGTACATGCTCCACTGAGTTGACAATTTAGTTTTCTATTCATATGTATCAGGGTGATTATGATGTCCAATAATCATAACACCCCCAAGTGCACCCTCCAATTTTAATTTTATATAAAAAAATGCTTGCAATTTAGGTGGGTCAGGCTCTCTATCTCTTGAGATAGAGGAAAAGTTTGCCCTCATTCAGAGATTTTTACTGGGTCCCCTGTTTGTTTGTTTATAAAGAAATGCTTGCAGCACAAAGTACGAGTAAACATCATGCCGAAAAAACAAGAGAAATAAATAGAGGCACGTAATAGTCAATTAACATATATGTATTTACTAAGCAAATTAAGATATTGATAAAAATATATTCATAAGATAAGAACTAGCCACCATCAAAACAAAACATCGTTACATGAATTATAAAAGATGAAATTCAAATTTAAAGCAACAAAAGAATTAAACTCTAAGCCGAAGCAACTGGAGCAATTAAAAGTTCAATAGTGCGTAACCCATAAGCCATTTTCTAGAAGAAAATAAAAGAAATGATAATCGAAATTTCAAGGTTTTTCTGACCAAATCAGTTTGCCAAGAATATTTAGAGATTCTAAATACCATATCAATTACATCATTATTTGCACCCACATGAGGTAAATATCACAAATTAATAATCAAATAATGAACTCCCTCAATTACATCATCATTATAAGATTATAATTTAATCAATAATCGGTGTTTTCCTATGATCCCATGCGCAAGTATCCAAGTGAAAAGGTAGTTATCAATTATCAGTTTCTGAGTCCTGTGTGTAAACGACAATAAATAAATAAAACATTGTTTCTGGAGAAAGAAAACAATAAAAAAAATAAAAAGCTATCAAGGAGAATGATGATACGATGATGATAAGATAACACACCAGAATTTTATATGTTACATCAAATTCCACTCAACAAACATTTATATCTTAGAACTTATAAGCGCAAACATATACATATCGTGCTGAAAACAACACAATCTGTTAAAACTTAAAAACAAAACCCTAAAACTCGTACAACATAGCAAATCAGAATAAGTGAATAACAGAACTTATAAGCGCAAACATATACATATCGTGCTGAAAACAACACAATCTGTTAAAACTTAAAAACAAAACCCTAAAACTCGTACAACATAGCAAATCAGAATAAGTGAATAACAGAGGAACTCTGTAAACAATCTGTAATCAAACTCATAAACACAAACAAACGTATGAAATCTCACCAGGCCACATGGGGCTAATCTCCGAAAACCAACCGGGGATAATGGATGATATGCTTCCACCGCCATTGACGGCGGCGACGGTGGCGGTGGCTCCATTCTGTTCAGTCATTTGTTTGAGTGTGTGTGTGTGTGTGTGTGATGGTGAACCCTAATGCGAATGTGAATAGAGAAAGTGTGAAGGTGAGAAGAAACAGAGTGGTGGAGATTCTGCTTTGGAAAGACGCGAGGATATCTTTCTGGATTTGGGGATTCTTGAAGAAATATTAAGTAATGATACGGTAATCAATTAGGGTTTTCATTTGGGGTTAGAATTAACGGTCGGATCTTTTGCTTTTAAGATCAATCTTGTCTATATATTTTTTAACGGTTAATTCGTGTCAATATATCATGACGGGAAATTTTAGGCGTACTGTAAGGAATTTGGGAGAAACCGGATCAAACCGTCACGTTTTGACCAAAATGTCACGGTTTGAAAACCTAGAGGTGACAGCTAGGTCAAAGTGTCACGTATAAACTGACTGCTGACAAAAGCACACTGATAAAAATGTACGGTTCTGAAACAAAAGGTCACGGTTTGTCCTAACCGTGACGGTTAAAGTACGAGATAAGTACCACTTTGAACCGTCACGGTTAGGCCAAACCGTGACGGTTTCTCGCCCATTTCATGGTATATGCACAACACATTCATGTTTTTTATAAAAATGTTGATTTTTTATAAAAAAAAGTATAGAATACTATACTCAAAACCATACATAGTTATAACACAAAAATAAAACTATACTATAGATATTAATATTATAAAAAAAAGTATAGAATATTGTACTCAAAACCATACAACTTTTTGAATAAAATTGATTACTATAGATGTTAATTTTTGATTTTGTGTTAGTATTCTATACTTTTTTTTATAATATTAATATCTATAGTAGAGTGTTTACTTTTGTGTTATAACTATGTATGGTTTTAAGTATAGGATTCTATACTTTTTTTTTTTTAAAATAAACATTTTTATAAAAAAACATGAATGTGTTGTGCATATACCATGAAATGGACGAGAAACCGTCACGGTTAGGGCAAACCGTGACGGTTCAAAGTGGTACTTACCTCGTACCGTAACCTTCACGGTTAGGGCAAACCGTGACCTTTTGTTTCAAAACCGTACATTTTTATCAGTATACTTTGGTCAGGAGTCAGTCTATACGTGACGCTTTGACCTAGCCGTCACCTCTAGGTTTTCAAACCGTGACATTTTAGCCAAAACGTGACGGTTTGGTCCGGTTTCTCTCAGAAAACACCTACGGTGTCCCCAGCACCACCCATCATGACACAATCTTTTTATGAAAAAGATAATAATTTCTTTGTTAAGCTTCCTACGAACCTATTAAAACTCATTTATTTTATTTTTTTTCCTATATTGACCGCCCTAACACAAATAACGAGTCTTAAAATAACGGGTAAGATTGTTGTTTTATAATCTAAAATCATAAGCTCAAGTCATGGTAATTGGTCTTATTCACAAAGTGCAATGTAAGTTTGCAAAACGATATAACCCTTCTTGAAGTCTAGCAAATCAGAAGCTAAGTCAAGTATTAAGCACGTCTCATTCGTAACCCAACACAACCTAAAATTTATTATATAATTTTATATTAATTTTTTTTCCTTTTGTTTTCTAAATATCGTGAGTGACGCGCTTAAAAAATCATCAACGCTGGTTGTCTAAGATATTTAGAAAGGGTTGAGTATAAACATCCCTATTTGTTTATATTTTTTCAAACATCTTTTAAATTTACTCATATTAACCAACGGTATTTATACTTACATAAAAAATTTACATTATCATTAGAATGTAGTCTTAGATACATACTACTTTACCAATCAATCCCTTCCGTCAAGTGATTTGATTTGATGGTGTACAGACTTATATGAGTGTATAGGCAAAAAAATATGGTGGTATATGAACATATATTACAATGAATGTGATGGTGTATGTTCATTTAGACAATGAATGTGATGGTGTATGTTCATATAGACAATGAATGTGAAGGTATACACTTTTGAAAAAGAAGTGTTTGTGTACCATCATACGAAAAGACCAATCATTGATTGTGTTATTCAAATCTGATGACAGTCAGGTCTTTTGCTTTAAAGAGTTTTTAGAAAGATTGGTTGTCTAAAAAAGATCATTCTAATAATAAGGTGTTTTTTTATATATTCAAGAACTTAGGAGTTTAAATTATACAAGTTATATGTATAACTAGTTAATAAAAATATATTATAAGCTCTCCTGAAAAAAAAGAAAGAAAGGATTGGCTACCCACGCTCCCAAAAATTTACTTATCAAGCATCTTATGTTAATGTGATTTGATTTGTAGGAAAAGTGAATATGATAATATACATATACACATGCTTAAGGTGTGGATTATAATGGTATATGGATATATAGAGTAATGAATTTAAGAGCATACATTTATATAGGGTATTGATTTAAAAGTATACTCTCATAGGGTAGGTTATAGTAAAAAAAAATTAATCAAAAAAGTCTAAGAAAAATTTTAGGCTTGACACGTATCCTTCTATTGTTTTAAAAAGAATGACATTTTGGTCATTGTGTCAAATAAATCAGTTCATTGTGTCATATATTTTGCATCATTTGTTATATGTATTCATCATTGCATTTTACGTTTTTGATCATTTTGTGTTATTATTGTTATTGTTTCTATAGATTACACAAACTTGTTATCTTTTATTGTGTTTTACAACTATAAGTTCACAACAATATACTTTCATCAATTTATTTTGTCAAAACTCATAGTGTCGTTTTTATTTAAAATTAATCATGTATTAAACATGCACATATGTGCATGTGTATAAAGGTATCGCTTGATATAGAAGAAATTATTCAAGAGTAACAATATTTATTGATTGAATATCTTCTTTATAAATGAAGAAAGTTTTGTCGAAGAATGTAACAATATAACAGGGTATAATTGTCATTACAAAACCTTTATACAACTATACATAGGACAACAAGAAACATATAGGGCCAAACAACTAGATTCCAACCTCTAACTAAGCCCTACACTCTGGTGGAAGAACTTTGTATCTTGAAGTGTCTTTACAATAAGAGTAAAACATATGTTTACTTCGAGCCCAATTTAAACCGATGGTTTGTTGGCTCGTTAGCTTTGTATACTCGTCTCCTTCAACAGGATCCGAGGACAAAAGAGTTGAACTCTTTGAGCATGAGCCTGTAGATGTTGAGTTTGTTTTCGACATCAAACAACCTTCAATTCTAAGTTCTCCTAATGATGCAACGAATGGTGCATATCTATAGTTGACGGGATATTTTCCACCATGTGTGGCCCACTCTGAACCGTCCCATATGGTTGTGTATAAAGACATTGGCTTTGATGGATATATAGATGATGATGCATGGTTGTTGATTACTTCTCTTACTGGTATATTGTCTACTAGAAACCTGTGTTATAATTTCATTAACTTTTAAAAATAAGCACGAGTGACAATTGTAATAGTTCTTTTAAATTCTAAATTGAAAAATGTAACACCCCAAGCCCAAAATAACAAATTGGTTAGTAACTTTTAAGTGATAAAATATGGTGTTTGTTAATAACTCAACCATGGTTAGGCCTTAGATTAGAGGATAATGAAACTTACACTATGTGATGGGTGTTCCATAACATGCTATATTGATGAAACTCTTGTGTAGGGTCAAACCAAAGGTAAAATTTTTCTTCCCTTCCTGTTTTGACACTCCCATTCCCATATATATTTGTTTGAAGGACCCATTGTCTTCGTTTCTCATGCCCAAGTAATTCAAAGTCAATTTCGTCGTGGTTGTGTGGAAAAACATCTGAATTAGACATCTGAACGTAAAAGAAAAAAACAAGAGTATTTTTTTAGAAATTATCAATAAAAGTCGAATACACTTAAAATACATTAAGTGCAAAGAAAATAGCTCACATAGAAAGCTAATACTACTCCTGAAGTGTCCCCCATTGGAAGCTTTATTGCGACACTAAAGAATCCATGGTAGTATCTATCTTTCGAAACCAATCCCGAACCTAAATCAGAACACGAAGACATGTATAAGTCAAAAATACAAAATATATTATAAACCGTCATAAAATGAAGAAATTCATAAGTATAATGGTCGTTTTACCTGAAATTTTATCTAAAACAATATCCGCATATGATCCATTGTTTTTCATATGAATGTTTGACGCTCCAAAAAAAGTTGACATTTTCCCATTAAGTGGTGTTGAACGAAAACGATCAGTTAATCGCTCGACACTTGGGGGCTTATAAATTGGCCCTCGAGATGAAACTAGGATGAACTGGAAAATTGTAAACATGATTGAACATGAAAGAAGAAGCCTTTGATGCAAAAATGTCATTTTCTTAGAGTTGAAAGTGTTACATTGATAGTTGGAAGGGTGGATTTGGTTTATATACTTGCTTTCCGTTGGTTGCTTGGCTGTTTTGATGTGGATACAGATAATTTTTTTGGGATTATTTTAAAATAAAACATAGGAGAACAAATTAAAATATAATTTATAATAATTTAAAGTTATATTGTGTTTGTATTTATAATTAACGATGTCTTAAGTTGGTAATTCTTTGGTAGTTTTAAATTTATATCTAGTGGATTTTCATACTAAGCGAGTCTTACTTCACATCCGATCTGTTTTCATCCTTAATTTTATATACTTATTAAAAATAGTCAATATTTAATATTTTAATTTTATACAATACAAGTTAGTATCAAAATATTTAAATTTTACACGACCTAGTTTTTATAAATTTTATCAAAATGTAGTTAGAAATTAAATATATATAGCAATGACATGTCTGAATTTATATACAACATTATGTATTAAAATTTAGAGTTAAATGCGTTTTACGTCCCTGAGGTTTCATATAAATTGCCATTTGAATCCAAAAGTTTAAAATGTTGTCATTTGCATCCAAAGGTTTCACAAAAATTACCATTTGAATCCACTTAACTACTCCTAATTAACGCCGTTAAGTTTTTCCGTTAAGTTTCCTAAATTAGAGGTATTTTAGTCAAAACAATTACAAAATAATAAAAACAAGCTCTACGTGATAAGTTTTACGCGTTCAGTTTATTTTGGTAATCATCATTACGATTTTAATTTACAAAGAATGATATGTCAGCAGTTCTTTTATTTTATTAAGAAAGTCATCTCTGGACGCCTATTAGATAAAGTAAAATATAAGTTAATTAACTAAAAGTGATTCATTTCTAACTTTATAAAGCATACAAAACAAATATATATATATATATATATATATATATATATAAACAAGCAAGTCAAATAACATAAATTATTTAAATTATAACCATAAAAGACAAATTATTATAAAAGTATAAGAACAATTAATAATATAACATTAACTGCCATAAATAATAATCATAAAATATCAATTATCGTAACCATAATTAAACTTAGACCAAATAAATCTATGTTTAATAAAACGGGCAAAAGTAACACGATTACTAAACCAAAATACATTAACAAGACAAAACAATAAAAGACTATAATAAAATCAAATTATAACTGCAATTATCAAAAGAATCTAAACATATAAAAACTCTCACGTGGTTCTTTATTTTGTAATTTTTTTATTAAAATAACTCTCATGTTGGAAACTTAAATAGGCATGATAGACATATTACTTAAACAGTATATTCCTACAAGCATATGATATAAGAACAATGTTTAGTCACGTATTTGTATATTTTTTATCCAATTTTTCTTAATATTTGTAGAAATAGAAGTAATGTTCTACACAAACTTATTAATATGATGGGTTGTGTTAAACATACCACCCACCTTTGATTTTACTCAATTTATTCCCCTATTATTCGAGCATATAAAGGGTCTCATACGAGCGTAAGAAGCCTTATACGAGCATATAAAAGCCTTATACATGCGTATTTGGGGGCGAACGGACACATATAGGAATCCTATGCAGACATAGTGCAATACGAATTTGAATCAATCAGATCAATAGAAAAGCGTGTATAGTAATAGTGTGTCATCTAGATTTTAATTAAAAAAAATTGTCTGCTTGCCATTTAAAAAAGAACAGAAAAAAACAAAAAGTTAACCCTTATCATAATCTTACATTGATCATAACTTTTGTGGATCTAGTATTTTGATCGATTTTAATATATTTTAAAAAAAATGATATATATAATTATGGACGTTGATGGTGACATATTTGGAAAAATGCATGATAATTGAAAGATGCTTAACTGTAATTTGGGTGTTCACAGCTGTTTAAACATTAAGCAAGAGGCTGCATTCATGGTTTTATAGGTCGAATTTTGCTTCCATTTATTATGTGATAATTAATAGGGAGGGGTCTGTTAGGTAAAAAGGCCAAAAGGTTTGCAGTTGGACACCGTATTGGACCATCCAAACAATATTTTATGGTTTTATTCATTTCCACATATTTGACAGTATAGGTGTAAAAATCGAGTTTTTCAGCACAAATAGGTTTGGGTCGGGTCAACAAAGGTCAAAACTGATTTTTATCATGTTCGATTGAAACATTTTTATGGGGGTGACCAGGTTGGTTTGGTTAGTTGAAATCGAGTTGATTCGGGTTGAAACTGGCTTTACCGTATAGGGTTAGGAAACGATGCTATGTAATTGTATAACAAAGTTTTTTTTAACTATGTGTATTCTAAATAAGTTTATAGACCGCTGGACCCATTGGCGGAGGATAGTTAGGGACCGGGGGGGGGGGGGCTCTTTTTTTCATCGTTAGTGTTAAATTTTAGTCCGATAGTGTAAATTTTTGTTCCGGTAGTGTAAATCTATATAAAAATATCGAGTTCGCCCCCCCCTAAAAAATCAATTTCTCCCCTGCCGCCCCTACGAAAAAGTTCAAGCTCCGCCACTTGCTGGACCTAAGGACCTTTACGAGCAAAATGATAAACATGTTGTTTAACTAAGTAATTGTATTACAATGTTTTTTTTAACTATGTATTCACTTATAAATAATATCTTTCTAATTGGTATTAACCTTATAAGATGTAGGTTTGTATTATAAGTTTGTATAGCATTTACTGTTTCATTTTAGAAGGATATTCATGTTAAAATCATTAAAGTTTTATAATTATAAATAATATCTTTCTAGCATAAGATGCTGGAATAATCATGTTTAATAAACCATTTAAAACTAAGATATGTAAAGTTTGAAAGCCAAATATATACTAATAAATAAAAATATTAAGTGACATATGTCACTCTTTCATGTCTTCTCAATATTTTTTCCGTCTCTCTATCCTATTAATTATATAAATTTTCTTTAATTGTTTTTTATTCTTTTTTGTCTCTCTCCTATTAAATGATTTCCATATTTATTTCTGTCAAGTATTTCATATTTTAAAATAAATATAGTTAAAATTTGTATAATATTTCATAAATATGTAATAAGAAAATCTCTATTACGAAGAGTATAGCTTTAAATTTTAACAACTCGTGTATTACACGGGGTTCTAACCTAATTGTTTATAAATCATGGTTGGAGGTTACAAGTTGTTATCATTAAAATGACATACAGAGGAGCCTGTGATTTAATTATGTATACAAAGACTAATACTCACGAGATTGATAGCAAATGTTTCACTTATTCGTCTTAAAACTTTTACTTTTTGTTCACCTGAATTACATATCAAACAGAAGCTAGCAATGTTCAGTGAATACGTAGGAGCTAATGTTTAAAGCAAAATTGTATACATCCACACATTATTTTTGAAGTATTTTTCAAAATCATGTATTCACTTGTAACTTCATAAAAGCAAACATATTTATATAGTGAACACGTAAACACATTAAGGTGAATCTAAGTTATCCAAACATCACTAAACTAGTGTTGACAAATCATATTACTAGACCAAGCATAGTGCAAACAAAAACAATTAAATGGATCCGTTTTGTACTGCTTATTCGTTATTACACTACTAAATAGATAAGTTTTACCGACAGATAGGGTCGCCGGAGTTTTACTAATGGACCATCTACTGTATGTACAAAATTTTGGGTTTTTAATTTTATTTTTTTTGTCATTTTGAGGACCCCGTCAATGACTCGACTAGACATTTCAAAAAAGAGTTCCACCTAATTGTTTGCAAAGAGTTTCCATCGTATATCGGTTTAGTAACAATTTGTAAATTTAAGGATAAATATCAATTAGATTCTCGTTAGGTTTTTCAGACGTTTGTCGGTGCTTTTCTAAACAAGAATGAATCTCGATCTATTGTTACTTACTTTTTCTACCACCCACCCTAAGTTAATATTTATGCATAGCTCCAATGCGACGTGGCCCTCTAGCCACCTCCTTAACAGTTCTCTAGCCATGTTACCCAACCATCCTTATTATGGATCACGAAATCTTGGTCATATTCTCTATCTAATAAATGGGGAGTCTGCTTTAAAATTGAAAATCGTTCGCCCTACACCCACCCTCGAGTATATGCTTCAACAGGAATCATGAACAGATGCATTCTAGCAAGCCAAATCTCCTAGCAACCAGAGAAGATAAAATTACCCTAAAAATCCCATTTTAGATTTGATATAACTGCCTTGCGAACAGGTAATAGTGCTTGTCAGTTTTTCATTTTTCATATATTGAACATTATGGTTTCAGACGTTTTTTTTTTTTGAATCGGTTTATTTGAACACCTCTACGTGCATGCTTGGTGTTTCGAGCCCCACATGGGCGTAGCCCGTTCTCATATCCCACCTGGGCCCAACTAACCGAGTACTATCTTTTGTGCCGGGCCAAGTTTATCAGATTGGGCCGACTTGAATGATCTAAGTTGGGTTTTCATCCGCATCTAATGTTATCCATTTAATTTTTTTACACACTTTTCATAATTCCGTTGAAGATAATTCTCTCAACATCTTACTATAAATGATTAACTAATATAACAACATACTTAAAAACTACAGGATTAAGGAAGCTACAAGGCAAAGCATGTTGAAAGTATGTCATTCCCCCAACTGTCTAACACGTTATACTTTCGCCCACGAATCACTCATTAGGGAACAACAGAAATAATGTTGTCAAACAGACAAAAAAAACAAAGTAAAAAAAGCCAGCTTAAATCAGCAAATAACATTTTTGCTTTGTATTGTGATGAAAAAAATCACTTTTTAGAAACTAAATCATGTTTCATATTGTATCAAACAGCATATGTGACACAATCAATCTAAACAAATATTCAAGAATTTCTTAATTTGATCCTCAATTTCCTTGCAATATCTACTGCTTTTGGATGCAATGGCCTCTTGCTAGAATCAAATTGTTCAATTTCCACCCAATTCAAAACCTTTTTAACAAGTAATTGAGGAACTTTAATACCATCTGATTTTGACTTTTTCATACCATTTTCCAAAGATTTCTCTAAGAACTCCATGAACCAGTTTCCAGCCTCTTTCTCAATCTGCTTCCCAAGTTTAATCGTATCGTTCAGATTTCCAGATGATCTTGAGTGTTTTCTGAAGACTGTTGACTTTTGCTGACCTGTGTGTGATGGAGATTTTCTCTTGGACGTGTTGTCGTTCATGATATCATGCAAGATCTGTGTGCCTTTTGATTCTTCGTTAGTTGTTTCGGTTGCTGCTTTGACTGACACCATGTTGGTTATGGCTTGTACAATTTGGTTATGGAAGTCAAGAAACTGGTCAAGATAGTCTGTTGGGTCATCAGGGTTGGCTGACTTGGTCAAAGCAGATAAAGTCCTGCAGCACATATAAAAACTTGATGTTTAAGAGGCAGCAAGATGGGCGGGTCGGGTTGGGTGCCGACCCATCAGCCCTTTTCTCAAATCTCTTTTCAGTTTCATAAAATAAATAATGCACCAAAACAAGATTATATAAAACTGTTTTGTTAAAATATAATCTTATCTTAAAAAAGTATTTGAGCATTTGAAGACACTCTAGGCATACTTCGAGCCGTTTGGCCAAGATTGCCTATTTTACACGTTTGCATTATAGGCTTTTAGTTGGGTCATGAAACTTTATTCATTTGACTTGTTAGAGATTAAAAAAAAGATCGATAAAGGTTTTAACTTTTAACAAGGTCTCTCAAGGGCGGGTTGGGTAAGACATCTAACTAGGTCATTTTTCGTGGAGGTCAGAACGGGTTGGGTTGGCGTGCAGTCACTTTTTAGACTTCTAATAAATGATTAACACGTTCTACTATGTAAATATTAGAGTAAAGTGATTTAGTAGGTTGTATTTATTAAAAGTACACAATAGGCAACTTTCAGACCATTTAACCCGTTCAACACATTGCCTCTTCAATCAAATTTGATGATTGTACCCATTTGTGATAAAATATAACCCAAATCGACCCATTCATAAGCAAACGGGTCAAATTGCCACATCTATGATAATAAAGAGTAGGATCAAATAGTCATACTTGAGAGACCACACAAGAGTTTCGGTGGCTGAGGCGTTTCTAAGCGCTTGAAGGGCAATTTTCTGTGCTCTTTCTTGCTGTTGGACAGCTTCCTACAATGTATCATTCATATTTCATAATAGTTTCAAAAAAATTTAAGAAACTTTATATGATTGTAAAATGAAAAGAAACAAAAGGCTGAAGGATTTGAAGTTACCTTTCCCAGTAAGCTAAGCTTTTGTGGCAAATTAAATGACAAACTTGTTTTGGAAGACGAATGAGGAGAAGACAATACTCTTGTACCCTGTGAACTAGGTGTTGTGACACTTTTATTTGCCTACAATTGACAAAAAGGTAGCAACTAAAACACTTAATCTTGTGAATAAATTTTCATAATTAAAAATTCAGATTTTGATAGGCGTCCTGTATTACCAATTATCATTTTATTACCGGTTGTAGCAACGTATGACCTATTCTACCAGCAAATGGGCATTTTTTGCTGATTTTTCAAAAACCATTGATGTGACATCTTATTTGTCATTTTAGGCACATGACGACTTATTTGACGTTTGATGATTATTTTAAAATATAAATTTGAAAATTTATCATTTTTTCAAACTTGTGAATAAATTAATTTGGTAACATTTTTTTTTAACAAAAGCATTGTTTTCATATGTGGCATCCCTTATGGCGACTCGCATGACACCAACAAGTGACCCATCAACAAGATACAAGTAAAATCTTTTAAAATGAGGTCGGTTGCTAAAATAGGCGCTAAATAGTAAGTTGGTTTCTGCTTTACGTCAAAGTTAAAGTTGGTTGTTAAAATCGGGAACAGATGTGAAATTCATTTCTAATTCATGAATTTTCCAAGATCAAGAACGCATACTAGTGAATAAAGAAAATGCACATGTGAAACCAGAATTAGGCATGTTAAGATTCAAACTATATTCCCCTACAACTTAATAATACAATAGTACTAATAAAGAGAGAGGATGTACCTACAGCTGAATTAAAGGGACTTGTTAATGTCTTTGCATCTTTAACAATCATTCTACTTTTACTTTGTGGAATCTTCACCATACAAGATGCAACACACCTTTTATTCACAATCACAGGACTTTCAGTCAATCTAGACAACGACGCCCTTCTGCTTGAACCAATCTTCTGGGCTGATCTAGAGCTAATCACCGAAGAACACTTCTTCACAGGCGTACAATGATCAAAAGAAGCTGATTTCAAACCCATAGGTGAGGATGATTCACAAACTCCATGCTCTCTTCTCACTCCTGTAACCCAAGAACTTCTTCTAGCAGCTGACGGTTTCATGTTAGTATTCAAATTCACATGTGAACACTGATCAGTTTTCAATGAGATCGGATTTAAAACCTTAGGTGATGCACAAACATCATGATCGTCCTTTTGAGCAGTGACCCATGAACCCCTTCTAGGAGTAAACAACATATTACCATGATTCATATCAATCTTTCGATTGATCGTCTCGCCTTTTGCATCAAACCCCAATAATGGTTCAGGCATTCCAACAAACGGGTGGCGGCCAGGAAGCGGTTTGACCCCTTTCGCCACGGGAACAGGCGACCCGCGTTCCAATTTCTCCACAAACACAAACTGCCCAAGCTGAATTTCATCACAAAGAATCATATCACAAGGAAAACTCACATAAACCCAATGTAAAGAATCCGAAACCTTAACGTAAAACCCATCTTTCGGCCATAAATCCTTCACATCAAGATCGATAGGAACAATCTCCCCAATTTGTAAAACCGAATTCCTGTGTTCACTCGTGGGTTTCACCCCTGAATCCATCGCTTCAAGCAGCTTCAACAGCACCCCTGGTGTCAACCCCGCCATTTCATCCCCAAATCTTTATTTTTCACCGATTTGAAAGCGGAAAAAGAAGAGAATCTTGATGAAATGCGATGCGGGTGTTGGATTGAAGTGTGGGAATCGAGATTTTGAAGGGATTTTTAGGGTTTATGGGGTTGAATTTTGAAAATGGGAGCGTATCTCGGGAGCGTTAAAGAAGGAGATGAAACGGACAAACGGTCATAGCTTCGCTGTTGGGTCACGATATTATTGCTGATTTCGTAATTCGTTATAGGCGGGTAGAGTGCCCGTAACGACGACGTTTTGATGGTTTTTGACGTTTGGGGAAAGCACAAGTATGGCCCTGAAGGTTTTGGTGGAATGACATAATACACCCCTGAGGTTTTGGAAGAATGGCATCTACATGAATAACGTGGATATATTTATTTTCTAGTTTTTCTTTAAACCGATAAACTTGCATTCTCTTTAAATCTGTTTTTAAACTCATATCACTTGTTTATTATGAAACTTTAATTATTAATATTTTAGAGAAACTTTATTATGAAACTATGTATTGTCTAGCTTCTTGCTAGATTTTGATGGATAAAATCTAATTGTCGATCAAAAAATACACTCAGATATTATTGGTTCAAAGTAAGCTTAGGACATAATATTTTACGTTGTTATAAATTATATTTTAAGACTTAAAAAAATTGAAATTTATTTATTTAACCTTCTATCAACACATAACATATTTTGTTTCTGATAATTTAATAAGCATAACACAGAGAATGTTGAAACAGTTTGGTTGGATCACCAATTAATTTAACATGCGGTTTAATAAACTTGATATGATGGTTAAAAGGTCTGTCTAATTTAAAGTTAGAGTAATAAAAATCCTTTGATATCAAGGGTTTGAGTTTCACTTTGCAAATAGATGTAAATTAATTACGATGTAATCAAATGAAGTAAGACAAGTAAGGTAACATTTAGTCGTTATAAACGATGTTCGACCTAAGGTGACGAGGGTTGTTAGAGTTCAACCTCTTATTATCGTACATAAATAATATCATATTAAAAAGTTATCAATACATGTTATTGTAGAATCACGTTAATGTTTTGGGAAGGCAAAAATATTTGTTGATAAGAAGTGATGTTTATAAATCAAAATGCCTTAAAAACCAGCAGTTCTAGTTGCTCACCAGTTCCAACGATCGACACACTTTAAACATCCAACGAAGGATGAGGCAAGCATTATTTATTTTCATCGATTTTTGACTTGTTAACTTAGAAGCAATTGATTCATTTGTGGCAGTGTTGTAACACAACTAGCATCCTATCAATTGATTAGTCGCTAATCGAAGGTTGGCCGCTTCGATTTCACTAAGTCGGAGGTTCTAGGCGCTAAGTGGTCAAAACTGGACAAAGTCAGGCCTATAAGTGGAGGTGTTCCAACAACGAGAAGCACAGATTTGTCGACTTCGGCACTGGATTTGTCGATTCTGTCCCTGGATTTGCCGATTCCAGCGCTGGATTTATCGATTCTAACCCCAGATTTGATGATTCCGGCGAGGATATGTGATGCCAGTGACTGGAACAAGGAAGGGGTTGGCGGGGCTGAACTTTAGGGTTAACTGATTTAATTAAGTTTGTGTATTTTAACATTTATCCCCCTCAATATTGTTATGAATTATACCTAAAAGTCTGATTCAATTAATCTCTAGTTGGTGCCTCGCCGTCCGTCTAGCATCTAGCGATTTTTATAATACTAATTGTTCTTGCTTAATAAACCGTTTTATGTACCATATCTAAAAGACTAAAACCATACTTTTAAGTGTTTATGTGGGCCACAAATTTTTTAATTAAAATTTATTTTATATTAAACATCCCTTACTAACTATAATATTTGGTGATTTATTTTAAAAGGTAGTTAATAAAGAAAGTGAACTTTTTTTCAAGACAATAAATATTTATCAATTGATAACCTGTGTCAACCAAATACTATTCAACATTAGCAACATAAAATAATTGTTGAATACGAATCAACAATTCAACATCTTCATTATTTGTCCATGATAGAAACGGACAAGACCTTCTGCATATAAAATTTGTAACCTTTTTTTTTTTTTAATATGCTGGTGTAAAATAAAATTCTCAAATGTTTTTATTTGAACCAAACCGAATAACCAAATTTACAATTCTATCAATTGAATAGTTCCATCAATTGAATGGTTAAAACTGTCTTGAAAACTAGATGACATCATACTAAGAGGTGTTCATGCCCTGGTCAGCCAGTTTTGATGGAAATTTTAGGACTAACCAATAACAACAATTTCGTGATACAACAAGTTGATTGGGTCGGACAGGTAAGCTACTTTGCTGTTTAACGGTTCAGTTTTGATTGTTTTAAAGTGTGCATTGAATTGATTATTACAATTTGTGGTTGTAATACATATATATCGTTACATATTCCAAAAATGAAAGAAATATAAAAATAACTTAAGTTAAACAATCATTTTAGTTTGCAGGATGGGTTCCAGATCCAAATCAAACTGAACTGTCAAACAAATAGAACAGCTTTTGGATTTCAAACGGGCGACTTGCTTCGGTTTGTATGATTAGGTCTGTCTCAAACAGTTTATCCACTCCATTAACCATAATCACTTGTAGAGAGAGTCTCAAAAATAGGCTTCATTGTTTCATGCAAATTACCACAAGATGTAGAAAAATTTCACAACCATTCTTTGATAAAGATAGCATCAGATAAAACATATTAAATTAGATATATAGACTCAAATCGATACCACTCATGGGAATTTTCTTAAAATAGGTGAGAACCTGTTACTAAAAACCACACGACCCCATCAATAATCATGTTCACATAGTAAAATTAAACTTCAGACTTTCCCAAAAAAGAAAGAAATATTGTAACCAGATTCCAAATCATGTGAAAATTGGCTCACAAAATCAAACAAAACAACATGAAATTTCAACTTATATAATCTCAAAAGGCTAATTCTCATCTCATTGTTGATCAAAATAAACACTAGTTAGTAACACCAAAAGACTATAAATTAAACGCATAGAGAGTAAAAAAAAAGCTTACAGTAAAGCTGTAATAGAACCACCCTTTAATACAAGAAGACAGATCGTTTACAGTCGAGGGCGAAAGAGAGAGGGTAACTTCTTACTCTTCAACGGTGATAAGTTCAAACTCGATAAGTGACAAGTTGTTGTCTTCTTTAACAGAAAAATCAGCTGGTTCGGTTACTTCAACACGACCCCATTTGTCAACTGCAAGTCTCATTGATCCTTTGTACATGTCAATTTTCGCATTTCGCAAGATTACAGTACTGCCTTCCTTCATGGCGTCAACTGGGAAATGTGCATATTTTTGTGAGTTAAACGGAAGAGAAATTTACGGGTTTTTATAGGGATTCATGAATTCATAAAGGTACAGATACGTTGAACGAACAAACAGGAAATGCGTTTGATGGAAAAAGAACAAAATAGTAAAAGGAACAACGATGAACTGAAATAATTAAAACCGGAAATCATAAGGGTTTCATTATATTTCCCAATTTGGATGTAGTCTTACCAATCATGTCCGATTAATTGTAATAATTATAAACAAAATTGTTCAATACTACCTACGTATATTTTTATAAAACACGTGATGAAATGTCAAGTGTTGAAACAAGCTTTCACATCGTATAAAATTTCCCTAGATTTTTCTTCATATTTTTATGATAAATTGTGAATAAAAATCATAAGGGCATAGGGTAAGTAAATACGATTTTAATACACATACGACCATAGAGCAATTATTCACACGGTTAAGAAGTTACAGTTCATCCAAACATGCAATAAGCATTAGTATGGCGTTTGGTTGGTAAATAGGAATCACTAGGGGTAAGGGTTTGATGGTAAGAGTATAGTGGAATGTACGTGATTTCAATACCCAAACCCCTTTACAGGTTTAGAAAAATCCAATTTCAAGGGTTTCAAGTCTAGTTTAAACCCAAAACCCTCAAACCAAAAACACTCCATGATCGCTACTCCATTCCCACATTCATAGCCCCCAATCCAAACACAGATGGTATTTGGTTTGCACTCGGAGATCACTACGGGTATGGGTTTATTACACACTGGCAATGAGTATGGATTTCTAAACCCAATCTCTATGTGGGTATGGAGGTTAGCCAGTTTTATGGATGTCAAACTCATTCCTTCAAACCCAAAGAATACCCAAACACTATCATACCCATACCCTGCAAAAAGGAATGTTCTTTTATAGAAATTGATCAAGTAAAACATACCTTGGTCATTTCTAGCAGTAAAAACAACAATTCCAGTTTCATCGCCAACCAAACATTCAGCAAGACGCATGTTTCGACCTTGAGTTCCATTGCGACCTCTTGTCATTATTGATTTTGAGCTAACCACTTTTACAGTTAGGTTAAGACCAAAAGCACCAGGGCGAAGTTGGTTGATCTTAATGAAAGCTGGTTGCTGCTTAATTTGTTCAGCCATCTTCCAAGAAACCCTAAAATAATATTCATCAACAATAAAACTATTCAGACAAGGCACCAGATTCATACCTAGATGATGAAATCTAATGAAATAGCTATGCGAAACACAAGTTTGCAAGGCTTAGTCAGTAATAACATTAACAAGAAATTCTTTTGATTTGAAGACTAAGGTAATAGCATCCCAAACTAATTTGTTATTTTCATTGTTTCAATTGAATTAAGCGCAAAAATCATAATTTACTGCCTAACAAAGATAACACGCATTAACTAAAACTACAAAATATTTACCAATAATAAGATTATTGATACTATAAGAACCTAAAATTTTGATATTTTTCGCAAACTCAATTGTGTACTATGACAAAGATCAAAGATGCATATATTTTTTTTGAACAATTAACTAGCACACCCACTAAATCTTCTCCTAAATCTACACCTCTCGAGTGAGACACCACAACACCTTGGTACCATTGTGTTAAATGTCCTTTGGTACAAAGATGTATAGATGCTTACATGAACTAAAAGTCTAAAACTACAACAAGATTCATGAACTTAAATTTAACATTGTGTATGAATGTATGATGATCATCAATCATAAGATTATAACACACAACAGCTTTAGGAATTAAAAAAATCGAGTTTTTTCATGGTACGATTCAGCATATACAAACAAATAAGAACAACTGTTAAATTTGGGGATAAGCGTCGATCCAAAAAGAAAACACACAGATACATGCATGGAGTTCAAATCAAACCTAATGTATAATTTTAACCAAATTCAATAATCAGCTAGAATCTTCAGCATTCTTCTAACTTCTCTAAGTCGATCAAACAAGATCAGGACCAAAATCATACTATTTCAACAATAACCGACGATTTTGTATTAACTTGACAAGAAAACAGTATAATTACAACTCACAAATCAGATTCTGATTGTGCGAATAACAAATTTGAAAAATTATTATGAAAATTGCTACCTAGAAATTGAGATATGAATCAAAAGACGATGATGAAACAGTGGAGATGAAGATCGACTGACCTGATTGCGAGTAACGGATTTGGGATGAAATCGAGAAAAGGGGGTGAAAGATCTGTGTAGGAATTGAAATTGATGATCTTGATAGTAGAATTAGGTTTTTATAGGT
Organism: Flaveria robusta; assembly: GCA_025506415.1. Taxonomy (NCBI): domain Eukaryota; kingdom Viridiplantae; phylum Streptophyta; class Magnoliopsida; order Asterales; family Asteraceae; genus Flaveria; species Flaveria robusta. Next base: position 1,094,683 of record CM046471.1, on the reverse strand, counting down.
AGGGTAAACGAATCTGGATCCCCAATTCGGACCCATGGATATTCAATTGGGTTTTATTATCAAGATGCTTACATTTGAAATAATTTTCATCATGCAATGACTTTGTGAATGATAAAGTATTTATTTTCGTATAGTTGATTTATGAAATTATAAAATAATATATTCCAAACGTTGAGTTGTACTTTAATACTTTGAAATTAAAAAAAATATTTTAATTACGAAGTTAAGTATTAAAATTTTAAGAATAGACGTAATAAATAATTAAATTAATTTAAAACAAAATTCAAAGATTTATCGTATAATTTTAATTATTTTAAATAATTTTCAAATTCGAAAATTACTATAGTGTCAACTTTTTAATACCTTTTGTTCATACATCGAAAATTTTGTTTCTAAAATAATTTGCCATGTCAAGACATAAATTATGTAATGAATGATAATTTATCTTATTAATTTTAATTATAAATTGTTTTTAAATTAAATATTAATATTAATTTTTAGTTAAATTTAAATGAATGATAACTTATTATATTTTTCTATTGCACCAAGGTATTATTTTCGAAACAGTTACTTATTAAATATATATATGAAAATTTTGAAACAATTTAAACATTAAAGAGTTAACTTATAATCATCACACTTTATTTGATATCAGAATTTGATGTGAAAGCTATTTGAAACCTATCAAATTTAATATGAAAAATATTTATAATTTTAATCATGGTAACGGTTGATTGTTTTTTAAATGATTAATATATAGATTTTGTAAAATAAAAAATTAAAGACACCAAATAAAATGCAATCATAATTTAATAAGTTTAAGCGGAAAAACTCACATGTAGAGGTTTGCATTGACTGCCAAATATATCTAGAAAACCTTATTTTATCACAAGTAATAGATTTTTTTTCTACTCATACTTATGAACTGCATAAATTAATTAAATTTATACACTATCACATGTCAGTGTTTTCAAATGATAAAAATTTTTGTGCATAATTCAACAAAACTTTTTAGAGCATTATTTGAAAATTAATATTTTACAAATTTTGTAGAAAACTATATAAAATCACCTAAGATAAACTACCATTAACAACTCGTATCAAAAGAGTCGTCTCTACCTTTTTGGGTAGTAGTATGGATTGGCACATGATTTATAAATTATCAAAAGAACTACCGACTCATGCATTTAGATATTATGAAATTGTTTGTTATGATGCACTTTTTCTTAATAAAAAGTTTATTCTTATAACTTTTAAGAAGAATTAGAAATTTCTGTTCGTCATATTAAAAACACATTAGGTAATAAATTAAGAAAGAGAACTTTTTAATAAATTAAGAAAGAGAACTTTTTATTAATGTTATTTCTGTTTCTTTCTCCTATTAAATAATCACATTAATTACTAATAATATTATTTATTTATTTTTACATTATAATTACTTTTTTAATAAATTAAGAAAGAGAACTTTTTATTAATGTTATTTCTATAGAGATAGTTTTTTATAAAAAGAATTTTCTCTAAAAAATAAACTAATTTTACGTAATATTTTAAAATTGGTTTTTTTAAAGTAATTTTTTATAAAACAAAAATAATTAAAATGGAAGCTATAGTAAGGAAATTAAAAAAATAATATTATTTTAAAACAAAATGTTTAGTTTATCTTTGAAAAAACAAAAAAAAAGTTAAAAAGTTCATATTTATTGTTTTATTACTTATAATTATTACTCATACACAATTTCAATCATATCATGTCTTAGTCTATCATTTTATAATTAATAAATTTTATTTTATTAAATATTTTATTTATTAAACTCGTATAATGCACGAGTTTACTAAAGCTAGTTACTAATATTCTATTTATGGGCCATGTGTTGTTTCTAGTTTTTTAATGTTTTTTATGATACTTAGGATGAGCTCGGTGCCGATACCGTATCAAACCGGTACCGAATCGAAAGTACCAACCCTAAAAATAGTCAAAATTGGGTACCGGTACTGAAAATGTTTGGTACGGTACCAGTACATTATTTGAAGGTAAAAATCGGTAAAATACCGGTATCGTATCGAACCAGTACCGTAAGTGCCGTAAGTACCGATCCCAAAATTACTAAAAAGTAGGTACCAAATTGGTACAAAAAATGATTCGGTATGAGAAATTCGGTACCGATACCGGTACAGTACCGGTTTGGTTTCGGTACTCGATATCCACTTGCTCATCCCTACTCTATTACTTGTCATTTGTATGTTTTGAACTTTTAACTTTTAGTATGAAGACAAGACGACTTACCCCGAATTGTTTCTTTGGGACATATGTTGTTTTTAGGTAAACAAAGTGCCTTTGAGGTGGTTTGAGCTTCATTTATAATAGTAAAAGCTACTACTATCGGTATAACGTATAGTTTAATGTAAAATTCATCACAAGACCGTGAGAACAATAGTTAAACATATTTGCTAAAATTTGTGTTTGACTTTATGTTGAAAACCAAATATGTAAGATGTATCAAATGGTAAAGTCACTCAAAACATACTCAAGAAAGGTTATCAGCACATATATATAGCCGAAAATGTGTAATATATATTTAATATTTGATACATGCTAGTAAGCAACTAAACGTTATTTCTCTTAATCATACCCTTCGAATTTGTTATATGTCACACTTATTAAACACGAGACGTTACACATAAACTAAAGTATCTGAAACAAAAGACTGATACATCGAAACTTGAAATACATACATACATACATACATACATACATACATATATATATATAACACATAACAAAAATATCCAAGTTTGATGGAATCAAAGACTTTTAAGCTTAGTTATTGTAAATATACATAGCAAGTTATGTTGATAACGAGTGAGAACTCATTAGAGTAGAGATGGTGAAATGCCAAAGTCAAGATTCCAAAGGTCAAAAGCTCCATTCACAAAATCATAATGTGCTCCCTTTAGCGATAGCTTCTTGTTGACCAAAGCTTCTCTAACAAATGGATATGTTAATAAGTTCCCTAAAGATACATTCACAGCTTCCTGTATTTGTTGCACAAACACATAAACCGCGGTTAAATTTGAGCTGTTTATTAGAAAAAACAGTTAATTTAGATGTATATTATTAAAAAGGAGTTGAATCGATAAAAGAAGGAGAAAAAAGTGGTTATTAAGGTTTCGAGTCAATTTCATCTAAAACGTATTTGAATTCTTAAAAACCATTTTATTTGAAAAAAATAGTATACTAACAATACAAGTAGATTATTTTTTAATCATATAGTTTTTATATTCATATATATGTAAAGACTAGCTTTAAAAAACCCGTGTATTACACGGGTTGAACATATAAAATCTATCTATTATAATAAATCAAGGTTTTTGAGGACACGTGTCACAATTCTGTGCATTCTCGGATTGGTTTTACCGCCTAAACTCATATATAAATTTTAATTTAAATGATATTGGACACTTACAAAATTTTTTTTTTCTTTCCTTATATAATTTCTAATTTCCTTTCCTGCATTTCGTTATTTCATTTTAGATTAATAATTTTTTATTTCTCTATACAATCAATCGACCTAAAATTTTTCAATATTAATTACAAAATCATTTGCTTGATATTGTTTGAATGATTTAAATACTGTTAAGTAATTATCTTAGTTACTGGTAATTTTTTTAAGATATTAAATGATAATGGTTTGAAGTAAATAAACTAAATAATTATATATCTAAATATAATCTTTTTATGCTAATAATTTGTTAAGATTTACTAAATTATAAGATTTCAATCATAACATATTTTCAAATTTAATTTTATAATCCGTAATCTTCATTATTTGTCACTTATAACTTCTTATTATTTATTATTTCTTATTTTACCAATGGTTAGTAATATCTAATATACAAAATTTATATAAAAATTGATGGTTTTAAAAAAGTTAAATTTATTCCATCCATGTAATACATGGGTTTTTAACCTAGTATTAAATATAATAAAAAATTATCAAGTATAAAACGATATTTTATGATAAAATATAATTGAAATTACGTATAGTAAGAACAATATGTAATAAAACAATTATATCAACTTTTTAAACTTTTGGTTTAAAATTTTTTTTCAAAAAAAGTAATAAATATTTTGTTTCAAAACAAACCGTATTAAAATAATATCATTTTTAAAAATGTTTTATTATAAATTTTAATTTTAATTATTTTTTGTTTATAAAAATTTTACTTTTTTAAAAACACTAATTAAAAAAATTGATGTTTTGTAAAAATTTCTTATTCTATAAAAATTATTTTTAAGAATAACATAGATCTTTTTTTACATTTATTAAAAAAATTATTTTTATTCTAAAAAAAGTTAAATAATATTATTGATAATTAAGGCAATTATTTAATATGAGAGAGAAACGGGAAAATTTTAATAAGAATGAATGTGATGCCGCCACGTGTTATCTTAAGATACTCTTTTATTAGAGTAGAAAGATAACGCACTCATCACCAAGTATTATAAAAGTCACTTACGTATGAATTTTGTTTCGTTTATATCTATTACAAACATAAAAACAAAAGTGGCTACGTAAGAAAGAGTTTTTACAGATTTCAGTGTTAAAGTATAAGATTGACTGCTTGAGTTTTGTTTTTAATTTTAAACTGATGGTACAGTATGTATTATCCAAAATAAAAAAATAAAAAAATGGGGGTTTAAAATATTGCATAATGTAGGTTGTGATGTATCTAAAAGATATAAAAATTGTTGTTAAAAATATATAAACATACCTTTTCACACTTGGTACATAAGTCTGAGAACTCCAAATTATTGCAATCTGCTTTCACCTTGCTCTTAGCAGGCAAACCGAGTTTGACCCATTGCTCAATGAAATCACTATTCATTCGAAAAGAAATTATTAATTCGTATCAAAATAGGTTGCGCAATATCAATTAGATATTAGTTTGTTTTAAAAGAAGTTGAGTTGTACGTTGAGCAATATCAATTGTATTCATCCTATATAATCATTTTTAAGTAGATAACTTTGAAAACACATAAACAATTGTAGCTATTGTATGAAACTATGAAAGATACTCACATGTAGTAAGGGAGAAAAAAAAATAACTAACGTCTTTTGTATATGTATAGCTCTATGTACAGTTCTTATGTTTATCTATTTAAACTAATTATGTATTGATTTCTCAACATATAACAAAGGAACCATTTACATAGAAAAACAAATTTTTTTTAAAGTTGTACTATTTGTTGTGTTTTTGTTTTGCCTATTAAAACCGAATGACCGAATAGAATAGTTATTTATGAGGAAAAAAGATCATAGCATAAACATGTCTTGAAACTTTGGGTTTCCTAGTTAATTTTCAATGATTCTAATAAAAAAATATCAAAATTTACTACTAATCTATAACGTATATAAAAAAAAGTTTTCTTGAGACACGTGTCATCATTCTAACATATCAAATGATACTTATCATCATTCTATCATATCAAAAAAATTATTTCCCGCATCTCTCATAATAAATACGAAAATTATAATAACAGTTATTTGACTTTCCTTTTTTACTAAAACACGTTAAAACAAACATATTTATATTTGTGTTTTTTATCTCTCTCATATTAAATGATAATTATTTTAAATAAGTAAATTAAACTATCAAACATTTAAAATATATATATTCTTATTACAATAACTTATTAATACATACTAAATTATATGATTTCAGACATTTTTTCTTTAAATATAGTATAATAATTTCTAATTTATTATTTGTTATAACTTTTAGATATTTGTTATATTTTTATTTTACCAATAGCTAATAACATCTAAAAAATAAATTTTTCATAAAACTAATAGTTTTGACATGTTTTAATTTTTTTCACCCATGTATTACATGGGCTCTAAACTAGTTGAATATATATTATATGTCACAATTTATATTTATGTTATTGAATTGTTGTCTTATACTTATAGTAAAAATGGCATATGAGTTTTTAATTACCTAGCAGTTGTTCCATCATCAGGAATGGACATGAGTCCTTTAATTCCACCACAACAGCTATGCCCAATGATTACAATATTCTCCACCTAAAAATACAATATTAACAGCATTTAATCCACAATAGACCAAGGTAAACAAATATTTGTAACAAAATATGGAAGTATTATAAATTCATCTCCAAGTGTTGGTTGACCAACACCCCTTTAAACATTGTTTTGTAAAGCAGACCGAATTATCTCGTCTAGCTGGTTTAACCGAAACTGTTGATTACAGGTTACAAGTTAATAGTAGTGTTGGCTTTATGTAAGCTAGGAAAGAACAAGAAAATTGATGTAAATAAAGGATAATGAATGTAAAAGCAATTATTCTATTGTAACTTTCGTTAGAGATGTATCAGGTCTTCTTTATACTAAGTTAAGTTATAAACGTTCTTAATGACAAGAATGATTTTATATTAAAAAACAAAAATACTTTCGTGTAAACGTATCAAAGAGGAATGATTTAATATAAAAGATATGTGTTTTGACATTTATTTAATTATTTTATATGACATAGTGTGGCTCTAAATTTGGTGTGTGTATATTTGAATGACATATAAAATAGTTTTAATATAGAGTAAAATGTCATTTTTATTCCTAATGTTTTGTTGAATTTTCCGTTTCAATCCAAAAACTTTTTTTTGCCATTTCAGTCACTATAGTTTACTAAATGTTGTCATTTTCATCCACTCCACTAACACCGTTAAAATTCTGTTAAAATTCCATTAAATATGAATATATTTTAGTCTTTTTGAACACTCTAATTATCCAATTAAAACAAATTAATCAATTAATATTTAATTAAACTAAAAAACACATGAAGCGACTCGTGAGACCGGTCACTTTGATTAATTCTAACACATGTTGTTCGATTAAGGTCTTCTGTGAGATTTCAATTAATCTTCACGTTTTGTTTGAACGTGTACTGTTGTTCGATAGAAGTCTACTGTTGTCACGTTTTGTTTTATTGAGGTCTGCTATTGTCACGTTCAAAGATCTCAATCAAACACCTCAATCAAATAAAGCATGTCAACAACAAAACTCAATCCCACAACAGACCTTAATCAAATAACGGTACAGTTCAAACAAACGTGAAGATTAATTGAAATCCCACGGTAGACCTTAATCGAACAACATGGGTTAGAGTTAATCGAAGCTTTTAAATCGAAGCGACTGGTCTCACTAGTCGTTTCATGTGTTTTTTAGTTTTAATTGAATATTAATTGATTAATTTATTTTAATTGGATAATTAGGGTGTTCAAAAAGACTAAAATACCCTCATATTTAACGGAGTTTTAACAGTGTTAGTGGAATGGATGAAAATGGCAATATTTGGTAAACTACAGTGACTGAAATGACAAAAAAAAAAAAAATTGAATTGAAATGGCAAATTCAAAAAAACATCAGGGACGAAAATAACATTTTACTCTTTAATATATGATTGCTAGGGTAAACTTCTAACGAAAACAAGACTTGAATTTAACACAAACATAAGTTAGTCTAAACCGATTCGCTTCAGTCTTGATGAGTTTAAGGGTTGACCCGAACCAACTCATTTATTGTTTATTCTTTTAAAATGTCTTTTGTGTAATAATTGATCTATTTGAGTATATTTTTACCAAAACATAGCAACTTAAAATTAAATCATACAAATTTAGTTTCTTACAAAATCTTAAAAATAAACAACAAATAATATTCTTTTATGAGTCCAACGGTCACGTTTCGTGTCAGCCTGCAAATATGTGCGTCGTCAAATAGAAATTAAATTTTTTTAATGAGTAAGTTTAAGTCATCAAATGTTTTTTTGCCGTTACAAAGGTTAAATGGGGTTTGATTGAAATAATTAAAGAACTAGTTACTATTTAATAAAAATCTTTTTTTTTAATATATAACTCATGTCAGGACTCTCTAAATTACTTTTTTTAAAATATTTGACTCGTACTAATAACATATCAATCAAATGACTAATAATATTCTATTATTCACCTATTAAACAAATGTATAAAGAAGGTTTTACTGTTCACCTTTAGGTGCAATACTGCATATTCAATGGCTGCTCCAGCTCCACTGTGTTTTATCTGCATGAGCCCTTTTGATGAGTCAACTAAGCAATAAGCGAACCAGCAATTATTGAAACAATTAATTATTTTTCAAAGCATCCACATGTACTTCCTTACATAAAGTCAACTGTTGTGTTTTTGTTTGTTTTTTAGTGTATATGCTTGAGGAAAAAAAATAGATAAATAATGGCAACGAGACGTGTAATGGAATGCACATGAGCCTGCACGACATGATTGTATAATATATTGTTACGGGTTGTGGTAAATGTAAGCTTCTCCTTATTATTTTATTATTTGTTGCACCGCCTCATTCAACTACTTACATTAATTAGTAATACTCAGTTCCTCTCTTAATACTTAAAAAACAAAATAGATTTCATTTTTGATATTTAAAAAAAAAGTATAATGAAACTTACAAAATTTAGGATGACGGGGTATGTTTAACCAACCCCATGTTCATGTATGTTTATAATATTTTCACTTCTGTGTTCTTGTGTATAAAATTAAAACCGTAGGCCAGTTTTACGATTTTTCATATTTCTTCGTACATTCAGTAAAATATGCACATGTAGCTCAACAGTTATGAATGTATTTTTTTTCAAACTTATTACTTACATCACAATATGAACTAGTGTTAAGATATCTAAAAGGTCTCTCAAATATTAGAGTTCAAACATTTCGTAAATAAACATATTGGGTGATCAAATTCTTAAAAGAAATTAAAAATAGTTTGAACTATTACCGTATCATAAGGAGGAACCATGTTAGCAATGTTTCTGACCACAAATGCTTCACCAGGTTGAAAATCCAATATATGTGATGTGTGTAGAAGATGACGGGGAAGAGAACGTCGCCATTCACTGTCTCTGTCATGCATCATACATCATACATCAAGTCATCAACATCAGTCTGAGGTAGTTTTCCATTTCTTCCTTTGTTGTTTCATTTGCATGTGGTCGGTTCAGGTGTAGGAGGTGGTTTGGTTTTGAGTTTCAAGGCCTTATATGTGGCCATATTATGATAATTAGCGTCAATTTTCCTGGGTTGAGTTAACCTGTTGACAAATGTGAAAAACAGGTAAACCTAAAACAAAGTGTGTAGCTGCAATCGGTTTCACCATATGATGTTACACTGGAGAGCAATCTCACATTCTCACTAAGCTTTTGCTGGTCGATGATCCGGTTCTCTAATTGTTTTGAATTTGGTCAATGGGTAATTCATGTGGATACTGAGCATGATGGAATAAGTGAAGATTGTAGTATTCTATTTTCAGACAGTTAACCTCTTCTTGTAGAACCTATATGAGGTGAGTTTAGTTTTTGAAGTCAGCCCCAGATTGTCACCTTTCTCCTGTGCATCTTATTCTACCGTCTAAACATAGAACCACACAAGATGGAATTTGCATCGTCATGGAGGTCGGTAAGGACATGATATCACACAAGCTATGTTTCAAGTGTAGGAGTTGATGCAGGGTTATGATTGAGATACGTGCCACCTTCTAGTTTGTTCGTCCGTATGTCTAGTGATTGGAATCGATGAATATGTTGATGCTTTATGATGACAGGTTTTTAGTAATCTATCATATATTATATATATATATATATATATATATATATATATATCTTTCTACTCTAATAAAAAGATAACTAATGGTGACGTGTGTCATCACCACATTAATCCTCATCAGAATTTTATCGCTTCTCTCTTCTATTAATTATTACAATAATATTATTTAATTATTTTTTAGATTTAACATAGTTTTTTTAATAAATTAATCAATAAATTTTTTTATTAATGTTATTTAAAAGAAACAAACTTTTATAAAAAGAAATTTTTTTGCAACATCAAACTTTCTAAATACGAAAATATTTTAAAATTAATGTTTTAAAAAATTAAAAATTTTATAAATGAAAAATAATTAAAAATTAAGAGTTGATATCATTGTTTAAAAAGTTAATATTATTGTTTATCACTTATAGTCGTTACTCATATGTGATTTTAATTGTATCTTATCTTTGAATATCGTTTTATAATTAATAAAATTTTATTTTATTTAATATTTTTATTTATTCAACCCGTGTAATACACGGGATTACTATAGCTAGTGTATATATATATATATATCCAATTTAAAAAAGAAATCATGATAACCACAATAAATATATATTTATACTTACGACTAACTAGACATATTGATAAAAATAAAAGACAATTATCCGATTACATAACAACTTGATGTGTAACATTTAAAATAGTAAATACAAGTGTTTATATGATTCAACAGTTTTTTTTTAAAATGATTTTGTAATGTTGTTCCTCTACGTGCTCGTAAACATAAATAAACTAAATATACATATATAATTATGAAATTCATCTTAAGTAGTTCGACCGTATAATAGTACTTCAAAGATTTAATGAGAGATATAAAGTAAATGATATACTATTTTTTTTCTGAAAATATGTTCATCTTAAGTAGTTCGACCGTATAATAGGACTTCAAAGATTTAATGAGAGATATAAAGTAAATGATATACCATTTCATAGTTCAGTTTTGAAAATAACATCACTCTTATAATTCTTTACTTCAAAATACCAATGATTATAATTAACTATATTCATCTTAGATGGTTCAACCGTATAAAAACATTTGCTCCTTCTCGTGTGTTTTCAACTATTTGATAAAAAGGTGAGTTTAAGGTTAAGGGAGGTGACAAAAAGGAATCAATAAACATGTGTTCCGATTAAAATTGACAATACCCCACTATAGAAAATTGAGTGGGTTACATTTAGAAATGGTTTCATTACTAGAAAAAAAAAAAGTAAAAAGAACATACTCGTATTTCTCCTTTTTAAACCGAGCGAACCCCTGCCGGATCCTATCCACCGGATTAAACCCATTGGCATCTTCGGCCTCCAACTCCGCCGTGAGTTGTTTGATCTTCTCGGCGGCGACTACTTGAAGGTCACCTTTCTCACTGCAAATCGTCAAATTTCACGGCTTTATGTCAACTCTAATTATGTTTAAGGATTAAACAAATGAATAATTTTCAAAATAAACTTTTAACTTTTCAAACTCAAAAAAAAATAAACCTAATCTTTTCTAGGTGAAATGTCGAGACATTATATTTCTCTCATCTATGAGTAAAAAAGTTGGTCACGTTACAAAAAATGACATTTGAACACTTAACACTTTATGTGAAAAATCCGATGACCAGATCTAGCAGTTTTTTCGTCTATTTAGTTTTTTTTTAGAAGCAATTCTGGTCTCCAATTTTTTCACTGACTAGCTATTTTTTTCGATGAACGATTTCTTGTCGTCAACTTTTCACACATATCATCTTCTTGTGTGTTGGCCTGCTTTTACGCCAAAGAAACATAGCGTCTCGACATTTCCGTCAACAAAAAATACCTTTTCATTTGAAAATGAATGTTTATTTCGAGGAAATTTACTATTTATTTATTTTTATCTTGTATAAAAAGCAAAACCCCAATTCAATAAATATCGGGGGAGCTAACAAGATGACCACCGACTACAGCAGCTTTCAATAGTCAATTGCAGGGTGATAATTGATAAAATCAAAGCATTTAATCCAACTAATTATGTGAAATTCCTGAAAAGGACAATTCCGATCCCGTTAATTCGGAACAAAAATCCCCCACCGGCGATGATCATCGGAATTCAGAAAGGACTCAATAGTATATACAAAACCACAATTACCTTAGAAGCTTCTTTAGTCCATCAATGGCGTCATCGAACGAATGACTATCAGTTGCCATATCTTCTACAACCTGAAGTTCATCAAAATCCGGTAGAATGAAAGCAAGTTCTATCAAATTGACGCATAAATAGCAAACTAACATGTAAAACACTTTCGATTATGCATGTACATATCAGATCACATTAACTACTGGATATATCTCAATAGATGAACTCTACAACCTGAAATTTTCGAAATCACTCAAACGAAAGCATATTCTATCAAATTGATGCAAAAGTAACTTGTAAAACACATTCGATTATGCATCTATACATCAAATCAGATTCATAATCATACGTTTGCGATTGAATAGTTGATTATATCAAAACAAATGAACTCTACAACCTGGAATTCACGAAATCCATGGAACGAAAGCAAATTCTATCAAATTGATACACAAGTAACTCGTGAAACACTTTCGAATATGCATTTATGTATCCGATCGGATTCATAATCATACGCTTGCGATTGATATACTCAATATATCTAAGTAAACGAACTCTATGATCTGAAACTCACGAAATCCGCCGAATGAAGGCAAATTTTATCAAATTGATGCATAAGTAACATGTAAAACACTTCCGAATGTGTATCTATTGAACAAATCATATTCATAATCATGTGTTTGTGACTGGAAATTGAAATACTGAATTTACCTCGATAAATAAATGATCTGATCGAGAAAGCTAAAATCTAAACAATCGATGATCAGTAGATGCAAATAGTATGAATCGATTAACTATAACGATGAATTTGTTGATTGTGGAGTAGCTATTAACCTTGTTGATGGTGTAACGATTGCAGGTGTGATCGGAGTGTGTGTTGGTGTAAAATCAACTGAGAGGAGATGAATATTAAACAAGACACGTTAGTGTGAACAAGAAGGTGGGGGCTACAATATTTATAGCAGACTTAACTAACCATGGTTATCGACTTTATATAAAATAAGGAAATGAATATATATATTTGTCAACATTCCACATTCCGGTGTAAATTAAATAGCAAAGAGTTTAAATCCTGGCATCCTGCAAGCCGTATAGGTACTTATGGTTATATTATTTTTTTTTAAAATGTATAGTTTTAAGATATTGAATATTAGTATTATTTTCACTTTTACGTTTTAAGATATCAATAGTTGTTGGAAAATTTATTTCAAAGTTTAAGGTGTCCTTGTAGGTAATGTTACATGTAGTACGTTTGACATTTATTTTTACCACATGAATTGTTTGTCTGGAGTCTATCTTTTTAACACGTCTACTTTATTTTTACATATATATTTTATATTTTTAGAAAGGAAAAAGCTCTTCCAAAGTTTGCATCTTCAAAATCTAATGATAATATATGAAATAAAATGCATGCGTGAAATTCGCTTATAGGTGACAAAAAGAACAGAACTTCATAAGAAAACCTAAAACATGAAATATTTTTGGATACGCGTTTTATCTTAAATTACCAAACTCGAACGGTTTTCTAAGCACGTTCGATTCGAATAACCCTAAAAAAAACAAGATATCCATATTAGGAAAAGGAAGACAAAATTAAAAATTGAATGAAAAATAAAAAGCATTTGGTGAAATAGTGGACCGAGAAAATGGCGAGCCATGGATCCACTGGCTCGATTGGACGCTCCTCAACCTTCGCCGGCTCGTAGACTTGTATCTAATTATTGTGGAACCTTCGGTTGTGGCTAGTCATATTTTTCCACATACGGCTAAAAGCACATTTAATATACATGTTAATAAATAAATATTTATATCAAATATTAAATAATTATTAATAAAAATTAAAATAAAAAAATATTTAAATCAAATATTAAATAATTATTAATAAAAATTTAAGAATTAAAAAACAATAAACAAATTTGTTTATTATACGAATAAAAGAAAGAGGAAAAAAGGGATAGTAATAATAATTTAAACATTCACAGAAATGAGAATTAAAAATATTTATTAAATGAAGAAAGAGAATAAAAATAAATAAATAAGAACTCACATATGCGTTACTTATTTATTATAAGTGAATGTTATGATATATTTGGCTTCACAAGAGGATCTCATTCGTGTCTAGTCTCGAACTCTAATATGATAGAGAACTCAAAATACTATTTTGGATGAATGAGAATTAAGTCGCTATTTGATTTGCAAAATAAGGCCTACGAGTTTTCTTTTTTTCTTTTATGAATGGAACATCTGTTTAGGACCAATGACGGGTTAGGGTAATTTTTACCTCTCAAAAACGTTTGTTGAATTATACCTACCTAGTCAATCAAGCCACAAAGGTAATTTTTACCTCCCAAAAACGTAGATGTGAAGCTCCTTCTCATTGAAATTTTAGGACTCGTAGTTCTAACTTCAATCTTGAATAAAAGTGAGTGGGCTAGGATCGGGCTATTGGATCAACTAGGCCTCCCAATCAATATATCTGATTTCGGCTTTAATAGTATCGGATTTCATTTCTTTATCAGACAATTTAATAAACGATGTGATCCATTGGATGGATATTTAATTTGTATTCTATCAACGTACAATGAAAGAGGTGGTGTAAATTGATGATTAGATGGTATTAATTATTCAAATCATACTTAAAAGCTCAAATATTGAATTGAATTTAAATAACAAAACCGAACCTGATATAGAATCCTGAAATTGGGTTATAGTTAGAAACATGGTTATAAATTCACTTTCAAATTGTTTGTTAGCCTATGAATTTTGATATTAGTTGTACCCAATTCGAAAATTTATTATGGTATTGAATACTCAGGTTAGATCCTTATTTGAACCGGACTCCAAAACCGGTTTGAAATGGAATTCGAACCCGTAGTTTTGGTCTGAACCGACACAATTATTCAAATTCAAACAATATAATTTTTACACTTTAATAATAAAAAAGTACATATGTTCTTATTTATTATTTATATATATTTTGTAGCTTGATTTTTATTTATAATTAGAATTATTAAATTCAAAAGTGATTTATTTAAATTTAATTTCAAAATAATAGTAATCTATACTATATAATATATAAATATTATGAAAGAACACGCGTCTTTCTCTAGTTATTATTATTTTTCCGATTCTCTTTTATATTAAATAATATAGTATTAAACAATATTTTTTGTAGTTATTTACAACTTTTTGAATTTAAAATTTATTTATCATCAATTAAATTATTCAAATATTTTATTAATTTTAAATTACCATTAGCAATAATAATAGTTACGTCTGCATCTCTTATGATTTGATCCCTCTAGTTGGACGTCAATACTATCGATTAAGGGACAACCATAACTGTTATGGGCCGCGTATGGAAAGGGCCTATCGATTAACTATTGACTTTTTAAAATTAGTTAATTAATATAGAGAAAACGAAAAATTTCAGGGATAAAAAATAATGAAAAATAATTTCATTTCATTAATCATAAAATAACCAAAAACTGGTTTTCTTTATGTGTTTTTTTTTTCTTTTTCTTTATGTGTGATTTAACCCTGGAATCATGTCAAAAGAAACCACTATTATAGTTAGGTGTTTATGTTCCAATTGTCATGTAACAGTGTTATGTCATTAAGAAGTTGTTTGATAGCCTTTTAATGTTTTCACTAAAAGACTATCTTTGAATAAACAGAGTGTGTTTGGTCTATTTTAAAATACACATCTTAATAATTCACGGAGCTTTTTATTAAGTACGTTTCTTAAAAGAAGTTAAATAATTCAAATACTACCTCTTACTTAATTAGACATACTAATGGCTCAGCACAAGGTTGACAAACATCCTCTAAGTTGTTTATGACATGTCTAAAGAGTAAATCACATCTAACATATAACTAGTTTTATGATATTTTTTTATCTTTAATTTTAAGAATGACTTTTAAGTTTTGACTATTTAGTTTTATTTGACTTATTTAATTTTACAGTGTGTAGCACTATGGTGTCCATGTGGCCTCCTAAGGGACTAGCTTAGTGAAATAAACATATGATAAGATTTGATACATTCATATATTTGAGTATTAAACATGTTATATGTTTACAAATTAGACCAGCAGTCGAATTTGTTGTTTACTAGTTCAAATGGTTAGGTGTTCCAAAAAATAACGGCTAAGTCTTTATTATAATTTACAAATTTGACCAGTAGCAAAGCTAGGAAACAACACAAGTTGTTTTTTGTTAATTTTAATCGTGTTTTGTTCCAGTTTTGTTTGATTTATTTAAAAATGTACAGTGTATCAGCTCGTAACCGGCTCAGCAGCACCTACGATTCCTGGTTTTAATCGGATGAACCAATAACTTCGACCCGGTTTTCAAAACACTAGTGTGATGAGTTGTACATGACGATAATGACTTTATATCGAATGAGATGTAGTGTGTAGATTATAAGTTAGAAAAGATTACCTGAAGATAGCTTTTATTAAGTTTCTTTTAATAGTATGTAACTAATAACTTTTGTTATATATTAAAATTGACATGAAATGATGGAACAAGTGAATGACTGTTTCGAGCATGCACTAGTTGTTTACATGTTTGATTCTTTTTTGATATGTTTGCTAGCTTTTAATTATATATATTATAAGAATTGCGTAAATTTTATAAGAATACTATTTCATTGATATCCATTTATACATATATTTTAATTTTAAATAAAAAAAAACTATATACACACACATACACGAGCACGTATTGTTGAGAAAAATACAATAACACGATATAGAAGTTCTTACACAGGGCTTTCTTCTGCAACATAGTGTGATGCAATTCGTAAACTTCCTCGTCATCTACTATTCTTGACGTTTATTCAAACCTGTTGAAATTATTAAAATTAACAAACAAGAAAAACTGTATTATCTTTGTGTCATTGTGTGTTTTTCTAGTTTCTAAAAAAGTATATAATAATTTACTATATTTCATAGATTATTAACTACAAGAAATTTTTTTTTAAATCTATGAACATGGTCTAATAGAGCTTCTAATATCAAGCGTTCATAGAATAACGTTTTCAAAATGTAAATCGTGTGGATAACATTAAATACTGAAAAATTTGTTGTTTTGAAAATCAGATCAATTAAATCAAGAATTATCTATGAAATGAGTTCAGTTATGAGTTAATAAACCAGATTACAAATAAATGGGCTATTTTTAAGTAAAAAGTTATAATAAGTGAAAAACTAAGCAAACTTGGTGAAAAACTACAATTGTCTACCTTTTGCTTTTACCAGCAGGTCGTTTTTAAAGCCGAACTAACCGACTAAATTGACAAACCCCCAAAAACTACCGATCGGATACTCAAAACATTAAATACATTAGCATATAAGATAATTGTAGCGTAATGCATTAACACTAATACATTATACTTCTAACTTTGATACGAGGTAAGCAATTATACTTCTAACTTTGATATGAGGTAAACAAATAAACTAAATTAAAAAAAAAAAAAAACCATATTGCAACAAAGTAAATATAATTTTATAACAAAAAATATTAACTCAATATACAATTAAAGTAAAGAAAGTACCTTAGAAATTAGTAGTTTCTTCAACAAAGAGAGTAGGTCTCTGTATCCACGAGAATTTACTCAAAGAATGTGTGGGGTTTAAGATGGGTGAAAAGTGAAAACAAATGAAGGGTAATTCTTTCCCAACTAACAATTGAGAAACCAAAAACAAGAATGCTAAAAAGGATTGTACTTTGTCCAACACAATTTGTACATTTGTGCTTTTGTTGATTATATCTCCCTAGTGGACAAAATTAAGGAATGATGACAATTTGGATAAATTATGATAAAGAAAGTGAAAGGGGAATTCACGAAGGGTTCTAAATGTGTTATCTTCTTGAGACGAGAGAATCTCTATGATATGACACATAGGCTCATACATGTATTTAGGCCAATTTAGTGGCCATAAAACCCTAAATCTCAACAACATTTTAAATATGGATTGTGTTGTTAGGCCAATTCAAAGAAATCCCTGATTTATTTAAGTAAAATATATCCTTAAAGAGTTTTTTTCCTTTTTTTATATCACATACATTTCATTAAAATATCGTTAACAATAAAGATATCATAATACTAGTAGCTTTTAAATTATTTTGAGAATTAAGTTTTAGTTTTTCTTTAATAAGAAAATGACATATTTGTAATCATGTCATCATAAGAACAGAAAGTTCCGAATATCCATTACTAAAATATCCTATTTATCTTCTTGTTTGATAAGTATTGTACCTAATGTGTTAATAGCTTATGTTTTAAAAGATATAAGTAATGGATATTTTTTTAACTTTAGAGTCTTTTTTAACTATCTTGTAATGATGTTTAAAATCTCATATATGTCAAAGTCTTTATGTTTGGAGCCCCGCTACGACTAGTCTTAGTTGTGGTGGGGCGATACCCACACCCAGTAGCCTTGCGAGATGAAAAGAACGATCGAAGCGTATTATATACATTCTATTACATATTAATTATTTATGAAATGCATCGATTGTAATCGTATTACGAAATACAAGAAATATTACACAGTACACATTGTTAATGTGGGGCTAGCTCACTTTGTAGAGGCTTTGCCTCTTAGAGGGGAGGTCTTGGGTTCAATCCTAAGCAATTGTGTAATTTGGTGTAGTGTAGGAGTAGAGTAGATTTGTCGTTCCAGGTAACTATGATAAAAAAAATAATCTAAAATAATAGAATAAATCTAAATAATAGATCATGTTTTGTGTGCAATCATAGTTAAAACAAACATATAAAAATAAATATATACACCTTAAAAATCATAGTAAATTTCATTTAAGTTTAGAGTACAACTGTTTAATGTATAGCTTGTTTTGTCCTTGAGTGTTTATATCTTTTCTTTCTGGCCCCTTAACCTATCTATATCTATTCTTATATCATTTACTTATGTATTTGTCTTTTTGACACAATTGCAGTTTTTTGTTTTCATCTTATAAGTTATAAAATTTCAAATATATCGTTGGAACGTGCCTATTACGTACATTTTAGTGCAGTTTCATTCAAAAAGGTGTTTTGCGTTACAATATAGAAGTCATCGAAACACAAACATATAAGTCGTCAAAACTAATTTAAGTTTTCAATCTTTTTTCTATTTCTTTTTCTATTCACCCTACAACTTTTTAAATGTGATGTTTTGTATAAATCAGATTTGTGCGTGCTTTTTATGTAACATATTTTTAATCGTTATATTTGTCTGTTGAGGAACACTTATCTTTATTGACATTCAGACGAAAAAAAAATTATAGCAGTTTTATTCTTTTATATAAGCCTTTGGATGCTATATATCAACAGCCTTGTCACAACGTATGGGTTTGTGACGTTATTATTTATTATTTAAAGCTTCAATTGTTACCAAATATATAACTTCGTTATCTTATATAAATTACGTATACTATCAACGCCCCGAACAACTCTAGGGTTACCTGCAATGTTTCGATGATAGTTTCTTGCATAATCTTATGCCCACGTTAAATACTAAATGAATCTAACATGAGCCAAACTCAATCTTACAAAATTAAACATGAGTCGAGATCGCGTTTGTAAAATTTATATGAGTTGAATTTAAGCTTTAAATATAAAAGCTAAAAGCTACACACCAATCGAGGCCATTCTCAAGGTTGGATTCATATCAATTCATTTGGGCTTTATTCCAAGTAAATTACCCCAGTGGTTCATGTGGTAAGTTGAATATTCACTTTTAATAATTTGTTTTGAAAAATTACACATGTAGCCTTAACAATTTGCTTATTCGTAACATATTTGGTCCCTGAAATTAACAAACATTTAATTTTAGAGTTAATTTTAGTTTTACTTTTAAGGTTTAACTAAAGTAATTGTTTTCCTTTAAAAGATTAAAAATATCAATTTACCTCCAAAAATTTC
The DNA here is from genome assembly GCA_025506415.1 of Flaveria robusta. Classification (NCBI taxonomy): domain Eukaryota; kingdom Viridiplantae; phylum Streptophyta; class Magnoliopsida; order Asterales; family Asteraceae; genus Flaveria; species Flaveria robusta. The sequence continues at coordinate 1,074,954 of CM046471.1, read as the reverse complement.
ATATGTTGTTTCAATTTCTAACTAAAAGTTTTATTATTTTGGATAAAATTAAAACAACTAATGAAACTTTTAGATTAAAATTGAAACAATTTATGAAACTTTTTGAGGTAAATTAATGGTTTTAATCTTTTGGAGGAAAATAGTTATTTTTAACAAACCTCAAGTAGTAAAATTGAACTTAACTTTTAATTTTATTTTATATATCTAAATAAATGATCGTTTGATCCACCTGTTTGAAAAACATAACTAATGATTTTGAACGCACCACCCCATCCAACTCAAAATAGTTTACTAGAATTAGCATGTACAGAAGAAAAGCACTCAAATTGTTAAGATTCATTAAAATCATCATGTATTCTATATACATCGGTAACACATTGATCCCAATTTTATACGCAAAGAGGATTGAAAAGAAAAACACTTAATCTTGATTGTGCTTTTACTTAAAAATCATGTCCAATGCAAAATCACTAAGGGATCGTTCGGTTCACGGAATTTATAGGAATTCAAGGGAATTCGAATTGGTATTGAAATTGTGTGATTTGTCAATCAAAATTGTGCTTCGGTGAATAATGAGAGAGAATGTCTTACCTCAAAATTTATTTGGTTGTAGGATTTAAGATCCTTCTCTAGATGGAAGGAATATTGAAATCCCACAATCAAATAAATTTAAGGTAAAACATTCCCTCTCATTGTTCACCCAAACACAATTTTAGTTGACGAATCACACAATTTCAATACCAATTCTGATTCCTATGAATTCCGTGAACCGAATGCCCCCTAAGTTTATAATTGACTTTTATGTATAAATGAACGGTCTTTGATGCAACGTCTTTGTAAAGCAAATGTAAAACATAATCTCTATAAAGATACAACAATAACGATGATTTTCAAACGAAAGCTCCATGGCAATTGGAATATCCCCCTTTGTTGATCAATTTCGTACTAGATGTCAAGAGGGTTAATATATCCAAAAATCACAATGCATGATGGTGGATTTTGTGCAAGTATGTGGATTTGGTTTAGCAACGATCTCATCGGGAGTTTTGGAGATGAAGGAAGATTTAGAGAGATTTTGTGGCAAGTGTGACAAAGTAACGATTTCATCAGTGAAAGAGCATCCAGCGCCACTATCACCGGATGTTATCGAGATTTGATGTTGTATCTTGAGATCTATTATCAATATAATCGAATGTTGCTTTGGTGAAAATGGATCCCAAAAAATAGCATAGGTAACAATTGCTAATGTTTATGTGAGTGAGGGAAATGGATGAAGCAGAAAGCCGGGAGGAAAGGATGGTTGAATATTTATAACTTTGTCTCGAGTAATTTATATAATAGTCATTTTACAAGAAATTAGTACATATTTGACGTCATTAGTTAAAATATCCAAAATATGTTATGATTGTTTAAAAATTTAATACCGTATTTGTAATTTTTGAAAAGAAATAATAAGAAAATGTAATATCAACTTACTAAAGGGACTAGTGGTATAATTTACTCTTTTTATCATGTGGAAGTAGTTTTTTTTTTTAATATATAAATGGCATCGTGGTCCGAAAGTCCTAAAGCATTTTCTGCACATGAATCAGATGTGAATTCTTTTAACAATATCTAAAAGATAGCCAAAATGACATACACACATTATCTTTAAGACACCTAAAGAAACTTGGATTTATGTTGTGTTGGTTCACATTCGGTTTTGTTAGTTTTTTCTTAAACCTAATAAATAAGAATTTTAAGAAAATTGTGCATTCAACTAATAACATATCCATAATCCATTAATTTTCTTGGGTAAAAGCAGTTGTGCTAAATTGTAGTAAAAGGTTTAGGGTAAGAATAAGTATAACACGCCTAAAGTGGCCCAACGCTCTCTAGACGCCCCATGCAAAAGCGTTGTGCGTAGTAAAAAAAAATTCAAAGGTACGTAGGTCTGGCTAAACGTATTGTATTATGGTCCAATGGTTGTGTTCGACACAATTTTATATTATTAGTTTCTCAAAAGCAATTAAATTTATGATTGCGTTGTGTTAAAATGGCCGTTTTATGATTTTCATTATTGTAGATGTACATCTATGTTATTAACAATTGTAAAGATGGTACTAGATTCTTAAAAGAAATTAAATTTACAGTATTCTCAATTAATTTTTTTAAATTAAATTTATAGTATTCTCAAATAAAAACTCACAAGCTAAGTCAATATTAACTCACTTTGCCTTAACTTTGTCTGTATATATGTATACAAATGTACAATGTGTATATACCGTTAAATTTGTTGAGCATTTTTAATTGACTTTAACTAATATAATAAATCAATTAAAGATAAGAATGAGAACAAACTATGCAACGAATGTTGCCATCTCAATTATTGTTGATCACCTATATTTTATAATTTAATAAAAAGCATTATAGTAATTAAGATTATAAGAATATGATATATGCATATAATTTTCTTGGTTTCACATTTATAAAATATTGCCTCTAGCATCACAAGCAAGGGACATGAGTTGTCTGCCTAACCTCTATATATTTCTAAATTTGTGTCTCTTTGGTGGTGATGAAGTGACATATTATTATAGAATTTATATTTACATTGCAATTATTACATATGGTATTTTATATTATGTCAGAGTATTTACTTTTATAGGTTGTATGTCTAGGCGTCACGTAAATTTTGTCGTATGTTTTCATCATATTTATTTTTAAATTCTTCACTTTTATAACAAAGAAAAATGTTAATATGTTAGTAATTATAAAACCAATCAATTAGTGTTATTTTCAAATCTATTCTTTTTATTAAATACAATTAAATAGTTATAAACCGTAAAGCCATCATAAATCCATTTACCATGGAATAATTATAAATTAACAAACAAACTGGAAGTTAATATATAATTTTAAATATATTATTTTGTAGTATTAATGTATTATTTATAATTATATAAATTAATATTTTACAAAACTTTAATTTCTTCAATATGAAAAACTTACCTTTTCATATACGAGATTCATTTGTAAGTGTAATCAAAATAACAACTTAACAATTCTAGATTTGTTCTTTATGAATATGAAAAATGATTTATATAACTCATTGTTTTGTTTTCACATCGTCATTCATTTGTAAATAAAATCAAAATTGAGAATTTTGCAATTCTAGATTTGTTCTTTATAAATTAAAAATGATTAATATAACTCATTGTTTTGTTTTCACATCATCAACTCCTTAATTTCTTACAGAGTTTTATGTGTGTAAATATGTTTTATATTAGTTGAAGTTATTAGTTGATTTGTTTAATAAATGAATCTTGGTTATCTTCTAAGGAAACTTTAGTTTTTATTCTTTTATCTTTTTATCTTTTACTAGGTTAGAAACCCGTAGAAAACATGGGTTAAACTATATATATTAAATTAAATAGACAATGAGAAGAAAAAACCATTAATGTATATGTAATATATATTATTTTATATGTATATTGTTTTTACCACTTTAGTAATAATTCATAATGATTTACCCTTAGATTCATCCATCAAGATAAATCATAGAAAATGAATATTTAAAATCATTCATTAAATAAAACATATTTGCACTCATAAAACATTTTAAGAATAAATAATAAAAGAATAAAAACTAAAGTTTCCTAACAAGATAACTTAGATTCATTTATGATACAAATTAAATAATAACTTCAACTAATATATAATATATTTATATACATAAAACTTTTTTGAAAAAGTTAGGTGTGGCAAAGTTTTGGTGGTGCTTAAGTGTACAAACTAGTTAGGTGTCATGTGGATAAAATTTATTTTTTTTGTTATAAGTTATAAGTTTTTTTATTCTTAATAATGTTGTATGAGTGTAAATATGTTTAATATAAGCAAGTAAATTTTGGTTTTTTTAAATTTATTGTTTGTTTTTTTTTATTCTTAAAAATGTTGTATGAGTGTAACTACTTTTTATATTAATTGAGGTTTTATTAATTTGCTTTGATTTTAAATATTCATTTTTTATGATTTATCTTGATGAATAAATTTGAGGGTAAATCATTATGAATTATTACTAAAGTGATAAAAATAATATGCATGTAAAATAATATACATTACATACACATTAATGACTTTTTATTCACTAACTATTTAATTTAATATATTTATTCAACCTATGTATTACACGAGTTTTTATACTAAAGTGATAAAAAAAAATAGACATGTAAAATAATATACATTACATACACATTAATGGTTTTTTATTCTCACTGACTGTTTAGTTTAACATATTCATACAACTTGTGTATTACACGAGTTTCTAACATACTATATAATATATAAAAATACAACATACAAGTGGGATAGTCAACATTAACTCGTTAAAAATACAAAATTTTGTGACAGTGAAGCTGAGTTAGGAGTTGTCTTATTTGGTCTTGCTTTTTTATGTTAAAAGGTTTTTGTTTGAAATTTAGAGAATATTATTTTGTTGTAAAAGTTAAATATCTTGATTATATGTTTTAATAATTTTTTTTATTTTAGAAAATTATTGTTACATTAAATTAAAATTCCAACTTAGTTAAAAAAACGTGATGACATTGTTTAAAAATAAATAATTATTGAATCCAAACATTTCTATGTTTAATATCATATCCATTTTTCAAACATAACCATTTAATAATTTTAATCAAATTTCTCTTGCATTTAAATTTAAAGGTTAACATTCTAAAAGACAAAATACAAAAATTCTAAGTATTCATACATTTTTATTGTTTATAAAAGTAAAGTCTTAATGATTTTGCATATGATAACTCTTAAAATTTATATATGGATTTTAGATTTTAATTATCATTCCACAATTTTAAGCTTATGTAAAAATGTTATCTATATCTTGTGAATCAGGCTACCAAAGCTTTCATACTTCTCAATTTTAACAAATGTTAACAATGTGATATTGTAAACGACACAAGTGCTATATCTATTACTAAATGTGGTCCAACCTACGCTATATTTTGGATTGGATATCATTCATACGCAACATGTAAATCTAAAATTTATAAGAAGTGAAATGGGTATACATATATGGTATCGATATGTGATCAGATAAAAAAGTTTTCATGGGTATGAGATGGACGTGGCATTATGTGCTGCGTAGTACTATTACCCAACAACATATATTTGTTTACACGAGCCACATACCATAAAAGAATAAGTATTAACATGTGCAGTAATGACCTGTTCTGGTAGGTTAATTACGTGGATCTTTTTAAGTATGTATCTAATGATAATTATTTATTTTTTGTATGATTTACATTGGATAAACTTAACTTTGGTATTTTATTATCATAAAATTTTCATGTTTCGGATATTTTGAACAACATGAAATTTGTGTAATTTGCTAAAGATGTTAACACCATAAAGTTATATAAAAGTTAAAATCTTAATAAAACAAATACACTCAATATCCTAATTGGTATGTTCGTAGTCGATGGGTGATTACTTGATAGGTATTGAGTTGTGTACGGGAAACCGTTTTGCAATTAAGTATAAGATTGAGTGTAATATTTCAAGTAAACGTGCTAGGATTTTGTACGTTTTCCCCTTGATTGGTTTTCCATCCATGATTTTGTTTGCACCTAACGAACTGTACGCCCAGGCAAATCACGTCATGATAAAGATGGTTTTCACTCTTCCTCCCCCCCCCCCCCCCCCAACCGATATGAAACTTATATCTCTACCACCACTAGAGAGTCAATGTCATCGTTGGCACACCAGTCTGACCCCTAACTTTGATACCATCTATAACTGACGCCTCATGCCACCAATAACGTTCGTTTTGCTCACGTTTGCTCGAGTGAAAAATTTCCCAAGAGTTCACGCCATCCCTAAATTGTTTGCACCCGAGAAGTTTGACTGTGAGTTATCATCTTATCCATAATCAATGCACTCAAAATGCGTAAATGGTATTTGAGATGTATCATTCATTATAAACCCAACAGCTCCTTGTTCACGACCAATGTAAGATTTTTTCAGAATATTACAACACCCTTCATAGACTCATTATCAGAGGTTTATCCAATCATGATAATCAGATATGTGAGATTCGCCTAAGATGTATCTCTGAACACCCTTATGGATTCATCATCCTTGACCCGAACACATCTTAGTCATGTTTGGACCATCTTCATGATTACTTTATTAATTTTAAACTATAAGATAAACCGTTAAAAGGTACCAAACACCAAAACAAAAACAAGGGGGTAACTTGTTTGTTGCAAACAATTGAGGGCCTAAATAATAAACAATAATAATGAATCACTACTTATTGAAGCAGCTCTTTTAACATTTTGCTATAAAAGGACTCCAAAGTCCACCAAATCGCTCTCTCTCTACAAATCGGATTATCGGAGCCTCGGTGCCGACGGCAAAGAGGTTTTGTCAATTGTCAATAATCAAGGTAATTCCATCTTAATTTCATGTTATTGATGAATGATTTTTGTTTATGCGATCAAATTTCGTTTTGATTTCGTTGTTTATGCACGAAGGTTTGATCTGGTACACGATCGGTACTGGAGTGAGTCTGTGAGTGATTTGACGTGATTATTGACTGTCAATTCGAGTGTTTTCGTTGAATTTCGAACTGTTGTAATTCATATACATGGATTGACGCTGTGTTTTGTGCGAATTTGGTTGTGAAATTTTGGAATTTTGTTGAGGTTTTGCAATTAAACATTTCCGTTTAGCGGTTTAGGTTTTACTTTTTTGGGACGTCAATCGGATCGGTGATCATCTAGGGATTAAGTGATTAAGTTATCATGTGGTAGGGGGATGATCGTGTTGCTTTTATCATGGAGCTACCTTTATGATTGCTTTTTGATTAAATAATTCAGTGAATTGAAAAGCCTTCTTGAAATTATCTTTTTTCCGTTTTCAGGGCAAGTGTTTTTAGGGTGAATACATGAAAAATCAAGATACTTTTTCACATTATGAACATCTATTTCAACCTAATAATGACATTTTGTGGAGGATCTGGAGCTTGGTATATATATATTCATGTCTAGTTGGCATATAGTTGAGGACACAGAGTCGTTTTGTTGGTTTGTCGGGCTAAATTTATTGGATGACTGGATTTTAAGAATTGTTGGTTTGTTAGGGTTCAGAAAAGAGTTTTTGTGGGGTCAAAGTTAGCAAAATACGCACACGTGCCAACGTGTGTGGTGATTGCGCCGCAACATGTGTGGTGATTGTATAAATTTAACAAGTTCAGGGATTAGAAAATGTTATAATCCAGTTGGTTGACTTTTTGCAAAAGGAGAAAGTATGTTTAATGTTGGTTTTTGTAGTGTATTAACCCTGTTTTTAATCATGTTTATTGGAATATTATTGCTTCCCTTATGCAAAGGACTTGTGACTAATTTTGTATGTGCGCGCTAATTGGTCAGGATTTAATTGAAGCTGTAATATCGAGGAAGAAATGGGGTCAGAAGGACCAAAGAGTGTCATCATTCACGTCACTGGCTTCAAGAAGTTCAACGTGTTTGCTACCAACCCAACTGAAACATTAGTTTCTAATTTAAGAACTTATGTTGAAAAGAAAGGTTTGCCCCCTGGTGTTTCTTTAGGTAGCTGTACAATTCTTGAGACTGCAGGAGATGGTGCTTTGCCTGCGCTTCAGAAGATTCTGGAATCGAGTGTTTCAAGTGAGAGCAAGTCCAGCTCCAATGAAGTTGTGTGGGTGAGATTAATATTAAATTCAATATTGTTAGGGAAAATTGAATCATTATTGAGTTTGATATTTATGACGTGTCTCTATGACGTTTCTCTATGATCAAATTTCATTGGGCGGATTGTTGTTTAGCATGCTACAAAAGCAGAAAGTTCGTTTGAGAACGACAAAACAACACATCAGCCCAGTAGGTTAAATAAATGAAGGGCCAAGATTGAATATACTCACGTGTGAATTTTTCTTCACGTGCGTATTATAACACACACGCCACATGTATTCCTTCGCATGTGAACTAAAGCGTTTATTCACAGTTTCACATTTGAATATGCTCACTTTTGGCCCTTCACTTTTTTAAAACAAGGGCCTAGATGTGTCTTTTTGTTCTCAAGTTTTATGTGGTTCTCAATGAACATGCCCTGCTACACAATGTGTGAAAGAAATTCATTGTTACTCTACTTATATCCCCCCCCCCCCCCCCCCCCCCCCTCCCCAATAGACACCAATTTGACTTGAAGGGTCAAACTTATTTGTTACATTCGAATTGAGATTCTTTGTTATATTCGAATTGAGATCCTTTGTTACATTCGAATTGAGATCCTTTTGATCCTTATAGGGTTTATTACACTAAACCAAAATTTACGTGTACTTTTTTCTCATTGTATGTAAGGAATTTCTTTTCATATAACATATATCCAGTGTTGTAAGTAATCTTCTACAATAGGTAAAATGGCAACATAGCGCCACATCATCATTTTACCTGCTATTAAAGGTTACTTACGAGGGTATAAAATTTGGAAGCAATTTATATACAACAGGAAAAAAACATCTACTCATACATGCAATGCCAAAGGAGAAAGTTACATTGTGGTGTAATTTAATTTACATTCAGTTTCAAGAACAAAGTAACTGTTCTATGATATTTTCGGTATTATATATGCTAATGTTGAATTTTTTTGTTTTGATTTGTTATATCTTTTTCGCTTTTGGTTGATTTACATATCTCTATTTTCCAGCTTCATATGGGGTTAAATGGCGGAGCGTCAAAATTTGCCATTGAAAAACAGGCAGTAAATGAAGCCACCTTCTCTTGTCCTGATGAGCTTGGTTGGCAACCAAAGGTTTCTCCCTTTTTATCATTATATTTCACTTAATATTAAAATTTGATTGTTTTATGCTAAAACCTTTCTTTTGCCAGCGCCTGCCAATTGTCCCACAGGATGGAGAAATAACTCGAATAAGAGAGGTAACTATTGTTCTGTTTCTGCCATATAGCTTACCTTAATCCCACAAGTTTACCATACATCATACACGCAGCGTACATAATTGCTTTGTGAAGAAATAGTATTAATTTCAAATATATACTCCTAAAAGTTCAAAATTCCATATATATTCTTTTAAAGTTCATGATATCATGTATACGCTTTCAAAGCTGTAAGTACCATATTTGCGTATTCCATAGGAAGTATAATAAAATCAGTTAGCAGTTTGTTTCACTGAATAAATGAATAGGAAAACAAGGTCTTTACTGTAAATAATCTCAGTGCATGGTTCACTGTGGGCTATCCAGTGAAAAAAAATTGTTACAGTAGTTTTCATCTTATTTACTCTAAAATGAGTAAATAACAATATGAGATTTTTAGTGCTTTGAAATGGTAAATATGATATTATGAAATTTTGAACTTCTGAAAGCATATATTTGAGAATGCCCCATGTAAATAATGTACAGCAAACAATGGTGAAATTTTTTAGTTTGTATATTACCTCCCTCATCCCTAGAATACAGTCCACTTTTGGGTTTGGAAATCTAAATTTTAACATGTAATAGTTGCTCTTATTTTTAGTGTGCACATCCTCCTAAACAACTTTTTTCAAAAATTTAGTTGATTATAGTAACAATATGGCTTCTGTAATTATAATAAATGCATTAATCATTTAAATCTTTTAAAATGTGGACAAAAAGTGCTTGGCGGGTCAGCTGATGCCAAACAATTACCTATTTCAATAAGTACCCATTTTGACCCGTTACCTCCTGCCCACTTTGTCACAGCCCGGCCCAATTTTTCAGAGCATGGTAGATAGGCCTCAAATTCTCATCTGATTATTCTTTCGGTATGCTAACTTCCCTTCTCCATTTTTCTTGATTTGTTCTTGTAAAGACTGCTTGCTTTGTTGACGCCATCCTGGAGTTCTTAAACAAAATCAAGGGCTATGATGCAACGATCTCTGATGATGCAGGGCGTTTTGTGTGCAACTATGTCTACTATCATTCTCTCCGATTTGCCGAACAGAACGGTCATAAGTCGCTTTTCGTGCATGTCCCTCCTTTCTCGAGAATCAATGAAGAAACACAGATGCAGTTTATGGCAGCCCTTTTGGAGGCAATTGCTCTTAGTTGTTGATATCTTTCATCTTTTCATGTTTATTGAGACTCTTTCTTATGGTTTGTATGCTTTTGGACTGTTTCTTCTGTAAATCTTTATGTTTTTTTCTTGAGATATTTTGAATCCATTAGAGATTGTGGTTGTGCAGATTTTTGGGCTTTTTTACCCAATTTTTTGTTTTACCAGTATTTGCGTACTTTTTACCAATTTTCTTGAGATTATTCGAAGTGATTGGGGATTTTGATTGCTGCATTGTTAATGTTTTAAAAAACCAATCGGTCATTGAAACAACCACAGTTTGTCGGAGTAATTTTAAAGGTTTAATAGTCGGAGTGTGCTACAATTATTTTGAAAATTTAAAATTATTTAAATGTTGTATAAGATATGAATACTGTATCAATTGAAACTTGAATAGTGATTTATTGTTTATGTTGAAAGAAAATAAAATAAGCAACAAGTGGTAAGTTGCCTCATTTAGTGGGATAGTGAATGTGTTTGGTGGGACACTGTCCAAAACTCCAAAAGTGTTTAGCTGTATGTGGAATCGTTTTGTGCATATCTACTGAGATTGTCTTGGAGACATGATTACCAATATAAATGTAATCGTTCGGAGAATTAACTTTTTATTTTTCTTTGAACAACGGTCGGATGGTTAACTAATCTTTATAGTTTTGCCCATGCATTAGATTCCAATGTAAGTTGCTGTTATAGAACTATTCGAGATGATCAATCTCCCAAACGATAGTACCCTTTAAACAGGTTAGACTCCAAATAAATAATAGAAAGAAACAAAGCTTAAACCAATTTTCTTCACTTCAACAATTCACATACAAACTCTTAAATATGCAAAAGATCAAAACTAAACCCACTATCTAAGATCATAGGGGCTGTTTTTTTTTTCCAAAAAGGTCTTCCAGACCACTTTTGTCTGCGCCGCGCAGACCGCGGGCAGACGTTGGGTTGCGCAGATTGTTTGTTTTCGGAAGAGGTTTCATTAAAAAAGATCTGCAGAACCTCTTTTTGAAGCAGACTTGGAATATAGTCTTCTTGCCTCTTCTAACCTCTTCCAACAAAACCCCACCCCATTCGCCCACCTTCCGCCACTGTCGCCCACCTTGCGCCACCGTCGCCCCACCGTCGCCACCGTCTGCACCACCGTCGCCCCACCTTGCGCCACCGTCGCCCGCCTTGCGCCACCGTCGCCCGCCTTGCGCCACCGTCGTCCGCCTTGCGCCATCGTCTTCGCCACCGTCGCCCCACCTTGCGCCACCGTCGACCCACCTTGCGCCATTGTCTTCGCCACCGTCGCCCCACCTTGCGCCACCGTCGACCCACCTTGCGCCACCGTCGCCCACCTTGCGCCACCGTCGCCCACCTTGCGCTAATTTGTGATTTAGGTTAGGGTTTTGTTTGCAGATGATAAAAAAACAAACACTCTTTTTGTTGCAGACTGCAGACATTTGGTCCACCTCTTCTGCTGCAGATGTCTGCAGATATGGTCCGCAGACTGCAGACATTTTACCTCTTAAAAAACAAACACCACCATAGAGATCATGCATACATAAATAAAACAAGGTAAAAAACAAAGAAAACATGAATATACTAATGAACGTGGGGAGTGGCACGTATCAGTTGCATATTCTCGTCAACTTGTTTTATAGATTGACATTTTGAGTCATTTAAATGCAAAAGTGTAATGTTATTTCTTGATATATCAAGATTCATCTTTAAATTTATGTCTTTATCATATGTATTTTTTTATAAACGCAGAGTATGAAAATGTTAAACATAAGATTACTTGAGCGCTTGAGAAAAAAACATCACGTTATTCAATTCTAACCATTCTTTAAACTATGATTAAAAATATAAAAAAAGTTCTTTTTGCTTCTAACTCATATTTTATAAATGTGTTATACTTTTTAGCATTCGAGCAACACAAAGGGCAGTTTGGGTAATTCACCATAGAATCCGTTGACGATTCACGCTACCTTATTTTACGAACCTCTATATCTCCTCTACCACCCACATTTTCAGATCGATCGATCCCTCATCGAAAAAGCTTCTCTCTCAGGTAAAAACTCTTCTCCCAAATTTCAAATCTCAATTTCAATCTTCATTTCTCATTTCACTTTCAGATCTTATAGTTTACACGTTGAATCCAAACTCCGTTTCCTCGCAGGTGATCATCTTTTGTGCTAATCGATTCAATATTCTGTTTCTGTTGCTTGATCTGTCGTAATTTAGATTTTGTTTGATGAGATTATGTTATGTACGTTTGATTCTAAGGTTTTTAATAGTTTTTGATCGAATTTGTGGTTTCGATCGGCGTGTTAGGGTTCTATTTACGCACTTCTAATTCCTGTCGGCGGATTGAGGATTTGGTTATCAGATCTGAATAGTTTAGGTCGGATGGGTTGATATTGATGAATCGGTGTTTATTAGACTTGTTTACGTTTTAAAACGTGTTTTCAAGCATGAATCTAGAATTGTAGATCGTTGATTTTGTTTGTGTTTAGGTAGTTCTCTTGTTTTGTGCAGTGGTGATGATTTCTATTCTTTGATCTGTTAATTGTTATGTTCTATCACATCTAGGAGGATTTGTCAGTTTTACGTTTGTATTTAGGTTTTTAGCATTTGATCTGTTGTTTGTTTGGATTGTAACTTTGTTTCAGTGTTTCATTGTTCAATGGATGTTTAGTACTACAATTCCATTGCATTTTCTTAAATATGTATTGTTTCTTTTATGTTCTTACTTGAGCTGTTTGAGGTTTTACTTTTCTTTTTTAACTGGTTTGAACCAAACTAAAGCATCTGTCCACAATCCAATGAACATTGATGCAATTGATGTATTTCCATGGAACAGGATGCTGTTTTTGCTTTGTTGTGTTTTTTTGACTACTTGTGTTATACTGTGAGTTTGGTTGAGTAGATTCTGAGAACTATATTTTTATAATGAATGGATATAATTGCTTTATACAATTTAGTTTTTGGCATTTCATTGAAGCCTAAATCGTGGATCTTTTTCTAGCTTTTTTTGATGAATTAAGATCTATTCTGATCAGGAGGATCTTGTTATACCACTAAAAAATTTCTTTGGTTAACAACAGTTACAGCTCTATCAATATTTGTAGGTTCCTTATTATCTTTGAATCTTGATCTTTCCAATTTTCAATGATGGTTTTTTGTGGCGTGGGAAATTTTGTACTTTTGCATGATCTGTACATTCAAATGCTCTACTCAAGCTGTTTTCATTGAAAAGAAGTATAGATGTTATATTTGATATCCAGGTTTATACAAATGGTAGTTTTTTATCAGATCATATAATTGCTATTGATAGCTAGGTTATACACAAATGAGTATTTTCTGCATTGGCTGAGCTGAAACAGTTATATATAATGTAGCATGATAACGACGTATAGTGATTGATTTTGTTACAACTGTGTTTGATTTCGTGTTTGCACCGAAACTTTCTTTTTTTAAGTTTTTCTGCTTGCTTGCATTTTTCTGTCATTATGATTATTCATTAGGTTTATTCACACCTTGAAACTGTTACTCATAAATTTTACCCTGCAGACTTTATTAATTTTTTTAGTTGTAAAACTTTGACTAAAAGTTGAATTTGTGCAGGGATCATCATCAGAAACAGGATGGGGCTCACATTTACCAAGCTCTTCAGCCGGCTTTTTGCCAAGAAAGAGATGCGTATATTGATGGTGGGTCTTGATGCAGCTGGTAAGACAACCATTTTGTACAAGCTCAAGCTCGGGGAGATTGTGACTACCATCCCTACTATTGGTATATCTTTTATATGTTCAATTTCTTTTTACTAATATTTGTTTCTTTACGCAGTGTTTTGACTTTGTAGAGGAAAGAAAACAACAGAAAATAAAGGGAGAGTATTTAATTAGGAGAAATGATACATATGTATAAAGGTTTACCTAATGTTACCTGGCATCCATCCATGACTGTATGAGGAAGCGTTTCTTTTTAGAATTTATGGATGGACACCAGTGGCATTGGGTATATCTTTAGACATATGTATCATTCCATTTGATTTTTCTTGCTCTTGAGTTGGAAGCAAAGGAAATGAAAAGAATGGAAAATATATATTTTTGTGTTTCTTAGCTTGGACGTTGGACAGGAAGGGAGTTTTGTCATTCAAGAAAACACAAAAATATTACATTCAGATAGTAACTTATGATTAACATTTTTATGATACCGGCCAGAAATCTATAAAATATAAATCCCTGTTTTTACGAATTAATTATGGTCTTCCCTGTGCAGGCTTTAATGTGGAGACTGTTGAGTACAAAAACATAAGCTTCACTGTGTGGGATGTGGGGGGTCAGGACAAGGTATAAATCTTTTTGAACTTTGATCTTCTAAACACACACGTGCATGGAGTCCTTACCTTTTATAAAGCATTTAGCACTCCTTCCAAAGACTTCTTAAAAATTTTCGATTAAGTTACAGCAATACATTCTCTTATTTAAATAGTGACAATTATGGAACTTTCTATCAACTGCTTAACTTTAATATGGAAGTATGGAACTATTTAGAAATAAGCATTGAACATTTTAAATTCTTTTGACTTGATATTTTAGCATTTTTATTTCTTTCTTTATGATATCTAAAAATGAGGTGTTGTTCAACCATTAAGCTTATTTCTTTAACTGTTTAAATATAGCACCGCATTTGAATTTTAAACGCAGATCCGTCCACTATGGAGGCACTACTTTCAGAACACACAGGGCCTTATCTTTGTGGTTGATAGCAATGATAGGGATAGAGTTGTTGAGGCAAGAGATGAGTTGCACAGAATGTTGAACGAGGTAAGTTGCATTATTTTTGTTTTCCAGTATCAAACACACAGTTTTAATTTGAAAGACTTTCTTCACATATTCGGCAAAGCATGTTAGTGTTTTATGTTCTAGTTATATGCATTAGAAAGGTAACAGAAAAAAAAAAGAGAGTTCAGTTTCAGGAATGAAACACATTAGAAACGTATAATTAATGCAGTTTTGTGAGTTAAGGATAGAATCGGAAACTTGATATTTTATCTTAGAAGTGGATGTTTTAAGACAAACTAAAATAGGAAGGTGGCCATTCTTTTTTAGGGCAGCGGCCATATTGTTTATACATTATTGAGACTTTCTATAAAAAGTTACAAATACGTCTTTTTAGGGTATATGTTAATTTACATCTATTTACCTCCAAATCTATAAAATTCGCGACCAGAATTTTGTGTATCTATATTTTTTTGGGATTGGTGTTTTCTTTCTTAAAGTACATTGCATGGCCACTATTTAAGTTTTTTTATGTGATATTTATGTCAAGTATTTTATTCATGAATTTAAAGTGGATACATGAAATTTGTTTGCTTCTCTTTTTGCTAGAGGTGAAATTATGTCTGGTGTGGACAATAAACCATAAACCTAAATATGCTAAAGAAGCAGTCATCTATGTGAGATTGCCTGTTTATAAACATAGCCACCTGTGACAAGGTTGTTGTTGTATACTGTAGGATGAGCTAAGGGATGCAGTTCTTCTTGTCTTTGCTAACAAACAAGATCTGCCTAACGCAATGAATGCTGCTGAAATCACCGATAAGCTTGGCCTTCACTCTCTCCGGCAGCGCCACTGGTAAATTTTTTTAAAAGTTGCCTAATTTGTATCTAAACGCATACAATGTCCAAGCTCGGTGCATTTTAATATATATAGTTTTCAAATTCTACTTTTATTATACAAATTACTACAGTAATCTACATTAGTTTTTGAAAAATAATTGAACAAAAAACGTTTGTTTTGATAGCCCATTTTGCCATTTTACTAGTTATAAATAGACTGTTTAAATTTTAGTTTCCTAATGGAATTTTTTTCTCAATTGTTTGTGGATATTAGAAAATGAACCAAAAAGTATTGGTCTTTGACCACCCATTTTGTACCTTCTTAGTAGGCTCGACCTTGACTCACTTAAATTAAGAGAGCTCAAGCTTGGCTCAATTTGAGCTCCTTACTTAGAGCTCTGCTTTTTTACTTCTTTTATTTGTATTTATAATTAGAATTTTATATATAACATAATACTTTTTATTTAGTACTTTTATCATATTTAATGTATATAACAATATAATTATTAATTATACAATAACATACATACTCAGTAATATCTCATTGTGACCCTCGGCCCAAAATAGTATTGAATTTGTAATTATTAATTTATCATATCAAAAGTTGTAATATGTAAGCTTGTTTTATGAATCTTGGGCGTTTGATTTCTAAGGGCTGTTTGTTTGCCTCTTAACCGTTCAGATTTTTGAATGGTTCAACACTTAATGGTATAGAGTGTTTGTTTCGTGAGCAGATTTCTGAATGGTTAAGCACTTTTGCCTCAGAATGGTTAAGCATTATACTGAGTTTGAATGGTTAAGAGCTTTTATCTGAATTGGTTCAGCACTTATCCATTCAGACCTCTTTCAAAACTTTTAATGATTCTTACCCATTCAGATTTTGCCAAACAACCCCTAAATTGTAGTTCTGTAATTGCTTTGTGGTATATCTTAATCGACGTACTGTGTCTCAAAATTATTGCTGATTACAGTCAAGTACTTTTCTTGTGTCTTGTTATTTGGATTTAGTTTTTATATTAGAAAATTGATAAGAAAAAAAAATGTTTTTCAGGTACATCCAGAGCACCTGTGCTACCTCTGGGGAAGGACTTTACGAGGGGTTGGACTGGCTCTCCAACAACATTGCTAACAAGGCAAGTTACATCATCTCCAAAACTAAAAAGATGCTGGATTTTATAAATGACATAACCATCAAATCATTTAAATTTAGTGTTTCATAATAGGAACTCCTTGCTTTGTTTTCTAATTTAGTGTTCATGGTCTGGTCTAGCTGGTTTTGACAAAAATTCCAGGCCAAACCACTAAATACAGTTTTCATAAAACAAGAGATTAATCTGGCTAGGTTAATTGGGTCTGCCAGTTTTAGCGATTTGGTGGTTTGAATCGAATCTTTTGTTTTTATTTGTCAAAGTCGCTAGTTTTTAAAAAAAAATTAAAATGATGAAGTTTGTCACTGCGAATTTTATAAATGAAAATATAAATAGATGAAAAAGGTTAAACGGCCTGTATAAAGTCCAAACTCTCAGTCCAACCGGCTGACTTGCTTTGGTTCAACAATTTATGAACACCCCACTTATATAGGATCCTAAAACCTTATAAATGATACATTTATAAAGTTGGATTATGATTGTAATCATTTACCCATTGTAATTAAATTTTGATACGCAATCTTCTCATGCAAAATCTAAAATCCAAAGTGTTTTTGTTAACCTGACTCAGCCTATTCAAATGTTGTTTGGTGACCCGTTACTTAACCAACCCTGTTTGTTACTTCTAATTTTGTTTACAATTTGTAACTGTATTTTTTTATCTTTTATCAGGCATGAGGTGATGGTCGACTTGTAAGAGGTTGCAAAACCCAAGGCGAGTTTAGCTTTTCGTTTGGTCAGGTCTCTTTCCCGTTCTCATCAGTGCGAGCAGTTATGAAACTTTGTTTGTTAAACAGGTCTTTGATTTGATATATATAGGACCATGTTATGATACAATGTTTGTTTGGAAGTTTGTTGGTATTTTAAAGGTTTTGATTCATATAATCTAAAGGATTAAAAAAGATCAGGGCTGTTTGTTTATATATGCTTTTCGTTAGATATTAGTAAGTTTTTGCTTTGCTAATGTTATAATATTCATAATTGCTGCTGTTGAAGGCTTTAAGTAACAAAATGTTTAATTAATTTTTAATAAAACAAAAAAAAAAGTTTAAAAATTAATATTTTTGTTTTATTACTTGTAATTATTACTCATACGTAATTTTAATCATATATTATCTTAAAATATTATTTTCAATTAATAAATTCTTAATATATTTAATATTTTGTTTATTCAACCCGTGTAATACACGGGTTTACTAAAACTAGTGTTATAATATTCATAATTGCTGCTGTTGAAGGCTTTAAGTAACATTGTTTATCAAATTTACGCAAATCTGGAAGCAGGCTGAACAAAATAACTGAAATTACCTAGGGCTACAGATTCACTGCCCATTTTAACTGTAGAGCTGTAGTCTCGAAATCATATATACAGGTTCACCACTTTGAATCGAGAAACTGTTCCTCAGATCACTGTTAGAATATTGGCCCAGAAAAAACAAAGATAATACTTGGTACTCTTTTTATTAATATGAATAACAAACGATCAAATCTTAAACTCTATACAATGATCCTATTTTATACTACTTCTAACCTTAATTCCTATAAAATCACAGCTCAAACACAGCTGGATGACAGCATATTCTACATGTTATATAATTCCACCTTTATCTTTCTTGATTCACATGTATACATTCTCGAACATCAAGATTAATTTCTAACAATCACCACCCAACTTACTAATATTGAATTAGCAAAGAATAAATTTTAACCCAAAACAATTGAGATGGAAACGAAAGAATATGCCTGAAAATTTGTCCTTTGCATGCATAAATATTATTCCTTAGGTAGGTTTCAATTACAAGAGTTGAAACTATAAAAACATACCCTCTATGACTTCTACTAAAAAGCTAAATACACTAGAACATGGGAAACCAACTTGAAATTGAAATATGCAAATGAAAACAATTTTCTTAAAATAGGTCAAATCAAAATAAAGCTACTACATGGGGACAAAAACAAAGGACGTAATCACTTCAAGGCAGTGTTTTCACGACCGGTTGGGATCGGCCGGTCCGATCAGGATTCTGGTTGACTAACGGTCTGGTTGTATGTGACTCATATTGTGTTGAGACAACCGGCTGGTTGGAAGCGAAAGTGAGGTCGAACTGGTGACCGGGTGAGCGGTCGAACCATTATTTTTCCATTTTCAAACCGCCGTTATGATTTTTTCGCCGGAGTTGAATTGGCAGGCCGGATCTGAACACTTGTTAGCAGCAGCAAAAGGCGATGTAAGCATGCTACGATGATGTCGAGATCTGCTGTTTAAAGGATTAATGGAGGTTTGAAGAAAAGTAGAAAAAGAGTCTGAGAGGATGAAGATTTGAGAGGATGGAGGGTCTTAATGTTCATTGGATTAATAAATCAAAGACTAAATTATTGAAAAATGGAGAAAAAAAAAGTACTTGACAATTATTTAATATTCACTTACTATTGTTTATTTTTATCCATTATATAATCTATTATGTTTTCTAATTTAACTTTTAACGTAAAAATGGTATACTAGGTTTCATATAAATTTATTTATACATTGTTTCTATATTTTTGATAAATAGTAAGTACATTATAAATTATTACGGTTCTTTAATCCGGTCCGACCGGTCCAACCAATTAACTAGTAAGACGTTTGATTTATCGTTCGATACGGTTTTGAAAACATAGATTCAAGATAAGATCAAAGGCTCATTGCAAGACCTGTTCCTTTCTCCCATGCAACTAGAGATGGGACAAAAAACCAAGTAGTTAACCAAAATCTGTTTCAAAACCTTATTCGACCCGGTCTACAAACCGGTCTCACATCAAACAGAACTGGTTCAGTGTTCAAACCCCCAATTTGGACAGGTTTGAACTTCATCAAACCGACCCAATCTAAAGTTTTTTCAAACTGGTATTGACCATTAAAATTGATTGGATATTCATACACACGTGAAAATTAAATTTTCATTTTAGACAAGTTAATTAAAACTTTTAAATTAGAAAAAAAAAGTTTTTTCAATTTATTTTAATAACCTGTCGAATAACCAAGTCGCGGTAAACCAACTAAAATAATAATATAGCATGATTTATGGTAGTTGATGTGTTACACACGTCATTTTTATACGGGTTCTAAAACAATAAAATATTGAGTTGGTCTCCTCTCTTTATACACCAACATACCAACACGATTCCTTAGTTTTCCTTATTTATGATCTTGACATTGAGCTTAAAGTAGCTTATGATTTTCTCATTTTCCTCGTTTAGCGGTCCTTTTGTGACCTTTTTAACGGGTTCTAAAAAGCCACACCGTGGAACCGAATGTACAATAAACATACTTTTGTGACCAATTGAAAAAAGTTTGGTCTCGCCGAAAGAAATACAAAGTGTTTTCTTAAATTCATTTAAACTGGGTTTTTAACATTTGTTTCAATGTTATAAATTTTTGTAAATGTTCAAAGATATTAAATAAATATTTCAAATATAACATGTAAACGTTTTAATTAGTATATAGTAATTTTTTTTATTTAACCCTGATTAAAAGGCAAAACTAATAAAAAATAACCAAATTTTAACCGAAAATTCTTTTAGCTATTATAAATAGTAACAAAGATTTTTATGTTTTCTATTCTTTTATAAAACGTAATAGTTATAAATATAGTAAAACATTAGAACACATAATAAAAGTTGAATGATTATATTAAATCATGAAACAATATGAGTTTAAATTTGTACTTATTTGTAAGAAGGTTTGTAATGTGTTTATTTTTGTTTATTTGGTTTCATATTTAAATTATTATGGCGTGCAAACATAAAAAATATACGAAATCTTTGATTTGTAGGCAGTTAACTTGTGTTTCTTATAATGAGAAGTTTATGCGTAAAAGTTATTAAAATTTTGTCGTAAAGTTGTAAAAGAAGGAATGACAATAAACAACGTAGTAACTCTGATTTTGCTAAACTGAATAAATGTGGTATAGGTAATTGGTCGACATAATGTAAAAGCAATTAAACATAACTTTTCACTTCTCATTCGATAATCAGATTTGTTATAGTTGATAAGATAATTGAAAAATAACGCTCAAAGTCATATATCATAAGTTAGGTTGCAACACTTTCACACCAGACAGAGTCACTAGTATGCTTCTCAAGATCATGTAAAACTTAAACTTAGATAAAACTCATCTAAAACAAACTCACTCAAGCTCAATATTCAAACCTCTTTGATTAGCCTTGAATGTCTAATCAAGCCTACTACTTAATTAGGCGGCTCAACTCCTTCGCAATTGACTTGAAATAGATGACCTAGTCGGCTCGTGTAATCTTTGAATTAAAGTACATGTTCAATTCAAACTAAACTTGAATAAGCTCATTTGATAAAGACTAAGAGAAATCAAACTCATGATTTACAAACAACAGGCTTGATTAGGCTCAAAAGTCATAAAAAAACTATTACGTAACTAAGCAGCTCGATTCATTTTATTTTAACCATAAAACTAAATTAACTTCAAGCGCGTTACTAGAAGTTGTTGACTACTTGGCTCGTATAATCTATGAAACCATATACAAGTAGAAACTCTCAAGTTAAAAGAAACTCAAGCTCCAAATAAACTTACAAAAAACACATGCTTGATAAGACTTAAAAGTCTAAACAAACAGATTACTCGCTTAGATCACTAGTCTCACTAACAAGTTGTTAGAAATTGAGCGGCGCAGCGGAATCAACACACGAACCCGCACAAACGATTATCACGCAGAAAACAGAAAATAAATGACACAAGGATTTAACGTGGTTCGGTCGGTGTGACCTACGTCCACGGGCTGCAACTAGGGTTTTCTTTATTTGCTCAGTACAAAGATTACAAATTAGTCAGTAAACTAACTTGAGTTCTAGCATCTTGCTTGAAAGAGTTTACTATTTGGCCCACATAAACTTTCCAACCAAATACAAGTTAAAGAAGCTCTATCATTGTTTGTTGAATAACACAATCACCAATTAACAAACTCAAGCTCAAGATTCATACACCATCCTATGTTAAGCTCAAAAGCACAAAACAACTTACAACCCTATTATGTAATTAGTCTCCTCAATTCGCTTGCAAGCTTCCCCTAAAACTAACATGATTAATAGTTTGTGATAGTAGATAGCTGACTTCTTGGCTTGTACAATCTTTCAAACCAAATAGCAGTTCAAATAGTTTAGCTCTATAATATTCAATACTTATGTGATAAGATATCATTTTAACTTGCTACTTGAACTTGCATGAACAACAACATTCAAAATCACTCAAATCCAAAAACAGATTTGCAGGAAAGAAAATGAGCAAAAAGACAACATGAAACATAATCACCATGATTCCAGATGTATGATGCTAACTGACAACCTGCATCTATTCATCATCTATTGCTATCTTCAATTGCTCTTAATTTTAACACATAATCATAATTCAATGACGGATAATCATAACTCATGATGTATTACTGAATCAAATCAAAGTAAAACTTCAATTCAAAAACAATCTCAATAACAAGAGTAGAGAAAATTAACCGATAACATGTAACCAAAGTTCAATTCTCAATCAAACTAACCTCAAGCCTTCTGATAAACATAAGTGAGCCCACACTTGCCACAATAATGCCGATCAAAATGATTCGCCATAAACGTCCCAGCCCCACATTCCGCATTAGGGCACTCTTTCCTCAACCTCTGAACCTTCCCAGAATCATCCACCTTATAGAACTGCAAAACACTCAGCTTCACCTTCTTATGCTTGTGCTTGATCTTCTTGGGCTTCGTGTAGGTCTTCTTCTTCCTTTTTTTAGCGCCGCCGCGGAGGCGGAGCACGAGGTGGAGGGTCGACTCCTTCTGGATGTTGTAGTCGGCTAGGGTTCTGCCGTCTTCGAGCTGTTTTCCGGCGAAGATGAGGCGCTGTTGGTCCGGCGGGATGCCTTCTTTGTCTTGGATCTTGGATTTGACGTTGTCGATGGTGTCGGAGGATTCCACCTCCAGCGTGATGGTTTTGCCCGTTAGGGTTTTCACGAAGATCTGCATTTTTGCGGATTGGGGGTGAAATGGAATTAGGGTTTTGATTGAGGTGATATATAGTTGCTAGGGTTTCAACATAAATGGGCTTTGTTTTGGGCCTACATTCCTGTAAGAAAGTGAACTACAACTGGGCTTAGTTGTTCATGGTTTTGACTTTTGATGCTTTTAAGTTTTATCTTAAAGAAGACTTAAAACTAGGACAAATTTGAAATGTGTGAAAACTCTGTGTATGTGTTTTGTTGGAGGGGGGAAGGGGGGGGGGGGGGGGGGATGTTTGACATAAAATTGGTAAATGATGAATAGAATATCGGCTTAAAGTTATCAGACTGGACGGAGTTCTTCCCGTAGCCTTTTCTAATACTGCATTTTGTATCGAAACTGAGAGGTTGTGTTCCCACTCTTTGAAAGCCCTTCTGTCACAATTTTTCACTTTTGACAAAAAAATTTTCCAAATCAACTAATGGTTCATGCTTTAATTTATGAATGTCACCTTCCAACCGTGGGGTGGTGTTTCTATTGGTATTGATTGCCACCTCATCCTCATCCCGCTCCTTCCCTTGCCCAAACCTTCCATCTATGGAAAGGAAGAAAAGATAAATCAGATGAAAAACCTGAAACATTAGGAATAGGTTATTATGTGTGGGATTGTGGATTATATTATTATAAAAAATTGTTGTGTTTGAATGGGTATGGTATCAGTCGATACATTCTCAACTACCCAAACTAGTCTAATAAACCGAATTAGTCTCAAAAAGTATGATAAATTATATTTTTTCATATGATAAAACTTGCAATTACTTGAAAATATAAAATAACTAGAAGTTGTTTACTAAATAACTGAAATTAGAAAGTTCATTTTCAAGGCAAGTTACAATCATGAGAATCCAGTAAGTCCGTAGTATATTCTTTAACGATATAAGATCATAAAACAAGTATGCTTTTTATTTGAGAAAAAACATTGAACCATAGGAGTATTTGAGACTAGGGGTTACTAAAACTAATCTCTTTTCCGACCTGTTATAATCCTGATTGTTTATTTAAACAAGCTCTTTGCTTATCATGTGTTTTGTAACGAAAACCAACTTTTTGCGTTAAAAAAAAGTAATTATGTTTTTACTCTTATACTAAATTGATTTTAAGTCAGTAGTGTGTGGTTGTTTATATCAAACTAATATTCTTGATAAAATTCAAATTAAAAGTCCTAACGGGAGGAGGAGATAAGTTGTTTTAGTAAAATGATAACCGGACAGTTAGAGGTGGGCAAACCGGGTCCGGCCCAATACCCGTAACCGGGTTGAAACCGGGTTCGGCCCAACCGGTTTTTTTGGTACCCGGGTACGGGTGGAACCGGGTTCGAACCCGGGTCGGGTTCACCCAAGCTATTACCCTACCCGACATACCCGGTTAGGGTGTACGGAACCCGGGTATAATCGGGTTTTTGAATTTTTTTTATTTTTTTTTTGTTTTTACTAATATAAATCATTATTATTATTATTATTATTATTATTATTATTATTGACTTGTTGTTGTTGTTTTTGTTATTATTATTATAAATCATAATAAGTATTATTGTTATTATTATTAATATATTATTGTTGTTTTTGTTTTTGTTTGTTTTTGTTGTTGCTGTTATTATTAATAATATTATTATTGTTATTATTATTAATAATATTAATGTTGTTTTTATTTAACAATATTAAATAAACATTAATTTTTCATTTATTTATTTAAACAACTTAAAAATACATAAATCGATCAATAAAAAATAACATAAAACTTTTATTTAAGTTATCGTCTAATGTTTATTTACTACGAGACGCTTGATCAAATGCTAATTCTTCATCCGATATGCCAGAAGATACTCCTTCTTCTACCTCTTCATCGTGTACTTTAGCTTCGAGTGCAATTTCATCTTCGAGGCTTGTTTGGTCTTGTATACGATCCATCGCGTCTAAGTGATCCTTTAAACAAATGCACATCTCAACCGCTTCTGGAGTTAGTCTTGTTCTCCGTAATGAGATTACCCTGCCACTAAGAGAAAACGCAGATTCCGAAGCTACCGTAGAAGCTTGGACGCTTAGTAAATCACGGGCCATAGCGGAAAGAATCGGAAATTGAGATTCCTTTCCTTTCCACCAAGCCAAAATATCGAATGCACGATAATCTTCGGTAGTCATAGTGGAAATAAAATCCGTAGCACTATATCTACCGAGCTCACTTGTTGGGGTGTTACCCCTTTGTCGTTTAGCCGTCACATCCCGAACAACATTCAACATGGTTATAACCGGGTCTTTCATCGAGGTACTAGCATTTGAGGTTGATTCTCTTGGTGTGGTTATATTTACGTTAGGCCCATATCTATTTAAATAAAAATTATATATTGTTTTCAAGCTTGCATTAAAACTTTTTTTGGCATCCCTTGAAAAATTGGGGTTTTCGTCATGCATATCTAAATTGTCATTTATCTCGTCTATCAAACATTCAACCCCAGCAACATTTAAAAACGAATTTAAAGCGGCGGCACAAGTAAAAACGGGTGGTAACTCCTCAAAATATTTTTTAAACTTTTCTTTCATTGGTTCTATCATTTGTGTAAACATATCATTTTTATATTGAAAATTTTTAAAATTCAAAGCTATGAAATATAATTCTTGAACCACCGAATAACTAGTGGGATAATAAACTCCCGATAATTTTGTTGTTGAGTTTTTAAACACCTCAAGAAAATCGGATAGACTTTGAACATTTTTCCAACCCGCATCCGGAAATGGGTCGGCTTCACCATTATCCGAAAGACTATTATGAAAAGCTTTCAAAGTTCCCTTTTGTTTTAAAGCACAATTAACATGTGACAAGTCGAATTCCACCGAGTAGGTACATCCCAATTAGGACCTAAAAATACAGAGTCCGTATCCTTACAAAGTTTTTTATAATCTTGATATCTTCTTCTACTTTTTTTATAAACGTCATGTAACATAAATCGAAAAGCTTTAATAAAGTTATCAACAAATTGCACGGATAGACCGTCTTGCACTACTAAATTAATAATATGTGCAACACAACGAGTATGGAAAAAATCACCGTTTGCAATCGGAAGATATTTTAATTTTAATTTTTCAACCGCGGTTGTGTTGTTGGAAGCGTTATCAAATGCCATTGAAAAAATTTTATTTTGTAAATTAAAAGTAGTTATTACATTATCCAAAAAGTAAAACAAAAATTCTCCGGTGTGTGGATACGGAAAAAGATCAAACGCAATCGTACGTTTCATCAATTGCCATGATTTGGGATCTACCCAATGAGCGGTGACGCAAAGGTACGATTTGGGTAAACCGTGTGGAGCCGACCAAACGTCACTAGTTAAGTTTACACCGGTATTTAAATTTTCAAATAATACAATTAAATCATTTTTTGCTTGATTCCATAATTTTAAACAATAACGTCTAAGGGTAGTACGACTTACATGGTTGTAACGAGGTTGAAGCGTCTCTCGAATTAAGTTGGTCAAACGAGGATTGTCGAAGTGACTAAAAGGCAAAGCTTCTTGAATCACGAACTTCGCCATTCGATCTCGAACCCTATTAACGTCGTAATTAAAGATTCCACCGTCTCCACCTAATTGTGTTTGTTGCGAATCCGGATTACTTTTCAACGACTTACAAAACTTCTTGCTAATGTGTTTGCTTAAAGTCGTGTTAGAATCTTTAGCAAGCAAAGCTCCACAAAACTTGCAACGAGCCTTTACAGACCCGTCACTCAACTCAACCATGTCCCAATTGCACCATACATCCATGTTACGATTGTGTGGAAGAACACGAACGACGGTTGGAGCGTTGGACGAACTTTGACCAACGGAAGATTGTGATTGAGCCATAACAAGATTCAAGACAGTGAAAAGTGTAAAACGAGAGAGTGAAAATGTAAAACGAGAGTAAACTAGAGTATTTTTTGCGTTTTTTGCGTATGTTTTTGCGTTTGAGAGTTGGGTACTCAATCAAACCAACCCACACCTATTTATACTACCTTAGGGGGCAAAAAAACAAAAAAAACGGTCAAAAATGAGATCCAACGGCTATATAGCCGTTAAAAACGGCTAGTTTTTTAAAAAAACCCGAAAAACGGTAAAAACCGGGTTGGACCCGGGTACGATCGGGTCGGGTCCGGGTCGGGTCGGGTCGGGTACGGTTCGGGTTCTAAAAAAATATAAAAACCCATAACCGGTTCCTACCCACCGGGTATTTTCGGTTCCAAACCGGGTACACCCTATACCGGGTTGTACCCGGACCCGGGTCCGGGTCGGGTTCGCCGGGTCGGGTCCGTACCCGGTTTTTTTGCCCAAGTCTCCGGACTTATTACTTTCGGCTTTGAATTACTATAAGCCCAAATAGCATATAGACTTGTAAATCTTTTTGTTGAATTGTAGGTGTATAAAGTATGGGCCTTACATAACCCTTTATCCAACTTTCATGTTTTACAATTTCATAGAATTGGTCTCCTTTAAATAAAAAAATTCTTGTGTTTTGTGTGTTTTTGTTTTCATGTATTGTTCTTTTGGAAATTCCTATAATATATATACATTTAAAATAAAAAAAAGCTTGTGTGTTGGTTATTTTAAAGACATGCGGGTTCATTGAAACGTCGGTCGTCAGGGTCGAACATAAGAGTCGTTTGAACCGAATTTAAACCCTTACACTGAATGGATCTGCAACACAAAGGAAACTTGTTAGAACCGAGTCCGTGGTCTTAGAACCACCTTCTAGCAAAGTAATACACTTTAGACTGAAAATAAATACCAAATGGTTGTAATTTTTTTCACTTTATTATTATTAATTACTGTTTTGTTCAAACACCATGTAAATCAAGTATTTGATGTTGAGACATGAAAGCGATGTTGCTCACTTGCTTCGTATTATTGGTGAACCACTTTACCTCTCTCGGTCAAATGATTTGAATAATAGATTTAGGTATAAATATAGTTTTTTTATTAAATATAAGATGTATATGATTTAACCCTTTTACTTGATAATGTTTTTATATGCTATATAAGCTTTTTTATTCGATTACGTGTTTTATACGTGATATAAGCTTTTTATTTAGTAATGTATTCTTCTTCTATTTTCTTTTGTTTTGTTTCTTTTATAACTTCATGCCTTTTATGTCGTGTAACCGTTTTTTTAACGATAAAAACATGACTCGTCATACATTAGAATCACGATTTCTACTTGATAGTGAATTTTACTCAAAAAGCCTTTTAGATTTTACGTTTTCTCATAATTTAAAGAATTTGGTTCACTACAAATCATAACTACAAATAAACAAAATATTTGCAACAACATGCGAAGATGCATATACGTACGAATGAGCATATAGTGATTTGTTATAAAACGACAAACCATTTTAAAATCCATTTCACCACCCACACAAGAAACAAGAATGTTGCATGCAGATTCAGCCCGGGCCGTATATATCGGTGGTTTTGTGCGACAAGTAAAAATTAGTCCTTTAGGTAATGTGTCGTAAGCTTTTCTAAAACCCTGTTTACATAAACCAACATTAATCATGTTACCATCAAAATCATGTAAACAAATTAGGACCAAAAGTAGAAAGTTTCCGGTTCAGTTAGGTCATTTTATAATCTTGTTTTTAGTCATTTATCAGTTCATTTTGAAGATGCTTGATATTATTGAAGAATAAACTCAAATAAGTTATTTTATTTAAAACTCAAAGCATACATTATCACTTTTGCATGTCCGAACAAAATAAACTAGGCGGGACCATCATTCGCTTTAAACAATCCGCCGACTACAGTTTGGGGTCTATTTGCTACTAGAAACTTGACTTTTATGACGTAAATATCACATGAGCACATATCTATTTGAATCACCATAAATAAACCTATTAAGAAAAAATCTAATTGGATAAACAGTCTACAAATTTTCAAATTTTCTATGGTAGCTGCCTTTATAAGTTACTAGGTTAGAACTCATGTATTATATAAGTAGAAAAAATTCAACATACTAAAATCATTATGTTTTACTAATATTTTATATGTTACATGTTATTAACTATTAATGAAAAAATAAAAAATAAAAATTTTAATAATTATTAATAACTATTAATAAAAACAAAAATTTATAAAATTATATTTAAAGATAAGATGTAATTGAAAAGTTATAATTTAGTATGTTTTAATAATTTATTAGAATAGGAAGAAATATATTTTAAATATTTAATTATTTAGTTTAGTTATTTAAACTCAATTTAATTTAATAGTAAAGAGATGCGACAAACAAAAGTTTAGGTTTCACTAAAAGTTGTAACGTGTTTTTAAAAAATTTTATTATATAATATAGATAACCAGACGGATTAAAATTTTATAAGTAACTTTTGCATTCCATTGTTATTGCCTAAAACCAATAAACATATAACCCAACTAAAACTTTTGACCAACTAATAACAAAATGACAAACAAATAATAAAAAAATAGATTAAAAATCTAGCTTGGAGAATAATACGGTTTCCCAATGCGACAAATATACCTTTCGGTTTGCATTTCAAGGTTTAGCAAATTAAGGTAAAGGCTAACAATTATAACTTTATTGTTTGCGTAATTTTTATTTTTAACTTTTTCTTTTGAACGGTAAAGAGAAATATATTAATTAATAGAACTAGCAAAAAATAAAGGGGTTCTAGATATGATGGAGGGTTTTCTTACAAAATATAAGTTTTTTCTCGTGGATAGTTTCAAGTTTTGTATTTAAATAATGGAGATGTTCGGATAGTCCTATGCCTGTAAGTGATCCAATTAGCCGTTAAAAAGTTATATATATTTTATCATGATATTATATTTGCATTGGGTAGTTTTGAAAGCCTTATTAAATTGTTTAAAAGTTATTAAAAAGGGTGGTGCTGGGGACACCGCAGGTGTTTTCTGAGAGAAACCGGACCAAACCGTCACGTTTTGGCCAAAATGTGATGGTTTGAAAACCTAGAGGTGACGGCTAGGTTAAAGTGTCACGTATAGACTGACTCCTGACAAAAGTACACTGATAAAAATGTACGGTTCTGAAACAAAAGGTCACGGTTTGCCCTAACCGTGACGGTTAAGATACGAGGTAAGTACCATTCTGAACCGTCACGGTTTGGCCTAACCGTGACGGTTTCTCGTCCATTTCATGGTATATGCACAACACATTCATTTTTTTTTTATAAAAATGTTCATTTTTTATAAAAAAAAAAGTATAGAATCCTATACTTAAAACCATACATAGTTATAACACAAAAGTAAACACTCTACTATAGATATTAATATTATAAAAAACGTATAGAATACTAACACAAAACCAAAAATTAACATCTATAGTAATCAATTTTATTCAAAAAGTTGTATTGTTTTGAGTATAGTATTCTATACTTTTTTTTATAATATTAATATCTATAGTATAGTTTTACTTTTGTGTTATAACTATGTATGGTTTTGAGTATAGTATTCTATACTTTTTTTTATAAAAAATCAACATTTTTATAAAAAACATGAATGTGTTGTGCATATACCATGAAATGGGCGAGAAACCGTCACGGTTTGGCCTAACCGTGACGGTTCAAAGTGGTACTTACCCCGTACCTTAACCGTCACGGTTAGGGCAAACCGTGACCTTTTGTTTTAGAACCTTACATTTTTATCAGTGTACTTTTGCCAGGAGTCAGTCTATACGTGACACTTTGACCTAGCCGTCACCTTTAGGTTTTCAAACCGTCACATTTTGACAAAAACGTGACAGTTTGGTCCGGTTTCTCCCAAATTCCTTACGGTGCGCCTAAAATTTCCCATTAAAAAACCATAGCATTAATTGAACATGCAAAAGTTAAAAAGGAAAATGCAAAAAGAGTTCACCAAACTAGATGTATGATTACTCATGGGTACCAATGATCTCTTGGTATAGTGGTTAAGGGGGAGGGGGGAGGTGGGAGGCTTTGCATCTCTTGGAGGTCCAAGGTTCAAACATTGGTATTGGCGAATATTACTAACTTGGTGATACTAAACGTGTCGTTTGATTTTATAAATAAGGTTTAAACTAGTATTAAGCCCAAGTGTCATTGTACCAAGTAGCATTAATAATACATCATCGCTCTCGACTATCAACACCGGAAAAACATGTAAAACAAAAGAAATAAAATACAAAATAAAGCAAACGTAAAGTATATGTAAAAACTTTAAACAATGCACGCCCATTGTGGCGTGTTAATATGCAAAAATTAGACCGAAATGTAAAACAAAACGTGATCATTAAACGAAAAAAAATAAAAGTAAAAACGAATATTTTAGACCAAAATGTAAAAACGAAAATTTTTTAAAAGATGAAAGTATACGAGATGTCGAGATCAAAGTTGAAAATGAAAAAAAATGTTTGAGTTTAATGTAAAAAAAACTATTATGATTAAAAGTAAAAAAACAAAAACAAAAAAAAAATTAAAAGTATAACCTATAAAGCATGAGATACAACTAATAATGCATAATCAAGTTGAAAAGTAATAACATATATATAACTAGTTATAGGTTCTAAGTTAAAAAAAGTTATTAATTTCTTTATCAAGCCATAGAAATCTAATAACAAATTAAAGTTATATAGAAATCAATGAGTTTTTAAAATGATAAAATCACGAATCTAATTACTTTATAATTATACTTATATAGAGATGTCCTTGGTAAAGTTTGTCCTAAGATCGCAAATGTAGACTAGTGATTAGTCTAAACTCTAAAGTGCCTTATGAGAGATTTGTTGGAATATAAGGTGGAAGCAAGTGAACAACCGCTTATAAATATTTATGATTATGTCAACAATGTATTTTTTATTTTTATATTTTGCAATCATGATGTTTTTTCTTTTACCAACTATTTTTTAATACTGAATATATTTAATTTTATTAAACAATTAAGATATAAATAACATTATTAATGTGATATGATAGAACTACAGTAAAAGTGTATTCAGCCTAAAAGATTAAGAAAAATTTAAGGGTTTATCATATGTATTTTTATTGTTTATAAATAAGATGGTATTTTGATCATCATATCAAATATGTGTGGTTATTATGTATAATACGTCAGGTCATGATTATGTTAGTGTGTCAGACATTGGATCAAATATTTTTTATTGTTTGTTATATGTATTTATCATAATGTCTTATGTTTTAGTTTATTTCCTGTTATTTTATCATTTTTTATATATATTACATGAATTTGTTTATATTTTATCATTCAGTTTTACAGTTAAAGTAAAAAATAATTTTACTTTACCAATGTGTTTTTTCAAAACTCGTTATATTATAAAAACAAAATAGTATTTATGAAAACATAACCACAAATAGAAAAAACACAATAAAATATCTATCATTATGCTTTAAGATTACAAACACACAATGATGTTCTTTTATAAATGTGTTTTCTTCATAACTCATAATTTTAGAACATTTAAATAATGTTCAGAAAAACACAATGACAATAAGAAAAACACGACGAGATATCTTATTATTGTGTTTTACGTTTTATATAATTTTGTGTAATTTTGTCATTGTTTTTAATGTATTACATAAAGTAATTGTTATTTTATCATTGTGTTTTACATATTATAAGCACACAACAATTTTATTTTATAATTACGTGATCTACCATTTTAAAAGCATACAATGATGTTCTGAAAAAAAAAAAACACACAATAACAAATGAAATAACTCAATAAATTACAGAAAAGACACAATGACCAGCA
Organism: Flaveria robusta; assembly: GCA_025506415.1. NCBI lineage: Eukaryota > Viridiplantae > Streptophyta > Magnoliopsida > Asterales > Asteraceae > Flaveria > Flaveria robusta. The sequence continues at coordinate 1,042,304 of CM046471.1, read as the reverse complement.
TAAATCATATAAGTTGAAAGCTCAAAAAAATTATGTTTGTATATAACATTATTGTATTCGTTTTAAAGTTTAAAAAACTCTTTTTTTGTAGTGTAATTTTTATAAAAATAATAGCGTACATAAAGGTCATGTGAATTTAAAAAAAAAATGGCAAAAGTTGAAAAAAATACTAACAAAATGGTTATGTATAAAATACTCTTCCAACAATCTTTTTCTCTACAACTTGATCTCAATAACTGATTAAAATGACTGATGCTTACGATTATTTCTTACATTTTTTAGTTAATAATTCTATTTAAACTCTTACCTTATTAATGAACTTTACTTTAAAATGCAAATATGGACATAATTTTATTATTTAATGAATAAACATATTAATTCTTATATACTTACTATACTTTAATTTATGTAGTTATTTAATAAATGACATTTTTGATAGTATACATAATTATTCAGATCTCATTACAAATATACACATTAAAAAAGGATACATTACATTATTGTTTGTATATTAAGAATATTTCAAAAAAATAAAAATAAAAAATATTAATTTTGTCTAGGTTCCTCACGTTTTATCTCAAAAGTCAAAACTAATCTGAACTGCTTCATGCATACCTTTAAATCACAAAAGAAGTATTGTGTTACTTGTCATATAGCGCATGCTTCAAACTAGAACACACAAAATACAATTAATTTACAAGTACTTTGTTTTATCACCGCCTCTCATATATTATTGGATTTTAATAATCTCAAGTTTTATTTATTGGCCGGGATTAATCCCAACTCAAGAAATATTTACAGACACTCCCAACTTTGAATTTATTTTCCTCCAACGATCCCTTACTAACTGAGAGTTAACCGTCGTTAGTTTTTTTGATAAAATGGAGGCAATATTGAGCTATTTTTCAACTACGCCGCCGCCTAGCCTCCATCAAGTCCGTTTTTTGGTGTCTAGCCTCCGACGTCACCTGAAATCTACCTCAAATGAGTTAAGTGGTTCAGATCAGAAGGTGGAGATTGACGGATTTTAGCGGACTAAGTTTTCAGATTCAGATGGTTGATTTCAACTTTTTGCTTAGTGTTTTGGCCATAAAAACAGTTCATGTCATCGAAAAACTAACGGTGTTAACTCTTAGTTAGTTAGGGATCATTGAAAGAAAATACGCTTAAAGTTGAGAGTGTCTGTAAACATTTCTTGAATTGGGATTAATCCCGGCCAATAAATGAACGTTGGATTATTAAAATCCAATAATCCTTTTTTTTTGGTATCTCTAAGAACGTTATGGTGATAAAATAAGGTACTTTCTATCAAAAGTTATAAGTTTGAATCTAGAGAGTTTACGTTTGTTAATTTTAAAAACTTGCTTAAAGAATTAACACGTTTTTATCTATTTTGCTTTTGATATGTTTGGTTTTCTCACCCCAAAGGTTGCGAACCTTCTGAATAAGATCCAACGGGTCGTAAATAGTAATTTGTCAGCATCTAGATCTCAAATATTTGTTTATAGTAGGATTGGTTTTGCTATCTAAATAGGTTGTGTCGCAATTTGTTGCCCATTTACTTGTTAATCTATTGCATTTGTTTGTTTCATGGAATGAACAGTGAACGTTGCCATTTAAAAAAGAAAAGCAAGAGTAGAGATGAAGTAAGAAAATTGTGTTCTACGATACGAAAAACATAAAAGAGTATAATAGAACAATAGAAAAATAGAAAAACATAAAGAAAAATATAACAGAAAAAAGTAAAAAAGTATAATAGAAAAATAGGGTAAAATATGGCGAAAGCCAACAAAGACGACAATAAGCGAATCACGTGATCTTCGACATTCAACCTGCAACTTTTTAACTTTCTCTTTGTTCTTTATCTCCAACACCCTTCAGTCAAGTGACCAAACGAAATTCTTATAAAAAGCACCCAATTAATTTAATCATTCTTTTTGTATCTTTCCTACAATCCGCCATTAAAGACCCTCTAACCTGCGCACTCAAAGATGTTGATTTTAGTATTTTACCATACTAAATAACGAACCCAAAATCAAATTTTGAAGAAAACACAAGATCACACAACCGAATTATCTTCTTAAAGATTGCCCACATGGGTCAGATCTCATAATTTCAAGAAACGAGTTTGATGTTGTAGTTTGGGAATTTTGTCGAACAGGTGATGTGCATTCTGGAGTTTTGCTTCACAAGATTATGATTCTATTCATGGTCTTTTGCGATTTGAAGTTGACAAGAAGTGGGTGTTTATTATGGTGGCGAAATTAACGAAATTGATTTAACAAGTTTCTTGAATTTGTGTTTGTGATCGAAGTTTGAAGTATTTTTAAGCATGGAGAAGAGAGAACATGAGATTTGGGTCTTTGGATTGGTGATTTTGACATGGGTGAATGTTTCTTCTGCAACTCTTTCTCCTTCTGGTGTGAATTATGAAGGTGAGTTCAATGTGTGCCATTGTTAATTTTAACTTTTAGCTTCATTTCTACCATTTTTTTAATGGATGTGTGTTGCTGTTAACTGAGTTTGATTCAAAAGCTTGTATCGAAGTTTAGGGTTCTTTCAGAATTTAGTGATTATGCTAGATCTAGTAACTCTTTATGACTTTATGTATGTACTAATGAGGGTGTTTAGGATTGGTTATAACTTATAAGTAACTTAGGATAATCAGTTTAATGAAGATAGTTGGTTTATTTTAAGGTAAACTTGTGATTTTGAATCCACAATGCATAAGTGCTTGCTAGAAACAGCTTCTTGAGTTTGATTTATTTGAACAGAACAAATTTGAATTCGGTTTTCAGTTCTCGAATTAAGTCACAAATGTAACTGACCCGAATATCTGAGTTCAAATTATATAGTTTTAGTTTCCATATATATACGAAAATATAGAGTTTTGCTTGAATCAACCCGTTTCGAGTTCCCAATTTACATTATTTTCTCATAGTTTGGTTTGTTTTAATCCACCTGAACTCGAATTTTCAAATCTGTTTTTCTAATTCTAATTCAGTTTCAAAAGTCTTGATTTCAACCCGAGTAACCTGAAAAGTGATTTCGATGAATACCTTGTACCTACCAAAATGACCATCAAACATGTAGCTTATGTCTATTAACTATAAATCGAAAGTTCTGCCCAAATACGAACTTGAAAATGTTCATTTTCTTTAATCATGTGCAATATTAAGCAAAGGATTTCAGTATTCAGGCAATATTCTGAATTCTGAGACTTTTAACACAAGGACCTGAATTCTGAGATTTTTTCAATCATTTTTATTCATCCAAGCACTAAAAGATGCTTACCTGTTCAAATTTGCAATCCCAAATACCACTTAAAATGTAATATTTTCCCTCTAACATGTTTATAATTATATGATTTGTCAAAATCATGATCCTTAGTGTATCCATTGATGCAGTTGTGGCTTTAATGGCTATAAAGCAGGATATAAAAGATCCACATAATGTTCTTGACAGCTGGGATTTATCATCTGTTGATCCTTGTAGTTGGAGGATGATCACTTGCAATTCTGATGGATCTGTTTTTTCTCTGTGAGTATTTATTGTTTTAAATTTGGTAGTTTTTTCGGGTGCAAACGACATGAGATACAAACAAACAAACTTCACTCTTTTTCTTGATTTAAGCAACCTACTTTAAATTAGGTGCGAAATGAAAATCAACTTACTATATATTCTTGAGTTTAGCAACCAACCTCATTTTAACCGATCTTACCTGCCAATTGCTGACACGACCTAGTTGACGCTTATGTAAAAATTATATTTTTTACAAGTTCGAAAACATGAATGCTTAAACTTACCCTTAAAAAATAATTATTAAGCATCACGTGAGATGCCACGGGGCATATACTTATACCCTAACATGAAAAGCAAGATGCCACATGAATAAATTATGAAAGTTCAACAAGAAATGACCTGCTACCACCAGTTGAGCATATCATTTGTTGCTACAATAGGTAATAAAATGTAACTTGTTTGCTAAAATCAGTAAGAATATGTAAGGTGTAAGGTGGTTTCCAAAATTCTTAATAAAGTGCGAAGTTCTATTATATTTCGTGCATTCTCCCTATTCTTTAGGTGTTGCCATACTTGAATTTTAACTCAGTTTGTTTCATTGTTACAATCATCAGAGGGATGCCTGGTCAGAACTTATCCGGGACTTTATCACCTGCAATTGAAAATCTTAGTAACTTGCAATCGCTGTAATCAACTTTCCCATATGTTACTCAATTTTCTGACCATTTTTTCCCCTAAGGCCATGGTGATATTTTTGAGCTAAGCATGGTCATTTGTTGTGTTTGTTTAGCATGTTACAGGATAATGAAATTTCTGGTTCAATTACGGGTGCAATAGGAAAGTTACGGAAACTTCAAACACTTGATCTTTCACTGAATAAGTTCAGTGGTGAGCTGCCTAGTTCTTTAGGAGATCTCAAGAACTTGAATCTATTGTAAGTTTGTATTTTTCTTCATGTATTGATCGTAATGATCAGGTTGGGTAACAGGCCAAATCGGGTTTGGTTGAAATGGGTTATTGTAGTACACTTTAAAACGGGTTATATTGACCCGCAAACACTTTTTTGTCCATTTTTAGAATATTAATGCATTAAATCATGATTGCATAAGCATTGTTATCACAATAACTATCTAAATCTTTGAATAGAATGATTGTGGAGATGTATGTATTAAAAATACACTTTGCATGACGTTCAATCCTGTTTGATCCGCTCCGCTTTCAGCTGAACCTTTTTGATTCATTTGAGATAAAACAACCTGATTTGACCTATTTATGCGTAAACAAGTGTAGCAGGCATGCAGTACGAGTGGCAAGATAAGCCGGCCAAATAGGTTTTGGTTAAAAATGGGTCATTTTTGTACTTGGATCTATCCACAGCACTTTTCCTCCTCTAAACATTTTAAAATTATTAGTGTTATTTAAACCATTTTAATATGTTTCATCTAAACCATTTGAGAGAAAAGCAACCCAAATCGACCCATTCATAATTTTGTACATAAATGGGTAGACATTATTAGCCTGTAAGTGAGAATTTATTATCAAATATTCTAATTACAATTCATATTTTTGCTCAAGCTAGGCGACTAAACAACAACAGTCTTAACTGGACCAGTTCCTGAATCATTATCTAAACTTGGAGGCCTCACACTTTTGTATGTCAACTTACGTTAAAAAACATATAATATATTTTCATTAGAAGATAAACCAATGAATTTGAATAGAAAAGCAACTACCCATCTAATGACACAAGAAATATTCATTTTATTTTTATTATATTCTTTTTGTAATTAAAAATGAATCACTTTCTTATGTAGAGATCTGTCATATAACAATCTTAGTGGTCTGTTGCCTAAAATATCAGCAAGAACATTCAAGTGAGTTTTCTTTTAACCCTTTATAGTAATAATAGTTTTCTTTAATCATCTCTATATCATGCCATAATCTTAAGGCTTTATATTCAATCAGAATTATAGGAAACCCTTTACTATGCCAGAATAATTCCAGAAATGGTTGTTCAGTTGTTTATCCCGAGCCTCTGGTTTTACCACCAAATGGTATGACATAAGCACCCTTTTCAGAATTTGTGTCATATGTTTATTTACATACATGGGTCAAATGTTTGGGTTGAGTAACTTGTCAAAATGGGTAGTCTCAAAAGTTCATATTTATCTATTCTGTAATAAACAAAACCTTAATGGTTACTTATGATAGCTTAAATAAACAAAGAGGATTATACGCAGATGACACACAGTAGTAATATTATTAAGTGAGTGAAAAGTTATAATCAATTTTATGTTCTTTACTATGGAATGTGTAAATATGATACTTTGTGTTTTGAAAGGTTAAATTTGATGTTAAGAAATATGATACATATGAAAGTTTGGAAACCCAGGACATACACTGTACAATTAGTCTTTTTTTCAAAAATTGTGAATAGTTTGTGTTAGAAATGCTCACAAAAGCTATGTTATGACAATAACAATTTTTTATTAAACCAATTTGGGAGGTTGTATGCACTAAAAATATGCTTGGGGCGACCCTCAACCCACTTGACCAGTTTCCTTTTATCTAAATTAGTTGATTGTATCCTTTTGAGCCGTTAGACATAAATTAACCTGTATCGACCCATTTTATCTAAATGACCAATTTTATGGTTTTATGATATATTAACATTTTGATTTAGCAGGTGAATCTTCATCTGGGGATAAAAGTCGCCGTCTAGCTATTGCCCTTGGCACAAGCTTTGGCGCTTTAATGCTACTAATCCTGGTTGTGTTTCTCATTTGGTGGCGCTATCGTAAAAATCAACAAATATTCTTTGATGTAAATGGTAAGTCGGTAATGTTTTATTTACAATAGTTAGTTAGGTAATCTTACATTATCCTCCAAAATCACTTCTCCTTTAGCAATTCATCATATGGGTGTCGAAATCTAGTTACATTGCCCCATAAAATTCTCAAAACTAAGATCCAAATCAGTTTTATCAAGCATATGCTATAGTAGCTTCCACTTGAAACTTATTTTCTTGATTCAAATCATAATCCTGAAAGTATAGGTGGCAAAATGGGCAGGTGGGTAACAGTTTCAGGTTCAAACATTTTTGTCCAGCTTTTTTATTTTTACAAATAATTTATGTGTTAAATGTGGTTACAAAATGTCAAAAATTACACTATTACAATATATCAGTGATAATCTAATTATAGGCATAAAACAATTTTAAGAGGTTATGCATTAAAAGTACACTCTGGGTAACTTTTGACCCATTTCCTATTTAGCTAAAAGATAACACGAATCAAAACCGTTCATAAGTGTATTTAAATTTTAATGCACAAAACCTACTAAATCATTGTATTAAAATGCAAATTGTTGGAATTATTATAACTTTTGAATCCGTATTTTTGATAAACTGTTTGTTTACAAAAAGATTCTGAAAATTTAGAACAAAAATTCTTTTGGTCCAACCAATCCAACCAATCTTCCATCCCATTTTGCTACATCTGTAGTAAAATGTCAATAGGAAATTTGATCAGAAACATGATCCTATCAGCACTACTCGTTCTATAAGAAGACTAATAATTCTATTACTTGTATTATTTTTTATTTGATGTAAATGTCATTTATGTAAACAGATCAATATGATCCTGAGGTTAGTTTGGGCCATTTGAGGAGATTTACCTTTAAAGATCTCCGGGCTGCTACCAATAATTTCCATGTAAAGAATATTTTAGGTAAAGGTGGATTTGGAATTGTTTACAAAGGGTCATTGGCAGATGGCACAATCGTGGCGGTTAAAAGATTAAAAGACGACAATAATTTTGGCGGTGAAATTCAGTTTCAAACGGAAGTTGAAACTATAAGTTTGGCTGTTCATCGGAATCTTTTACGCCTCTGGGGATTTTGTTCTACTGAAAACGAGCGGATTTTAGTCTACCCGTTTATGCCAAACGGGAGTGTTGCTTCCAAACTAAGAGGTTTGTGTGAGATATGTTACAACAAATTATAACTTTAGAAAGCTTATTGGCTTTTTGGGTAATTGTAGTTGCATTTAGTTGCAACTAAACATAGTTCTTGAAGAAGATTTAGAAAATTAGCTTTGTTAGAATGAGCAGTTTGGACAATTGTGGAATTCGCATGTGAAATAGATCGATGCGCTTCACAATTTTGTACAAAGTTGCCCATTCTTGCAAATTGTATGTGGGAAAATGTGGCGGTCAGGTGAGTTGAGTAACAGGTGAAACAAGTTTGGGTCAAAACAACTAATATATATATAGGTCAAAGCATGTCAAGTTGGGTTGATCCAGAACACTATTTGTCACATTTCTTTTATTTATTATAAGCAATTAACGTTTCAAATATGATTACGAAAGTTATATTATTCAGTATTTCCTAAGTGTATGAATAAAATGATTTACGAGGTTATATGAATTAAAAATACACTTAAGGGTAGGCAACTTCCAACCTGTTTGACTCATTTGGCTCATTTCCTCAAAGTTGATCTTTTTATTGATTTTACCCTTAATGCTAAATGTAGCACTCCCCTTTTGCAAAAATGATAGTTTATATGTAACAACTTAATTTATTATCAGTTTTAAGTCCAAATCATATTTCCTGAACTAAATTTTCCCATCTGATTGTGGGTTTACCAGATCAAATCCATGGCAAACCAGTTTTAGACTGGTCAAGAAGGAAGAACATAGCTTTAGGAACAGCAAGAGGTTTGCTATATTTACATGAACAAAGTGACCCAAAAATAATTCATCGTGACGTTAAAGCAGCCAATATTTTATTGGATGAGGATTTTGAGGCCGTTGTTGGTGATTTCGGGCTGGCTAAATTGTTGGACCACCGTGATTCTCATGTGACCACTGCAGTTCGTGGGACTGTGGGCCACATTGCACCCGAATATTTGTCAACTGGTCAATCGTCTGAAAAAACTGATGTTTTTGGGTTTGGGATCTTGCTTTTGGAGCTAATTACCGGTCAAAAGGCGTTAGATTTTGGAAAGACTGCTGGTAACCAAAAAGGCGTCATGCTCGATTGGGTATTCTCTTGATTTCCTTCTTTAATACATTACGTAACGGGTAACACACTTTTCAGACCATAGTGCATGGATTTTTTTTTCTTTGTGCAAATGGTTGAATTAAAAAGATTTAGTTAAATGGTTATTCTTAATATTTTTAGCACCTCCTAAAATATATTTTCAATGAACTTAACCTCCTATATATCTTTTGCAATCATAAATATATGCATTATCTATTTTAAGAAAGCAAAAAACAGAAAAAAAAATGCTTTTGGGAGATATGAGATTATTCATGAAATTTAGACCCAGCCAATCAATTTAGACCCATACAAAAATGACTGTTTCCATACACACACACTGCACACATGTGAAATGACAGTACGTAAGACAGATAGAATAAACAATCCATCCTCTATCCTATGTTATGATATGAGATTATTCATGAAATTCTATAAGCAAATTGTTGAACCATGTATAATATGTGCCTGACCGTTAACAATTTGGTGCACAAGGGTCACTTGCAATTTGGACAGATCATGGGAGTTGGGTAATGGGTCAAAACTATAAACTTTTTAACGTGTTCAAACTAGGTTTGGCCTGTTAGTCATAACTTTTTAGTGTCTTAATATTTACTATAAATAGTAAATGTGTTGATTAAATGATCAAAGTTATATTGTCTTATAATAGCAAATTAATTTTTTAAATAAAGTTAATTAGGAGATTTTTGGATTGAAAAACTCAATGGGAACTTCCTTTTAAGTAAACGGGTCGAAATTGTCACTCTAATCTGGTAACGTGGTTCATTTGGCAGGTAAAGAAGCTCCATCAAGAAGGGAAATTAAATCTAATGGTTGATAAATCATTAAAAAACAATTTTGATAGGGTTGAGTTGGAAGAAATGGTTCAAGTTGCCCTTTTGTGCACTCAGTTTAACCCATTAAATCGACCCAAAATGTCAGAAGTATTAAGAATGCTTGAAGGAGAAGGGTTAGTGGAGCGATGGGAAGCTTCACAAAACATTGAAACACCAAGATTTCGGACGGTAGAAAGTTTTCCTAAAAGGTATGCAGATTATATTGAAGAATCATCACTTGTATTAGAAGCCATGGAGCTTTCGGGCCCTAGATGACCCAAAAAATCTGTTTTTAAGCTCATGGTTTGACTTATATGTGGTGATGTTTATAGTTGATTAATGCATGTAGCTCATGGTTTGACTTATTTTTTTATGTTTATAGTTGATGAACCGAAAGTAAGTCCATAAAGTTACAAGTGCTCTAATTCATATGTAAAAAGGTAAAGTCTAGTGTGGAATCAAGAATGGTTGTGATTTTCTTGAATTGGAGTTTGTTTGGGCTTATATACACATCTTGGCTTTCACTACTTTTGGGCTTATATATACGCCAGGGCAACAATTGTGTAGGATTGATGGGTTGAGTATATCAACCAGAGCACGATTCATATTTATGTTAAAGACATCAACCTCATTATTAACAGACAGTGTGTCTATCTAAACAAGTCAAACTAGTTGGCGTGTTATAATAAAGTTTTAAATATGTTAAAATAAGTTGACGAGTTGTAATAAATGGTTAAGCGAGTTGGTGGGTTGAACTTATCACTTTAAGTTTATACTACTTTTAAACATATTAACAACTTCAGTTATCTATTTAAACAGGCTAAACATGTCAATCTAAACATAAAATGTTTAATTAAATAACTTAAAGAGTTAAATCCGAGCACAACTTATTTTGTTAGACATGATAGATATAACGAATCAAAACCTGATTATTTTCACGTCATGTTGAATAAAAGACACCCCTACGCACTAATCTATTAACAATAGGAATCCAATAGAGAATGGAATGCCATTCCTGAAAGAATGTGCTGAATAAATGGGTTGACTTTTAGATTTCTAATAGGTTGACCATTTGTAAGTGTTATAGTGGTAGTTTACTTTTGTTATGTGAGTAAAGTTGGTAGCATAACTTTCTCTAAGTAAATAATAAGTTGTTATATCCATATATATAAAAATAAAATGAATTATAAGCTATAAATAACAAGTTATTTGTTTACATGTTTCAAGTTTAAATAATTTTATCATTTTAGATTTCCTTTTGTTGTTTTGATCATGTGTTGAATGATCTGCTTAAACGCTTTGATAATAACTCTAGTTATTTTTTTAAACTAGCGAGCTAATCTATAAAAACAAACTACCAATGGATACACGAGGTGTGAAATAGTACACAAACAATAGGAGGGATTTATAAAAAGTTATTGCAATAATACCTTCATATTACTACATCAACAACACTTTCCCATACACTTATACAACTAATAAACAAACATGACATAGAATGTTAAGAAACACACCATACATATATGGATCATTTTATTGCACTCATACAAGCAACACCAATCATATAAAACAGATTCGGTACATTAATGCTGATATAATAACACCCTAATTACATAAATATAGCCATAGACATATATATATATATATATATATATATATATATATATATATATATATATATATAATATAGGACTCGAGTGAGTCTCCTTTGCCGTTATGTGACTTGCCGGTTTGTTTTGACATTAACCAGAAAATGGTTAATGTCAAAATCAAACTATTTGAAAGGTGAAGGGAAGAGATGGTATAACAAAGTGTAGCTCATCTTCTTTCCCTTCTTATTTGCCCTAATTCTCAAGATGCATGCCAATGCATATCGCCAATGGTTTTGTCATAGAAAAAGCTCAAGTGGGAGTTCTTAAGGCTCTTTGCTTGTTTCCCTTAAATAGAACAAAGAATGGGAAAAGGGTATTCAAGACTTTTTCAATTTGGTTAAATCTTTTATCCATAACTAAAATGGTCAAAATTAGAACAGGCATGCATTGATATCTTTATTCTATGCAATGAAACTTGTATATTGGTATGGATTTGATAGATTTAACCTTGGAAAAAAACATATCCTTCATTTTTATATGATATAAATCATTGCATCAAATATGTAAAGGGACACTTCCTTTTGCTTTTTTGCTTGATAACTAAAGTTGATATGATCTGTCTACTATTTGTTAATGATGTTAGGTAAGTTATAGTAATTGACTGCTTTGCCCTTGACCTAATTTCATGAAATTTAATCGTTGGACAACTTGTGGATTTGACAAATCACAAAAAAAAAAAAAAAAAAAATTATGTTTCATCAATCATCTATGAATAATTGTGTATTAAATGATTTGGCATTTGTCTTTCATTCTTTTTCTTCCTTTAACCTTTTTTTTTATTAAATGCCATATGGCTGGCGTAAGTTGTATGTTATATTATTATGATGATTAGCAGAATAATGGTAAACGTATATAAATTTTTTTTGATAACATGGTATATTATTAAAAGTCATAAAAAAAAGTTTAACTTAATTTCAAATGTAAGGTTATGGTGTGATGTAAGAGAACTTTACAAACAATGGTGCACACACTATCTCTCTCTTAGGTGTGCAAATGTGTAATAGTGAATCCACCAAGCCAAATTCATCTTAGAAAACTTTGATTCCCATAAAATTTCTCACTGATGGCATATTTGATGTCATGCAGGCTATTGCTACCACACACACAATGGCATCACAGTGCATGAATAGGATGAATGACCATTTCAACTAACTTTAGGACATCTATGTCAATACTATTAAGAGTTAATGCATGTAAATACTTTCAAACTATTGGGAATTGGCCGCTGCCACCCCCAAGTATCATTTTGACGAATATAACTCCCAAGTAAACACTTCGGTGTCTGTGTCACCCGTTGTTTGTCAGAAACCTAACGACGCTAACTTTCTAATGATGTGGCCTTAACCACGTCAGTTGCCACACAAGCAAGGCCTATACACGTATGCGTGCCACATCATCAGAAAGTTAACGTCGTTAGCATTCTAACAAACGGCGGGTGATACAGACACCGAAGTGTTTACTTGGGAGTTATGTCAAGATGATACTTAGTGGTGGCAGCGGCCAATTCCCAATAGTTGGGAGTATTTAAATCCATTAACCGTACTATTAAACATGTACAAAGTTTATGAAGTCTCAAGACGTGATAGGAGGTTATTAATATATATATATATATATATATATATATATATATAGGAGGGATCCTAAGAAAACCACAAAGTTATGAGAAAACTACAGAAAACCAATGAAAAACCGTCACATAATTTATAAAATTTTTTATTACTACCCTCTATATATATGTGTGAGTATATATAAATAAGGGTATGAATCAAATAAAAACCATAGCATGGTTTTACATATACGTCACACAAGGTTACGTATACGTAACTATTTTTCATTCGACATAGTGTTACATATACGTAAGACTCTTCATTCTCGTATGTATGCTCAACATATATGTACCAAACACTTAAATAACATTTTAACAATTAAAATAACAAAAAAAATTTGAATTATGTTATTGTTTTCTATGGTTTTTTTTGGTTTTCATATAACTATTAGTTTTCTCAGGAACCATACACATTCAAAGTTTGGTTTAAATACATATTATATATATGAAATTCTAAAAAAAAATGAGATAATTGTTGTGAGAAAAAAACAAAGTTATTGACATAACTAAATACAATTGTGAACATGATATATACACTCACTCATGAGTCATGATCACTCTGTCCTCTTTCACATGTTATATATGCTTTTTATAATCACACACGTAATTTGTGGAAATGATACATCATAATATTTTTTCCTTAATTTCTATATAATATAATAATGTGGTTTATTCACATAACATACGCAAATAAATTTCATGTATCTACCTTTTTTTTCCTAAGTATGCGGATTTTTGTCTATTGCGCAAAATTTTGTCACGTACACGAAAATTTTGTTAAGCGGTTTTTTAATAAATTTGATATCTTTGTAATAGTATAAAGTGGGTGACATTACTTATACATCAATTTGCAAATTAAGTTTGTGAAAAGAATATTGCTGGATGAATAGTAACTCTTCCTCCAATCAGCTTTTGTCACGACACTCTTTTTCTTTATTATTTTTCTCTAATTTCACTCACAGCTTTATGTTACAAATGAAACCACAGCAACTTAGATGCAAATCCATAGTTGGACCAGTGTTAGCCGTGAAACTTGCCCAAGCACTCTTCAGCACGCGGGTTTGCATTTTGTATGTTTTGCTCAACACTTCATCTGCAAGACCTATTGAAAACTTGAACAAATGTCAAAAGCGACACAACACACGTCGAAGTTTGTTACTTTTCTCATAGTTCGTGAATGTGTGAATTGCCATGTAAATATACTAAAAAAAATACAAGTATATATTATTTTCTAGAATCTATACTATATAATAAAAGAACGTGTATGGGACAAATAACATTCTCCGGTGCTTATTCATATTTATTTTCCTGCCTAAACTCCAATATTAATTTTAGAACTTTTGAATAATAATAATGTCATTAATGTATAAACTTTGATTAAATTTTTTCCTTATTTAAAATTTTCAAACTTTAAATAAAACGTTTATTGAAAAATTTTATTATCAGAATCGAAATCTATTTTTTTTTTTTTTTTTTTTGTGTATCTATTTATAATAATTATTTTTTTTATAAAAAGTACACTTGGTAATTTTCTATATAATAAAATTATTTAAACATGCAATCTGGAACTTACTTACATAAAAAACATAATAATAAAAATATTAAAAACTATCTTACAATAAATAATATCCAATATTATGATATGTTATAAGATAATAGTGGTTTAGAATAATATCAATAGATTTTATTTATATGCGATTATGTTAGTACACGCATACGCCTCTAGATCTTCTAATATATTCTAAGATAATAGAGATTATAAATAAATTTTTTTCATCAACTATGTACTACGCACGTACTAACCTAGTATATATATATATATATATTTTAGAATTGTTTTTTGTTTACAATTATATGTTACCCTACTTACCTTATTCCACATAATTTACACAACTATTTTACATTAATTTATTATAAATAAGACTCAAACCTTTACCTCTAAAAGAAGCTTCACGAATTTAACTCTAAATAATTTTTTCATTAAAACAAACTCACCATTCTTAGAATTGGTTATGTCTAGATGATATTACTTAATTGAGTGATCTCCACTTAGAAAGGCACCCAATGGAAACACTTCGACCATCCACTCATGTCGTCTTTTTCTATTTGCTATCTTTTCTTTATCTTTATTAATTATTATAACAAAAGAACCACCACCCACTACTTCATGTTTTATTCCACAAAATCTCATTTTTGTACCTTCCTTGGATCTTCATAGTACACCTCACCCTTTAATTATGTGTGTCATTGATTTTCATTTCATTTTTCGAATTTTTTGTTACTTCAATTCTATTTTGTAAAAAACTCCAACTAATAAGAATATTATAAAATATTGGAAAAAGAATAAAAGATGTTGTGTAAATTATAGATCTCAAAACATCAATTATGAAGCAAGAAGTATACAATTGATACTTTGATAGGTAGTTTTTTTAATAGTTTCAGTACTAATTGTTAGTGTTAAATTATAATTGAAAAACTATATTACTACAAGGGTAATCTGTAACATCTGGCCCATCATACCACAAATATTATTCGTTTTACTCACGAGTAGCTTACAGATTTGATTTTGGTTGCCCGAGTAAAAACTTCCCAGGGAGGTCACCCATTCCTGGATTGCTGTCACCTGAGCATGCTTAACTGTAGAGTTCTCATCTCATCCACAACCTTTAATTAAAGAGATTGATTGTTGAGATTAGTTCTTACACTTTTTAGTTTTAAGTGTCTTTTTATTTGAACATTTCTCTAATTATAAAACCAAATAATTTATAATATTAAAATATATATAGAAGAAAACGGTAAATCTATCTATTCTAATAAACCAAGGTTTTTGGGGACACATGACGTGATTTTGTGCATTCTCAGGTTGGTTTTTTCACCTAAACTCATATACAAATTTTAATTAAAATATTTTTGAACACATACTAAAATCACATTCTCTTTTCCTTATATGAATTTTTTATTTTCTTTTATGCATTTCTTTTTTTTTAATATTAGATTAATAATTTTATTATTTCTCTACGGTCAAGTAGAGGTGTTCAAACCGGTTTTTCCGGCCAAACCGGTTCAGGTTCAAAACCGAACAGGTTTTTTTGTGGTAGAGTCAAACCGGTTTTTCTTCAAACCGGTTCGGGTTACAAACCGGTTTGGCTCACCGAATACTCGAACCTGTCAAACCGATTCGGACTGGTTTGAAACCGGTTTAACCTGTTTTTAACTTTTAAACCGGTTTATAAACCGGTTTTGAGTTCGAGGCTACTAAACCGGTATAGAAACCGGCGGTTTGGGTCGGTTCGGGACCTGTTTGGGCCAAACCGGTTTTTCTTTGAAACCGGTTCCGGTTTTTCCGGCCGAACCGGTTCGGGAACCGGTTTTTTTGCCCATGACTACGGTCAAGCAACCTAAAAACTTTCAATTTTAATTTGAAATCATTTGCTTGATTTTGTTTGAGTGATTTAATTACTGGTAAATAATTATCTTACTTACTAATAAAGTTTTTTTAAGATATTAAATAGTAAAAGTTTTAAATAAATAAACTTTATAAGTATATATAAAATGTAAATCTTGTTACGCTAATATTTTACATTCATGTGCAACGATGGGCTTACATGTATCATTGGGTGTTTGGGACGGTGTACTGAATACTGATCACTACTGATCACTGATGTAGCATATACTATTTGAACTATTGGGCTTTTTAATTTTACTTAAAATAACCCTATTCTTGATTGGGCCTTATTTATTGTTTTTGATCTTGAAAAATAACTGTAAAAGGTATGGAAAATACCGGTTTGGAAAACAAAACAGGCAACCTAAATGACTTGGTTGTTAATTCAACCCGTGGGTTTGAATACTATTTGGTGAAACCGGTTTCAATCCTAAATTTTCGAACCAAACCGGTTTCAATCCGATGGTCATTAATTTCCCTCATTTAAACCGGTTTCAATCCGAACCAGTTAAAAAAGCCAGTCTAGACAAAACCCAACCCGAACCAGTTTAAACCAGTTTCCAACTCAATTTCAACCCACTTTGTACAACTATAAAAGGTAATATTCAGTCAATTATAACGTAGCTAATTGTAAAATAATCTTTTCCTGAATCACGATCATTTTTTTTTTTTAATTATCATTGTCCAATGAAAATAAAAGAAAATCATTAAAGTCATAGTAACAAGTAAGTATCAAGTATCTTTAAAGAAACTGTTAATTCACTACGGAACCAAAGTGCTTGTATGCATAACAAAGGTTTAGAACAACGGTATAGTTCAGTCAGCTACTACTCAAAATCGATTCGTTATAATCTCGAATGGAACAGAAACTAAACTAGCTCAAACCTAAATTATAGCTTATTTATAAACTAGTTCGATCTCAACCTTCATATACTAAACTTGATTAGATTCACGTGCCTACCATTTACAATAATATATACTCTTTATCTAATATATTGGTTCTGTGATTACTTAAAACATATTGTTATATATATGATCAATGATAAAATAACTAAATGATATAAGTATGTTTCAAGTCTCATAAAACATTTCATAATATCTGAGGTTGTACCGAATACATCGATCGTCTATTGATGTCTGGGACACTAGCATTGATCAGTATCATTAGCTTACATTTCATATTCTGGGTTGCTAATTCGTTATCTTGTGGTGCACCTTAAATTGATTGGGCTAACTCTAGCCCATTGAAGAACTTTATTGTCTCCAATTTCAAGCCCAAAAATATCAGCCCAATCGATCGTGTGGATTAATCAAGTTTACCCTTAATGCATGGAAACCACATATAAATAAAAATATAATAATACGTGACAGTGATGTATTTACATAAATATACTGATACATACGAAGTATGCTTTTATATATTTTAAGTCATTTTCCTGAACTAAATTATCAATAAGAAACGAGTTTTTTTTTTTTTTTTTTTTTTTTTTTTTTTTTTTTTTTTTTTTAATTCAGTTTATTAGATCATAACATTTTTAGAAGCATGTTGTGTAAGCTGTCAATCCGAAATACTTTAAAATTTTCAATAAATAAAAGTGTAGATGGATGGCTCCGAGCTTAATTGCCTTTTCAAAAAGAGGCGTCAATGCTAGCTCCCTATTATGTATATATGATAATGCCTAATATGTATTTATGAATCTCAATGCCGGTAAATATTATGTAAAAAGTACGTTTATAGTTATAATCACGTGCATTTATGTATATATGATAAGGCCTAATACGTATATAATAACTCATAGTTATGTGTAGAATTACGCATCACTATATATAATAACGTGTAGACATGTACATAGTTGTGCATAGGACAATAAAATTTTAGGTAAAAAAACAATTCTTATATGTGTGTGTGTATATATATATAATATTGTAATAAAAGAGAATAAAGTGTTTGATGTATGATATAACTTTTATATAAAATAATGTAGTATATAGAAAAACACTTTATAAACTAGATAAGATGTCTACATTTGTGGCTTTTCCTTTTTGTTAGTTTCTTTCCCATTGAAAAATCAAAATAATCGAAAACGGTCATGCCTCGGCCCAAAATCATCTAAACATGATTTTTACGACGGTTTTGATTGTTGTAAAAGTTAATTTTGTAGTAGTGAGTACGTAGTGATATACATTCTTAAAGAACATGCTAATGGAAGCGAATTTGTTTATTAGAACCTGTACAAAGTTAGAAAAGGTGGAGTTAAAAACATGGTATTATGACTTGTTACCACAAACATAATGGGGAACACACATGTAAACAAAAGGAAAGTAATATATCCCATCGAATAGGGAGCTTTAGTATCCATAAAAGTCATGGTCATAGATTCTAAATCTTGCACTGACTCTAAGCTTACATTCAACCAACACCTAAGCAAGACCAAAATAAACAATTAAATTTGCACAATCACATGAGAATAGTAGTCATATGGGTTTAAAATCAGATATCTAAAATTTTCGAATAGTATAAATAACCGAAATTTCAGATTAGGATACGGATAGTGATTAGGATATCCGAACTTTATTTTTTTGCAAAGTTAGATATATGCTATTATAAAAATAATATGAAACAAACAAACATTGAAAAAGTCCCAATATACACTAAAAAGTTCTAATCTAAAAAAAACGTCTGACATTTAAAAAAATAACAAAAATATTTTTATTTTTTTAGATAATCGGATATCCGAATATCTGAAAATTTCAAAATTAATATCCAAATCCGAATCCGAATTCTCGGATATTTTGGGTCGAATTCTCGGATTCGTGTATTTTTGAACATTCCTAAGTTTAAAAGCATGAGGATAGTGGTTTCTTAACTATAAAGCTCTAAACATGTAATCAGAATATAAATAGAGGGGAGGGTTTTAGACAAAACATGATTTTTGACGAGAACATAAAAAAACAAATTTCAACCATTGATCCATTGCAATCAATGGATATTAGTGGCAATGTTGTAAATTAAATCAAAACTTTAATGCATCTTTAATGCATGGTCTAGAATTATTAAATCTAACTAGATTTAGTAAATTCGTATATTACACGAATTGAATAAATAAAATATTAAATAAAATAAAATTTATTATAAAATGATATTTTTAAAATAAAATATGATTGAAATTACGTATGAGTAAAAATTATAAGTAATAAAATAATGATATTGTCTTTTTAAATTCTTATTTTTAACTTTGTTTTAATTAAATATTTTTTTCAAAATAATCTGTTTTAAAAAATATCATTCTTAAAAACGTATTATTATAACTCCCAATTTAATTAGTTTTGGTTTATACATGTTTTACTTTTCAGAAAAATCAAATTTTAAAAAAAGATTAATGTTTTGGAAAAATTCCATATTTTAAAAAAAAATTCCTTAAAAATAATATTAATAAAAAGTTCTCTTTTTAATTTTAATAAAACTATATTTATCAAAAAAATTAAAAAAAATATTAGTAATTAATGTAATCATTTAATAAGAGATGGTAACAAGAAAATTTTTAGTGACAAGAAATCTAATGTTACTACGTGTCCCCTTGGTTACTTTTTTATCATAGTAAAAAAAATATACCGTTTACACTTACCAATTACCATGATTCTCTCTAACAACTTATATGAAATTATATGTGATGTTGGAGTTTATAGTTTTATGTAGGTAATTGTTGTTCATATTTAGGATTGGAATATTTAATGTGTAGTTTTAAAATAGACGAGGTGCTTTAGTGAGTTTCTTGCATACCATTGATCATATATTGTATATATATAATATATACCAAATCAACACATTATAAATTTTGTTTATATGTAAAAATTAGGTTATTATCTCGTGTATTACACGAGCTAAATAAATAAAATATTAAATAATTAGTAATAAAAATTTATGAATTATAAAACAATGCATGAAGATAAAATACGATTGTAATTACATATAAATAGCTACTTTAAGTAAATAAAAATAATGTATTTTCTTAAACATTATTTAATAAAAAAATGGTTTTTAAATATTTTTTTTAAGAAAAATGAATTTAAAAAAAAAAAGTTTGTTGTATTCTGCATTTTAAAAAACTTTTATTTTTAAAAAGTGTGTTTTTAATAAAAAAATAAGTTTTTAATTTCTTAAAATATATATTTTTTAATTTGAAAATGGTATGCGTAATATTATTAGTATTCAATATCATTACTAATAATAGAGAGAAATAAGAAAGTTATTATGATAAAACTTATAATTGTGTCAAGTCTTATCTTAATTTTTCTTTATTATAGATATATACATAAATAGACAAATAAATAAATAGATAGATCAGAAACCCATTCATTAAACGGATTATAGTTATTAATAAACATGAAAATTTATAGTACAATTATATTATTTTTTAATTCTCTTATCTAAATAGTTTTATTTTTAAATATTTATTTTCATATTTTTTATTAAAATTCATTTTTTATAAAAATCTTGTTTATAAAAAAATCTAGTTTGTCATTTAATATAAGAACATTTTTTAAAACACTGAACTTTTTTAAAAATACAAAAATTTTAAAACTGATGTTTTTAAAAATTAAATTTTTATAAAAAAAATTAAAATTAAGAGTTATAATAAGAAAATTTTAAAAATGATATTAAAAAAAGGTCTGTTTGGAAACAAAATTTTCATCTCTATACTCTAATAAAAATATAACTAGGAGAGACACGTAGTAATATCACATTCCTACTCACCAAATTTTTTATGTTTCCCTCTCCTGTTTAATAATCACTTTAATTACTAATAATATTATTTAATTTTTTTTAATTAAAATATTGTTTTAATAAATTAAGAAAGATATCTTTTTATTAATGTTATTTCTAAATAATAACTTTTTATAAAATAAGAAAATTTTCTAAAACATCAATTTTTTTGAAAAATACAAAATATTATAAATTGGTGTTTTTACAAAGTAAATTTTTATAAACAAAAAATAATTAAAATTAGGATTTATAATAAAAAAAATTTTAAAATGACATTTTTAAAAATGTTTGTTCTGAAACAAATTATTTATCCTATTTATAATAAGGGAAATTTTCCATCATATTTTATCTTAGGATATCGATTTGTAATTAATAAAATTTTATTTTATTTATTATTTTTTTAATAAACTCGTATAATACACAGGTTTACTAAAACTAGTAAGTGAAATATAACTGATGATAAGATTTTATATGGATTCAAATGCATAAAGATCGTAAATGATAATACACTCCAACTTCTAGGTCTCAGTAGCACCGACAATAACATATCATGATTCTATGTGCCTTGTTCTAATCCAAGAATTCCTTAATAAAGAATAATTACCGTCATCATCTCGTTTCAAGCTACAATAATCACTTTTAACATCAACATTGGATGATTAGCATCTTTGCCTATATTAAGATAATAATGATCATCATCCAAAACAAACATTATTAACAATGTTATTGAATGATCACCATATTTACTTCAACTTTAGTCTACAATAATAATTATCCCATTAACTTATATTGGCTAACATGCCTTGATAATCCAATATAGTTTTCCTCCCATATGCTCTTGCTTAACACCTATGATTTATCTATGTATTACTCATTAGCTGTAAACTACTTTGCACCCTAATCTATGATTATTTAATGTATCTTAAGTTACTTTAAAATATCTAAGAAACACATTAAAAGTTATGTCTAGAGAAACACCTAAGTGACGCCTATATGAACGTCTTAGAAAAACATAGAGAAAATTGATGGGATACTTACATACACGAGATGCATGCTTCTAGGAGATATGTAACGTGGATGATTCAAGTACCCAGAAGAAGCATACACCAGGGGATGCAATGCTTAGAATATTTTGTCCGTCAACGAATCACTCTTAGAAAATTACAAATGATCTATCTATATAATTTACAACTATTAGCTATAGTAAGATTTGAGATTCTTTTATGTTGATCACAATACTTTTGTTATTTTCATAATAACCCCTCATTCATCTTTAGAATATTTCATGTAGTTATTTTGAGTTAATTATTTAAGCAATAAATAGGCTTCATCTCATTAGAAATCTATGAATTTCTTCACCTTGAGAGACTAAAGTGAACTTTGAGTTTTTTTATGTTTTGATCACATGAGTTTAATCTTTTACATAATAACCCTTATTTTCTTTTTTATTTTTTAAGTTAAAGTTCTTTTTTTACTAATATTCTCATATCCTCCTATCACGATGATCACTACCGATCAGAACAAGAAATTATGAACTTTGATTAACTAAACAAGTCTATGTTGTGTGGGTTCGAGGCTCCGCCCGACCTTTTTTAACAATTTTTTCTTTCTATATATTTATAGGTTATTAGTTGCTTTGTTGACGTTATTTCTTTCGTTCCATTTCCTAGATGTCTTGGGATTTCACATCGGAATGATAGCCGCCATGATGTGTTTTGTATTCGCGTGTAGAATAGTATTTTTAATTTGAAAATATGTCAATTCTTGTTGGCAAACACGATGATGTCATACTAAAACGATGATGCGTATTAGCATGGGTCCGTGCTCCCACAATTAAAATACGTCATATAAGCGCTTATAAGGTTCTTATGATTTTTTATTTTAAATAAATTTAGCATTTTACCACATCTTTAAATATCTATAGACACACTTGCATGCATACATTTTTTAATTTTCATTCGGTATGATGATTAAGTTACACTAAAGAGGGTTGAACAAGATCAAAATTTATGCAAACCTTTGTTGATATCAACAACCTTTATTGTTTCATTTACGCCATTAAAAGTTCGAAAGCGAGGGTTTTATGTTTAAAATAATAATAAATAATATCAACAAAGAATAAAATAAGATGCCTGTTTTTAATTAAAATACTGAATGCCAAACGTAGTGATGAATATTTTTAATATGCCAAAATCTTTTTACGATTACCTAAAAGAATAAAATAGCATATCCAATAAGAGAGAAACAATCATTAAATGGAAAACATATATTATTTCTAGACAAGGAATGATACTGAGAGCAAGTGGTTGAAATAGACTACTTAAGATTTCATTAAACAAAAAGGTTTTGATAAAAAAAAATGGATTTAGATTGTATCTGGGTTTTTTTTAGTTTAACATGAGTTTTCTTTTAATAATGATCTCAGGTTTGAAACTGATGATGACGTACTAATGCACGAGCTTTTATTTGGGACGTACCGGCATAGATTCCTAAAGTTCTGTATTCAAGTGATGAAAATG
This sequence comes from Flaveria robusta, assembly GCA_025506415.1. Lineage (NCBI taxonomy): Eukaryota > Viridiplantae > Streptophyta > Magnoliopsida > Asterales > Asteraceae > Flaveria > Flaveria robusta. Next base: position 1,018,922 of record CM046471.1, on the reverse strand, counting down.
ATCAGATAGGCCAGTAGCTCGTTAGTGATCCAAATAGCCGCTAGATTTCAATATAAAATTTTTATTAAAAGTGTGACTATAATAAAACGCTAATGCATAAATTGATAAATTTTTTGTATTTAAGCCGATAGGAACAAAAAAAGAACATAATAATTCATATATATATCAAATATACCCAAAGTAAATTAGTAATATCATATATATCTTTACAAACACATCAAATATCGTATATATCTCCACAAAACCTATCAGATCTCTATACTAATAAATAAGAATAGTAAAATGCTATTTTCGTCCTTGATGTTTTGTTGAATTTGCTATTTCAATCCAAAATTTTTTTTTTTTTTTGCCATTTCAGTCACTGTAGTTTACCAAATGTTACCATTTTCATCCACTCCACTAACACCGTTAAAACTTCGTTAAAACTCCGTTAAATATGAGGGTGTTTTAATCTTTTTGAACACTTTAATTATCCAATTAAAACAAATTAATCAATTAATATTTTATTAAAACTAAAAACACATGAAACGACTAGTGAGACCAGACGTTTTGATTTAAAAGCTTCGATTAACTCTAACCCGTGTTGTTCGATTGAGGTGGTCGTGGGATTTCAATTAATCTTCACGTTTTGTTTGAACTGTACCGTTATTTGATTGAGGTTTGTTGTGGGATTAAGGTTTGTTATTGACATGCTTTATTTGATTGACATATTTGATTGAGGTCTTTGAACATGATAATAGTAGACCTCAATCGAACAACAGTACACTGTACACGTTCAAACAAAATATGAATATTAATTGAAATCTCACACCATACCTTAATTGAACAAAATGTGTTAGAATTAATCAAAGCGACCGGTCTCATGAGTCGCTTCATGTGTTTTTTAGTTTTAATTGAATATTAATTGCTTAATTTGTTTTAATTGGATAATTAGGATGTTGAAAAAGACTAAAATACCCTCATATTTAACGAGGTTTTAACGGTATTTTAACGGTATTAGTGGAGTGGATGAAAATGACAATATTTAGTAAACTAAAGTGACTAAAATGACAAAAAAAAAGTTTTTGGATTGAAACGGCAAATTGAACAAATCGTCAGGGACGAAAATGACATTTTACTCAAATAAAAATAAATTCAGACATTTATCATCATTTTAAGACATTTAATAATTAGTTTTACTGTTTCTCTCTCTTTTTAATTATTAATGTTATAATAGCTATTAATCAATTAATAACTATCCATTTGTAAAATTTTAAATATGTTAACTTCAAATTTTCAAATGTTTAATACATGGTTTATTCAATACGTATAATACACAATATTTAAGACATAATTTTTTATATTATTAACCTTGTAACAGTAAATTTATTTACCTCGTGTATTACACGAGATTGTAACCTAGTCTATACTATATAATAAAAGAAGGTTTTTAGGTACACGTGGTAACTTCTGGTGAATTATAAACTATTGTTTTCTGTCTCTCTCTCCTATTAAATGAAAATATTTTTAATTAAGTAAACTAAATAATTAGTTACCTAAAATATAAATCTTCTTATTCTAATAAATTATTAAAACATGCTAAATTGATAAATTTCAGTTATTTCTTATCTTAGAATATAATTTTATAATTCTTGATTTTTATTATTTGTTATTTATAATTTCTTAAATTTTTATCGTTTGTTATTTTATTAATGGCTAATAACATATAGCATACAATATATTATTAAAGGCTAATGATTTTAATATGTTGATTTTTTTTACCCATGTAATACATGGGTTTCTAAACTAGTATCATATATATCAAAACCAAATTCTAAATATCCTAGATATGGATAAAATAATCAAAACATCATATATTTATATTAACATATCTCAAAACAATATAAAAAATTACCAATTTACCCCTAATTTTCTTAAAACTTAAAAACTTTATTTTCAAAAATTAACTAATCTTTCTATTGCACTTTATATCGTTCTTTTATGCTTAGTTTTTATAAAAGACTTTTTAATTGACTATATTTTTATAGGGATTTTTACCAAAAATAAATTACCAATTTATTAATTTTCTTGTTGGCTCGATATCTAATAGTGTAAAACTCTAAGGTACTTATAATAATAAACTATATTTGTCAAATAGAACCAATCGCATAAATTATTTAGCTTCATAAACATGTTTATGAACACAATTTAAAACTCGGCTAAACCTTTTCATGAGGTTAACAAAAATTGTAATTTTTATAAACAAATCTAGCCTACAATAATACGGCCTATACGAATAAAATTTTATTGTTAAGATGTTTAAAAAGAATATATAATCGAGACAACTAGAAAAATAGTAAAACAAACGTTATAATAGTTAGTAAAAGTCACTATAAAAAGTAGTAAAATATGTCATGAAAAGTCTAGTCAACTAGAAAAACACTAAAAGGTGTTTTAAAAAACACAAAAAATAAAAACCCATAAAAAATAGGGTTATTGGATTTTAATAATCTCAAGTTTCATTTATTGGCCGAGATTAATTCTAACTCAGGAAATGTTTGAAGACACTCTAAACTTTAAATTTATTTTCCTCCAACGATCCCTAACTAACTGAGAGTTAACAGTCGTTAGTTTTTTTTATGAAATGGGGCCGACATTAAGCCATTTTTCAACTACGCCGTCACCCAGCCTACACCAAGTCCGTTTTTCGGTGTCTAACCTCCAACGTCACCTAAAATATACCTCGAATGAGTTAAGTGGTTCAGATCAGAAGGTGGAGATTGACAGGTTTTAGGTTGCAGAAGTTACAGATTGACGAACCAGATGGTTGATTTTAACTTTCAGCTTAGTGTTTTGGTCATATAAACAGTCCAGGCTATCGAAAAACTAGCGGTGTTAACTCTCAGTTAGTAAGAAATCGTTGAAGGAAAATAAGCTTAAAATTGGGGTTGTCTATAAATATTTTCTAAGTTGGGATTACCCAGACAATAAATGAAAGTTCTGATTATTAAAATCAATAACCCTAAAAAATATGAGTTAAAAATAAGTAAATATAAACATTTAAAGTTTTAATACAATTAAGGATAAAATGATTATATTATGAATTGTTTTTTATTAAACATGTGAAATGAATACATATGATATTTTGATTATTTTAAAGAGATGTGTATAACATTTGGTGTGTTTTGTAGGGGCATATATGATATTTAAAATTTTATTTGAATATATATGATATTTGATTAGTTTTGTAGGGATATATATGAAAATAATCCTAAATACACGTAAATGCTAGACCATATGAATACCAAGTTACCAACCCTCTATACAAAACTTTTCTTTTCTTATAAATTAGTTTTTTCTTTACCTAGATGTATTTTTTATGAACTTTAAATACTTTTCTTGAGGCATATACAATTGTTTATCACGTATATATGACACGATGTATGAATGTATTCAACAAATTATTAGAGATTTGTTATTTGGTTTTCAATTAAGATGTAATATATATATTTTCATAATATTCCCTCTATGTTCTCTGAGTCTCGTCTTTAAATAACATTGTTTATCATTTAAACCCAATATAGTTAAAACAAACTACAATCCAAGATGATTATATATCAGAAAAAAAAAAAAAAAAAAAGTCAAAAACACACGACAAACGTAAAAAAAGCTTTACAGATTTTAATTCTATAAAAAATGTTTCACAATTTCACTCGTATACATAAAACTCTGAAAGATAAAACTAAATCTTATAAAACTCACCATAACAATGAAGAACAAATAATTGTAAGGCTAAGAAGCTTAGGTATGGAGGACTCGTGTAGAGAATTTGAGGCGTGAGTGAAATACACTAATTACTCTCTGTATTAAATAAATTTTTTTTGAGGCGTTTGGTTATTAAATTTGAAATCATGGTTTTTTTAATATTGTAACTAGTATTAGACACATAAGTTGCGGTAGCGACGTTGTATTGCGCCATAAAAAAGTTTGACATCAGAACGTTAATAAAAATACATTGATGATTCCTCATGCATTATGAGTTGCTTTACGCATTACGTTGTAAATAGAACTCAGTTATCACGTGTTGTCGTGTAAATATGACTCGGTGTATATTAAATAAAAATAACGTGTATTGTCGTGAATTTGCGTTAATAAAGTTCTAAACTTTATATATCATTACGTCAAAAAAAATTTAAATAAAACCTTAGAAAAACCAACACTGAGTGGAAACGAAAGTTTAACATTGATAAAATTTATAATTGAAATCAAAACTAATAAAATTACATTGAAATGGCAAATTTGATAAAGAAATAAGTAACTAAGAAAATAAAAATAATTTATAAAAACACATACTAATTAGGGCAAAATAATTAACAAATATATAAATAAATAAACCCACGAGATTTGAGTCCAGGATAAACACCTCAAGACATAAAGTCTTAACCACTAAGCCAAAGTCATATGATTTGTCTTGTGTTCACTCACGTAATACATATATATATATATATGTATGTATGTATATGTACATATAGTAACGTATGGCATAATTTCATGATACATCGATCTTGCTTTTTAAGTGTGTAGTAACGTGTTTAATTCATTAAAATGAAACAAAAATGTTTGGTGTCACACCCTCAATTTACACGAACGGGGTAATACCGTTAGGCGCGTGACATACCAGGATCTCAGCCATTAGTTACACCAAACGACGGAACAATTAAAAAATATAATTGCTCATTTTAAATTAAAATTTCCCAAGTCAAAGTTAAAAATGAAAACATGAAAGTAATGCGGAAGCGTATAAATTTATCATTCAAACGGCGCAAACACGCGCAAAACGAGATAAATATAGTTTGTAGAAAATGTAAATCGTTCATTAAACTCTACGATGATGAATGCAGCGTGAGATGTTCCTATTCGTGTGCATCTTAAGAACCTGAAAGAAACATGCTAAAGTGTCAACACAAGGTTGGTGAGTCCACAGGTTTTGATAAACAAAACATAACAGTAAACTGATACAGTAAACAAAGTAATATCAGTAGATAGCTAGTCTACTTAACAAGTTACTAAGTGTATGAAGTTCGCAACCGAAGCTGACAATGTAAAGGAATGCCTCGGCTGTGAACACCAGGTCACAGCAACTGAAATTAGTCAATTAAACACCCGTTTGACGTACCGTTGTGCTAGCGCGACTAGCCCGGGTGGGGTTTGTCAAACCCAGTAGATCTACTCAGAATTACCTCGCTAAAGTACATACATTAACGGTTCGAAAGTGAGGACTTAAGTTAATACAACACTAGTAAACAAGTGATATTACAGTAATACTGATCAAATGAAAATACGTTTAGAACACACGTTTCTTTCACCCCAAAAAAGTAAGTAAAGTGGGGCTGAGAACTCACCTTAAATGCACAGATCGGTAATGTAACGAACGATTAATTGATTTTCCAACCACCTGAGTTTACAATTAATATTTAATTAATATTAAATATGAACAATGAAACCATGCAATTTCGCGTTCCCCGATTCGGTTACGATGCGAGCTATCGATATCTCCCCCCATTCACAAACAAGCACATTCACACAATCCATGAAAGCATTTAACCCAATTATTCACGCGTATACATGATTATACATATAGGCACCCTTTATACACTATATATATATATATATATATATATATATAATTTAACACACTTCCATGCTAAAGCCATAATACACGTTATCTATAATATATATATATATATATATGATATAACACACACAATATATATGATTTTTCCATGCACATGGGTTTCATAACCCACCCAAACCATTATTCATGCTGAAACAATTCGAGATCCACATGCAGATCCACAACCTAACCATACATACCATACATGAATCATACAAACATGCATACATAACATCTTCCCAACCATTATCCAAAACCCACTCCACCAGCCACCTTTCACATCCATGGAACTATCCAAGTCACACACACAGTATATGTCCACGATTATCCCTCCCAACCGAACCCATTTTTCAAGCCGAACACATACACAACCATACATGAATCGATTAAATAGATTGCCCAAAGCGTATACATATATATATAAGCATACACCAATACCATAAAAACGCGCACACACACAAGAACAACCAGACCGCGCAACAGCCTCGTAACCGAAACCGAAATCGAAACCGAGCATGCAAGACGAGCCAAAAGACGTACCGTACGGGGCTGACGAAGGGCTGCGGTTGATGACAAGACGTTGCCGGAGATAGAACAACCCGTCGGTTGTCTTTGGTTGCCTAGAGAGAGCGAGGAAGAGAGAGCCGAGAGAGAGATGGGGTTAGCGTGAGGGTTACGAATGTAGTGGGGAAGGGATTTCAACTATTTGACAACCGATAGGAAGGGGGTGGCCGTAGATAGAGGGAAGTCGGTTAGGGGGGGGGGGTTTGGATAATACGGAATTTGGACTTTATGATTTATCTATTAGTTTATTAGTTTGAATGTTGAAAGGGTTTGATAATTAATTTAGTTTGTTTTTAAAAAAAAATAATAATAATAATCATATCATTGTAATCTAGTTAAACAATAAGCAAAAGAAGACGGTTAGATAATAGAAATCAAGATTTTGGCGTTAACCTGAGAGTACTGGGTGTCACATTTGGCTTGCATAGGTTTCTTTCAATCCATTTTCTATCTAGTTATAATGTAACTGTTCCAAAAAGAATTTATATTAATACAACATAATCGATTTAAAAAGGGTTTAAATAAAAAGAATAATAAATCTAAAAGTGTAATAATGAATCACAATCATCAATCTTTTTAAACAGTTAAGTTTGTTAGATAAATATTTTAAACATAGTTACTTTTGTTGGCTTTCTTAAGTTTTCGTGTTTTTTAAGCGTTCGTAACTTTTATATACAACATTATTTTTATTAAAAAATTACATCATTAAAACAAGCTTTTTTTTTTAACACGAGTGCAATATCGTTATATAAAAATAATAATTATTTTTTTTCATTTTCAGCTAATGTGAAATATATTTGTCATTGTGTATTTAGTGTAATTTATTGTGTCTTTTTATTAGTTATTGTATTTCTTTGTACTATTGTATTTTTTTCTCTAAAATAATGAATTCTAATAGATGTAATGGTGAAATAACACTATTGTGTAATTCTAGTATGTAAAACATAATGATATATCAACAACTCATTAATTTAAAATAACATATAACGATATAAAACGTCAAATACAATAATAAATTGTCTCATTGTGTAATTCTGTACACAATGAGTTTTGAAAAACGCATTGGTGAAATAATTTTATTATGTATCTTTAAGGCTCTAATTGTAATATAAAATGATAAGATAGTAAGAAGTTTGTATAATCTTTATATTAATAAATAAAAATAAATTCCTACATTTATCATTTTAGGTCATCTAATAATTGGTTTTCTCGCTTCTCCCTCATCTTAATTATCAATGATATAATAGTTATTCATTAATTAATAACTATTCATAATTAAAATCTCAAATACGTTAACTTTAAATTTTCAAATATGTGATACGTGGGTTTATTCAATCCGTATAATACACAATATTTAAGACATAATTTTTTATATTATTAACCATGTAACAGTAAATTTATTTAGCCCGTATATTACACGTGATTGTAACCTAGTACATAATAAACGATGACAATAGTAATACTAAATGATCTAAAACGTATAACAAAATGATAAATATATATAATAAATGACGAATAAATATTTGACACAATGACCTGATGTATTTGACACAATGACTAAAATGTTAATTTTTTAAAAAAGAATAAAAGGACATATGTCAAGTTCATAATCTTTCATAGACTTTTTAGATTAAATACTTTTTTTACCATAAACCTTTCAAAAACAAAAAAAGTTTTAAATCTAAAAGGTGTAACAAATAATCTCAAACATCAATATTTTTAATCAATGGTCAAGATAATTATAGTGAAAAAGTTTGTTGATGGATATTTTATGTATGAAGATTTTTGTTAATTTTTTTTTGAGTTTCTCACTCTTTTTTAAACGTTCATAACTTTAATATACGATATTATTTTTTTATAAAAATAAATCCATAAAAACGAGCATCTTTTTATCTTTAAAATAAGTATAGTATCATTATATAAAAAATAATAATTTTTTTTTACATTTTTAAACTCATATGACTTCTACTCATTTTTATTGTAGTTCATTATGTTCTTTTGTTAGCTATTGTATTTATCTGAATATTATTGTATTTTTCTAAAATAATAATTTTTAAAAAAATATAATGATAAAATAAAACTATTGTATATATCTATTATGTTAGATACAATGATAAATTTATAATTAATTGATCCAATACATTAGAACAATGATAAAATCACATAAAATGATATAAAATGTAAAACGCGATGATAAAATGTTTCAATATGTTTTTTGTTTATCATTGTGTTATTTTGAACACTATAAGTTTTATAAAAATATATTGGTGAAATAAGATCATAATGTACTTGTAATTGTAATATATAATGATAACAACAAGTTTATATAATACTAGTTTTAGTAAACTTGCGTGTTACACGTGTTAAATAAATTAAATATTAAATATAACAAAAATAATATTCTAAGATAAGATATAAGATAAGATATGGTTAAAATTACGCATGAATAAAAACTATAAGTAATAAAACAATAATATCAACTTTTTAAACTTTTGTTTTTAAACCTTTTATTCTCAAAATAATAAACATTTTGTCTCAAAACAAAACATATTAAAAAATATCATTTTAAAAAATTTTCTTATTATAATTCTCAATTATAATTTTTTTTGGTATATATAAATTTATTTTCTAAAAACACTAATTTTAAAAAATTTCGTATTTTTTAAAAAGTTTGATGTTTTAAACAAATTTTTATTTTATAAAATTTTGTTTGTTTAGAAATAATATTAATAAAAAGATCCAAATAAAATTTATTAGAAAGCAATTTTTATTCTAAAAAAGTTAAGTAAGATTATTAGCAATTAAGGTAATTATTTAATAGGAGAGAAATACGGAAAATTTTTTGTGAGAATGAATATGATGCTGCCACGTTTCTCCATAGTTACTATTTTATTATAATAGAAAGATTATGATTCGCCTTGATACCTATACGAGGAGTATAACACTATACGCCACCTATATGGGTGGCCTATAACACCATATGCCACGTATGACTTACATGAGGGTATGGCACTATGCGTCACATATAATGCTATACGTGACGCATATCACTATACGTCACATATAGATGCTATACGTGACGCATATCACTATAAGTCACGTATGACTTACACGAGGGTATAGCACTATACGTCACATATAGATGCTATACGGGGCACATATCACTATACGTCGTATGATTTATACATGGAGTATAGCACTATAATACACATATAAACACCTTATGCCACATGTAAGTGCTATATATGTAGTATAATGCCATAACACATATCGTATAGTGTCATATGACACGTATAGGCATACGTGACGTATAGTGCTATACACCATGTATAGCTCAACTGCCGACATAAATTGATACCTAGATTGACATGATTTGATATGTTGGGGCTATGCTCTATCTATACCACTATACACGCGTATAGAAGGGTGCCCATTTAAAACGGTGTGAATCTTAAATCTTAATATTAGGACCAATAAATATTCATTTAGGATTAATATCATTATTAAATAGTATCCAATTTCATATATGAAATGATGAATACTAGATAATGTTTTAAATGAAATGTTCAAGTATTAAATAAAAAAGTTAGTAAAAACACTTTTATAAATCCTTCTTTTGTAACGATTGCGAATCTTTCAAACACGCCAAAGCCCATACATCTGGAAATGTTACTCACCCCTTTTCAACCACACCAACAAGAATTTCTGAATCTATTAAATATATATATAATATACCATTATATCTAATGATCATAATTAACTTTCTTTCTCCAATTATAAATATACATAAATTAGGTCAAAGTCAAAAGGGAGTTGATGAAAGAATGGTGTTCCACAAATGAATCATTATATTGGACTAATGACACTTTTCTCTTCTTCATACTTCCGTTTATGGCCATTGGAATAAGTTTAAAAACTAAATAAAACATTGAATTTGTCTTGAAATGATAAAGGGAATCTAATTTGTTTCTTTTGACCAGCAACAAGCATATCCAAGATAAAGTTGTTTAATAGAGAATTATAAGAGTTGTATAGTTATCTATTTACATGTATTTTTCTTTTTTATCATGATATTTAGAACACTTATATAATCGTTTATTTTATATTTTTAGTAACTCTATCTATCAAGTAATATGTAAAAACTAGCTTTAGTAAACCCGTGTATTACACGGTTGAACAAATAAAATATTAAATATAATAAAAATTTATCAAGTATAAAACGATATTTTACGATAAAATATAATTGAAATTATGTATAGTAAGAACAATATGTAATAAAACAATTATATTAACTTTTTAAACTTTTGGTTTAAAACTTTTTTTTCCAAAAGAAATAATAAATATTTTGTTTCAAAAAACAAACCGTATTAAAAATATCATTTTTAAAAAATTTCTTATTATAAATTTCAATTTTAATTATTTTTTATTTATAAAAAATTAACTTTTTAAAAACACTAATTTTAAAAAAGTTTAATGTTTTGTAAAAGTTTCTTATTCTATAAAAATTATTTTTTGAGATAACATTAATAAGAAGATCTTTTATAAATTTATTAAAAAACTATTTTTTTTCTAAAAAAAGTTAAATAATATTATTGATAATTAAGGTAATTATTTAATAGGAGAGAGAAGCGGGAAAATTTTGATTAGAATGAATGTGATGCCGCCACGTGTTACCCCAAGATACCTTTTATTAGAGTAGAAAGATGTGTGTGTGCATGTACATATAAACTTCATGTGTTGTTGTAATGTTGTTTTGGGGCATTTTTTGATTTGTTATTAGTGAAGCCTTCTCTCATGCACATTGACTCATAGAATCTTTAATTGTGTTTCTATGAGTTAATGTGAAAGCACGTTTTAAAAAAATAATTTACTTTTAATTTAGGTTATCGACAAAGATATCATAATTGACTTTGATTCAAATTCTAATTTTATCATCAAAGTAGAAAACTATTTTAAGGATTTGTGCTTGTAAAAAGTTTCCACTTTAGATGATTTAACTTAAATCGAGTCTTACACATCATCTATCTAATATAAAATCTTAGAGTTTAGATGATTTAACTTAAATCTAGTTTTACACATCATCTATCTAATATAAAATCTTAGAGTTTAGATGATTTAACTTAAATCTAGTTTTACACATCATCTATCTAATATAAAATCTTAGAGTTTTCATATTAGAGGTAAATTTAGCTAATTGAAAGTTCTAATACAAGTTAGACCATATATTTTTTCAAAATAAAAAGTGAATTTTGTTAATAAGTGAAATTACACTTTTCACTCCGAATGCTCAAACTTAAACACCTCGTGTGCTATTTAAATTCTTGTTATCAAAACCAACTCGACTAGACTTCAAATGCAAAAAAGACTGACTAAATTAGGTTACCGTTAAGTAATTATTTTTTTTTTTGTAGAACTAGGTTTATTGTGCGATGATATTCAACCTTTAATGACCATATTAGGAATTTGAATGAAGTTTATTGCCAATATTTTGCAAGTAAACGTTAGAAATATGAATTATACATAGAATCATACATATTTTTATAACTTTAGTAAGCTAGTTTCTAATTTTTGATATTAATTCTTTCAATAAAATTTATTGGGTTCGTTATCAATTTTATTGTCTTCTAAAGACTGGTCCTCAATATTAGATATTAGGGTTTATTAGTATGAATCTACGGGCTCAGTTAGATTTTAAAATTACTTGTGATCCCTATATATTGTAACCTAACTACTCAATAAGATTATTTAGTTTTTTACCATCTTACATGGTATTAGAGCTTTAGGATTACGGTTATCTTCTTTCTCTTTATTTTGCCACCACCAAAAATACAAACCATATCTGTCACCATCGAGTTGAAACTCTAGACAGGGAAGTGTGCGGCTGCTGTCCCATCCCACCTTTGTTTTTTGTTTCATTTGTTTTTTATTTTTTAATTTCCGCTTAATAAAGCTTTGTTATTAGTTGAAGATTCAAACTTAATATCCATTCTCGTGGTTCGTTCACAATCATTTTCTTGGTTCGTTTATGGATTATGGCTCCTAACTTGTAGCGGTCACTTTGTTTTCTTATATATATCGGTGTTTTAGCCGCACCAATGATTACGATCCAGGATCCATGGCCACCGATCTCAAGCTACGGTTTCATTAGATTTTTTTTAGATCCACGAATCTAAGAGATCACCGGCTGACCACGGTCACTAGCTTGCTTCCTTTTCCATTTTATTTATACAAATTTCATCTCTTGATCTATGAATCCAAAAGACCACTGCCTGCAAGCCTCGACACATGACCAATGACTACGATCGCCAGTTATCGATTTATCATTACGGGAATCAATAACCAATAAACTATAAAGTGAACTATGGATTACACAATTAACCAAGATATGAATGACAACATCAAGCTCAATATTATCTTGTTGGCAAAAGTTTGGTTTTATATTTTTTTTGTTTTCCAGTCTTAGCAACAGTTACTTCCGCGCTATTATTACGACGGAGTATTAGATTTTAGGGTTTCTAGGATTATTTGTGATACTTATATATCGTAACCTAACTATTCAATAAATTTATTCAATCTTTTACCCTCTTATACTCAATTGTAAAAAGTTAGGGTAGAAGCACACAAAGCTACATTATGGATATCCATTGGAATTGCATGCGCTCTTCAACCATACGTTTTTTATGTTAACGTGTATACATCAAACATGTATGTTTTAATTTCAACTTGAGCATCTGCTTAAGCAAATTATTTGGTGCCATCTCAATATATCTGTCTAAGTAGTCAGTTTGATTTTAAAACAATGCTTACAACTTTTCATACTTTTAAGTTTAGGGTCTACGACTAATTGAACTAAACCTTGTTTTTTTTTACGTTTCATTATTTTCGTTATTTAGTCCGCTAACTTCTCTCAAGTTATAAGCCTTGGTAAAAAAAACTTAGCAGTAAATTAATTATTGCCATAAGCTTTGTAATTAGTAAAAAGAACAATCTTAATCTTTGAATAAACCACGTTTTATTCTTGTTTGATGAAATTTAAGATAAGATTTGTTCTTCTTTTTCATCTGAACGTGGCTTAAGTTGAGTCGTGTTTTGTGCGTCAAAAGTCAAATAATTTCTATTAAAAGTGTTATTGACTTTGCAATGGGGGCATAAAGTTACATTATCACTCTCCTCATTATGTGGGTGTCATCTATTGCCACGTCCCCAAATTCATAATAGTTTAGTGTTTTTGATTTTGCTTAAAAACACCTGAATAATATAAGCAAAATACCATGAGAATGATATTTTTAACATATTTATAATTTTTTTCTTTATAATTATTTTTAAAACATTTCATAATCTACTTCTATCTAATAATCTAATAATCATATATACATGCACCTTACATGTATTGAGTCCTCACTTTTTTGATGTAGGAAAACACCTTATTACCATGATGTGTCCTTGAGCCATTTTATCTTTATATTATAAAATATGTAAAAGTTTTCACTTATTCATTTCATGCATCATATAACTAAAGAAAATAAAAAAAACTAGTTAGGTTTGTATAAATCTCAAGAAAAATTTGATGATATATACATGAAAATAATGTATATGTGGGAAGAAATTCATGTTTTAATGGCTAGAGGTAAAGTTTGTGTGACACGACTACTAGATATTAACTAGAGGTGTCGAAACGACATGTGTGCGTAGGTTGGCGGGCTAAACTAGGCATGATCTTAAAAATCTGGCACGGTCTCAAAACACGCTACAAACCCAAAAAATGTCTTAGAAACGTGAACGTGACACGAGTTTTCGTAGTTGACATAAACACAATATATTTAACCTGATTTTTTTTTCATGTTTTAAAGTTACAAACTTACAAACAACAATACAAATATAAATAGAATTATTACATGTAAATTAATTATAAAACTTAATGATTATTTATCTTCTATCTTATAGATTTTGATATAAAATATTCAATGAATCCAAGCTATGTGTGAAGACACAATTAAAACACAATATCGTATCTTGGTGAAACATATGAAAAATGACATGTTTATAAACTCGTTTGTTACTACGAAGATGCTGATGATATAAAATGAAATGACAATAATTATGAGGACATTAAAATTAACCTAACATAATTGCTTTGGAAGGATAAAAAAGGTAAAAGAAAAGGAAAAGGTTAGTAGGGTCAAATACTCAAATCTAATCAAAATGATTTAACACCAAAAAGGTTCATACAATTATATTAATATACTGTTGGAAATTGGTATTAAGATGATTGAAACTTATTAATTCACTATAGAATTTAAATTTCCAATAATTTATTTAAATGAAAATAATTCTTGTTAACACTTAGCACCATTTGGTTCACAAAAGTACTTAGGATTTTTATTAATTGCATATAAGGGGGCGTTTGGTTGGAAGGAATGGAATGGAATTGAGAAACTAATATAATTTTCAAATAAAATTGTGTTTTAGTGAGCAATTAAAAGTAAACCCAAGGGAATGTTTCACCTAAAATTCCCTTGGTTGTGGGGTTTCAAAATCCTTCCACCTAGAGAGGGAATTTGAAATCCCACAACCAAGAGAATTTGAGGTGTAACATTCCCTTTGGTTTTACATTTCATTACCCACTTAAACATAATTTTGCTTGAAAATTATACTAGTTTCTCAATTCCATTCCATTCCTTCCAACCAAACATTTTGTTGAAAATTTAAATTACATAATTTTGCTTGAAAATTATACTAGATTCGTAGGAAAGTTATGAAATCACTAAATTACATAATGTTTTGTTGTACTTCACTTTGGTGACTAAACTACAAGTGTTTAACTTTTTTTCATCAAGACATGCCACGTAAACACACATACTCTCTAATTCACCACTAATATAACATATAAATAAGGGTCTGTTTGGTTTGAGGTAATGAAATGGATGAAAGAATGGAATGAATGAGGGAATGAAATGAATCATTACATTCTATTATCCTGTTTGGTTACCCTAATGAATGAATCATTACTTTGTGTTATTTGTTAGGTATGAAAAAACGAAGAAATGAAATATAAAAGTAGTTACGGGTGGTGATGGCGGGTGGTGGTGGCGGCCGGCGGTGGTTTCCGGTGGTGGTGGTGGCCAGCGATGGTGGTGGCCGGTGGTGGTTTCCGGCGGCGGTGGCCAGCGATGGTGGTGGCTGGCAGCGTGGTGGCCAGCGATGGTGGTGGCCGGTGGTGGTTTCCGGCGGCGGTGGTGGCCGGCGGTGGTGGTGGCAGGTGGTGGTTTCCGGCGGCGGTGGTAGTCGGTGGTGGTGGTGGCCGATGGTGGTTTCCAGCGGCAGCAGTGGTTTCCGACAATGGTGGCTTCCGGCGGCGGTGGTGGCCGGCAATGGTGGTGCCCGGTGGTGGTTTCCGGTGGCGGTGGTGGCAGGTGGTGGTTTCCGGTGGCGGTGGTGGCCAACGGTGGTGGTGGCCGGCGATGGTGGTGGTGGTGGTGGCCGGCGATGGTGGTGGCCGGTGGTGGTTTCTGGAGGTGGCGGTGGCCGGCCGATGGTGGTGGTTTCCGACGACAGTGTTGGCCGGCGATGGTGGTGGCCGGTGGTGGTTTCCGGCGGCGGTGGTGGTGGTGGCGGGGCGGTGGTTAGTGGCGGTGGTGTCGGTGGTTGGCGTTGGCGGCGGTGGTGGTCGATGACGGTGGGTGAGTGGGTGGCGTTGGTGACTAATGATAAAAGAAGGGATGGAATGAAAAAAAAGATGGGGGGATGGATGGAATGAATTTGAGGGAATGCAATCAACTATGTAATGGTGCATTTCATTACCTACACCAACCAAACATGTATTTATTCATTCACTCTTAATGGTTAATTTCATTCCATCCCTTATTTCTACGTATCAAACGCTACCTAAGAGTCTTATATCTTTTATATTGATTTTTGTTAAAAATATACAAAATGATCTTCAATTTGTAAAAAGAAGAAGACAAGTTTATTTGATAAGGTGCGTAGATATTATATATCAAAGTTATTGTCTTTTAAAACAATTATTTTCGTTACATGACATATTTTAAATGAGTTTGTTATAAGCCACATAAAACCAAATATATTTTCATTATTTTAAATGTGATTTTATTCTTGTTATGAAAATACACTAGCTTTGAAAAAAACCCGTGTAATACACGGGTTGGATAATAAAAATATAAATATAAATCAGTATATACTTCAAATTACTAAAATGATTTATTTTATATAAAACAATTTCAAAATATATGATATATATAGTGTCTTTCCGTTTGCGAATGAGAAATTTTAGGATACATTAATTCGTTTCACTGAATAAACAAAATTTGAAACGGTAGTAATAAAAGTATGAATTATTAATTGTCTTAATTACTAATTGGCATAAAAATATGAAAGTAGTTTAAGCGGCAAAATAAAAATTTTGATAGTGTAATATTATGCCAAGTGTTATATTAAATTACATAAAAGTAGTATGATATGATTGCTTTACTCGTAGTCTCACACAAATATAGCATGCAAACGTATTAATGTTGGTGGTATTAATATTGCACACACACTCTCTCATCTTTCTTTCTCATTTGCATTTTATTCATTTTAAGATAAAAGATTATGACAGTATGACTGGTTAGAACTGCACATATTAAGGTATATAGTATATATAATAAAAAATCGTTTAAAATAAAAAGTAAATCATGCATTTGTCTACTAATATATTACCATTCAAGTATTAAATAAAAATATTTTGGGTTGGACAAGTAAGGGTTTCTCTAATAGTTTTGAGCTTAGGTGGCATTTCTTGGTCATTTGTAACGATTGAGATTTTTTGCCTCTTGAACGGGCGTTCATCAACAAGAACGCCAAAAATCAGAATTATATTAGGGCCCATTATTTTTTATTTATATATATAGAGAGAGAAATGACTTGTTAAAAAAGATGATAATATGTTTATGTTTTAGGCGGTGTTATCGGGTTGGTTTTTTGGGTTTTAAAAGAATAACTGTTTTTCTACCGTAACGGTTAAATAGTCATGTTTTCAAGTTGTGTTTAAGTCTTCTTAATATGAATCCTTGATAGTATGAAACAAAATAAACTTAAAATTTAGAGTAAAATGTTATTTTCGTCCCTGACGTTTTGTTGAATTTGTCATTTCAGTCCAAAAACTTTTTTTTGCCATTTCAGTCACTGTAGTTTACCAAATGTTACCATTTTCATCCACTCCACTAACACCGTTAAAACTCTGTTAAATATGAGGGTATTTTAGTCTTTTTGAGCACCCTAATTATCCAATTAAAACAAATTAATCAATTAATATTCAATTAAAATTAAAAAACACATGAAACGACTAGTGAGACCAGCCGCTTCGATTTAAAAGCTTCGATTAACTCTAACCCATGTTTTTCGATTGAGGTTTGCCATGAGATGTCAATTAATCTTCACGTTTTGTTCGAATGTGTACCGTTATTTGATTGAGGTCTGTTGTAGGATTGAGGTTTGTTGTTGATATTTTTTATTTGATTGAGGTATTTGAACGTGACAGTAGCAGACCTCAATAAAACAAAAAATGACAACATTAGACCCCAATCGAACAACAGTACACGTTCAAACAAAACGTGAAGATTAATTGAAATCTCACAGCAGACCTTAATCGAACAACATGTGTTAGAATTAATCGAAACGATCGATCTCACGAGTCATTTCTTGTGTTTTTTAGTTTTAATTGAATATTAATTGATTAATTTATATTAATTGGATAATTATGGTGTTGAAAAAGATTAAAATACCCCATATTTAACGGAGTTTTAACAGAGTTTTAACGGAGTTAGTGGAATGGATGAAAATGATAACATTTAGTAAACTACAGTGACTGAAATGACAAAAAAAAGTTTTTGGATTGAAATAATAATTTCAACAAAACGTCAGGGACGGAAATAACAATTTATTCTAAAATTTATGAATTTAATTAAATTTAATATTTATTAATGAACCGTAAATTAGTTGGTTTATTTGAAAACATCATATGACCTTTTATTGTGAAAGTTATGATTTCGTGTCTCATTTAATATAATATGTTTTAAGTGGGTCAGAGTTTTTATCACAGTAGGTTTTCAATGAAGAGTTTTCCTTAAATGATGGCTGGGCAGCCAACATTATCTGAGTTTAAAATTTCCTAATTTTATACGTAAATATTAAAGATTTCCATATAACTTTGGTTGATTTTTTTATTTTTATCTCATGGGTATAACTATGGGCGACACCCTACTGGCTTTTGCTTCATCTAACGCTTTTCACCATTCACTCTCTCTCTCCACCAAATCCAAAAGCATCATCCAAAGCAGAACCCTAGCTGTTCTTCTATCAAATACACAACAGCACGAAACAACTACCACCATCATCATCATCATCATCATCATCATCATTCACTACTCACACTCGATCAATCATTTTTTCTTCTACACAACTATCATTTAGCGGAAATCAATTCTAGTTACATCATGGAAGAGATGTGCGGTTTCCATTCCATATCGGATTACACCGTTTCACCGGAAGCGAACCTGATCTCACCGGCGGAGTACAACGGCGATCTCTGCACCTCCGTCGATCATTACCGGACGTTTTACGGATCGGAAAACCTGTTTTCAGCTGCGGCTTCCGTCATAACCGAAGCTGTTTCTGTTGCAGCGACGCCTGAGCAGATTCTTCTTCCGAGACATAGAAGCTACCGACAGCGTGATCAGAATAGAAGTGGAAACGGTGATGAAGATCGTCGTGTTGATGAGTGTGATGATATCGATATCATCAAAGCGAAAATCGTCTCTCATCCTTTGTATCCGAAGTTGCTTGATGCTTGTATCGATTGCCAAAAGGTTATCAAAGTAAAACCTAAGTGTTATTCGCTTTTTCGTTGTTTTGATGAATTTATCGTCACGGTAATCGGTTCTCGATTTGCGAACTGGTTTTGAAATCGATTTTGAGCTTAAATTTCAAACCTTTTGTATGAATCAGATCATTTCTATGAGTTTCTACACGTAACATACGCTGTAGATATCAAGTGAAACCAAATCATTCGCTTTTGTGGATTATTTTTGGTTCAAAATTTGACGTACTTTTTGCTGTCTATATACTCATCAATCGACGGTGACCGATTTTCTATTTCCGAACAATTTTCGACATCACTTTTGTTCGGATTTCAAATTATTTCATGTTACAGTACAAATCGAGTGAAGCCAAATCGTTCGCGCTTTTGCGGTTTTTATGTTTTTTGGTTCATATTTTGACTTTTCTTCTTACTGTAACTAACTATTCGTCAATCTGAATAACTTATTGTTGTAAATTCTGTTACACAGTTAGGCGCGCCACCGGAAATAGCAAGTTTGTTAGAGGAAGTCCGTCGAGAAAATGGCGTTTGTATGCGGAACGGTGTCGTTTCCTCCTGCTTAGGTGCAGATCCCGAGCTCGACGAGTTCATGGTTCGTTAATCTCTACTTTGAATCACTGTTATTACTTTCGACTTTTATACTATAAATCAATAATCATGTTTAGCTATTAATTTATCATGTACGGATGAACAATTTGATTGTGTAGGAGACCTACAGTCAAGTATTAGTGAAATACAAGTCCGATCTAGCAAGGCCTTTTGACGAAGCTACTGTTTTCCTCAACAATATTGAAACGCAACTTAGCAATCTCTGTAAAGGTTCGTTCATCTAAGTCCTTATTTCTCAACTTTATTGCGTTATAAGCATTTTTTCCGTGTAGTTATTGTTGTGTTAAGTGCATGATAGCATCGTGACCTGGCACATAGTAGCTTGCCTTACAGTTATAGAAGCTGGATGTTAACTGTTGCTTTTTTATCTGTTTATCTTTCTGATGTTTTATATTTATCTCTATTATGTGTGTTTACTATTATTTGACTATTATCACTTACCTCTATTATGTGTGGTTAACATTTTACTATTATCAGATATGGGACACACATTGAAACCTTAGTAACAATGTTTTGAATATCGATTTGATAATCGAGCCAGTGGCTCTTGTGGTTAGCCGCGGTGGTTCGGTTTGTAAAGACAGTCTGCCAACAAAAGAGAGAGGGGCAGGCACCGAACTGTTTTCCGCACCACTTATTGGGGATGCTCTTAGTCTATAGGCGTACACTCGAATATGTGTGATGATGTTATTAAGTGTATAGATGTTGATCTCTTGAGGAATAGTGCAATTCCATGCTTCAGTTTTCATGGTTTAGAAAAGAAAGTCATATACAGTGTTAAGTTAGGAACGTGTTTTTAGTTTTTTAATTAAGTTTTCACAAGTGATCCTTTTGGAAACAGTTGGGTTTTATGGGTTATAGGAGAAATGGTGTAGTTAATTTGGTTAAAGATCCAGGTCTAGATCGATTCAAACTCACTTTAGTTACAATATCTGGTCAGGTGTAGGCTATAACAACGTGATTATATATTTAATTAATTATTTAATTATTTAATTATTCATAAAAACTAAACATATTTTTCTGACATTATATATTTTGGTATAAAAAAACAATAAAACATAAAGGGTGAGTTTTAATGATGGTTTTGGTTCCAGTTATTTCATTTTTTTATGCACACGTAACTATAATCTAACCACAAAATTTTGTTATCAAAAAATCATAACTGAAAGTGATTCAAGTGAACCATGAGTTTCTAAATTGGGTCAGTTATTATGGTTTGGTTCCTCGATCATTGTTTCGGTTATTATGTTTTTCTATTCACCCCTTATTATATATCATTTAATTCTCACAAGAAAGTGCTTGATAAACATATATTAGTTGATTTAAGAGAGCATGGTAGAAGCCAAAATAGAACGTCATAGATATGAAAGACTGATAAGCATGGGAGAAGCCAAAGTAGACAACTAAAAGAATTAAGCAAATGATTCGGGTAGTTTGTAATTTCTTGAATTAAAGCTAACATGTATCTGCGCAGCTAGAAGGGGTCCTTGGGTCTATTAAATGTAGACCTCCAGCCTGTCACATTAATCCAACATTATTGTTTTCTTCTAATTTGACCTCCTTAAATAGTTGATTGGAATGAACTGTATCTTATTCTTGACTTAGCTCCCACTTTGCATAAGATTTGAGGAGGGGCCGAATGTTTTGTGATCTAAATTATGCAATCTTACCTTACATTTTATACAAGAGGTTGTTTCTCATGATTTGAACCCATAACATCAAGATCACAAAGCATCAATCTTATCAGTTGATCCAACACCCACCCTTATAGTGGCTTGAAATGCAGAAAAGATAGTTTCTATTGGGGCCCATGTTAACATGAGCTTAAAGATCATAAGTAATCTAATAACAAGGTAAGACATTCTAAGTTGATACCCTTTTCATGTGGTCCTGCTTGTGATTCATGAGAAAACATTCCAAAAGAAGACCATGTTATTCTTTTATACATAAGTTGCGGTTTCAGTTCTGTCCATTGGGATTCTGTTGATCTCATTTATTGTAATAGTTAATTAAACCAAGTACAGTGGGTGTTTCAAACTTAGATTTGCTTTTTGAGCTTTTTATTAGCCCCGTTCTATCCATTTTTTAAATAATTTGGACAGAAATATTCTTCAGTTTGTCTCCATCTCCAAGTGAAATGGTGGAGATCATGCAACTCTCAACTTTTGCAGCAGTCTTTGATGCTCAAACCCATTATTATAATCATTGTTTTCACGACCGGGGATCGGCCACCTAGCCGGTCCGGTTCGGTGCGATTCGTTTTGGACTGGTTGAACCGGCCGGTTCGTCCCGAACTGCTGGTCAGACCGGGAAACCGGACCGGTTCGGACTTGTTTTTGTATTTTTTTGTATTTTTTTTTATTTTTTTGATTTTAATGAGTAAAAACGGGGTGTTGAACCATAAATTAGTGTTGGATATAAAAATATAATTAAGTTTTATATATAACTATAAAATACATATATAAATTACTTATATTTAATTATATATATATATATATAATATAGTATATATATAATTATGACGTCATCCGGTTCTTAAATCCGGTCCGACCGATCCGACCACCAAAGCAGTAAGGCGTCCGGTTCGACGTCCGATCCTGTTCTGAAAACATTGATTATAATAAGTAAAGTGATTGAGATTTATGACAAAAGACTTGTTTTGGTCACTAAGATTTTTAAGAGTTAACAACTATTATTATATATCTTTCAAAGTACAAGTTAACTTTTAGTGATGTGAAGATTGTTCTTTGCTGGCCTCGTGTGCGTGCGTTGTTTTCTTTAAATTTATTGCACTTTAGTTGCTTGTTAATCGTATCTTTGTGCATTCAAGGCATATAATCACGTGCATCAATTGCTTTCTTTACTTTTTTATTGCATGCCTTGATCAAAACTATTTTGGTATTTAAAAATCTTTTCACTCTTAAACTAGTAATCTTAAGGGATGTTTGATTGTTTATTAAAACCGTTTATCTGAGTTTTGAATTTTGATACAATAATAAGATGTGTTTTCTACACTGCTTTTGTTTTATCTGTGAATGAAATAAGGTGTTTTGATAATTTGTTTGGCTTGGTAGCACGAGCCATTATGATGTAGGTTTGACTGTGGCTAGAAGGTGATTCGAGATTGACCTGAGTTGACTTGAAAAATGTGTGTATAACAGTGAGATTCTATAACTAACCAAAGTTTATATTGAATATATTGAAGTTATATTCCATAAGAGAAGTCATTTTAGCTCTTATGAAACTTTTATAATAGCTTCACAAGGTTAAAAATCAATTTAGATAAGGCCTAGTAATTACGAAATCCAAGGTGTATATTACGCGCACATTTGTTGTTGCATGTGTGCTAAATATATATACGTTTATGGGTCTGATTATCATCAAGGTGTATATGGGTCTTATTATCATCAAGGTGTATATGGATCTGATTATCATCCACGGTGCACCGGGGCTCAAAAACTCCACGGTGGAATTTTCTGCCCAAAAAAACCCAACTCAAAAACTCTTATGTGGCGGAACCATCCTCTCTCTTCTTCATTAAACTTGTAGCCTTTGGCCATGGATGGTTTGTGCAAAGTTCTCTTCTTTCATCAACCTCTCTCTTTCATATCATCCTCTCTCTGTCACGTCATCATCGTTATCATCTTGCACCCATGTCGAATTCTTTAGGGTCAACAGATCACCACTGTAGATGCTTTTACAAGTTTGAGTTCGCCTCGTCATGTTTCTTTTAACCAAGCTCTAACTCAAATTTTAAAGAAGCGTGTTCAACTCGTTTACCATCCAAGGTATGTCCTCTTTTAAAAATGGCCTACCTTTACTCCTTTAGAATTAACCAAAGATGTGTTTACATATATACGGTTTGGATCATCATGATTGAGTCCAAAGATATGCTAGCGATATGTCAGCGATACGCTTGTTTTCGAGGAGATATGTCAGCGATACGAGTTGACCCACGTATCGCTGACGTGTCTGAATATTATTGGTTCCACTATTTTCAATAAAGTAAAGATATCTTTGATTTGACATAATGGGGCGATACGTTAGAGATACACGCTTGTTTACAAGTCGACACACCATGGTTGGTGTATCTCCGGTGTATCGCCGAACATAAAATAAATAAAAATAAAAGCCACGTGGGCGATACCACATGAATTGATATCACCACGTGGCGATATGATGGCTATATTACAAAATTCATTGGTCAACGGCTATTATTGTAAATTGATTTGGTCAATTGGCTATTTTGGTAATTTTCTCTATTATTTTTGTTTATATCAAAGTCAATTAAAAATATTTCTCGGATGTAAGATCTATAACACTATCACAAAGAAACAATTTAAACGTACAAGAAACCAAGGGTCTTTTGTTGTGTAGTATTTTGGAATTTAAATATACTTTGGTCGTTAAGATCTATCAATGATTAACCATAACTTTGATTTATATACGTAGACTTTTAAACATGAGGAGTTACATGTATCTTCTTGTAAACGTGTAAAATCATATATTTTTATAAAACATAAATTTTGCATGCATAAGTTACAATTGTCTTGAAAATTTATTTAGAAAATACATAACTTTGTAAGTTCATTTCTAAAATTACAGTCATGTTAATAACTAGGTTTAGTAAATCAGTTTTAAAATGATCATAATATTTAGACACCTATCTTTATAAACGACCACCCCCCCCCCCCCTTTCGAGACGTAGAGGGTCAACGAAATTAAAAGCGAGAAAAATTAAGGGAGTGCCTTCGGAGAGGGATATATGCCTCAATGTAGTTCTACGTGACCACTTATACGTCTCATATAGACTTATCCGACGCATATAGTAAATTTTGATATCGAATAGGAAGAAAATTCAGGGCGCTAGATATTATACGCTCCATATAAAATCATACAAGTCTTTAAACGACGACGTGTATGACAATATATAACCCTTCTCAATTATATATGACACCCACAAAACGACCTCTTTAAAATTCTAATGCAATATCTAATACATTATTTCTGCATGGGAAGGGATGGGGTGTGTGTGGTTGAAATTATTGCACATGCACTCCCGTGTTTTCCGCCTCTTGCTTTGTGCAGCTTTCACAAAAGAACCCTAGGTAGTAGTAGTAGTAGTCTCACAGATGCACCGCCCAGTGGTGATGATGGTGGTGCTTGTCAATGTCATCTGTCAACTCAATCCCGGTATATTCGTCCAGTTGCTGGAGGTGGCCGACGTGTCGTTTTGTGGGCCCTCTTCTTCTTAGTTTGTAGTGGGGCTAGGTCCACCTCATTCTGCTACCATCTCGTGCTATTCTACTTTTGCATGTAACCAGTACCATGGTGGTGTCATGTTCTCCCATGGCTTAGAAAGTTTTCAAATTTAATACTTAATTTTATTTTAACATAAGATCATAAGTTTTTTAACTAACATTTTCTAGATTTTTACATAAAAATAAACTACTATTAGTTACACGTATGAACTCTGATCTTGGCTCACTAGGATGTCCCTTTCAGGACATAAAAATATCTTTAAGTAGTGACAAAAATGCAAAATGTTAAAGAGAGACTTTGTACGCTCTTTTACTATTATGAAATTATGATAGATTTATGAAATAGCTTAATTTGCTATTCAATATATTACTGTACTGGATGAAAACCACAGTTCTATATATTTAATATATATCTTCTTACTTTAATAAAAGTGTAAATATGATGAACACGTGACAGTATTATATTATTTTTTACAATATTTTTTTTGTTTTTCTTTTATTAATTAATCACATTAATTACTAATAGTATTATTTAGTTTTTTAGATTGAAATAGTGTTTGATAAATTAAGAAAAATGTATTTCAAAGAAAATATTTTTTATAAAATAAGAAAATTTTCAAAAACATCAAACTTTGTTGAGAGAATAAAATATTTTAAAATTAGTGGTTTCAAATTCTAAATTTTTTATAAACAAAAGATAACTAAAATTGGAAGTTATAATATTTTATTAAAAGGTTTGTTTTGTAATAAAATTTTCATTTTATTTATAATAAGCAAGATTTTATTTATATATATATTATATTAAAATATTATTTTATAATTAATAAATTCTTATTACATTTAATATTTTTTTATTTTATTTATGTAATATACGGGTTTACTAATTATAATTTTTTATAAGTAAAATATAGAGACAATGTGAATGTTTTAGTGGACGGAGAGGTGCACCAACTTAAAATGGAAAGTGGAGATTTGACGCAACCGTTTTAGGCTATTCTCATTCACAAAGCAACTCATTCAAATTATTAATAAAAAACTAGTTTTTTTTTTCCATACACCCAATCTAACTAAACCTGAATATTCATTCATATTTACAGTCCAACTTGACCAAAGTATTTAAAAATATGCTTTTTATTTAAACTTAAAAAATACTACAAGTATTAAAATAAATATAACGGTTTTTTTTTTTTGAACGATAAATTTATTTTACTTATATTTTTAATTGACATAAAGACTATAAATAACGATTATTTTTCAAAACGCTTGTACATACACCTGGAGTAAAGTAAGGATGAGACGAAGAAACATATGTACATGTGTGAGAGGGAGAGGTTGAGAGACGTACGGGGGTGGAGTAAAAAGTAGAAAGTTATGTATGTGTGTGGGAAGTAGGAAATATTTTCAGTAAAAAGATATTGTAAGGTTTTGGGGAATTGACAGTTTGATTTGATGGTGGGGTATGCCTTCTATGCCCCCGTCAATCAGTCAGGCAGTCTTACTTGTAGCTGACATTGATACGACTTAACGTGCACTTGTCTTATACTCCTGTTCCGAATCCAAATGTTCTCACCTTAAGCAAACTTTTGCCTCTTACACCATTTTCATTGGGTTTCTAACCTCCTTCCCTTAACTTTTAATAACAGTAAAAAATTTATGAAAAACACTAAGGTTCAAATCTGGTATGAGGTAGTTTAGGATTTGTTGTGGTTAAAACATTTTTCTTATATTGTAATGTTTTTGTAAAAACCATACAATATATTCCTTATTTGTCACCTTAATTTAAAAAAATATTGAGGTTTTCATATAATTGAGCACTTTATCCTATTTCTAAATATTTTAGCTATCCTCTTTCAACAACGTTTTAGGAGAATGTCAATCTTGGACAAGATAGTTTGGCAACCTAAAAACAACATTTTGTATCTGTTCATATTGTTTTGTTTCATTAAAAAAAAATATTAAACCTGTCATCCAAATATCCTTTCTTGGATGGATAAAAAAAGTACATCCTTTTTATGTAGGGGTATGTTATTGATACACCTAATTTATTTTATTATCTCTATATCTTTTATACATACATATAGATACATGGAGAAAGAGAGACAATAGGATGTCTCAATAACATAAATAAGTGTTTGTATAACCCAATCTTTTATTCATTGTATTTGTGTTTAATCTATCTTTTTATAAATGAAGAAACAAATTTGGTGATAAGTTTGGTTTTTATTGGGAAAATGTATATTTGATTATTGAAACATTACTATTGTAGAGGGGTGTTTGTATCATTTATTAAAACTGTTTATCTGATTATATAATTTTGCTATAGCAATATATAACTCTAGTGTGGTTATTAAAACTACATGTCGGTTTAGTTAGTTTTGAGATAAACTATTTCAAGTAAACGTTTTCTCCTGTGCATTCCTGTATGATACATTTAAAAACAAATAACTGATAACCGTTACTATAAGCAATTCCCAACACCAAAATCATCCATGATTCGGATGTGGCGTTTTACTTTGTATAACTTGTTTACGTCTCATCGACAAAACATACATATTATCTTGCTGATATTAACAGTTTGTGTTATTCAGAGGATGGAATTGTATCATCGGAAGAGGAATTTAGCGGAGGAGAGACAGAAAACACACAAATGAGCAGAGAAGAGCAGGAACTAAAGGATACATTATTGAGGAAATTTGGAGGTCATATTAGTTCCCTTAAGCATGAATTTTCCAAGAAGAAGAAAAAGGGGAAGTTACCAAATGAAGCAAGACAAACTTTGCTTGAGTGGTGGGATTCTCATTATAAGTGGCCTTATCCTACGGTAACTTTATCCCACTTTCAACTTTTATTGCATTTACCTAACTTATCAATATAAAACTGTTCATTATCTTTTTCAATTACATATTCATGGTTTAGGAAGTCTTTGAAATTGCTTGTCTTAACTTGTTATTTGATTATTTAAAAAAGGGATTAGATTCCATCAAATAAATTTTAACGAAATTTCAATATTGTTCTAATAAATTCAGTAATTCACCTATATTCTCTTTAAATATGGAAACCACTTAAGTTTTAATGTTATTTCCCTAGTTTAACGACCAAGTTGAATGAAAATATTAAATTAATGATTATTAATTAATATTTAGAAAGAGTTAATTTAAGTTTTACTTCATAAGGTTTAACTAAAATAACCATTTTTCTCCAAAATATTAAAACATCAATTTACCTTCAAAAGTTTCATACGTTGTTTTAATTTCACTTCAATAGTTTTATTATTTTGGATAAAATTAAAACAACTAATGAAACTTTTAGATTAAAATTGAAACAATTTATGAAGCTTTTGGAGATAAATTGATATTTTTAATCTTTTGGAGGAAAATAGTTATTTTTAATAAACCTCAAGTAGTAAAATTGAACTTAACTCATTTAGAAATTATAAAATTTTGTTTTTTAAACAATTGCTATTTTTAAAAAGTTCTTTGTACTATAAAACTTCATTTTCATAAAAAAAAATATTAAAAGTTACGCTTTTAACAAAAAAAACATGTTTAAATTTACTAAAAATTGTATTTTTATATTTTGGAAAAGATATTAACAATATCATAAGCATTTAATATGATTATTAAATGATTAAATTGTTATGCCAGTGACATGTGACAAAATGATTATGAGAACATAACATGTGGCATATAAACAATTTGTTTTATTAGAATAGATTATTCTAAATTTTTTAATAACTATTTAAATAGAATGACCATCTTAGGGCCTTTAGCCTAGCGGTATCTAGATGTGTAAAATAGTGTCCCTCTTCTTGAGGTCAAGGGATTGAGTGATTGGGTCTTATAGTAGATATTGGTATAGTATTATGAGTTAAATAAAATGACCTAAGTGAAATGTTTATAAACTTTATTATTTTTTAGTAATGTTTTTCTGTAGATTTAAGTTCTCCCTTAGGTTAAACACTTAAACTTAAGAAAAATTGCTAAAGAGTAACTAGAAAAAAGTTTTTAATTAATATTATATTGAAATATTGAGATTATGTAATTAGAAAAAAGTTTGATTCACTTGACTGAAAGATTGAGAAAAAAACTTGATTGTTCACATATTCGGTTTTAAAATTTCGTATGTACTTCCGAATAAACAGTTTTTAATTAATATCAGTCGTAATTTCAACAGTTCAGGATCATAAATCAATTTTTAAACTCTTTCTATACTACCGTAAGTAGAATTTATAGTTTATACTGGAGAATGCAACATATTGTGTAGAAGTGATTTTAAAAACTAACGATATGATGTAGGAAGCTGATAAAATATCACTGGCGGAGTCAACAAGGCTAGATCAAAAACAAATTAATAACTGGTTTATAAATCAAAGGAAGAGGCACTGGAAGCCATCGGAAGACATGCAGCTAGCAATAATGGGAGGTTTCTCTAGTCACGATTATTATGATGACTAAAAAGGTCATCAATGCATGTAATATGTATATTATTAAAACAAACCATATGATAATCATAATTTTAGTGCTTACAATTGGGGTTCCCTAACACTTGATCGTTTCCGGAAATAAGAACTCATGAATGCAAATTATTTTGTACGATCTCATCATCTTGAATTTTTTTTTTTCATAAAAGGGTTATTTTTAGGGTGGTTTGTGAGTTCAAGATGAGCTAGGGTCGGCTTGGGCTCAAGTTTGAAAATAAACGAGCCAGTTGGGTTCAGTTGATAACTTGTGCTTTAACTTGACTTGTTTAAAACTTGCTGAGCAACTTGACTTCGAAGTCCCGGCTCGGAAGAAGTTGAAAGGTGATGTTGTGGATCTGAGGTTTTCACCGAGCGAGTTCCATGTGGGGTTTCTCGATGAGGCGGCTGTTACACGAGGGATTTTGTGAAACTAACCTAGGGTTTTGGTGGTTTTGTTGAAAGAGCGTGATTAATATCATGCGGGTCGTTAGCGTTCGGGTTATTAGACCCACCTGAGAGGAATGGAAGATGGGCGGGAAAACGAGAAGAGAGAGAATGTGAGGATGTCATGTGACAGTAATGTAAAGAATTTTTAAGATAGATGTGAGTAAATTACACTGATGGTCCTAAAGTTTACTTAGATTTCACATTTCGTCTCTAGAAATAAAAAATTACAGAGTTTAGTCCAAATGTCTGTAAAAATATAATACATTTAGTCATTGTGATGGATGGTCGTTAAGAGATTTCGTTAAGTGTATATGAAATTAGGTTAAAAATCCATGTATCACTTTGGTAGAAAAAAACATCAACACATTAAAATCATTTGACAAAACTAAAATTTTATATGTTAAGAGAGGGTTCAAATAAAAACTCACTTATTTTGTAAAAACTCTAAAAACCAATATTAGTCATACATTTTTAATGGCAAAATGGTAAATAATGATAACATAATAAAAAAATTTATAAAACAAAACGTAACAAAAAAAAAAAAAATAAAATGACGAAAATATTTCTTTTAATTCCCTTTTCATAAAAAAATAAAAAAAATTATAAAAAAAAGTCATATTACACATATGTAATACCTGAAAATATCATGTGTAAAACAGTATTTATACATATGTAATGATTATTTGCACACGTGTAAATAACGGATGAACAATTTTTTTAAAAAAAGTTTATCAATACGGTACGCGTTGTAAAGATAAAAAAATACTGAAATTAATTGTCCAATTTTTTTGAAAAAATAATGTCGTGAAAAAAAGTTATGAACATTTAAAAAAAAATTAAATTTGGCATGTGACTTGCATGTGACTTAATTGTGTGGCTCATATTAGTTAATAAAGTTCTCACAAAAAAATAGTGGTTCTCAAAACAAACCTACCCTATATATTATTAGTCATTAATGAAATAATTATAATGAAAATTTAAAGACTTTTGAATAACAAATAATAAAGATGAAGAATTATTAATATTTTAAGATAAGATATAATTAAAATGATGAAATCTTATAATTTAGTATGTTTTAATAATTTACTATTCTGTGTATTTAATTATTTAGTTTACGTATTTATAATTATTTTTATTTAATATGAGATAAAGACGGGAAACAAAAATTACACTATACCAAAATGATGGCGGTGGTGGCGAAAGTGGATGGATGGTTTGTTTGTTTGAAACATAAGAAAATTAAGTTAGGGTGGTGGGTGATTTTTAATCTATTTTCTTTGTTACTAGTTTAAAAATCGTTTATTACACGGGTTGAATAACAATATTAAATTATATAGTTATTACGAATAGATAATTATAAAATATCTATCAACTTTAGTATTGATAAAATTTTACAAATATATGATTTAACTACTTAATTGATAATCGTAAAAGTTTTAAATAAAAAAATATATAGATAAAATTTAAAACGAATTATTAATTTAGTTACTTAAAATAATTGAGTTGTTTAAACTGAAAATTCAATCTAGTTTCCTAAAATAGAGTAAAAAAGTAGTGAAACTATAAATTTATTGTTTAAAATTAGGTAATTAGTTTAGGCAGAAAAATAATGATAAGAATGCATCACATAATAATACGTGACATTGTTTTTACTATTTTATTATATAGTATAGAAGATATAGATTCTATTTAATAAAAAATGTTGCCCATTAGAAATTAAATATTCTAATTAAAAGAGCAAAAATGTTAGTTTATATCAACTTAGCTGAACTTTTTAACGGCTATCCGTCGCAATGAAATGCGTCATGCTTTTCAAAAAATTTCGATTAAACTTGTAACTTTTTATTTATAGAGACGAAAAATAAAATCCGAGTAAATCTCAAGAACAATTTGTGTAATTTACTCTGAATCTTTCTACTATAATAAAAGAGTATCTTGTGGTGACACATGGCGGCACAACATTCATTCTCACCAAAATTTCCCCCTTCTCTCTCCTATTAAATAATTATCTTAATTATCAATAATATTATTTAACTGTTTTTAAAACAAAAATAGTTTTCTTAGTAAATTTTAAAAAGATCTTTTTATCAATGTTATTTCTAAAAATAATTTTTATAGAATAAGAAATTTTTACAAAACATCAAACTTTTTTAAAATTAGAGTTTTTAAAAAGTTAATTTTTTATAAACAAAAAATAAGTAAAATTGAAATTTTAATAAGAAAATTTTTAAAAATGATATTTTTAATATGGTTCGTTTTGACACAATATATTTATTATTATTTTTTGGAAAAAAATATTTTAAACCAAAAGTTTAAAAGTTGATATAATTTTTTTATTATATATTGTTCTTACTATACGTAATTTCAATTATATTTTATCGTAAAATATAGTTTTATGCTTGATAAATTTTTATTATATTTAATATTTTATTTGTTCAACCCGTGTAATACACGGGTTTACTAAATCTAGTACGAGAATAACCAGGGAATAGTAAATTTTGATTTTTATAAAAGGTAATACATAACTTTGGTTAGGAAATAGTAAACTTTAGTTTTTAACAAGTTATTAATAAAACTTCGTTTTTTGTTTTATTTGTGTTACAAAAGTTTATTGGGTTTTGTTTTTTTTATCTTCGCTATCACCGCTCATATTATATATATTCGCTTTAAATCCGTATGTTTTTTTAATTCATTTTTCCGTAGAAGTTTACATTTGTTAAATTTTTTAAAAATACATAATGCACTGTTGTTTTTTGTTTTTTTTATCAATGTTTCAGTATAAATACTTTTGAACACAGAGTTGAATTTAAAATTAATTATTTTTTGCTATCGTTGTTTATACCGAGTACAGTTATATAACGGTATTGTGACAAACTGAGCTATTTACGAGGGAAAAACATTGTCTAAGTGCACACCAACCCATTCCCCTTCATTCTCTAAGACACATGAATCTCCTTTCAAAATACATTCCAATCACCAACCAAGAAACGTCATGACGGTGTTGCATTTGCGTTTGTTGATTGTAACGACCTGAAACCAAAATTGAGGGCGCTGGTGTTGCTCGATTGGTGCCGCTACTTTATCTATTATTATTATTTTTACCGTGAAGCAAGGAGGATAAGAGGAGTTTGTTTTTCAATTTTTTTATCCTTTTAGTATTTTGATTAAAATAAATATTTTATATATATATATATATTTTTTTTTTTGAACAGCAAAGAAAATTTTATAAAAAAGGTTGGGCTAGCAAGAAACTAAAACCCAAAAAAAATAAACAACTTACAACGAATAACACCAAAACACGGGAAGACTCTACCCGATTACAACTTAACTTCTAGACGAGTGCGTCCATAAGTACCACTCTAAGGCTCTACCTTTCATTCTAGTCTTGACCCATAAACAGCTCAAAACTTTTATCTCCTCCACAATGCTTGAAGCACAAGTCCTTTTATGATTAAATACCACATCATTCCTTGACCTCCATATGCCCCAACAAGTAATTTGAATAATACCATTAATCAATTTTTTCCTTGTTTCATCCCCTGAAATTGTATTATGTAACCCCATCAAGTCTTTAAAGGAGAAGGCAAAAATAGAGGGAATCTTACACCATTGTGACATGTTGGACTAAACTAAGACTGCCACCGAGCAATTTATTAAGAGATGCTTCACCGATTCAATGTTTTCACCACATATTACACAGGACAAGCAACCGATAGTAACGTTCCTTTTTGCTAGAGCTTGAAGAGTGGGAATTCTACCCATTTCTGCTCTCCAATTAAAAATACTAACCTTTGGGGGCACCCAATTATTCCAATAAAACTTGAAATGGTCATTGTTTTGATTGGATTGAAGGATCATACGCTTAATTTCTTTAACAGAGAAAGAAGTATTATTAGAGTGCCCCCAATACCATTCATCCTCCTTATTTAAGATCTGAACATTTGTAAGAGTTAAAATTAACTCAAATTCTTTCTTGTAACAACAGACCATCATCAAAGGTTTGCCTCCATCTCCACTGCCATTCTATATTACCATTATTGTAATTAATACAATCACAAATTAGAACCCTCTTACGCAGCTCATTAGCAAACAGATTAGGAAATCTCTGCCTTAAAGGAATCTCACCCAACCAACGATCTAGCCAGAAATTAATAGAGTTACCACAACCAAGCCTTCCAATAATCAAACCCTCATATAAACAAACCCTCATAAATCAAACAATTTAATTTAATTACATAATTAGTCTGTAAACATGCCTGAAATGTCATTTAATTATATAAAAAATTTGACGTCCGTTAATGTTTATACATAAATTTGTTAAAAGTTTAACATCGGCGGTGTTGTTGCTAAGTTGGTGCAGCTACTTTAAGATATGTACAATACATACACTTCATGCGATGCTTAATTGCACATGGGTTTGTATCCTGCTGGTATTGATGATTGCAATTCATAATGTGATGTGGTTCAAGTCCTGTAAATACAATACCAGGTGAATTAGAACAAAAACATTGATGCTAAAAAACCGTTGCTTAATTAATAAGATATTAGCTTTACGCTTATATTAGTAAAGTAATGTCACATATGTTCTAAAGTTATTTTAATAATTATAATTTTTATTTTCAACATATTAATAGTTATCTATCACAAATTAAAATGACCAGAAGCGTCCCAGACACATAGCTTCGTCGGTTAAGGTTGGATGCTTTTCAACCTTAAACATAAACAAGTATGGTGTTTGATCCTCATGGTCGACATCCCTAGTCGCCTTGCCGCATAGTCAGGCCGTGTTTGGGGTTGATTATTTTAGTTGAAAATGACTTTTGACAAAATGAACTTATTAACTCGTGACTTTTCAAAAGAAGTTTTTAAAAAGAATATTGGATTTAACTTATAAACTAAAATTTTATAAAATGATAAAAAAATTTAATACTTTTAAAAATAAGAAGAGTTAACAGTAGATAGTAGAAAGATATATATGAAATTAAACTAAAATAATTTTTCAAAAGTTAATAACTAACCCTCCTTACTTTTCAAAAACTTTTTTTAACCTATATAAAAAGTTATTTTGTAAAGTCGTTTTGAGATTACAAATATTTTTTTTTACTTATTAACTTTTCAAAAATTAACAAGTCAAGAAGTTAATAAGTCAAAATTAGGTGTAAAATAAGCAACCTCAAACATGCACTCAATCCGATTTATCTCCCACGTTTTAGGTCAGAGCGTTATGATGTGAGGCGGTTCAGGTGTCTGATAGTATTTGTTTTTCAAGCTTAAAAGAAATAGTTGATAACAAATTATGTCCTTTATTAATACATAAAATTATACCGTATGTCCTTTAGTTTCAATAATTACATCGTATAGTCTTTTTCTATAAAAATTGCACACATGTTGTTTTTTACACTAACCTCAATCCTAATTCACAGTTAAGTTAGACATGTGCCCTTCACCATGAAGGGCATTTATGTAATTTGACAATTTGTAATTCACAAAGCATAAAGTAATTGAGACTTTAATAAATCATCTAATTTTTATGCCTTTTTTTTTAAGAATGAGCAATAGGAAACATACTTTAAATCCTAAATGGAAAACGTAGAATGAAGTAGAGAAGTCTTGATCACTACACAGGAAGCTATAAGCACGAACGATGCTCCGACGTCAAGGCGATTTCTACAATTAGCGACGAAAACAACTGAAATATCAATGCTACCTTGCACTATCATAGAATCCAACATATTCTCCATCCTTCAGATTCAACCGAATTAAAGCACAACTCGACATCACTAAATCCATCATCTACCTCTTTTCCCCAACTGATTACATCTAATTGAAGTACAATTTGATATCACTATCATTTAAATTTCATAGACTACATAAGCAAATTAATACAATATAAGTAATTACCTAGCTTTGTAGTTGCTTTATTTTCATTTAGTTCTATAATATAATTGCTTAATTTTTATAATAACATATATCTAATGATTGCAAAAAGAAAAAATTCGAATATTAGAAGCAGTACGCGTATCTGAAAATTTTGAATATTTGACTTTAAACACCTTAACACGAAGGTGAAAGGAATGAAGCGATATAAAATTATTTTTAACTCATTGAAGTCATGTAAAATACATAAATGCTCTTAATGTTAGTGGTGCATGCATGAATTAACTATGAATTTAGATGCAGGTTAGTTTAAAGAATGACAGATGTGTAAATCATTTTAAAAAAAGACATTCCACGTAATTATTAAAATTAAAGAAAATAACATGTAATTTTATATATTAATAAAGTATATAATTTGTAATTTACTAAAAAAACCAAAGCAAAACTATAAAAGCAAATTAGGGATTTTGAATAGCCGATATTACAAACCCTAACCCCTTCAAATATAAGCTGCTGCCGTCCCACGGTTCCTCTCGTCTGCAACTTCTCCTCATTTAGGGTTTATCAAACCACCGTTCATCAGCAGCCATGCCGAAGCACTATAGACCTGCTGTAAGTTCACATCAAACAAAATCACCACATGAATCTTCACAAAACTTGAATAATCTGTTCGTATGTTGATGTTTTCATTCGTAACTTTCAGGGGAAGAAGAAGGAAGGCAACGCCGCTAGATACATCACCAGGTCGCAAGCTGTTAAGTACCTTCAAGTCAGTCTCTCCGTTTTCAGGTATTGATTTTGGTTCCATTATTTGGATTTGATTCTCTTTGTAAAGTTGTGTGGTGGAAATTCTTGGATTTGATTAACTGTAAGAAGTAAAAGTTTGTAGGTGATGTTTGTTAACTGGTTTATTTGTGAGAGAGATTACTCCTTGTGTGAACTTTGGTTATGATGCATGTACTGATTATTGATTTTCAAGTATTTATACTTGATGTTGGATTAGGTGTATCAGATATAGTTGTGTGAATTGAGATATGAATTGAAACATAAAACAAGTGTTTGTAATTAAAATCGATAATCGTTTAGGTACATGTTGATATGTATCTAGTTATTTTTAACGAGCATGTGAAACGAAAAATATGACCGCTCTGTTTACCAATTCTTTTGGATAAGTTTACTTGGCCACAATACAGAGAGAATATCTTAATGTGGTACTTTCATTCACCTTTGTTATTTGATAGCAAGCTATGTAGTTACAGGCGCTAAAGGCGCATGCCCAGGGGCAAAGCGCAGGAAAAATGTTCTGCCTTCATCAAGGCGCAAAGGCACAAAAAAACTGGAAAACAGTTGAACATTTACAACAAACATGTCTAAAACAGTCTGAACCAGCCTAAACCTTTATAAACAAGCCCTTTCTTTTAAAGCACATTGCACTTAGGGAATAGACTCTCCCTTTGCTCCTTGGGCCTCCAACTACCTAGATACGAAGTAGAGAACCCTGGTTTTGAAGATATGTGGTTACCAATGTGGGGGTTTGGCTTAATTTATGACTTAACAAGTAACAACAATCTTGAATATTTGGTTGTTCATTTTAACAGGAGATTATGTATCTTCAAAGGTGTTTTCCCACGGGACCCAAAGAAAAAAGTGAAGGGAAACCACCATACTTATTATCACATGAAAGATATCTTGTTTCTTAAACATGAGCCACTTCTTGATAAGTTTCGTGAGATGCGAGCATATGAGAAAAAAGTAAAAAAAGCAATGTCTAAGAAGAACAAGGATCTTGCTGAACGGTTGCTGACGAGAAAGCCAACTTACACTCTTGATATGCTTATTAGAGAAAGGTTGGTCTTAACATATCTAAATTTAAACTTCTTTACTTGCTGTTTTTAGCTTTCTTTAATTTATCACTTTATGATATGTATTTTGTGTTTGACTTTAGATATCCAAAGTTCATTGATGCATTAAGAGATTTGGATGACTGTCTCACAATGGTTCACCTTTTTGCTGCCTTACCTGCTATAGAAAGGGAAAATATTCAAGCAGAGAGAATCCACAACTGTCGGGGGTATGTGTCGTCACATTGAGTTTGTCTAATTTATTTTTATTATACTCTTGTAATAATTCTTTTTTCTTTTTAAATTTTAACGGTGTCTATGTTTCAATAGGTTAAGCCTTGAGTGGCAGGCGTATATCTCACGTACGCATAAATTGCGGAAGGCT
Organism: Flaveria robusta; assembly: GCA_025506415.1. Taxonomy (NCBI): domain Eukaryota; kingdom Viridiplantae; phylum Streptophyta; class Magnoliopsida; order Asterales; family Asteraceae; genus Flaveria; species Flaveria robusta. The sequence goes on along the minus strand of CM046471.1, from coordinate 980,952 downwards.
TTCATATCAGTGAAGGGCATATATTACCAGGTTCAATTATTATGATTGACATGTCTGTTTTTTAATCTTTGCATGTGTAATTTCATTTGATGTGTGCTTACCATTTAACCCATGGTTAGGCTGAGGTTGAAGGTCAAAAAGTCACATGGTTGACACCTCATGCACTACAACAAGTCATGCCTCAAGATGTGGATTATAAGATTATGCTTACCTTCTTGGAATTTTATGAGGTTTGTGATTAATAATCAAAGTGTCATACTTTGGTTATATATTTTTAAATCGTACTTACACATACATTTATTTTATATGCAGACTCTCCTTGGTTTTGTTAATCTTAGACTTTATAATTCAATTAAGTTGAAATATCCACCTATTCTTGATCCTCGATTGAAAGCTTTAGCAGCAGGTATAAACCTCAACTTGCTATAAACGTGATTAAGTTGTTGCTGGATGACTTTATTAAAAATTATCAAAATCTGTGTAGAGTTATATGCTTTGACAAGATATGCTGATGCTAAAGACCGAACAATCGGAGCAAGTAACGAGGAATCTGAGCTTAGGTTAGCACAACTTCAGGACCAGCTTCCTGCTAACGAACCTGGTGCATTAATGCATCTTGTTGAAACTGTTGCTGATGATAATGAAGAAGATGAAGAAACAAGAGTCTGCAGAACACTCTTTCAAAATAAAACATTTTTCTTGGGTCGTGAGGTAAGATAATTGTTTTTGCTGTGAAGTTTAATTGGCCTAATTTGTTCTATTAAATGCGACTCTGTGTTTGCTTTTTCTTCAGGTTCCAAGGGAATCATTGCTGTTTGTGATTACTGCATTTGGTGGTGTGGTTTCATGGGAAGGTGATGGAGCTCCATTTGAGGAATCTAACCAGGACATTAATTATCAAGTAAGTTATGTTTGAAGATTATCATGAAATCTTACTTTGACACCTAAATTCATTGATCTGTGGGTTGATTATCATGAAATCATATTACAATAACTATATTTCATTATCTAATGTTGGTTCTTTTTGTAGATTGTTGACAGGCCAACTCAAAGCCACAAGTTCATTTCAAGAGACTACATACAGCCACAATGGGTATTTGATTGCATCAACGCTCGGATCATATTACCAACTGAAGACTACATTGTTGGAAAGTATGTTTAAAAATACCATCACTTTTATTTATGTTGCGTCAATTCTTGATATTTGTGGTGTTTAACATTTTGTGTTATTAGGACTCTACCACCACATTTGTCACCGTTTGTTGACAATGAAGCAGAAGGGTATGTACCTGAATATGCAGAAACTATAAAAAGGCTTCAAGCTGCTGCAAGAAAAGAAATTCTCCCAATGCCAGGTGGCGAACAAGACGATCTTGAGAATGCCCAGAATCTACTAGCTGAAGGGATCATTGACAGGACAAAAGCTAAAGAAGCTGCTGAGAGAAAACAAAAGGTTGGTATTATTTTTTTCATAAACTTTTAACCACAAGATCATAAGCAATTAAACCAGTTACCGGGTGGGAACTTGTGAACTGACAGGTGACAGGTAACAGGCTTGTCTAAGTAATTTTTTGGTTGAAAATGTAATTAAATGTGTCTGTTATTTTGGGTGGCTGCAGATGGCACTTCATGAGAAACAATATCATCAAGAACTAAAAAAAGAAATGCAAGGAATGCAGTACACATCAGGTTCTAATATTGACGAGATTGAAAATAATGATGAAGAAAATACAGAGGATACGTCCCCACAGCAGGTTGTTAGAGATGATGAAAATATGACCATGGTTTCGATGTCCCGTAAAAAGAGAAGACTTTATGAAGCCATGAAGGTTAGTTTAATTTCATCTTTATTAACTATAACCTTAGTTTTAAAAGGTGCACTTGAGGTGTGAGGCGCTTTAGAAAACGCCTCATGCGCTTGAAGTAAGATTTCAAATACTTTGGGGTCAAAATTGGTTACGATTAGGATCTGTAGAATGAAGGGATGGCAGAATTAGAAAAGATTTTTTTTGATAATGAGGTGGATATGTAAAACAAATAAGAGATGATTTCTGGTTATAAATAAAGTTTATTTGGTCGTACATAGAGCATTCCTCGTGTATTCGATGCACGCGACTCATGCCTTGCTTCTGGGACTTAAAATGCCTAGGAGCACCCTGTGCTTTCTTAAGCAAGATTATAAATAACAAGAACGCAACTGAGAGGATTTTTGGACTCTTAAAACCTGGCTGGTAGTTTTTTACCACATAAGATCATAAACAGGTATACCCATACTATAGAGAAATCTGAGAAGTGAGAGCACGGCGGGTAATTAGTAACAGGTTCATGACGTGTATGGGTCCATGGGATACAGTTTTACAATTGAGTATGAGACACAACTTACCAAAAACTGTCCTATACCAGACCCATCGCCATTCCTAAACCTAAGACCGTTTTTGGCCTTTGAGATTTGACATGATTACGTCTCTCTCTCCGTAATGGAAGGTCACAAAGTGCTTTTTGTTTATAGTTATTCAACGGTTCTCACTTGATTCCATTTGATCACCAAATTTTAATTTCTTTATGTTAAAATTTTAAATACTAAAATAATATTGATTCGGTTTTCCAGATTTCACAAGGAAGGAAAAAGGCAAATGTGGAAACTCTCAAGACAAGGAAGAAAAATATTCAAAAAAGCAACAAGACGACGTCGTCAGACTGAATTCGGTAACATTCTTTAGGTTTGCTGCTTTTTTAGGCTGGTAAATTAATTTTGGTAGTTACTTTTTTATTGCAAGTTTTCTAGTTGGAATTTTTTCAAGATTTGTTTCTTTATGTAATCACATTCTGTTTTTGTTTGGATCCTGTTACAATCTAAAGTTGAAACATTTATAACGCACTCTGTATTAGGTATAGCATACACTGCACGTTCTTGTTGATGCACAAATATGATTTTAAGCTTTGCCAAAGCACAAATATTAAATATGTTTTTGAGACGAAGCAAAGTATTTATTTTCTGACGTGAGGAATATATTATAGGGGGTGCATCTGGTTTGCTTATTTTTGTTAAAGTTTTGCTTGAACCGTTAACTATGATTTTAGAAAGTGATAATTAAACGTGTCGGGTTTGGTTCATTGGCCAAAATCTTCTAACCTTTGTTGGTTAAAGCTGTTGGTTAGTGAATATTACTGGTAGCCAGGTCTTGGCTTGAGTTTTAAATATAAGCTGAAAGCTTGAGCTTGGTTTGGTTTGGCTCAATTAGATTGTTAGAGCATACAGAAAGAAATTTGTTTTTAAGTAAATTGGTTCATGAAGTGTTAATGATTGAATATCTTTTATACCAGTTATAGAATGTTAAAAGTAGCAAATTTAACGGAGCAAGCAAGGGATAGCCAACAATCAAGCCAGAGAGCGAATCACATAGCTTGGGCTCAACTTGTTTTTTAACCAACTAGTTTCGGCTTAGTTAAGTGGGCTCAACTTGTTTTTAAACCAAGTAGTTTAGGCTTATTAATTTACAAACCCAGGCAATTTGAGGGAGTGTTTTCGAGAAAGCTTCAAGCCTTGATCTATTTGGATATCCCTAAATATTATACAAATATGTAAGTTCATATTCTGAAAATGAAAGACAAAAAAATAACGATTAAACAAATGGTTTAGCGTATTGCACACTTGCACGAGGGAAAATAGCAAAAAGAAAAAAGAAAAAAGAAAAGAAAAGGAAAAAAGAAAAAAAAAGGAGATAAATGTTTAAGAAAATCTAAAACAACATTCATGGTGTAAGTTCGTAACTAAGGTGTTTACGGATTTCTAGAATTGGTTTAACATTAAAAATGTCAAAAAAGTAAGACACAATCCTAAGATGTCAACATAAAGTCATAAAAAGAAACTTAATTTATTCAATGTTATGAAATACTATTTTTTTTTATTTTTAACAGCAAATTTTCTACTACTACTCCTACATTACATCAAATTATAGTATGTTTAGATTTGAATTCAGGATTTCCTCTCTAAAAGACAAAGCCTTTATCAAATGGATTAGCTCACGTTAACTTTTAAAATATTATTTGAATAATTTTTATTTTCTTACCTTTTCTTTGACACCATCGGATTATTAATAGTAACACTACCTACCTTGGATTCTTTTTCAAATCTATCCTTGGGGTTATTTATGCCATCATGTATATTGATGTAACATATTTTAAATTATGAGAGAAAATAAAATTTTAATTAATATCTAGGGTTGTATATGATTTAATTGAACTAAAGCGACTTAAGGGGGATAAGTGGCAAGTTAAATAAAATAACCCTAAAGGGACTTACCCGTCCGCCCCCATCTACTTCCGCATTCATCCACTGAGGTCACCTGCGAAGATGACCAGTGTTCCTTGAATTTTCTCGGTGATTTACGACCGGGGAGGGGGGGGGGGGGGGGGCCGACGGCTCTTTTTTCTACCATTGGGAACGGTCAAAAATCAAAGAAGGTGGGTCATGGCAACGGTGTGGGCATGCCGTGAAACAAGGCAAAGGCGCGGCGTGGGAGACTGAGAGTGTTGTCCCCCCGCTCTTGTTACCATACTATTAAAAAATATATATTTGCATCTTAACTCATCCTAATATCCATTAATGTCATATTTTTTATATGCCTTATTTACATATTTTTCTTTTCTAATATCATTAATTAATAATTACATACTAGACTTTTTTAAGGTTAATCAAGTTCTATCAATTTTTTAAAATCGAATATCTTTCATATGCCTTCTTAATTTTATAAAAATATATCATAAATATAAAATTTTATTTTTTAACATACACGTGTCATTGTCTTTACACATTTTTTTTCTCATTTGTCTGATAACCAACTTTGTAAATCTAATCCAATGTTAAATATTATTATACTTCTTAGGTAAAACATGGTGCTATTGGGTTTAGGTTGTATGTGTCCTTGAACCCTTAAAAAATTAGTTTAAGATTATAAACTATAATCAAAATAATAAACTACATTTTTTTATTATTACTTTATGCAATTACGAATTAGAAAGTAAGTCATGAAATGAAATAAAAAAACAGAACCATTTAAAGCATTAATCCACGGCAAGATTAACTCACAATCAACATGACATAAACCCATAGTACAAGTATCAAAGCGAGGATTACAACCTAGACTAATATGAAAATACGACAATCATAAAAGGGTAAATTCGTAACTTGCATAGCCGAAACGAATATTATTCGGCATGTTTGGCGCCAAACCAAAGTCAATCGGAGATGTTCCCTGATTCCTGCGTGCTGCCCGCGGTCAGCCTAATATATAACGGGCAGCCTTTACACCATCTATATTTTATTATTATAATTATAATAGGCTATATATAAATATATTAATCCTACGTCTTTGATTAGCTCACGATATCCTCGGGTACCCTTTTTTATCTCCAATTCAATACTTGTGATCACATGCACATTATTAACCCTTCATTTATTATTACTTTCTCAAATTTTGGTCCATTTTTCAATGATGAAATTAAGATGAAATTAAGTTGAATCTGAGCTCGTCTAAGCTTCTTCAAGTCTGTAGATGAATCAAACGAGACCTATTTGTGTTTGAAACTTCGCTTGTTTAGCAGTAATCGAACAGATGAACAGATCAAATACTTAAATGAATATATTTTCTTGTATATTTTAGTTCGTTAAGCGAATGACCATTTTTATCTTTGTTTGTTAATATTCTAAATGCATGTAAATTAGTGAATGTAAATGAACATTAAAAACATAAATGAACAAACATAAACAAAATAAATGTTAGTGTTTATACTAGTTCGTTAGTCGGTTGCCTAAAGGTTGGCTTGATATGTTGATACATGATGAACTAATGTATTACTAATAACTAATAAATAAATTTATACAAACATAAATGAAACAATATAAATGAATACATAAACAAACATAAATGAAAGAATATAAATGAATGTTCATAAACGAACATAAACGGAAATTCACGACATAGTTAATGAACGAGACATGTGTTTATTTCATTCGTTTACCAACTACTTCTTGCCACATCCTTCACCAAACTTATCGTCCATCTCATTGGCGAAGCTTTTATGGGGCCGGGAGGGGCCCCCGCCCCCCCTCTTTTTTTTCGTCAGTAGGTCAGTAGTGTTAATTTTCGGCTCGATAATGTAAATTTTTGGTTAGTTAGTGGAAATTTATTAATAAATATAGAGTTCGCCCCCCTCCCCTAAAATAGTTTACTTTCGCCCCCGCCCCCTTTAAGGTATGGTTCAAGCTCCGCCACTGGTCCATCCACTTACCTAAGCTTAATCACATTTTTAAAACTTAAAAGACTCGATATATGTTCATGACTACCCGATCTCAAATAGCTCACATGCAAATAAAACGTGAAGAAAAATGTGTTATTTTCATTTTTCAAGCACTACATAAAATTATAGTCTTTTAGTTTCTGAAGCAGCAATAAACTTGAGGGTGTTGTATGCCAAAAAGCCTAAATAGTGGAAATTATATGTCAAAGTTCAAAATTGGAAACAACCCCCCACCCCCACCCCACAAAGACACACAAACTCACTAATAAACTCACCCTTACATATATGCCTTCTTTTTCCTCTAATAAAACCAACCATTTACCTACCTAAGCAAAACCACCCTCCATCAAACCCTCAATTCCTATTCCTATTCCTATTCCAATACTTTAAACTCACTCCCACTTTCCTCTGCTATCTCTAACATCCTCCACATTCCATTCCTTTGCTTGCTAGCTTGAAATCCATCTTCAACATGGGAATCACAGAAGAAACAATGGAAATGGAATCATCAACCAAGAAATGGGTCATCTCCGGAATCCAATTCATGACTCCGTTGACGCCGATATACACGAAGAAAGGTATCAAAAAAACCCATGAAGAAGACGAAGAAGAAGACGAAAAGAAGTGTTGCACGACTCCTACAACGCCGGAATCAAGGATTCCGGCGTTGAAATGCCCCGGGGCTCCGAGGAAAAGAAAGAGTGTTTCCAGAAGCCATTGTAATGGAGTTAGAGATTACTTCAAGCCTCCGGAATTGGAAAGTGTATTCCTACGTTGTGTTGAAAGAGCATAAATTATATATTGTTATTCTCTTTCAAGTTTAATTATTGTTCATCCTTGTATATTTTAGCTTCCAACTCTAGTTAGTGTGATAACTAATTCCTCCAATAAATTAGTTTTCATGTTATATATAAACTTTTCTTATAACTGATTATAATATATCGTTGTTAAAACATTAAAAGTTGGTTAAAATATCGTCGTTAAATGTAATTTTGTTTTGGTCATATTGGGTCGTACATAGGGCAAAGGTGCTATATTGCAACAATTTACAAACTTGTTAGTAGTGATAGATTAGGATTCTTTTTACCGGTACATTTAGCATGTTTGATAAACTGATGTCATTTGAGTGTTAGATACATAGATAATATTTGAAAATCAATATCAAATAATAACACATACTCCTCTATATATATTTAAAAGGTAAATGTTTAAATTCTACAAGATGTAAATATATGTAACTAATAAAATAAATTAAGAGTTGTTTTTAAAAAATTATAACACACTAAAAAATTACAAGTGTAACGTACGTGTAGTCTGCCCCTTACATGTAATTTGGATGATTATTTTTCATATAATTTTATGTTTCTCTTTAGTCATTTAAATCATTATTTGCTTCAATGTAAGACTCTTAAGTTGAACCATTTGGAATGATACAAATCTAGGAACAACATATATACTAATAATTATACTACTTTATAAGTTAGAAGAACTTATATTATAGCGACACATGTGCAATTAAATAAAATTTAAAAATTCAACACGAAATGCTAAAAAGATGGAAAAGCGAAGGTAAAAGAAAAAGGGAAAACAATTTCTCATTTTCTTTTTCTATAAATGTTATCTTTATACTTGATGTCTCGTCGTTAAAAAATAAAAAAGCAAAGTGTACAACTGTACAAAGCTGATACGATTGGGACTAATCCCTAAATATACCCTTCTTCACCTACTCTAACCATTTGCCCTTAATTTGTTATATATTTTCAATAACAAACAATTCATCTATTTAAAATCAACCAAGAGCATTCACAGTGGAATCCCTAAAATTATGTAAGTGTGTTTGGTATATTATATGAAATGATTTTGAGTGGTTGTGAGTGAAGGAGAAAGAAAATGTTATTGTTGATTGGTATATTTAAAGAATCACTGTTCAATCCTTATAATTTTTTTAATATTTTTTAAAGTGGTTGTGAGTGGAGGAGAGAGAAAAAAGTAATGATAAGGGTATAAAAAGTATTATTTAAATGAAAAGTATAGAGAAAATATAGTGATTGTTATTGAAATTATATGAATAAAGATAAAAAATCTACTGTGAATGCTTTAAATAATTGATTTAAAGATGCATGAATGCATAAATTTGTGATAAAATGAGCCTTTTTTTCTAAATATAAATACAATCTTCTTACTTTAATAAAAAAATATCTTAGGGTGACACGTGGTGACACCACATTAATTCTCATCAAAATTTTTCCGCTTCTCTCTTCTACTAAATAATTACCTTAATTATCAATAATATTATTTAACTTTTTTTATAATAAAAATAGTTTTTTAATAAAATTAAAAAAAGAAATATGTTATTTTTTAAAATAATTTTTATAGAATAAGAAATTTTTACAAAACATCAAACTTTTTTACAATTAGTGTTTTTAAAAAGTTAATTTTTTATAAACAAAAATTAATTAAAATTGAAATTTATAATAAGAAAATTTTTAAAAATGAAATTTATTAATACGGTTTGTTTTGAAACAAAATATTTATTATTTTTCTTGAAAAAAAGTTTTAAACCAAAAGTTTAAAAAGTTGATATAATTGTTTTATTACATATTGTTCTTACTATACGTAATTTCAATTAAATTTATCGTAAAATATTGTTTTATACTTGATAAATTTTTATTATATTTAATATTTTATTTGTTCAACTCGTGTAATACACGGTTTTACTAAAGCTAGTATTATATAAATTGCATAAATATTTGTATGTAATCATTTAACCATGAAAAACAACACGGTAATCTGCATAGTTGTCACTCTTTTTTTATCCTAGTATATTTTCGAAGCATAACGTACACGTGGTTATGATATTCTTATGATTCTATACTTTATATGCTGTGTTGAGTATATTTTATCCATTTTTATAATATTAATTTTAGATATTATAGGATAAATACATTATCACCCACATAGGAGTTGAACACCATCATTTAGATCAGGAGACACATCACTTAATTAATAACTCCATATAGTAACTAAGTTTCTTTAGTATTTCATTAAAGTTTGATTACATTTTTTTCAAACAACATAAATCACTCCTTATTTTAATATTGTTATGATCTCGTGGAAGATATATGAAAAGTTATTTTCTATTAAGTTTAAATATTATAAAGGTAAAAGGACTAAATGAAAGATATATGAAAAATGGTTACTATTTATTATTTTTTTTAAATTTTATCTAAAAAAGGTATACTACTTAATAATTGTTCCTTGTAAATCAGTTAAAAAAAATACATATACTTCAAATATACATATATTTCTAAATCTTACTGCTATATATATGTATGTGTACATATATTAAAATGCTAAAATGATAAATGATATTATTTATTGTAAAAGAGTAGGTTTTTCTTACAATTTATATTGTTGTGGTCTGGAAGAGAAACCCCCACGTATGCCGCTAGAATATAGTGAAGTTCCTCTGCAAAAGTATGTATTGAAGTAATTGACAAACTCACATGCTAGAAGAATCCAATGCTCTCTCTCTCTCTCTCTCTATATATATATATATATATATATATATTGGGGATAATTTTGTTTTTAAAAACCTCAACTCACATACCCCATATAGTTTACTTTTAATCTACATCCTAATTTAATTACATCCATCAACGTCCAACCGTAAAAGAAACATCACCATTGTAAGACTAATGGCTTTATGATTTGAATCCAACCCCTCACTTTAAATAATTTAGTTGGAGTTGATGTAAATTTATATGAAATACTAAGTTATAATCCCGTGTATTGTATTACATGGGTTAAATAAAAAAATATTAAACACTTATTTTAAAATAAGATATAACTAAAATTATGTGTAAGTAATTTAGTTAATAAAATATTTTTATTATTTTTTTAAACTTTCATTTTAAAAAAGTGTTTTTTAACTCTCGCTTTAGAAATATGTTAAGAGACATTTCTTTCTAAGAATATATATTTTTTTTAAAAATGTCATTTATAATAAAAATCTCATTATTTCAAAACTATGGGTTTTAGTTATTTTTGTTTTATAAATAATTTTTCGTATTTTATAAAATTTTTATTTGACAAATATCATTTTTATAAATATTTTATTGTTTAAAATCTCTAGGTTTTAGTTATTTTTTAATTTTTTTAGGAAAATATTTTCATATAAAATCTTTATTATTAAAGAAAAGATCGGTTTTAAAATATTTCATATGTGTAGAAAGATAAATTGTTTAAAAAAATTCATAATTTCTAAAAAACTTTTTTTTCTTCAAAAAAGTGTGTTTTTAATCTTTAGTTTTAAATTAAAAAAAATATGTTTCATAAAAAATATTTATTTTAGAAATAATTGAAATATTTAAAATGAGAGAGAGAGAGAGAGAGAGAAGGAGAGAGATAAATAGAGAAAGAATTTAACAATTAGTTATTTTAACTTTTTAAAAATTAATAAATGATTTAGGCGAGAAAATAAATGGTAGAGTTAATATTATGTTGATATGTGTCCACCCAATATAATCATTTATTAGTATAGATTATTTTTTGAAAAATGTAATTTTTAATAAAAATCTTATTATTACAAAACTATGGGTTTTACTTAGTTTTGTTTTATAAATAGTTTTTCGTATTTAATAAAATTTTTATTTGACAAATATCATTTTTATAAATATTTCATTGTTTAAAAACTTTGAGTTTTAGTTATTTTTAAATTTTTTTAGAAAAATATTTTCATATAAAACCTTTGTTTTTAAAAATATATCAGTTTTATAATATTTCATATGTGTAGAAAGATAAGTTGTTAAAAAAATTCATAATTAAATTTTTTTTTTTCAAAAAAGTGTATTTTTAATCAAAATGTTTAGCTTTTACTTAATAAAAATATGTTTTATAAAAAAATTGATTTTAAAAATAATTGAAATGTTTAAAATGAGAGAGAGAGAGAGAGAGAGAGAGAAGGAGAGAGATAAATAGAGTGATAATTTAACAATTAGTTATTTTAACTTTTTAAAAATTGAAAAATAATTTAGCCGGGAAAACAAATGGTAGAATTAATATGATGGTGACATGTGTCCGTCTAATGTAATCATTTATTAGTTTAATTAAGTCGAGTTTAATAACAAGAAAATGGTCGAAATATGTTACTTCAAATATGTGTGTTTACATATATTTTTTGTTTGATCAAATTGGTTATCTAACAATTGGTATTAGAGCTAAAGGTCAAAACCTATATAGAGCTGATCGGAATTTATGTGTGGAGAAATAACTGATTCGACTATCAAGAAAACATAACATCCGAATTCGACTAGAAGAGATGAAGACGAAGGGAGAACGACAAGTAACTTTTTCTATTTATTAATGATGTTTTATAATCATAGCCAGAAGAAGAAAAGGAAAAAGAAAAAAAAAATCAAGTGAATTAGTTTGTTTGGAGGGTTAATCAAATGAACTGGAAGAAAGAAAAAATGAGGCATATAGGGAATAGGCTAGCAGAAGACGTACTTGTGAATAAATCGAAAATAAAGGCTAAGCAAGCAAGTAGCAAGGGAGGTGATAAAAATTTCAACGAAGATTGATTGAACAACTTAACAGGCTTGTTTGGTCAGAGAGTCCAGCAACATGTTGACAAAGGAGTTGGATTCGATCATTGCATGTTAGCATGTATGATCCATCAAGCGCATTAACCAGGTTTGTTTATAATTAACAAACGTTTAAGGATAAGATCAACAACACACTACTCTTTCTCGCCAAAAGCAAGAACAAGGTGATTCTTTTTTGGTAGACGTAATCCGACAGAAGGGTGGGAAACGAGACAACATGGTAGTAGGTTTTTGTTCAACAGCTAGGTAAAAACAAGAAAGCAAGAGGCTACCTTTTCCAGTTGGAGGTCGATGAGCGAATGACTTAATTAAACGATTCGGGAAGAAGTACAAATCGAAGAAGCAAGTTTTGATCCAGAGAAATTTTTGTTGAAAGCAGGAGTTGAAACTAAGAAGATCTAAGATGTGGCCGGGGTCCAAAAGAGATCGAGAAGATAAATAATTTCAAACACAGAAGAGAGGTGAAGGTAAATATCAATATTACTAGGTTATACACCCGTGTATTACACGGGTTGGATAACAAAAATATTAAATATTTATTGATGATGAGTAGGAATTGTAAAACGTTATTTTAATATAACATATGATTAAATTTACGTATGGTTAAGTATTTTGATTTTTTTATTATTTTTAAAACTTTCATTTTAAAAGATTGCTTTGAAATTTTTTTTATTATTTTATCAGTATTTTGTTATTTAAAAACTCCGGGTTTGTTTTAAATAAATGTTCTTTTAGAAAACTTTTATTTTATAAAAAGATTGAATTTAAATATTTCATAATTTAAAAAAGCTTCATTTTTTCAGAAAATCATAGTTTTAGAAAATTTTATTTTTGAAAAAAAAATATTTTATTTTAATCAAAATACTTAGTTTTTATTTAATGAAAAAATATTTTAAAAATTATTAATTCAAGGAGATGAATTTATAATAGAGAGAAAAAGAGAAATATTTAGAAATCAGATACTTGACTTTTAAAAAATAAAATAAATAGTTTAGGCGGGAAAATAATTGGCGGAAGCATTTTGAGAATGTCATGTGTCCTATATTGTAAAGGATTATTAGTATAGATGTGGGTGAATAAATGATTAAGTCTTGATATGTTTATAATTAAAAAGTGTTATCCTGAACAAACTAAAAATATAAGAGAGTGAAATAAAAAGTTTGGTTTAATAATTAGTAGTTATCGTTTTGTTAGGAATAGATAATTATTAGTTTATCAATATGATTTTTTAAAAAGTATCTGAGTTGGGTTAGAATTAATTTATGTCTACTATAAATATAGACTATGTATTTAGTTTAAATATGTCGAGTCCAATAATAAAAAAAACATGGAAGTATATTACTTCAAATATGTTCGATAATGAGGATTAGCAAAAAAGTGTGGTAAGTGGTTAAGTGAGACTCTCATGTATCACAATAGTTTCTGTATTGAATACATATCACATATATGTATATACATACTGCACATGATTATTTTATTACAAGGACAAACGTAAAAGTTTATGTAGACTCTCATTTAATTCGAATAAGTAACTTTTGTATTTCATTTTAAATGATAAAAATTTTAAACCGTATATTTTTATGAATATTCAGAGACTTAATAATAATAAATTATATCAGATAAATACGTTCGAACTCCTTTAGCTTACCACAGCTCGTGACTCCATATAATGTATTTATTAGTTTCAAGAAAGTGACATAATGGTACGAAGATTCTAATTTTATAATTAACTAATTAGGCAAAATTCCATTTTAATTTTCATGGATAGGTAATTGGGCAATTAAAAATTCTAAATGATGAAATATTCCCTCAAATAATTGTAAGATAATATTAAGGTGGACCTTTGTTCACATTAGATTCTTTAATTATTACATCATAATAAATCATATCCATTCGTTTACATTAAATTATGATTGTTGTCTCTAAAATTTTGAACTTGCATGAATTGTTAACATTTTTAAAACTTGTAGTGTGATAGACCTTAAATTGTATACCATTTACAAAGTTCATCTTTCACATGAAGGTATAATCATAATATTTTTAGCAATTATATGGTTTATTTATATCTTTTTATTTTACACACTAACAATAAAACTAAAACCCCCATCACCTAGGATTATGTAGCAAACACGAACATCACTCTTAGCCAAAGCCATTAGTTGCCAAACACATTTCGCATACGTCATGTTATGGAGATTTGAGTTAGAGTATTTACGAATGCAATTTTGATTTGCTTTATGTGTTTGTAGTTTGTATCAAGTCGGTGAGCGAATTTGTAGGTCAATTTCTCGTTAGATTTAAATGGCGCTAATATATTTATTTATGGTTTAGATGTTGGGTGTGTGATTGATGGAATGAGATTTAGGTGTGTGCATCTATGATTTTTTATTTCTGATTTATTCACTTTGCGGTAGTTATGTGAATGTAATATTTGCTTCTGATTTTCGACATTTGACAATTGGGTGGATTAGGGAAAAGAAGATGATATTAGGCTTCTCGTTGGAAATGAGAATAAAAAAGACGATGATGGGTGATTTATGAAGTTGAGTGTCAGGGAAAGGTGGTCTTGATGAGAGGGGTCTTGAAAGGTTGTGTTCACATGAGACAAAAAAAAGTATAGAACATGTTTTTTGTATACATCGAAAAGAAGTAGAGAACATTGAAAGGTATAGAAGAAAAATAAAAAAAAAAGTACTAAATTACCCGTGTATGCACATGAAAGCCTTGAAAGACATTTTAACGTATATTGATTTTATATCAAAGAATTGTAATTTTAAAAAACATATCAAAGAACTCTAATTTTATAATTTCATTAGATTTATTTGTACAAACTTCACACTTTCTGTCACCTTGAGCACTATTGTTTAAACAAAAGATTCCATGTTAATGCTTATTAAAAAAGAAGAGGCAATTATGATGAAGATAAGCATTCATTATAATACAATGACAACAATGAAAACAAAAACAAACCCACCTAGTTTTGGTTTCCTTTTGTGAAAATTAATAAAAAATGTCAAGTTGGGATTGGAGCTATCAGGAAAGGAATGATATTTAGACACGTGCGTTTTTCGGATTTGTTGGGTGATGGTAAGGTTTTGATTAAATTATACGGGATGGGTTAATGCACCAATTATTGGAGACAATACATGACATGATAACCGAGGGCAGTCAACATGATATTGACATTTTCTTATTTTCCACACTTTGTTGAAATTTGTATTTTTTTGAAAGATAAAAATATTTATATGCTAAAATGTACAAATATTTCGAAAATTTCTGAAGTAGCTTATATATTGCCATATTTATGATTATAAATAAGATGTATGATGAATAATGCGAACTTAATTCCTACAAGAGACGCATACTTCATGTGTGTGATAAAACATTCCATTCATGCTAGCATGTTCACTAAGATTTGTTATAGCTAACAATGAACTTTTCTATAAGAATTTTGTAATTTTTTAAAATAATTTTAGGAGAATTTTATTTATTTTTTTCATATAAAATTTTGGGTGTTCTTACACAACTTGAGTAAAACATAGTTTTTCATCAAAGACATAATATTAACTATTTTCTAATAACTTTTATATATATATATATATATATATATATATATATATATATATATATATATATATATATATATATATATATATATAGTTTTGTTTGTCTAAATTGATATATATTTCATTGAAAACCGATTACATTCTTCATGAAGTATTTTATGCTCTCATAATATCTAAAATATACTCTATGTTAGATAAAACTGATTGCTGAATAAAATTTATCTTGAAATTATGAAATATATAAAATAAATATGAGTATATATTTAGGTTCATGTTGAATATTTCTAGTCCTTAGAGAAATATTTCCTAAATGCAAAATGATAAAAACAAGAAAAATAAATAACCATGGTTACACCACCATTAAAAAAATGTCACATTAGTTATAATATAATAGTACTTTAAAAACTTTATGAAACAAATTATAAAAAAAAACTCATTCTTGTATATACATTATTTGAACTCCATGATGATGTACGCAATTTTGTTTTATTATAGTTTTGCAAGCAATATATATTAAATTACGAGCTTCAAAATAATATTATGCAATGCATCTAATATTATTTTGGTTTAAAAAATTGCGTATTTTATTAGTAAGTGTTTATTTTAAATTCATGTTTCTTCTTTTAACCTTTTTGTCTATTTTTTTACCTTATTTTGTTTTCTAACTTCTATTCGATTTTTATACGATCGCCTTTTTACTTATATTTGATTTTTTTAACTATTATTTTATAACGTTTGTTTATAAGTTTTAAAATATATTATACTCTTAAATATTCATGATACTCTTATATTCAACACTCAAGTATATTTATAAAATTTAGCACCCAAGCAGTGGCGAACCCAAGTAGAAAGAGGGGGGGGGGGGGGGGGCGCCCCCGTAAAAAAAAAATTTAGAGTTATATGTGTGCGAAAATCCCGAGTGCCCCCTTAAATTATGCAACCGTCTCATTTTTACCCTCTATAAAAAAATTTTCTGGGTACGTCACTACACCCAAGTATATAATAAAAAAATTGTGTTATCCCTGCTGTGGATCATGAAAATCCTGCTGCAATACTTAAGTAACTTGTATAGTTTTAGGGAAATGTTCAACTATAAAATCTTAAAAAATAAAAAGTGTAAGAAAGATTAAGATGTTGACATATGTCTTTTTTTTATCAAGATTAGGTTGGGTGGCAAATTTGGTAATGTTCCCCATTCTCAAGCTTTATCTTTTTTTAACGCTTGTAAATTTTACATACAACATCATTTAAAAAAAAATACACCATAAAAACAAGTATATTTTATCTTTAAAACATATATAGTGTTGATATAAAAAATTAAAGTTTTTTTTTTCACGTTTTTACCCATTGTGTGATTTTATTAGATCATTATGTAATCTTCCGAACTGACGAGAATTACACAATTATTTGATGATGATTACACAATAAACTGGAAACATAAAAATTTTATATTTTTCAGTATTGTGTTATTCGATAATAATCATTTTAAAAAACACAATGAATAACACAATGGTCAACATTAGACACAATAGATAACACAATGACCAGCGCTAGACTCGATAATTAGCAATAGACGCAATGAGCTGCTTGACGGGAATTATATAATGACCCGATTAGTATTACACAATTAACTAGAAAACGTAAAATAAATTACATTTTCAGCATTGCATTATTTAAAAATTATTATTTTAGAAAAACACAATGATTAGCATTAGAGACAATGACTTGACGAATATTACCCAATGATTTGATATCACACAATGATCTGATGAATACTATACAAGGAGCTGAAATACCGTGAAAAAAACTATGTTGTTTATGTATCAACATTATACGCGTTTTAATGTGGTTTTAAAACAGCTACACTTGTTTTAAAAGATGCTTTAATAAATTCATGTTTACCTAGATGATATTTTTACTAAATAAACAATTACACTTGTTTGTGGCTTTGCAAGTGTATTGATAAAATTCAAAAATTTATTTAAAAAACAATACCTTTTAAAAAATGAACACCAAAACGTTGATAATATTAAGCATGTAGCAATGACAAATTCGTTATATAAGTTAAATGAAAATAAAAAACGGCAATGGAAAAACGAAACATTAAAGCAGATTTGATGGCTTATACGTTTTTGTTTCAAAGACATGTACATTGTTTCGCACAATTTGTTTTGAATGAAATTAAAATCGAAATATAGGTAAAAGTGAGGACGTTACAACACTGTATTCTGAAATTTATAAAACATCATATTTTAAAAGTTATAAAATAATATGAAAATCAAAAAATTATGAGTGAACCATGTGTCAATAGGCTGTTAGATAAGAAAAAGAAAAATATGGTATAAATAGTAAAGCTAGTGAAACTTAAGTGGATCATATTGTAAAAATGTTAAAGTGTTCTATGATAAATATAAAAAAACATGCTATAAGAGTTTCTCCAATAATATGTTTTCGGTAGTTTTTAAAACAGAAAGATGATGAGTTGAAAGAAAGAAATCATAAAAGTGGAGGAGAGAGGGTAAAGGATAGTTCATGGGTATGAACATAAAAAGACAAGTATATGAGATGAAAAAGCAAGAAAAAGAAGAGATGAGAGAGGAGAGAGTGTAATTTTAGTGGGTAAGATACCACTTATCCATGTTTTTACATCTCCTGTTGGAGATACTCTTAATGGTTGTAAATTATGCTAAAGAGGTATTAAATAATTGTTTGTATATAGTTCTCTCAAAGGATATACGTGGACGGAGATTGGAAATGGGATAAGTAACCTTAAAGTTGATAAAATCACGGTTTTACCATCAAGCATAGAAAGTTATACATCTTCTATGGTTTCTCAGTATAACAATGGTTACATATATAATTTAGTATCTTTGACAGTTTATTTTCACAGAATTTGCGGTTTTTAATTTAAAACTCAACAAGTTATGCCGAGTCTACAAAAGCGATTTAACCTTAAATGTGCGTATGAGCCGATTTGACTTGTATAAATTTCTAGCCTCCGCTATGTTCAAGTAATTTGTTGTGTATACAAACGAGCTTATTCGGCTCATTTGATGCCCAAGCCAAGTTCAGGTTGAAGGCAGGTAGTCTGTAAGAAATAGTAAGCTATTATGGCTTGAATAAGCCGCCCATCTCTTGTAATTTTATCTCATTTTATTGTATGTTAGTAGAATACTATATTATCTTAGACTTGTGCAATTTAAACTTGCTACTAACTTGTTATTTCAGACTTTATACAGAACATAAAATCCTCAATATCAAGTCGAGCTGTTTGAGGTTTTGATCCGTGGGAGGAACATTGTCACAATTGACAATCTAAGTGCATCGTCAACTTAGTTACTTCGATTATCATCTGTTCGTATTATTACATATTTTGGTTCAAGTTCTTACAAAATACATGTTAATATTGTGCACATCATAAGAATTTAGGAGCATTCAGATCACTGGCCCAAATTCCGGGGTAAGTAATGTTTTCACCTTGAATCGGTTTCTCACATCTTTGAAACGAGACCATTATGACATGACTTATCTACCATTCCATTTTCCTTCATTTCCATGTCAGCCAACGGGCTCGGGGGAACATCGACAGCAGGCGAGCAGTTGAAAAACCCATGGGGCTGCACAAACCAATGTACCAAGAATCCAACATCAATAACCAAGAGATACATGAAAATCACAAAAATAACACTCTTTAGCAAATTACATATCTATAACCATGAGATACGTGAATAACTTTGCATATTTACTTTGTCTTTGCTTACTATCATAATAAATGCCTTGGAATGTACAAGCCTGACCCACTTTAATAAGAAAATAAAGTAGATACACAAGACAATTTTTTGGCATACAAGTAAAAATAATACTCGTGATTTTCTTTATATATTTATACTATCATTATTAACTTATTGACCCATGGGACACCTACATGGAGCATATACTAAAACTTGTAGGTTAATATTGATGGGTCGAGTCACAGACGGTTCAAATAGGTACGGATCATCTAGAAGATTTACATGAACATGTTTTATTGTTTAATAGATCATGGGTTAGTTTATCATTGAGTCAAAGGTAAAGGGTTAGTGGTAGGTTATGTACCCTTTTGTGCAAAAGTTGTTTTTCTATATTTAATGTAAGTTTGTTTATGAATGTAAGGATGGGAGTTGAAGCAATAATTCTTTCTGTCCGTGTGTGTTTGGGGGATGAGCCAACAAAACTTAGAGTAACGTTAGATCTAGCTTATATAATGTCAGCAATTGAAAATAGAAATGGATATGGATTGTAATTTTTTTAATTATTTCATAATAAAAGGTTTTATTGGAGTGAGGGTTTACTAGGTATGTTTGTTTATGTATAAATTATGTTGTAAATTACTTGGAATATGTTTTTTTTTTTTCAATAGAATGTGTTAAATATTAAAGTAAACATAAAAAACAAGTCAATATCACATCCCTTTTGAAGGAACTTCGTAACCTGTTAAAAAAGTCATCTTTTATTATAACATATTCATATTCTTAGTATGATAGTATACATAAAATAAAAAGAATTAGAAAATGGTAATTACCTCATAGCAGGATAGGTTTATTTGGAAACAGAGAGTAAATAGTTAACAATAAGAAGGGTGTTATGTCGTTTGTTGGATGCATTCACATGAGCATTGACTTAACTCATGCACAAGTAAAAATATAGTTGTGATAATGCTGATAGCACGTGATATATTAATGTAACATAATAATAAGAAAAATGAGAATTGAGTACCATAAGACGGAAGCCAATGTGTTCTACCGGCATAACGGGCCAATCTTCTAGTCGAGGAACATGTGTCACCCCAAATACGTACCTGTCAGCATTCAAAAGTATACATTAGTAGCTATGGGATCTTGAATACTAGAAGTGGTAAAATGCACGACTTGTTTTAGAAGGTTCAGTATAGTGCCAAAACTAGGTGGGTTGGTTTGACCCATAATACTCTATTTCTAAATAGTTTATAAACAGTAATCGTGTTAAATATAATTACAAAAATTTGTTATCTTAGTAACAACCCTTTTTTATTTTATAATATTTAGGTCCAATGCATTAAAAACACATTGAACACAACATTTGATCCATGGGAACTTTTTCTCCATTTAGCTATTTTTTTCATTTTACCCATTTTACACATAAGCAAATGGGTCAAAATTGGCATCTCTTATGAATGAGCTGGTCATTTGTGTGTAGGAAAAAAAGGGTTTAGTCACATTTAATTGACTGGTAAAACTTTTTATCCGGATTCTTACAATTTGTTTATGAACAAATAGTGTGTGAGGGATTTAATCATGCAAATAGGAACTTTTGATAAAAAATAAAAACCAAGGACTTTTATTTGTATGTTTTAAAAGTTAAGGGATGTAATCATCTAAATAATGAAGACCACGGAATTATGTGCTATGGTTTTTCAAGAATTGCCTCAATCTCTAACGAATGCATCAACAAAACAGGTCATAATTCAATATAAATGACAAAAAACGGAGGGGGGGATCATACCAAAGAACCAGATCGGTTTCTTCTAGAGATCGGTTTTTCTTAACCCAAGTAGCCAGTCCCTCGCCGACACGCGGATTCTGATTAGGGAACTCTCCACCAGGAAACATTTCTTCAGGTTCATAT
Organism: Flaveria robusta; assembly: GCA_025506415.1. Classification (NCBI taxonomy): domain Eukaryota; kingdom Viridiplantae; phylum Streptophyta; class Magnoliopsida; order Asterales; family Asteraceae; genus Flaveria; species Flaveria robusta. Next base: position 959,837 of record CM046471.1, on the reverse strand, counting down.
TGTGTGACCCACAAATTGTGCATCAAAAAAGCCGCTCTTCTTAAAAACTTAGCCTCGCTCCCACCCAATGGTAAACAATTTGATCCAGGAACTAGCTTGTAGCCAGTCAATTGACCGGTTCGGTTTACGGTTCTTGTGTTCCTGACCTGAATCATGGAACTTGTATTATTCATAGGCAATTATTAAGTTCTTTCAAGCATAGAAGAGTTTTCTTTTGCATAGTATGCATACTTTCACTTTTGTCTCATAATAGTCGTTCTTTTTTGGGATAATGTATAAGGAGACCACCTAACTATTTAACTATTTTCATTAAGAGCACCCAACTATTGAAACTACTTTATCTCCAAGCGGTCAAGTATGCTCAGTTTCTTTTATACCAAATTTGACAGAAAGCTACTGGATTACAAAATTTTCCTTCAATTTTTTGACAGATTAACCAATGACATTCTTTCTTGTCTTTTTTCAAGAATTCCAATGCATTCTCATCCAACATGTTTGGCTGATTTGCTATTTAATGAAACCATATTTACATATTTGGGTGACCTGTAAAGTAGTTTCAAATTTCAATAGTCAGGTGGCCTTAATAAAAACTTAGGATAGTTGAGTGGCATCCTTATACATTATCATTACTCTACATTTGAGTCATTAAAATTTAAAAGAAGGATTTTTGTCTTGTTTTGGTTATGGAACGAGAATCAAATAAGAACAACTTTTAAATTTATAACATATTTACTCCCATTTCAAAGTATTAATAATCAGAAGTTTTAAAAAAAACAACTAATTACCTGATTATTACAACTTCTTAGAGCAAAAAACACATCCAAACACATCATACCCCTACTATTCATTTGATTCATATATCTAGTATCCCATAGTCAATTTCCAAGCACATCTAATATTTCCCAAATTAGGGTCAAAAAGGGCATATGTAATTTTATTTCAATATCAGAAGTTCTAAGATCTAATCGTAAAATAAAATTTAAGTTCTTACCCCCTTTTAAATCTGGTTTGAGAAATTTCTATTCCTATCTTACAAGATGATTCTGTAAATCTGTTTTGGGGTTATATACATACTAATTCCTTAATCAGAATTTGTAACTAATAAAACTAATTACCTCTCTGTCACAACTTACCACAGAGATATATCCAAACACTCTAACCATAGGTCTTTTTTATTACCCTTGATTATATAATTCTAATATTTACTATCACATAATCACTTTCAAAACACACATTAACTCCTTAAATGTGTGTGTGTGTGTGAGAGAGAGAGAGAGAGAGGGGGAGGGAGGGAGAGAGGGAGAGAGACACTTACAATCCAATGTCGGGCAGATGAAGGATTACAGTCACGCATTGCTTCAAGTTCGGATTTCAACAGTTTTTCTTCAGCATAGAATGCATTGTTGTGCACATTTGCATCTCCTGGTCCTTCAACTTTAACATCAACCTCAACCACCTGTAAATTAAAGCAGTCTATATATAATTAGAAAATGCTTTAGTAGGCTAGAAATTAGAGTGGCAAAATTGGGCAGGTTGGGTGGGTCAAGCGGATTTGGGCAAAATGTGTAATACTTTTGTAAGGATCAGTTGACCCAAAACACTTTCTTTCCACAACTTTTACATTTTCTACAAATGATAAGCAGGTCACTTGTGATTTACAAAATATGTGTTTAAAAAATAATAATCAAATCTTGGGATTAAAACAATTTAGAAGGCTTTATCATTAAGAATATGGTGGGTGGCTTCCACCCATTCGACCCCATTTAAATTATTTCCTTTTAAGCTATTTCAGGGCAGTTCCATATATATCCTTCTAAAAGTCTAAAATTTCCTACAAATAATTAGTTGGCAGTTCCTTTTATTTACTTGGAATGAATTGCCATTTTCCTTCCCGCGGTTTGGTTACATTTGTCATTTTCATCCAAAATTTTTTTTTATGCATTTGGCTCCCCAAAGTTTTAAAAAATTGTCATTTTCATCCAAAATAGTTAGCTCCGTTAATTTAAAATGTTAAACCATCTATCATTAAAAGGATAATTATATAATTTTGCATATAAAGACAAAATCTTAATTTATGTTAACGAGGTCCAAAAACAAGATCCATTCTCCTCCCCCACCAATGGAGCAGACTTTCTAGTGATTCAGTCATGGTGAAATGTCCGATTTAGGTAACATGAATGGAACAATAACACGGGAATTTCAACACAAATACATTAGCAAAATTTAAGATTTTATCTTTATATGCAAAATTACATAATTATCCCTTTTAATGATAGATGGTTTAACATTTTAAATTACCAGAGTTAATTTTTTTGGATGAAAATGACAAATTTTTAAACCTTGGGGGGAGCTATATGTAAAAAAAATCTTTTTTGGATGAAAATGGCAAATATGATCAAACCACATGGAGGAAAACGACAATTCACTCATTTACTTATTTATCGACAAAATGGGTGAAAATGACTTTTTTTATTTTTTTGAAAGGGTAAATATGATATTATGAAATTCAAAATGATGTATATGAAACTTTGAGCATTTAAGAGGGCATAATATTAAATTAATCATTTTTAATCTTACCAGTTTGACCTATTACAAATAAGAATATAATCCAAATCAACCCAATTATACGTAAATGGGTTGAAATTGCCACCTCTAGTTGAAATGTTAAATTATTGATATCCAAATCTAGAAGAAATAAAATACAAGTAGCACAAAAAAATAAAATGTCAAGAATGATAAAAATGCTAAGCCTAGCGAGATCACTTATTGGCTTGGGGGGGGGGGGGGGGGGGGGGTGTGGATCTGTTTTATTAAGTAATTATGTGATACTGATTTGTCATAATTAGATAATCAACTTTAATAAAAGAGGTTGTTAAAAAATAGTCTTTGAATGTGCTTCTACAATTTAATGATATAAAATGACATAATCAGATGTCTGAGAGTTTGGCAAATTCTGAGTATTTAAACATCTCGAATTGGGTTAAAAGTATAGAAGGTTAGTGAAATGGAAATAAAAAACCTTTCGAATTAGGTCTAAGCAGAAGAAAATCAGTTTATCCAAACATTAAGCACTCTTTATCACCAGCTCACCAATAACATTTCTTAAAGGCTCCAGAACCAAAATCCAAAAACCCCCTGAGTAGCCAAGATATTACAGCTAGTGGAGAGTAGCTCACAGTTCAAGCATTTGAATTCGGCTATTACAACTCTAAAAAGAGTGTTTTTGGGTAATTTAAAAAAATTGAGAATGCTAACCTGATTGTGGGCTTCACCAGGCTTACAGTCAACAGATACATCCATTCTAGCAACAAAGAAGTGTTGATGAACAGGAGCATAGAGTCCAGGGGCAATTGTAGTCCCATATTTTCTAGTTTCACCAGGTTGTAAAGCTCCTAAGCTAAGAATTCCAGTTAATTTCACCTCAGCTTCTATTTTCCCATCCTGTAAAAAGATATTATCAAGATTGCTTTTAATATTTCTCTCTCAAAAATCATAAGATATATAACTCACTTATGTTAAGCAGCTAACAAGTAAAGATGTGTGAGCTGGGCAACAGATAATTATGTGTACAGGTCGAAACGATTTGGGTTGACTATAAACCCTTTCCCTTTTTGTCCAACACTTCTAAATTTTCTATAAATAACTAGTGTGCCATATATGATTTCAAAAAATATATTATTTCAGTGACAATCTTATTTTCAGAATCAAATGATTTAGGATGTCTAATGAAATTACGATACACTTTGGGCCACTTTCACCTGTTTGCCTTCCTTCACCCTTAGCTAGTTATTTAACCTGTTTAAACAGTCAGACATAAAACATACCCAAGTCAACCTGATAACAAGTATATGGGTTAAAATTCTATCTTATTTCAATAATATTCTAATTATTTAGTATAAAACAATATAGGAGTTTTCGATTTTTTATGCTATTAAAATGAACTTTAGCGGCTTTCAACCCATTTGACAGGTTCCCTTTATCTACTTTTTAATCGTTTGACCTGGCGGAGAAAAAAAAATAGCGCACAGATTGCCACCTCTAAATAAAAACAAATGGAAGTCAATCAGTTACTAAAAGGTTGAATACTGAAGAAAATAAATAATCATGGGTCATAATTTACCTGATAAAAATACCAGTAAAACCCGTATTCATAGTTGGCAACAGTGCATATAAAAGACACCACTAGCCTTCTTGACCGTCTTACTTCAGCTAAACCAGTTCTCCAATCTTGATGCTTCCATAACATTCCATCATCTTCTTCATGTAAACAAACACAATCTTCAATTGTTTCAACACCCCCGGTGAAATTTGTTAAGTGTGCATCAAAATACTTGACATACCCCAAACAATCACAACCCTGAAACATAAATACATGTTGACAAACCATATTTCTTTGAGATATGTGGTTCATATAGGAATTAGGATCGCAATACTAGGAAAAACTAGAGGTGAAAAAATAAGGTGGGTTGAGTAATGAGTCCATCTGGGTTGAGGTACCTAGAAGGCCGAAACACTCTTTGTCCAAAACTGTTTTTTCACAAATAGTTAGTGTCAAATAGGATTACAAACATATAGTATTTCAATAAAATTGGTTCTTGAATAAAAACTTCAAAGAGGTTTTGTGCACTGATAATACACTTCTGAGACTTCCAACCAGTTCAACGCATTTGACATGTTTCTTTTAAGATTTTTATTTTAAATTTTAACTGGTTGACCAGTTAGAGATATAGCATAGCCAAATTGACCCATTCAATTAAGTACGCAATTCTCAACACGACATAAAATAAACGGGTTATGGTTGTGCTAGATGGGTTAAGGTCATACACGTGGCCAGCTCGTTTAATAAACGGGATGGTTTCAGATTGACCCGACCAACCTGTTTACTAGAATTAGAAAATAAAAACAACCCACCAAGCCATTTGATCTGTTTAGATAATCTTTGGGTTACACATGTCTGGGTTATGCGTGTGTTATATGACAAAATTAAGTAATCAGACATGTTCATGTTGGGTTGTATGAACCCACCAACCCAGAACCCTATACTAATTGACACCCCTAAATTCAAGTCACCAACTCTAATGATTAAACTAGAAAGGGAAAAAAATACAAGTTTGAAACAATAACCAACAATCCTAAGTGCAGGCTTACCTTTTTAAGAGAATGAGCGTTTTTACCTAGTCCATCTTCCCCTGCATCAAATGCATTCTTTCTGTAATGAGGATCATTGGGGTCACCATAAGGAACCACCATTTCTACAAAGCTTAATCTGTGAGCCACAGGCCTCCGACCTCGGCTACCGTCAACATATGCAACGGAATAAATGACTAAACCCTCCCTAGGCGTGAAACCAATACGGAAATTCCACTGCCAATAATCAACAGAAGGAAGTTAATTCTAACAAGTTTGTAAACACACTTGGAATTGGTTGTTAGGAAGACGTAGAGATGGCAGGATGGGCTGGCTCAGTTATGGGTCAATATGGGCAATATTGTCAGGCCAAAGTGCAAACACTTTTTTTTCTCCTTTCTTGCATTTTTATTAAAAAATAATGTGCCAATATTATTAGAAGACTTCTTATTACAATAATAATCTAGTTTTTGAAAGAAAAAAATTCATGAGGTTTTATGCATTTTGAATACACAACCCATTCCATTTTAGCTGAACTCCTAAAATTACCCATTTGACTCATGCCAAGTCAAAGTTTATAAACCGAATTGACCCAATGAACGGTCAGATGTGACAACTCCTCTTGTTTCATATGCTGTGTAATTTTTCAATGGATCACCTTGTTGTAGATGAGGTTTGATGCATTTTGAATACATTATGGGTAACTTTCGACCCATTCAACATGTTTCCATTTTCTCTGGAATTTTACAATGTACTCATTTGACCCATTATAGAAAGTATATCTGGAATCAACACTTTTTTTAATCAGTCAAAATTGCCACCTTTTAAGAAGAGCGAATAAACAGCACATACCTTCTGCCATTGAACAAAGTGGCCATTAACACGAAAACTGGGACCATCAGGTTGGACAATGTTCAGCGGTTTCACATCACTTCGATCTACACCACCTCTAGTTTCGCCAGCTGTGTAGTTTCTCAATGGATCAGCTGGTGGTAGAGGAACAAGTTTACGGTCTTTAAATTCAATCACCACCATGTTTTGCATATCAACCAAAACATCAATTCCTTCAACTGGGCGGGCATAACCGTTTTCCATGGGACAGTCACTTTCTGTTCTACAGAAGATAAGTGGTTTTGCTAGTCTACGGTTAGGAGCATCAGCTTCACTGTGATAGCCAACACACCTGTAATAAAATTGACATTTTACATATTAGCATACGGTAATACCAACAATAACACATTTAGGATACCGCATGTTGAGGTCTAAGCATTTACAATTTTCCATTATGGCCATCCTTATTTTGAAACGGATTTATAGGCCATCCAAGTATGAATCTGGTTTTGTTTAATAGTGGAATAATGAAAGCTGCATGGGGCATTGTGCAGTACATTGGGCACTATTTATACAAAGAAAACCTAAACAAATCATACCTCCTTACTTTGGTAAAGATAGTCAAAATAAATGCATTATATCTTATCTGCACAATGAACCCTAACTAATAGTTTATCTAATAGTTTGATCAAAAACATGTCTAATGATGAAAACGCCCTTAAAATCATGAAAAAACAATAAAATATTTGATGAGGAGTCAACATGTTAATTGTTATAGATTAAAATTGTTGTCTTTTTCTAACAGTTTTAAGGATTTATTATCGCTCCCAGTGTTTTCGATCTAGCAACCAATAAAAAACATATGATGGGAGCGCATAACCTTGAATTACATAGAGCCCTTTATGGTAGGATAAGCTTGAACAAGCAAACTTATCCTCTTAGGCAACTATTTAATTCAAATATTACCTAAAGATAATAACTAACAAACTCCAAATATAAGTTTGGAATGGTCGAAATTTGTATAAACGAAACATGATCCATACTTGGGTGGCCTACAAAGTAGGTTTCATATATGTGAAGCCTTGGTGAAAAGTTAAATACCCATGTGGCATCAGCATACATTATGCCATATATATTTCCTTGAAAGAAAGAAAAATATTTCCTTTATTTTAGTGTCGAATGAACACAATCCAGGGGAGAAGGGAAGTATTTATACTATAAATACATGAAGTCAACAACTTACTGCTTCTAGTTGTCTAAAAGAACATAGAGAAAGCCAATGCTGAAATGGCATTGTAGCATATGATATTTTCACATATGGTATATAATTGAGGACATATGCAAGGCCTTACCAGGGATCTACCATCACAAGGTCCATATCTTCAATACCCCTCCTCTTCATGGCCTCCCTAAATGGAGGGAAGTCCTTTACAATGGCTTCACATTCAGCATATTCCACTGCATCCTATTAAAAGTGGCAGAATAGTAGCCATAATAGATATTAAGAAAATGAAATATGGAAAGAGATAATGATGAATGAAGTACGTGACTAAGAAAAAAATAATTGGCACATGGTAATGACTAGTCAAATGCCAAAAAGACAGCTACTTGTACTTCTGTATCACTAACACGGAAGTAATTGTTTGAGCCAACATCCATAATTATAGAATTAGAATTCATCATGGATTACCATATTTTGTTTCTCAGTGAATATGAAAAGTGATTCAAAATTCTGAAAAAAAACAGGTCATTTTCAATCAAAATACTAGTGTACATTCACTTTTGTTCTGTTTGTCATCAGACTTTTTTTGTACCTTTGAGTCATTAGATGATTTTTTTGTCCTGTTCACGTCATTGTAGAGTATTTTAATGATGAAACGAGACAAAAACTTTAACATCAAGACCATAGAATGACCCAAAAAGTAGTTAAACCCCCATAATTACCTAAACATGACAAAAAGACCATCTTTTGATGACTCAAATGTACAAAATAATAAAATAAAAAGACTAAAGTAGGACAGAATTGAAAGTACATTGGTAAGTTATAACACAGAAAAAGACCTTACAAAAAACCTCAGATTTATAGAGATAATAGTGCCTGCTAGCAGATAATTTCAAATGGTCATGACTTCAATCATCAACCATGTAATAACAATTTTATGTGGTTAATAAAAGAAAGCTTTTGCTAACAAAAGTAGCTCTTAGAGCTATGGTGGTATGGTTAACAACCGAACTTTAACTAATATAAAGAAGACAGAATATTTAACCACAAAACCAACCACCTATAGTTGGGTAGGGTTGCATGATTAAATGCTACACATATAAGATTACTTTCTTAACCGCCAATCACCAACCACTCAAAAATAGTTATAAAAGAATGGTTGTTAATGATAGCCCTAAGGCCTGTGTTTAGCATTTTGCATAAAAGGGTAATAGAAAGATCTTTTTAAGGCTGATGAACAAAAATTAAGTTTAAGGAAATTATTATTAAAGAGCTCCATACCATAGGAGGTTGTACATCAGGCACAACTGTGGATGAAATGACTTTCCCTCTATGGTGACCACCACGAGTTAGGGCATGAACTTCTGATAGCTCAACAATCCATACACTAGTTTCATTTGATTTCTTATTATAAACAATAAGTCTAGCTTGTCGAGGTGGAAGTTTAGTTGGGATTATGGGACCTCCCTTCGTTCTAGGCAATAGCGACGGTTGAAAGGGTGGAAAAAAGTACGCATCCGCTAATGCAACCACATTTTTTGAAGGTTCCACAAGTACCACCTCTATAAATCGCATGCTATCTCTTACCTAAATATGCCATTGTGACATTAAGATTCCAATTCATGTTTACAAACATAGAGAACTTTTTAGGATTAAAAGTTATGAATGTGTAGCAATTACTAACCTCTGGTGTTGCTCCTGCAGCTCTAACAGTTGCCACTGCTATGGAGATTTCAGCAGCAGCTAAAGGATCAAGTGGATGGCGAGTTTGTGCTTTAACCATACTGGTTGGCCCAGGTCCTGAAGGAACAAGTTCAATTAATACCATAAATCAATTATTAGGTTACACAAAAAGGCATGTTTATGCAAACTCCATCATAAAATTTAATTTAATTGAGCATTGATCTGATTCAAGACCACCAAAACCATTATTTCAATCACTATGATACTGCATTGTTACATTAAACCATATGACCAACCATAGATGATATTATGAATTATCTACATAAATTATTGATACATTGATGTCAAAAGATCAAATTAAGCATACTATAATCAAAATCATTATAAATATATACAAATCACAGTAATAGTCAAACTAATTCTGTGGGTGTGAATAGCATATTTTCGCACAAATTAGCACAGCAAGCTTTATGCAGTCAGCCTTTGTATTTAAATCCGTGACGTCAGTTCCATAATCACAACCAGTCGATCTATAATATACTTAACACGAACAACCGTATATGAATCTATAAGCATCTGATTAACACGCTTTAGCACAAACCAAAACCTAACATCTACGATCACCTACCAAACTCTTTCCAATTTCACCTAATTCTCACGAACAAAAACGAGATCACGACTAAAATTAACAAACAAGAGTAATCTAATTAAATCAAATCAAATTCTCAGAGAAATCAGCTAACTACTTAGTTTCATTAACTACCTTTAACAGCAGTGGTAGCAGCGGAAGTTTGAGTACCGACAGGACGAGTGGAGTTATCGACGGAAGCAGCTGTGCCGCGGTGGCGAATCTGATCACCGACGGAGGGATCGGTGGTCCAATCCTGAACGACATCGGCAGCGGTGGCGGAGGAGGTAGCCTCACGGCGGAAGAGAACCGTCGGTTTTTCCGATGTTGAAGCCATTGCAGAGGGTTGTGATGCTCACTGTAAGGCTGTAGTCACCACTGATGATCACTGTGGTAGTACTCCAATTACATACAACAGCAGCAGAAACCCTCACTGTGTGTATATACACATACATATACACACACGTATATGTGTGTCTATATGACTATACGTTTCTCACTGCACAATAATGTGCAGTGAACTTTTATAAAGAAGATGATTTTAGAAACGGACAAATAAGTGGAAACAGAGAAATAAAAAAGCTTTTGAGTTGACATAAAAGTATCAACTCAACCTGACTTTTACTAAATTTATTTTTATACCTTTTTGAATATCTGAAAATTTCAAATAAATGTTTTCATTTTCTCTAATTATATTTGAAATTTAGGTATTTGAGGAACTCGGATGGTCGTTGATCACGAAGACATGTTGGGAAGGAGAGGTATTAAAGATATGTATGAGTCGGTGCAAGCAAATGAGAGTGTTAGAGGATAACATATATCATTGACGTCTAGGTGTTTTTTAAAAGCTAAAATGTCCGCAGTCTGCGGATCACATCTGCAGCAGAAAAGGTGGACCAAATGTCTGCAGTCCGCAACAAAAAAACTGTTTGTTTTTTTTATCATCTGCAAACAAAACCCTAACCTAAATCACAAATCTTACCATCTAATATCACAAAACCCTAACTCAAATCACAAACAGTCATGCATAGGGAGGGGCGGCGGAGGAAGGGGCCGAAGGAGGGTAGAGGCGGCGGAGGGAGGGGCCGACGGAGGCGCAAGGTGGGTCGACGGTGGCGCAAGGTGGGGCGACGGTGGCGCAGATGGTGGCGCAAGGTGGGGCGACGGTGGCGCAAAGGGGGGCGACGGTGGCGCAAGGCGGGCGAGGTTCTGCAGATAAGAAAATGGAATGGGGTAGGATTTTGTTGGAAGAGGTTAGAAGAGACAATAAGATTTTATTCCAAGTCTGTTTCAAAAAGAGGTACTGCAGACCTTTTTTAATGAAACCTCTTTCAAAAAACAAACAATCTGCATAATCCAACATCTGCCCGCAGTCTGCGCGGCGCAGACAAAAGTGGTCTGAAAGACTTTTTTGAAAAAAACAAACAGCCCCCAACTCTTTCTCTTGACAACTTTGATAATTCGTTTTGTTTATTTGGGCTTGACTTTACGGATTAAAAATATATAAGATGTAATATCTTTAAATTATAAAAACAATTAAGAATAAGTTTTTAAATATATAAATGTAATATTTCCTTATTTTCATGTTACAAAAATTAGAAATATATGTAAATATAAATTTTCAAATAGGTTGGATAAAAGTCGAATAACAAATTTTTCAAATAGCCTAGGTTCTGAATTTTGTATTTTTCATTCAGATATTCAACTTCAAATATCTTTGCACGCCCCTACTTTTCACTTATACAACAAAAATAAAATATAAAAAAAAAACAAAAAGGAAAAGCTAAAGCAAAATAATAAATTAACATTCATCAAACTGTCAATATTTATTTTATATTAAGAAAACTTTTCCCTTAAATAACTCTATTTTAAATAAAATTTATATCATAATTTTCACAGATAATGTTGAAGAAAACCATGGATTTGGATTTTTTTTCAGCTGGTTTACTAGATAAAAATTAAATTACATGTGAAATAAAATATTAGAAATAAAAAATCACAGATCAATGAGACTTTGCCATGTATAAATTGAACTAAATGAAAATGGTTTGTGACCCTTAGCTTTTGCCTTTTTTTTACTTTTCATCATCCCCGCCTTCATTTAGGTCACTAATAAGGAAGGTTTTAGGGTTGTCAAAAACTTGTGAGATAAAATTTTACTAGGTTCCATAAGAATGTTTATGAAGACAAACAAATATATAACGGCATATATTAGGTCCAATATGAGAGTATACGCATCAAATAAGTCCAATATTGACCTACACCAAGCCCTACATGGATGTACACTAGGCCCATACCACACATACACATCAAGTTAACAGGATGTATCAAGTAATAGGTCAATGGTGTGATGATGCTAAGGTGTTAAGAGAACAATTTCATACATCTCCACGTGTTTATAATGATACGTGAATTTTACTATGGTCTTCCATCAGCCCATTCACAGCTTAGAGTTTCGTCAAAAAAGCATTTCGAGATGCTTTAATGCCATGTTCTTTGTGGTTGAAGAAATGTTGTTGGGAGCCAAGGAAGATAGACTAGAGATTCTATAATACATTAAAATATAAATATTATTAGTAAAACATTTTTATGATTTCCCATTTAAAATCATATTAATATATACATAACTAGCTTTAGTAAACTCGTGTATTACACGGGTTGAATAAAAAATATTAAATATAATAAAATTTTATTAATTATAAACCGATATTCTAAAATAAGATGTGATTGAAATATTTTTTATAATAAATAAAAAAAAATTATTTCAAAACAAACGTTTTAAAAAATATCATACTTAAAAACTTTCTTATTATTATTCTCAATTTTAATCATTTATTGTTTATAAAAAATTTACTTTTTAAAAACACCAATTATAAAATACTTTGCATGTTTTAAAAGTTTGATGTTCTAAAAAAATTTCTAATTTTATGAACAATTATTTTCTTAGAAAATAACATTAGTAAAAAGATCTATTTCTTAATCTATTAAAAATTTATTTTAATTTAAAAATAAATAAATAATATTATTAGTAATTATTATGCTTATTAAATAGGAGAGAGAAGCGAGAAAAATTTATAAGAATGATTATAATATTGACATGTGTCCCTACTAGATATCATTTTATTAAATTAGAGAGATATATTGTTATATTATCAAGAAAGTTGCATCCAATAATTAAGTTGTCATAACCTATTTAGTGCCCGAAGAATCTTGGACGTCATACGCAAACATCGTTTTCTTAATTTCCACATTAACAATATTTCATGTCCCATTTTATATTTTTTAACAGACATTTGAAATAAAGATTATTTCATGTTTAATTTCTTAACAAGGTTTCATCGTCTCTCATTACATTTGTAATTTTATGCAACTAAAATTTAAAATATGAGCCTTTAACCTAAATAAAATGTTAATTATTTTTGTTGTGATACATAAGACGATTATATAATGTTAAATTATTTTTTTAATCTTTTTACTACATTTGATCAACATTGTATATAAATGGATTTTGAATTGTAATCTATATCCTAGTCCTTTGATTACTTTAGAGTAAATTGCAAATTTTGTCCTTTAAATATGCTCAAAATTACGGATCTTGTCCTTAAACTTTAATAATTACACTGAGTATCATTTATTTGAAAATTTGTAATGTTTTTTTGTCATTTTTACTAACAGCGGTTAATTTTTCGGTTACATTTTTGTAAATACCCATTTTGCCCCTAACCCTCAAAAGGACAAAAGGTGTAATTTTTATGAATTTTTTATTTTCTTTCTTTGTGTGCTTATTTTATTAACTTAACTTTTTATTATATCTTTATTTTTAACCGCTTTTTATTTTAAATACTTATCTTAAATATTATTAACTAGTTATTTTTAACCATCCAATTATGAATTATAATTAGTTTTTATTATATTAAAATATATAATAAATTACTATTCTATTTAAAACATTCATCAGATTGTTAATATTTATTTTATAATAAAAATATATTTTAGAAAAAATTCATTTTCAATAAGATTTATATAAAAATATTTAGAAAAAATAAAAAGATTATGTATTAAATTTTTCTATAAGAGAAGCAAACAGACCAGGGAAGAAATTCATGCCTTAAGTATGCTAATAAAAAATTTAAAAAATATATTGTGTAGTGTTAAAAATTTATTGGCCCAATCAATTTTAAAAAAATAGAAAATAGGGTGGCAACATGGGTCAGTGGGTTGTTCTACAAGTTGGGTCGTGGATTTGGTTTGACTTTTAACATTTTTCTCTCTCTCTTTTTTTTTTTATAAAATAGCGACCAGCACATCTAAAAGTTTATCATAGTGACAAGTCCAAACAACTACTCTGATGTTTTAATTAAATAAAAACACGAATGTTATTTAATTAAACGTACTATTAATTTGGGTTTTTTTAAATGGTTACTAATGGGTTTTAATTATTATAAATCAAACATAAAGCACTAAAAATTAAAAAGGAAGCGAACTTTACAATAAGAACAATTAAAGACTTTATATATTAAGCAAAGCCTAATCATATATAAGACCTAAAATAGAATAATTATAACTAAGTAAAATAAAAAGCCATGGCCCAATTTCATATGATATTTGATAGGTTTCTAATATAATACGTAAAACAAGCTATTTGATATAGTTGAAATTTATAAATGGTTAAAAAGCGACGGTGTAACAAACCGATTACTAGTTTAATTTTTATCTAATGTGAAATAACTAAAGTAAACAAATGAAAATATTAGATAATTTAGTACTCTATAAATAAAATTTGAATTTAATAAAATATTTTAATTAATTAATTAATAATATTATTTAAGATAAGTTTATAAAACAAAAATGTTTATAAGAGAGAAAGAAATAAAAAAAGTAAAGTAAATAAAAACATAAGGAAACAAAATAATAAATTAGTGAAAAACTATTAGGTGTCTTTAAATTTTTCATTAACCGGTGTTATTTAAACCCATGTGTGTTTTAGTTTATGTTTTAATCAATTATGTTTTATTAATTTCTGTAAATTATATTTTTAGTTTGTGTAATTTTTATTTTTAGAAAAATTATTAGGTGTTCTTTAAATTTTATTGTTCTAGCAGAAAAGTACTTAACTAAATTTAACAAACAACAAATTGTAATATATTAAAATCAATAAATAAAATTAATTTTTTGACAATTGATTTATTAATTATATTTAAGATAAGTTGTAAAATAAAAGTGGTGAGAAAAAAGAAAAAAAAAGTAAGTAAATAAATAAAAGAAAGAAAAAAAATATATGATTAGTATAAGTTACATATTTTGTCCTTTAAAAGAGAAGGGCAAAAATGTTATTTAACATAAACTTAACTGAAATATTTAACTTCGGTTAGTGAAAAGGACGGAAAGTATGACAATTTTTTAAATAAAGAACATCCAGTGTAATTATCAAAGTATAAAGATAAGATATGTAATTTTAGTAATACTTAAAGGACAATATTTGTAATTTACTCGTTACTTTACTTGGTAAGCCATCCTTATAACGTTGATGTTGCACAATGAGTCGATGTCTCGATGATATTGCAATTTGCAATGAAATTAGTGGGCCTGATTGCGGGTGGTAATTGGGCTTAAGTTATGGGCTTGCAGTTGTTGCTCAACGATCGTGCTGTGCTGTGTTGTGCTAGTGTTAAAAGTGTACGCCACTGGCCCATTCCGATGTTAACACGACTTGATTTTTGTGGTGTACTAAACACGAGTTAAATTTTGTTATTGTTGACGTTAATTTACCAAATGGATATAATTCAAACTTAGTTAAACCCTAAAAGGATCGAATACATATAAATCTGTGCGTCACATGCCGTTAAGGATGTATGATAAAAAAATTTTCTGACTTACTTTTAATGAGGACATCAGAGGAGTTTACTTCGGGTTCGCACCAATGAGGACATCAGAGGAGTTTACTTCGGGTTCGCACTCCCTTCCCCCATTTTTTGGCTCAAATATTAAAATTTATATGTATTTCATCCGATAATTTTGTACGCATTGAATCCACCCCTCTAATTTGGGTCTCGAGACTTTCGGCCCCCTATAGAAAGTTTCAAGCTCTGCTACCAAAAGAAGAAATATTATTTTTCTTTTAAAGTAAGAGGGGCCGAGAAACTTTTTAGTGTTATCTAGTATTCAATGACTCTAAGAAACTTTTTATTGTTATATAGTATTCAATACTCGTTTTTTTATGTATAATATAGAGTGACTCTGATTTATCATACATATTTAAAAAATGACACCGGTAAAAAAAATCTAAGATTCGTCAACATACCAAAGATCAATGATCACAAACATGTAGCTATTTTTATAGTATAGCTTTATAGAAAAATAAATGGTTAATTGTAAGGTCAAACCTATTCATCACGGTACGTATATTTAAGTTATGTTTGGTTTATAAGTTAGATTGGACATGTAAATTTATTTCATATATTAACACTTATTATATTTATACAAATTAACATTATCTTTCAGGCTTGCGAGTTTAGTCAAACTCAACTAGAGCTTGTTTATTAAATAAGAATCTTAGCTCGAACGCGTTTAAACTCCTTTTGATTCAAGCTTTTTATGAGTTCATCACTAGTAGCTCATGAACTCAACTTTTTTACCTCTCTATATCCAACTCATCTTTATTAGTTATAACGTATTAATATTTTATTTTCTAAGTAGTTTTTTTTATTTAAATAAGTTATCGTTTACTCTATTGGATTCTATTGGAGTTTTGGGATTCGACATAGGTCCACATAGAGGCATGGTTTATGTGCAAGCACCATCCCATCCCCATATTCATGGAAGAGTATCTAATGAGATGCATGAATCCCATTTGACCACTCTATGCTTGTCTTCATTTGGCCCACACCCCTTATCTCAATTTTACAAGTGGCACTGGATATTAGATCTTTGAATAACGGTGCATATGTCTCTATGAACGGATATAATCGGTTATTTGTTTCAAATCGACGCTACGAATATAGAAAAGAATTATCAATTTTCATATATCTATATAGTTATTTTTTGAATATATGTCACAGAAACACCATAGATGACCATTTAAATAGTCCTTTTAAGTAATGAATATATAAGGGTTTGACCTTTTAATTCGTCCATCAAACTGTAACTATATATAGCATAATAAAATAGGTTAAATTTGTATCAAACTAGTAAAAATTCTAGCGCTTTGCGATGGAGTTTTGTGATCTGTAATGGAGAAATTTTGGAGCTGATATTTGAAATATTATGTAAATAAACAAAGTCGTTTAAAGAATCACATTGAAATGTACATAAATATAAATATGTCACAGCGGGAAACCAAACGTTAATAACTAAATTTAAATGGGTAAACTAGTAACTTTCTAAGGGTTAGAAATATAATTTTAGATCAATAAATTAAAAAAGATTTAAGATTTAAAAAAATTACCATTATGTCATTATTATGTGTATTATTCACTTGTACACAAAGTTTTAATAGTAACTTTCTAGGATTAAAATGTAACTTTATATCAATAAATTGAAAAAGATATAAGGGGGAGTTTGGTTGGAAGGAATGGAATGGAATTGAGAAACTAGTATAATTTTCAAGCAAAATTATGTTTAAGTGGGTAAAGAAATGTAAAACTCAAGCGAATGTTTCACCTCAAATTCCCTTGGTTGTGGGATTTCAAATTCCCTCTCTAGGTGGAAGGATTTTGAAATCCCACAACCAAGGGAATTTGAGGTGAAACATTCCCTTGGGTTTACTTTTAATTGCTCACTCAAACACAATTTTACTAGAAAATTATACTAGTTTCTTAATTTCATTCCATTCCATTCCATTCCTTCCAACCAAACGCCACCTAAGATTTAAAGAATTACCATCATGTCATTATTATGTGCATTAGTCGCTATTATGTGCATTAGTAGTTTGTACATAAAGCTTTAATCCTTTGTGACTTTTAAAATATAGTTTAATGTTAGGTTTAGCAGCATGTAAACCAATCCAGAAATATAGATATTGTCTTTTTTCTTTTTTGTTTTGCTAAATCATGTCTCTAGCACTTGTAAAAAAGATTACTTTGTGGCCAAAAATATTGTGTCGACCCCAATCCACAAATAAATTAGGTTTCCCACAAAACCAGCACCAACCTTTGTATCTATTTGTAACATATACACCTTCATTAGAGCAAAAATATTAAAAAAATCTCATTTTCAATTTCTTTTACATTCACAAAGATACATAGAAGTAAGAATGTTTGTGGCTTGGTTTGGTCCTTTGACAGAATTCTAGAGCGAACTGTTATTAGTGAATTCAAGAGACAAGAAGCCAAACGACTAGGTTGGATGTAGCCGTTTTTGTTGGTTTCACAGTTAGCAGTTTAAATAAAGTTTTTTTTATCTTTTTTTTTTAAATATAAGTTTCTAATAAGATTTCTAAAATGATAAAGATGATCCAATATAATAATGCATACACGTGATTACATATTACAAGATAAAAAATATTAAATAATAAAAGTTATATGGTCGGTCCATCCGGTTTTACTTTTTAACAGTTTAAAAGTTGTTATTTTGATGAATTTTGTTTAGCTTATTCCATATATTAAGTTCATATTAAAAACCTTAAACGATAAAGATGATCTATGATTAAAATACATATGTACTTATATAACTACACATTTTAAATGTTTAGAAAATATGTAAACAATACAAATTAAACTATCCATCAGTTAGAAGTTGCTATTTAAACCGAACCACTAAAGTAGCAAAACATACTAAACAAAACCATACATTAAACTATTTGGATTTAAAACCGTCAAACCGGTCTAGTTATTTTCAGTTTGCACGGTTGGTTCGATCTCTAACGATTTTAACATCAAACAATTATTTATTGTATTTTCAGTATTATTATTATTATTATTATTATTATTATAAACACAATAGGGAATGCCAACCCAAATGGGTGGCTGAAACTGAAAGAGTGAGTGCACACAAATCAAAGTTTGAGACGTTAATGAAGACACGTGTGGTGTCACACGTGGACGCAGAATGAGAGGGTTTGTGTGCATGTAAACATGAGTCAGATCCTACGAGAAAATGTGTCTTGAGTTTTGGATCACACGTCCCACAAAAATCATTTTGACGCCACTCTTATTTTAGGCACATATGATATATCCACCCTATAATGCTTTGATACATAATTTTTTTTGAACGAGTAATTTAAATCATTGATGGATTACTGATTTATTTTATTATTTCAATTACTTAAGTATATAATCTTGGGGTATTATATTGACACGTCTTCAAAAAGAAGCTTATACATCAATCTGTCTCCATCAATTCCGAACCTGATACTCATCATAAGTGAAAAAACCTCCTGGTTCAATCTAAATCTTTTTTTTTCTTTTGTCACAAGCCAGACTTAACTAAAGACCTACCCTATAAAATTTTAAGGTATCATATTTTAATCATTTGGGTTAAAAATTAATTAGTAATACATAATTTTGTTTTTAATGTGAAAAGATATCTAGTGATAATCAGAAAGAGTAAAATGATGACTAATTTGCTTTTAAATCTTAGCCTAAAACCTTCAAATCATCAAATATGCTACTTAAATTTTAAATTGTCCATAATAGTATAAAACGAATAAAACATAAATAAAATATATAAAATAGGTATCATATCTTATCTTAAGTCTTTATGTTGGGTAACACTGTTATTTCTATAACTGAATGTTTGCAACAATTTTACACGTAAATTACATAAATAGTGCATTATCACATGTGATTTGACTTTAGTAACATTATGAGTCTAAGATTAAAAAGTTGCATATTTGGTATATGCCTTTTATTTTATAACAATGCTAGGTTCCAACAAAAACTTACATCAAAAACATTTAATGGGTTAAAATTCCATTTTAATTTTTAACGTTTCGATAACTACATCTGCTGTTTATGTAATTAATCAGATTAATTAAATGCCAAACATAATAAAACTCAACCTCTCGCCCCTTTCCCCTCGTCTCTTTTATTTGAACGGTTAAGGAATACTTTTAAGTCTAGTCACCCGGTAAAACCATTGGCGAAAGACCACCCACACCCGCGAATACAGACAGCGCTGGTGACTCGACCCGCCCATTATTTCAGGGGAAACCCACCATCCAAAGGCTCACTGTGGTAAAACCACTGGCTCACTGTGGTAAAACCTCTAGCCTACTTGAGACATATTGCACCAAATGAGACTCGAAAACATAAACTCCACTTTGAAAAATCTTGGGATGTCTCCTTCCAAACCAATTGATCTACTCGTACACACCCATGACCCACCCCTCTTCTTGGTAAAGTCCACTACCTACAACCGTTATCGAACCAACAGCACCTTCGAACGAATCCTCGAAGAGAATCAACAAGCACCTTCAGTCTCCATTTTTACGCAACACCCACGCAACAAGAGTTTTCCCGATAATCTATAAGGGAATAGTCGGCTGAACAAATATGGATGCCAACTAATTGTGACGTCGAGTGATGTTGTATGTGATGGTTCCTGAGGGATAATGAAAAAGCATGGTGTGGTTTGCTCTATGCAACGGAAAAGAACACTAGTTCATTCAAGGGTGTTGGTTTTGCGCATAAGTGGTGCTGTTAGTTTTGGGCTTAGTGCAATTAAATTGCGTGAGAATGCTTACGATCTGGTTTGGGAGTGGATTCTCAAAGGGGGTGGGGGTGCACGACTAGGTAGGGAGTTGGCGTTGACAGTAATTTATAATCTGATTCATAAGCTGGTTTAGTTGAAGAATCTAAGTTGACAAGTCGAATAAGCTAGGTTAAATGTTCATTATTTAGTAACTAGTATTGTAGTCAACTAGAACTATAGCAAATTTGTTGGATCATAAAGTTTAGCAATTCTAATTATATTCAAATAGGTTTAGTTTTTAGCCTATAAATACATAACCAATGGTTAGGGTTATGTACGAGTTGTAACTATGTTTTTGAGTTGAGTTTTTTTTGTTATTAATAAATTATTAAGAGTTAGCAACTTGTTTTTGTTTTTTATATTGATTCTAGACTTGAGTTGGGTTGAGTTTTAATTATTTTAATCCGAGTTATTACTTAATTAGCTCATGAAGTTTTATTAAAAATAATATGTACTAGTCACTTCTACCTTTTAAAGAAGATACTCTTAGAACTTAATGTGTTTACAAAATAAAAATCACATAACTTAAGCATGAAAATTTTTATTACCACTAGAAAAATAATCTCAAACTAGTCCAAGAATTTTAATTCACAATCATTTAATTAAAGAAAAAAAACACCTTTTATTACAAGTACGCATAACTTAAACACGTAACTTTTAATTTAAACCTTAAAATACGTGACTATGACCAAATCACATGAAGTATACATGTAATAACTCTTATATTAAATAAAATTAAAGGGTGAGGATAATTGGCGAATTGGGTGTGCTCATCTTGTCTGGGTACCACGCAACATCATCAATAAGGACCTCATTTGATTGTTTGCCCCATCCTTTTTCTGTTCATGCTAGAAAAGGACGTATTTCTATTTCATTTTCTTCTTTTTGTACAATTATGATTTCATCACACCTTTTTAAAGCTAAACTTTTTAACGGTTTATATGATTGGTTTTTATTCTTTAAACATATAATACTACTTTGGTTATTCGTTGTTGATGTTACTATAATTATTATTTATAGAAGTTAAATCCCTTATAAACTTACAAATTTACACATTTTTTCAAAACACAAGTTTTTAATGCATTATATAGAATAATCTTCAAGCATGTTTTAAAGAAATATATAATTTTACGAGTTTAGAGGGAGATATATGAAATTGCCTCTTAAAAAAGGGAAAACATCATAGAATAGTAAACAAGTTTCAAAAGTGTTCTGATTTAGTCACTCATGCATATTTTTCTCAAATTGGACCACTAAATGATCAAATCGAGTCATCATTAAATTTTCTTATGTCATAAAACTAACGGTGGAGAAGACGTGGGGCTCAGATTTTCAATATAAAAAACTATATTAAAAAATAAAAAAAACATGTTAATTATGAAAAAAATTAAAAAAATTACCTAAAATTTACGTTAACGTTCCATATCAGCATCAATAGATGGAAAAAAATATATTCTAATTGAAACAAAAAGTATAACATGCTAAAAAACATGTTAAGACTTTTAATTTATGTAAAATATAAAAACTGAGTGACCTAATTGGGATAATTTTAAAACTTGAGTTACCTAATTGAAACACTTTTGAAAGTTGCTACTATTTTACAAAGTTACCATCTTAAAAAAAATCCATAACTATGATATAACATTGTTATTTTTTTCAAACGACTTAAGCTTTTTTATATTCTTTATCACATGACACACACATACAAACGGGAAAAAAAGAAAAAAAGAAGAAGATAAAGGTCAACTAAGTTATTAACAATGGCAAGCAATGACACAAGATTGTGGAAGATTTGCGTGTAGCTGATTAGTGTAGTACCTAGGGTGTATGGTATTAGTGTCTCATCTATAAGAAGAGTGTATGTTTGTTTGTTAAGTTTAAATAAAAACTATTTATTATTGCAATCGTACTTAATAAAATGTTAAGTCAATTTAATAGTTAAGATAATACATACACTTAGTTAATAGGAAGATTAATGTTTTCTAATTAGTGACAATATTTGAAATTGTTCAATAATTCAATATCACTCAAGTAACATATACATAAACTGATACCCAAAAAATAAACACATAATGAAACTTTTATGAGAATTAGGATAGTATTTCTTAAATAAAACTTGATCTTTATACATTCTTTGAAAAAAAAAAATGACACTTTTGCAACAAACACAACAATATTTGGAAATTTTTGTTAGAGCAAGTTTCAAATAAAGTTAAAATTAGTAAATAAAAGTGAAAAAAAGAAGTTAGTTTTTCACGTTTTCGTTATTTACTTGGTGACCGTTATCCTATGACCCATAAGCAAGAAATGAAATCCATCTTAACGCAAACCTCCAAACATAAATCAACGTACATCTCATCCTGCAGACCACACAACTAAAGATTAAAATCTAGTTATATCATTTCTTGAAACAAATTATATATAATAATATACAAGGTTATTGTAGTTAAGGTTAACGATACATCATTGGCACTTATAAGAGTCATATAACTTTATATATATTATACATGGCAAATTGAGTGATGCGATGAATTGCAACTTTGTCAGGGTGTGATTATACGAGTTGTGTGTATAAAATGGTGGTTATGTACCAACATTAGCACTCGTAATCCGGTAACCCGACAAAATGGGCCCCACAGTCATGCGATTCTAAACTGACCCGACCCGAGAAAACTCTATAAATACCATACTAATCGCATCTTCATCATGCTTGAAGAAGCAAACACTATTGAAACCCTTGCTACCATTCGAAATGGTTCTGGAACCTTCTGTAAACAATCCCAAACCTCCGACCACCGAAACGATCAAATTCGTGTGTAGTTACGGTGGCCGGATCCTCCCTCGGTATCCCGACGGCAAGCTGCGGTACTACGGTGGTCAGACGCGTGTTCTCGCCGTTGCGCGATCCATCACTTTCTCCGGTGAGTAATTGATCATTCATTATGTTTCAATCGAGTGTGTTCTTAGAGTGTTTGATTGGAGGATTCGGATTATGAATGGAGATTTGCTTATGATTTACAGAATTGATGGTGAAACTCGGTGAATTGTGCGGGAAGACGGTGAGTTTGAGGTGTCAACTGCCGACGGAGGATTTAGATGCGCTTGTTTGTGTAACATCTGATGAAGATCTAGCGAATCTCGTTGAGGAATATGATCGAACAGCCTGTGTACAATCGGTGAAAATCAGAGCGTTTCTATCATCTCTGAAGAAATGTTCACCGTCACCGTCGCCGTCGCCGTCGCCGTCTCCGACTCCGTCCACCGCCTCTGGTTCTGGTTCTAGATCTGGATCCAGCTCCTCCGCCGGTACACCGTCGGCGTCACCGGAATCTCCATCTCCGTCGGCTTACTCCGCCGTGAGATTTCCTGTTACCGTCGTGAATCCGTGTGTCTATACACCGTGCAAACCGCATGTGAAACTTCCGTTCTGCTACAACAGATCCGTCGGAAAGCTTCATTGTTACGGTTATCGGAATTCTAATCGGTTTTGCCTTGTTCCTAATGGAAATCATTGGCAATAACAGTTTCAGACACACATATGATATAAACAACAAAATCAACGTATCTAATAGAGGCAAAATTGAAGTTATTCAACGGTAATTCATGGGGAAAATTGAGAAATAAACAATCTAATGATGAGAATTATGCGATGTATGCTGACTGTATATAATTTTATTGTTCGGATCCTTGTTTTCTATGATCCTATGATCATTTCATGGCAATCAACAAATGATACAATGAATGGAAACAAAAATCTTTATAGTTCGTTCCAAATTTTCATTTTGGTGAATGTATCGAGAGTTGATCTTATTTTCCATTATCTTCTTCGTCGATTTTCTCCGTTAATTGCTGTTGGTTGCTGTCTCATAGTTCCAATAAACTCGTTTGATCTGATTGGTGTTCATCCTCTTTGTTGTTTTCTGATGGTGATCAGAATTTGTTTAATTGCGTGCCGGTAATCGTTATCTTCTGTTACTATTACAAGTCATCCACGTAGGAATATCAAATATGTGTTGTGTTTTCCGAGTATAGACTACCGGTGGTGGTGGCCGTGGTGACGACGGCGCTTTTGTCTCGGCTTAACTGTATTTGTCAGGTTTGTTTTCCATACTCTCACTTTTCTGTTCTAGATTTATATACTAGTGATTTAGCTTTTAACACGACACAATTGTAAACTTGAAGTTACATTCATGACTAAAGATAATTAACTCAAGTGATTAAGTTAAGGTATCTTAAGATCTTCTAAAAGTAAACAAATTACTTGGATTCAAGTTCCACGTAACAAAAATAAAAATATTCTAGGTGGGCCAGGGTTTTTTTTTTTTTTTTTATCTAATGTGAGTTTTTTTTTGAAGTTGATTTTAGTTTTCGTACTTAAATAATGAAAATTCTTGGATAGTCCAATGACCCGTAAATAATTTAATCAGCTGTTAAAAAAAAAAAAAACCTACGCAAATCATGACCCTTTAAAAAATCCATTTACTATTTATAAATTATTAAATTAATCATAGTAGTCATTGAAATAATGCAGGGCAACATCAATCATCACTCACACTGTATCATGGAGAAGATGCATAATTACAAAGACGAATCTACTTGCAGGTATGTTCAACGGGATGGGGAGAATTTAATATAAGGGAAAATTACCAAATTAACCAATTAACCAAAAGTAATTACCAAAATAACCATTGACCAATAAAAATACGAAAAATGACCGTTGACTTTGACCCCTCGCCACGGGCGAGGAAAAGCCATAAAATCTCGCCCACGTGTAAATTGTGAATTAAAAAAAAAAAAAACTCAGGCGAGGGATGTGACATACCCCTCGTCGAGTCAGCGAGGGTCCTTCAACCGACGCGAGGGATTTGACCCTCCCCTCGCCCACGTCAGCGAGGATGTGCCACATCAGCGAGGGGTCATTTTTTCATAAAAATCCTTATTTTTTCGTTTTTATAATCACATTCTTGCTTAACATCACTATAACTCTCGTCATCCACAGGAATATTGTTTAATTTATAAATAAACTTTTCAGTGACTAATAACATAAAAATTTCGTTTTGACCATTAAGAACAACATTCATAAAATATAGTAAATATTTATCATCAGATATATCAATAAAATGAGTATAGGTAGATATTTTATATGATAATCGTATATAACTTTGAATTCTCAGTTTTGAAGAAATAATATTCTTTAATTCATCAAACGTTATATTACTAGATAAACTAAAAACATGTTTAACACATTTACCTTGTAATTGTAGATATTCTTCAACACCGTTTACAAAATATCATATACCCCCACTGCATAGTATGATATTAACTGATATTTTATAAAGTTGCAGATAATTTTAAGAAGAAGGTTAAGAAGAATGTAAGATTTGTTAAGGGTAAACATGGTATTATATAGGGCAAAATAAAATTAATTTAAACTTTTAAATATTAAAAAAAACATTAATAGATTAAAAATCTTCGATTTTTTTGATTTAATTTTTTTTTTAAATTTTGCGTGAGGGGGGTATTTTCGTAATTATGGGCGAGGAATTCTCATAATCCTTCGCTGAGGAAAGAGACACGTCAGCGAGGTTTCCACGTGGGCGAGGGATTCCCATATATCCTCGCCGGGCACCTTTTTTTGGGCGAGGGATTCCCATAATCCCTCGCCACGTCAGCGAGGGATGACACGTGGCTGGCTTCGATTGGTTGTTTCTTTTTTAAACTTCAAATTTGACCGGTTATTTTGGTAATTGGTATTGGTCAATTGGTTATTTTGATAATTTTCCCTTTAATATAACTCTATTTAAAGCGTTGACAGTGAAATTTTTATTTTTATTAATATAATTATATTAAAAATATTATTATTTTTTTATTTTTAATTAAATAATACTTTTTATATTTTTATTATTATTATTATTTCTTTACTCCACTCAAAACTGCTTTCAAAAATATAAAAACAATTATAAGGATTAAATAATATTTACTCAAATATATAGATGAATAATATACAAATAAACAATAACATTTTCTCTATCATTTACTCAAACCTATTCCTTAAAATATACAAAACACACTCATAATTTTTTATGCAAGAAAATTCACAAGCTAAACGATCTCATAATTTTTTTACGTGTATAATAAAAACACTAAAAATTAACTGGAAGTGTATAAACATGTTGACATATAAATATATGAAAGTTTTTTATTCTCATGGGATTTTATATATTTTATCTTTTTTCTTTTTTTAGTAGGGCTCATTGGAAAAACATTATCATATATGGGGGTTCTATTGCATTTTCCGGATAATTGGGGCCGGCATTAAATTTAAAAAAAATGATATTTTGGTATGTGATTTCAATCGGATTCCAACATTAATGTGTTGATGCCAATATTCCAAATATTGTATGGTGGACTTTGCAGATTGGACTTTTGGAGTAGATAACATTTTCCATCTTAGCAAGTTGTTAATCGGGGAAAACGATTGCTAGCTGGTGTGGGGGGCCAAGACGGGCTAGTCAAAATGGCTCAAGCATGTGAATACTGGTTTGATTAAGAGACTGCTTGTAGAGTGTGAATACAAAAGCTAGAAGCAGATATACATTTTTTTAACGGCAAATCTATCATACTCATGCTCTTAAATTATACCATGTTACATCATACCTAAGTTTGAATCCAGGACCTTTCCTTTAAGAGACAAAACCTCTACCAAATGGGATGACCCCACATGATATGGCTTTGTGCTAAGAAACAATAAGCACCAACTACAACTAGCGGAAATATATTTGTTTAATGAAGAATGTGTTGGGCGATAGATCTGTTGAGAAAGAGATTGACGGAAGCTTTATTTGATATTAAATCAAACTTTAACAAGACTAGAAATGATTGTTTTCATGAATCAGACAAAGTATAGACTCAAACTGATAGACTCTTATGAATCAATTATAATAAAAACAACATGAATCAAAAACAAAAATGAGACTAACCTGCAACTATGTGTTGCAGATCTTTCAGCTAATACAAGGACACTCAAGAAATCAATAAACACAAATGGAAGAGAAGAAACCCTAAAGAAGCTTATGCGAGAGAACAACTTTGAATAGAAAATAAGACTGATGCGAGAGACATTTTAATAAGCAGCTTACTGCAGAACCCCTGGCTGATCAGTTGGGCCATCATTCATCCAAAAAACCAGCAGCACAGCCCACTATAAGCAATAGTCCATCCCAACACTTCCATCAGCCCAATCTAGGGATGAGCATTTGGTGTCTTGTACCCGTATCGGTACCCTTACCGTACCGGTACCGGTACCCAACTAGTACCGAAAATATGTATAAAGTACCGGTACTTGATTTTTTTATATTTCGGGATCGATACTGACCGGTACCGGTCCCGGTACTTTACCCAAAAGTCCCGTATAATTCCGCTAGTACCCGAATACGAATATGTTATTTTGGAATATTTTGTTTTGTAATATTTTTCACCCCATCAACTAGTATTCTATTTTGACTTTTGAAGGTAATTATTATTAATTTTTTAATATCATTCTTTTTACTTTACTACAATATCAAGAGATATATTATTTATGATTTTAATATAAATGAATGGTGGACTAGTGTGTGAATTGAATTAGCAGTAAATGAGAAAAGTAAATAAACTATCATTTTATGTGGATACTTTTTTTGATATTTTACTTTGTTTAGTTATTATAAACTTTTAGAGGTATCGGGTACCAAACATGCACTGAGTAATAGATACAAAAACAGGTACTAGCTACCGTAACCAAACATGCACTATCTAATAAGCCTAAAAAATAATGTTGTGTATGCAACGGATGCCAAAGAGGTACTGGGTACCGAAATACCGGTACCGTTACTTGTACCCATATACCAAATTCGGTACCGGTACTCATTTTTTATAATTTAGGACCGGGTATTTTCGGTAACGGTACCGGTTCGGTACAGATACGATACCGAGCTCATCCCTAACCCAATCAAATATTCAGCAAGCCTAGAAATAGTCAAACCTTATTAAACCTATAAAGTATAAACAACAAATAAACACTATAAATAAAAACATGCAAAAAAATGTTTTCTAGTTGAATCGTTATGTCACATGCTTCCAACTAAAAATAAATAAATAATCGCTTTTATTTAGATTTAATATTGTTATATATATTAGACACATGGATTTGAATTCAGGAATAGTGAGTATAAACAGGCACAGTGTGAACTCACGCTTTGAGCATAAGCACAAGCTGTTAAAAGCATAAATTGTTTAATAAAAATTTGTTTGCATTATCCGGACTAGCTCAATTTTTTTGGGCCCAATTGAACTAAAAAAGATAAGGCGCTTTTCAAAAGCGACCAAAAATTTCAATTTAAGATAGTAAATCAAATGCTCAAAGCAACCTATTCAAATTTATCACAAGCACTTAAGAAGTAATCAGTAAGCAATCTATGAACCTAATCAATTTTGTTTTTGAACAAAACTATAGTAAATCAAAGGTTTAAAGCAAGTAGCAACCTAACCAAATTTATTAAAACACAATCTAAACAAAAGCAAAATTCTCACAAATAGAGGTCGATCAAAGTCCAAAGAGACCAAATACTAACCTTTGTGGGTAGTATGCTATGCTGCTATCAGGGCCTCTTGTCTGCTTGTCGATCGATCAAAGAGGCCAAGAATAGTAGAACCGAAGTTGATTGTTGTGAGTTCAAAAATAAGAAATCATAAGCCTTGTTTGTGGGCTAGTTGCTTACCGTTTGGTGCCTTGATGTTGTCTTTAATGTGCAGGTCATCACATCTACCTCATTGGAATTGTGTGGAGTCCTGAAGACTTCTGGGAAACTGATGAGATCATTAGCATTGTGAGAAACTCTTAACTAGCCCACTTCATCAATATTTGTACTCTTTAATATGCAAGCTTGTTGCCCAATATAATTTTTTTTTTATATAAAATTTGGGGCTCTTAATTTTCAGGGGCCCCAAACCTAAACCTAAAGCATCAATCATCACACCATGGGGCCGGCCAATCACAATATATAAATGTCTCTAGATATGATTTAAGTAATTAAAGGTGTAACTAAGAATATTGATTTATATTTATAAGATTATATTTTTATATTTTATAAGATTATATTTTTATAAAAAAATATAAAAATTAGGATATGATTTGAGTAATGCGAAATACAATTATCCGTATAAAATATTTGTTTTAGGATAAGATTGGAGTGACGTCATGGTCGAATGTTGATTAGGCAGATAATTATCTATCATAAGATTGGATTAAAACACAATAGAACTAATTTGCTTAAGTATATATAACTAGTTTAGAAACCTTTGTATTGCATGGATAGAGAAATTCAACATATTAAAATCATCAGGTTTTATTAATATTTTGCATGTTACATGTTATTAGAAATTAATGAAATAATAAATAATAAAAATTTAAACATTATAAATAACAAATAATAAAAATAAAAAATTATAAAATTATATTTTATGATCAGATAAGAAAGAAATATTATAATTTAGCATGTTTTAACAATTTATTAAAATAAAAAATTTATATTTTGGATATTTAATTATTTAGTTTATTTAATTAAAATTAATTTCATTCAATAAGAGAGGGAGGGA
This sequence comes from Flaveria robusta, assembly GCA_025506415.1. Classification (NCBI taxonomy): domain Eukaryota; kingdom Viridiplantae; phylum Streptophyta; class Magnoliopsida; order Asterales; family Asteraceae; genus Flaveria; species Flaveria robusta. The sequence continues at coordinate 930,024 of CM046471.1, read as the reverse complement.
GAGGGCGGGAGAGGGAGAGGGAGAGGGAGAGAGAGAGAGAGAGAGAGAGAGGAAGCAAAAGTTTAGTTTCATGAAAACTTATCACGTGTTTCTTTAAAAGTTTCTTTTATTAGATTGTATAGATAAAAAAATTTAAACAATAAGTTATTATCACATGTTTACCTCAGGTTCTGCTTGGTTTGTGCTATTCATCAGTAGCATGATTAGAATTAATTCGGTTTAAATACGTTTCTCGTTGCTCGAAAGTGAAATTATAAATCATTCAAATGCTTATAAACAACCATATAGACATGAGGAAACGACTACAATTGTGTGTGCAACGCTAAATAACGGTCATTATTTGAGAAAAAAATTCTTCTTAAAAAAAATCGATTACACCACTGAGTACTCCAAATCATTACAAATTTTTTTTCTATCAAATATTAATATTTAATATATATAAATCCCCGCAAAAGAATGTATCGAATTACAAATATGATTAGTTATAAGCCAGATTCTTGGTAACCGATCACGTAAGTTTGGTTAAAGTCAATTATGGTTAAGGAACCCAGTTATTTCGTGGACCTCTAGTTGAAATTACTTGTATTCTTGAGTTAATTGCACAAATATCCTCATGGTTCAGTGAAAATCACATATATGACTATTAACTTTTCTTAGCTATAAGACTTTGAAGTTTAAAATTTGTAACACTTAAAGGGCATTTGTCAACTTTTAATTGTAAACCCCCCATGAGCGAAACATGTGAGGACATTATTGTCAATTCTAAATAACATTTAAGTTTATTATATAGATGGTTTATGTGGTTGGAGTAAAGTAATAGCTATGAGTACTAGCATTCAGTTTTGCAACGAGTGTGAATAATAATACTAACAAACGTTGAAAATTTTTTGTCTAGTTGAAAAACATTTTAGTTATTTTATATACGAGAAATCATTTATGCAATTAACTATAGTTTTTTTGAGGGATTGTTTCAGTATCTTATTAATCAAATATTTCTTAAGTATTTACCCCCTCTCTTTCCTGACAACACTCCGACATATGCATAAGCTTAATAATCTTGCAACACACAACTTCAACAATCTGTTAGCCACCTTTCATCTTGATACCATAGTGACCTCAACTTAAACGTTTGCTAGTGTTAGCACATAAAGTTGTGATCCCTAATGCCATAGGATGTTGTAAATTTTAAACTTCAAGAGTCATAGTTGTTACTAAAAAAATGAATACCCAAACATGTCATATTCCTTAAACAGCAAAGACTAGTTGTGTAATTAACTCAATATATCTTAATTTTTTGTGAGATCTTGGGCCAGGTCCATGTTCACTATGCCAATTTAAGAAAACCCGTTTCTACTTGGGCAACTCGGACCCATTAAAAATCCACATTCAACGATACACGAACAATGAAACTTCTCTTTCCAAATTTCATATCAAAACTACATTTTTAATCTTTCTTTTTTGATAAAAATATAACTAATGGGCACACGTGTATCATCATATTCATCTTTATTAAATTTTTTCCACCATCTCTCCTATAAAAAATTTGTATTAATTACTAATAATATTATTTATATTTTATATTACAATTAGGTTTTTAATAAATTAAGAAAGATATCTTTTAATTAATGTTATTTATAAGGAAACAAACTTTTAAAAAAGGAAAATTTTAAAACATAATTAAAATTAGGAGTTATAATAAGAAAAATTTTAAAAAATAAAAAGATTTGTTTTGAAAAAATATTTTTATTTAGAAAAAACAAACAAAGATTTAAAAACAAAAGTTTAAAAATTTGATATCATTGTTTTATATTACATATAGTCCTTAATCATACATAATTTTAGTTATATCTTATCTTATTTTATTTTATAATTAATAAATTTTTATTCTATTTAATATTTTATTTATTTAACCTCATGTAATACATGTGTTACTAAAGATAGTTTTTATATAAGAGTAATAGGATGATGCATTCATACCACACTCTTTCTTAATTTAGAAGAGCATACTTGTTTTGTATAAGCATGAAATAATGACATAATATATAATTTTTGTTCATTTTATAAAACTTTTTATTTTTATTTTTATTTCAAAGAACCCGTTAAATTACAACACTACGTAAAAGTTATAGAAATATCATCACGTAACATAATGATGTATAGTGATTCTAGTGTATATTAAAAGCATATAGTAATTTAGAATTTTATTATGCTCTCTAATGAGGAAATGTAAGATTGACTTCTATAAATTTATCTGTCAACTTATATGATTATATTTTTTTTACCCTTAGCTATTGTACTCTCTAAACAAATTTTAAATGTTAATATTAGAAAAAAAAAAAGATAATGAAACTTTTTTTTTGAAAAACCCTGAGGTGTCTTATTTTGTTTGAACGATAATTCACACATCCATCAACTTTTACCTTTAAATTATATCTAGGCGTAATCAATTATACAATAGGACTTATCCTCGTATACTCCAATGAGGATCCTATCCAATAGTAGTTAAGGCTTATGGTTATAAATATTCAAGTGGGTTCTTTGTATTAGACTATATTATTATATTATTATTATTATTATTATTATTAGGGTTTAGTAATGATTATTATTAGGGTTGAGCCCACAGGCCCGTTTAGGTTTTTAGGGTTTCATTGTAACTCTATATAATGTAATGAAACCTATCAATAAGAATTCAATTGAGTATTTTACCATCTGACATGGTATCAGAGCCACCCTAGGCTCTCTACCACCTCCGCAGCACCACCACAAAAATACAAACCCTAGTCGTCGCCATCGCGTTCAAACCCTAGACAGGGCGGCGTGCCGCCACCGCCATCGCCGCCCTGTCTATTCTCATTGTTTTTCTTTTTGTTCTCTTATTTTATTTTTATATTTTCTGTTCTAAATAAAAATTCATCTCAGTTCTAAATTTCCAGGCCACTTATCCTACTTTTCTTTTTAATTATTCATGCTGCTCGATTTGCCCGACCACCGAAGTCCGTAATTTTTTTTCAGCCGTCTTTTTTCTTGCTTATTGTTTGCATGGAGTGAATTGGATTTAATAGTGGAAGACACCATCATCATGTTTTTGGTGATCTGGATTTTCACTCTTAAATTAACAATTATTCTACCCGTTGAAGATGGTCTAGAATCTATTCATCAAGTAGTCGAACAACAGTCTTTGTTTCTGCCAGCTACTTCTTCACAACCTTTGAACTTCCCTTTCAAGTGCCGGTTGTCATTATGGTGTTTCATGTTCTGGTCGGACTTTAGGGATGATCAATTCCGCCCAGTCTTTTTTTTTTTTTTTTTTTTTTTTTTTTTTATAGTTTCAATGAGTTTTTCGCTTTTGCCTCGGTTCTGTTCGCATTGTTTGGTGTTGTCTCTCGTTCCAGATCTGCTATCCCATCTTCCCATTTATTTATTTTTAATTCTATTGTTCTTGTGGGACCACGATCCCTTGCCACCGAATAACGCCGCCTGGCCACGGTCACCGGCCTTCGGTATGACACACCGCCACACGACCACGGTCACTGGGTGTCCGTTTTTTTCTTTTATCTTTCTTTTTTCCCGGTTTCGTTGGGATAGAACTCATGTTGGTAATTCCGGGGACAACGAACCAAAACATGGGGACACCGCGGACCGAAGTCAAGTCAAGAAATCCTAATCTTAGGACTACGGTCCTCCACCGCATCCTTTGCAACACTTCAAGATCACTACTTTGAAGAATATGAATTATTATTTTGGCAAAATCAAAGCAGCTCGTGGATTTTCTTAAGAAAGGATTTTGGGCCTACAAATCAAGACCAAGATCGAGACTATTTTATATTGTTCTATGTTTATTTTTATCCCGTCTGATAGTCCGATTCTCTACCGCTCTGACTGCGGGGGAGTATTAGACTATATTATTATTATTATTAGGGTTTAGTAATGATTATTATTAGGGTTGAGCCCACAGGCCCGTTTAGATTTTTAGGGTTTCATTGTAACTCTATATAATGTAATGAAACCTATCAATAAGAATTCAATTGAGTATTTTACCATCTGACACTTTGATCGCTTGATGTTAATAGAATAAATCACAAGTAGCCCAAACCATGTTGACCATATTTTAGTAAGCCCAAGTCAAAGCTACCAGATAGCGTTAAATCCAACAACTTCATATTTAATTTTACCCTTACTGATTTGAGTATCGGAGTATGTAACGAGGCTTCAAGAAGGACCCTCACTCGAGAAAAGGAAAACAGACATTACATGATCATGAAGACCAAATCTAACTATGCGGCTTTTAGTAGCAACAAATGTCTTGACAAAATCACACTTAATGCTGTTGAATGACTTTTTGAAGTCAACCATTAAGTACTAGACAACCGATACCCCTTCTTGGCATAGTTGACAACCTCATTTAAATTTGGCTTTTGATTGGTACGCCTTCATGATTTATTAATGGCTTTGACCAAGTAAGAAGCCAATATATAAATACTTGTGAAAATAAAAAAAAACAAAGTTTAAAATTCATGACCATAAAGTTTTATCAGTCGATCTGAGGGGCATGTGAGAGTAGTCTCGTTCGTGTTCGTTCATTAATTTTATGTAACGAAATTAATAGAAACGAATAGAAATAGACGTCAATGAACATAATCAAATATGAATATACTTTATGAATATAAATGAATACAAATGATCATATATTCATTTTAATATGAATAAAAACAAATAAAATTTAAATATAAATTATAAAACCTTTAAATGAAAGAACACAACTAACACAAATGATCGAACAGACATTTGTTCATGTTCGTTTGTTAGCTAGCTGTACGAATTGAATTTCTTGTTCGTGTTCGTTAATTTATTAATTTAAATAACTTAAACAATATTCTAATTGAACAGTTCACGAACTGTTTGCTAAACGCTTGCTTGTTTGCAGCCCTACCTGCGAGGGTCCTATATTCAGAATTTATGTTTTAATATTTTACATTAAAATATTTGAAGATAGTTATGATTATATTAATATAGGCTGTAAAACGAATGTTAACACTCATTTTTTACGATAACCGTGTTAACTTTATCAACGTTGTTAATCAGACTCTTTATCAGTTTATCATTAGTTCACCTTACATCATAAAGACAAAATGCATAACTTTTAAATGATTACGTATGACGTTTATGTTATATTATTATTTATATTATAAGATGACACATGTGGGGAAAAAAGTTTATAAAATTATTATACCAAATTGATATTGTACAAGCATTTAAATTTATACATATCCCTTGAAGGTAACTTGCACCATCCTCATGTGCATTAGTATCTCCTACTTGTTTGAGAGACCACACAACTAGCTATATAATTCCATTAATACCACGCAACTAGCTAGTGCAAGTCAATATCATCACGACGACCAAAACCACAACCATAAATTCCAAAATCGAATATAGGATCTTCATACTATACTATTTTAAGTGAAGTGTCAAAGAAACAAACCTAATCATATAGATAAATAGTTGAATTAAAGAGTCTCATAATTGTATATATTCGATGATGACATAAATGCGTGGTGGATTATTAGACGACACAAAGAAAAGACCATGACGGAAACTATTAATCATAAAGGCTTGCCTGACTACTCGGGCAAGTAAAGAAAAGCCTGACTAGCAATTATCTTTGAATACAAACTTAATACGAGGTCACATATAAAAAAGGCTTCTATCTTTTTGCGGCAAACACATATATACCTTAATTACATCTTATAAGAAGTTGATCAGAAGAGTTACTAGATTTATATTTCAACTCATTAGACAACAATAAGTGGGCTAAAAAATAGTCTAACTTAAAACGATGATAACTTTCACATCATGTGGGGTTACAAGGTCCATAAGTAATGAATGAAAATATTTTAACAGGCTGAATGTTTAGACAAATAGCCATAGATAAGCGGTTTGCCCTAACTCTCTTGTGTTCTGAATTTTTCGTATAGATCTTTGATCTTGAATTTTATTATTTTTCATAGTGTTAACAATTTTTTACAGTTTGACTTATTTTTTTTAATTGTAAAAACATTGAAATAATCACTTGCGTTAATTTACAAGTTATTTCACTTCTTTAATTTCATTAACCAACTATTAATTCTAAATTTTGATGTTTTATATTATATCAAATTTTGAATTCCCCTATAAAATGAGGCTTGATGTACTCGTTTTGGTATTTAATGTCACATATATCTTTCTTAATAACTTATTTTATAATTTATGCTGTCTCTCGATATTAATGACATTCAAGTTTGGTTACTTATCACCATGTCACAAAGACATAAGAAACTCACAAAAATCTGAATAGATTAATGTCGTGACCTGGCTAAAACAATTCTATCAAGTAATAGAGTTTTTAACTAGTTTTGAAGGCTGAATGTATTTTTCTTGTCTTTGTCATTGCGTTTCAAGTTTTTAACAAGCTTTTAAACGTAACAAACTCGACTTTTCTTAATACCAAAGAAAGTAGATAGCATAGTAGTCTTGAACTCTTGTGGTAGTGGTTTATTTCTTTTCCTCTTGATAAAGCTAGATAACATGACACTATTGGAGGCCTAAGTGAATCGAAATGTCACGTTACATATATACAGAAAAGTATGTTTATTGGGTTTTAGGGTCCTGGAATACTTTGTTTTATAAACTATAAATAAACTCCTTGCCAAATATCGATTCTAAATAAAATCAACATAAGATATGTTTATTATAATTCAATTTTCCCTAAGAATGACTTTACACAATGCTTGAAAAACAATTGAAATAAAAAGAGATGAAAGAATTAGTAACCTCAACCAGTTGTATATGTGATTGTAATTAAACATCTTATTATTTTAACTAAACAAAATTATGGTACTAACATTAAGGTAATATTAACAGATTAACATACTTTCTCATTTTACAAAAAAGTTTCCAATTTACTTAACTTGTCAAAAAATACGAAAACCAAAAAAAAATAAATAAAAAAATCTCTCCACCCCCTCTTTGTATATTATATCCTCAAACTTGTTTAAACTACACGTACTTGTGAACCAATTATAACAACTAGTCAAAGTTATTTTTTAATTTTTTTTTAAAGAATTATACCATATCACCTTGACTACTGTAACAAGCAACTAGTCACTATTTTAACTCTTTTTTCACAAATACATATATTTTACATGTTTAGTTGCTTAAATATATCAAAATTAAATGTATAAGTTGCAAGACTAAAATATACCATAATTACACAAGTGACATTTTCAAAATAAAAAAGCATGTAGTTAACCTAAAATATTAATAACTGTTGACAAAGAACTTTAGGAGCTAAATATCTTTGAAAATATTTAATGTTATCTTGTAATCTAGCTTCTTGCTAGTTTTATAAATAAAATTTTGTTTGGTTGTTCAAAAATAGTATGTATGAAACTACTAGGAAAGTGTTATAAAGTAATCGGCTAATTAGTATGAATATTATTAATTGTTTGACCATAAAGCAAAAGGTTTTAATATGTGTAATTAAAAGTATAATTTGTAATTAAGTTGATAAATATAAATTTTTTTTGAAGTGTTAGACGTGTCGTAGGGGTTGGGTAGGTCCAAAGAATGCCACCAACAAGTTCCTTAAGGGCTCGGTCTATCCAACAAACCGCGTGTACGAGACAAAGTCCCATCATACCAATTGACCAAACTACCCCTCTATTTGACATTTTCCATCATCCAAATCTCACAAGTTGTGTTCATTTAGAAATTAGAATATGCAGGATGCATCAAGTAGATGATTGAGGTCATGTTTGGTAACTGATTTTTTGATTAATTTTTGGTTTATTAATTTTTAAAAGTTAATAACTATATTTAATAAAATTTTAAAAAGTTGATTTTAAAAGGTTAGTAAGTTCATTTTGAGAAGTTAATATGAGTAACTTTTAAAAAGTAACTTTTCAAAAGTTATTTCTTGATAAAATAAATAATCCCAAACATGAGCTAATTTTGTTAGATTGGCTTAATGTACACTTTTTATTATTTTAAAGTTGAGACTATTCATTTTTGTTAGATTGGGTTTGAATGATTTGATGTGTAGTTCAACTTAAAAGTTGGTATCAAACTCAATCAATCTTTTCGTTTAACTTTAGTTATATGATGAACTGATAATAAGTTTTTGAAAAATATTTTTTTTTTCCGTGAATTAGAAGTTTTTTTTTTTTGGTTAAAAGTTCATTCGTGTCAATTATTATGTTATTAAGTTATATGATTTTAAAAGTTTCAAATGTATCTCATGTGTGCCAAACAACCCAAAAAGCCCAAGTTACAAAATGAAACTGTTTTCGGTTTGTATCTAGTTTTAAAGGTTTAAAAATAAACTATCCAATCCAATAAGTATTATGAAACAAAATAAAAAAAACAAAACCATCAAACAAACAAAAGTGTTTAATTGGTTCAATTCAAACCTGATAAAAAGATTAATCCATTCAATCTGGATCCCCAAAGTATGAAAATGCATTGGCTAAACCACCACAAACATCAAACCTAACACATCAAATTACATATCAATTAGATTAGTTTAAATTCATGAGAGGCGGTATGTGAGACATAACTTCTATATGAAGAATAAAATCAAGATGAACCACGAAAGAAATACTTAAATAAAGGTATATGTAAATCACAAGATAAATAATAATATATCAAATTATCCCCCAAATGCTATCTATATGAAAATAAATAATACATACATTAGCCATCGCTCATTTATCAACGTCTGTGGCCACATGCCACGGAAAACACCACCATGGCAAATCTAAATATATATTATCTTGAGCAAATTAAACACAAAACTAACTACTGACCCAGTGGTTTGGGTGCTGCATCATATTTGGATCAATGCAAGTCGAATCTTGCCAACCCCTTCAAACTACATTTATTTTTTCTCATCTCTAATTTTGTTTTTGGTTTCAAGATTTGAGTTGGTTTTTCTTTTATAAACGTGTCGTGAAAGTATTTCACTTTCCATATTATGGATACCACCTCCAATTTAAAAGCCATAAAATCGTTGTTGTTGAAGGACCGACATGAAACCCTAGACATCCTCCATTAAAGGCCCTGTTACGAAGAAGATGAAAAGCGAGAGAAGTGAAAAAGACAGCAAGAAATCAGAAGAAGAGTGAGAGACGGTGGGTAACCTTTCGACACATGATGCTAGAGTGAGCAACAAAGTGACGCGCTGGTTGTCGGTGGCTGGTGGCAGTATAGCCACCGACGTTACTAAATGAGAGATAGTATAAGTTACATTAAACCCAAATAAACATTCAAATTAGGGAAAAAAAGCAGAAGGGTAATTTCGTCATGTGGAACAATTATTCTTTATCAACCTGATAACCTCCATGAGTATATAAATACCTCCATCACATTACATTCAAATGCATAATATTCATGGAGTAAATTTCAGGATACAAAGAGGTACAAGACAAGACAATCAATCGGTCACCCAACTTACCCACTAAGAAAAACACCCATTTCAATCTTCTTCATTCTTCTTCAATTTCGCAACTTATATTTTCACTCTGAAAGACCAAAAATTCCCGTATATTTCGGTTGTTGTTGGGCTCAAAATCTCGAGAAGATAAGGTGAAAAGGGGAATTGGGGTTCACCCTCTGATTGTTGATTGATTTGGGGGTGATTTGGTTCTTAATTTGATCGGGAATAGGGTTTTAATGGCGTTTAATTTGTCGAAATTTCTCGAGAAAGCTTATTTGATGGCAGAAGGGGGATCTCGGTATTGCTCAAAGAAATCAGATGATATCTGTGGCAATATATGCGATGAGGTAATTTGATTGTTTGATTGAATTGAGTATATACTGATTAATTTGATTGTTTGATCAATTTGCATTGAGATTTCTAGGTTTAATTTCACCATTGTTGATTCGAATGAATTCCTCTATTGCGATTAACATCGTTTTAAGCTCTTAATTTCTGCTGTTTTCGGTTTAATTTTGCCCCAATTTGTAGGTTATGATTAGGGTTTTGTTCAAATAGGATTTGTATTCGTCTCAATTTTGTTATTAGTTATGACCTGCAAATTTTAAGGGGGTTCATCACTTTCATGTTCATTTACACATCAAAAGTTCCCAAATAAACCCTAAATTTTGTTAAGAATCGTAACATTCACAATCATTGTTCATAAATTTGTTATTTGCAATCAAAGACTCTTGAATTTGACCCAAAAATCTCAGTGTCATACAATTGATTCATGTTCATATGCTTAACATTTTAGGGGGTCTTTGAGGCATCTTGTTTGAACAGCTTTTATGCTGCAGATATACAATCTTTTGAGTGTTTGATGAAGAAATATGTTTACGCGTATTAACAAAATGTGCATTTTGATATACAGGATTCGGGTCAATCTTCAACTATATCAAGAGTAAAATGCATTCTTCGCGGGTTAGATTTAAAAGCTTTGATCTTTATATTCGTGTTGACACCATCAGTTATCTTTGCACTATACGTTCACGGTCAGAAGATATCATACTTCTTACGCCCGTTGTGGGAATCACCGCCAAAACCGTTTCATGAAATCCCACATTATTATCACGAAAACGTTTCTATGCAAAACCTCTGCAAACTTCATGGATGGAGAACCCGCGAGTTCCCAAGACGCGTGTTTGATGCTGTTTTGTTTAGCAATGAGCTTGATCTCCTTTCAATAAGATGGCACGAGTTATACCCGTATGTAACTGAATTTGTACTCCTGGAATCAAACTCTACATTCACTGGATTCCCAAAACCATTGGTGTTTTCCACCCATCGTGATCGGTTTAAGTTTGTTGAACCGAGGTTAACTTATGGGATGATTCCTGGGAGATTTCAAAAGGGGGAGAACCCCTTTGTTGAAGAGGCGTATCAACGGTTAGCATTGGATTATCTTATAAAGAAAGCTGGGATTGAAGATGATGATCTGTTAATCATGTCTGATGTTGATGAAATCCCGAGTAGACACACGATTAATCTGTTAAGATGGTGTGATGACATACCGCAGGCTTTACATCTTCGCCTGAAGAACTACTTGTATTCATTTGAGTTTCTTTTGGATAACAACAGTTGGCGCGCGTCTGTTCATAGATATCAATCAGGAAAAACGACATACGCTCATTTCCGCCACTCGGATGTGATATTGGCGGATGCGGGGTGGCATTGCAGCTTTTGTTTTCGCCATATAAGCGAATTTATCTTCAAAATGAAAGCTTATAGTCATACTGATAGAGTGAGGTTCAAGAGGTTTTTGAACCCTAGTAGGGTTCAAAAGGTGATCTGCAAAGGGACGGATCTATTCGATATGATCCCCGAGGAGTATACGTTTAAGGAAATCATCGGGAAAATGGGACCCATCCCACATTCGTATTCAGCTGTTCATCTTCCTGCACATCTTCTTGAAAACGCAGACGATTATAGGTTTCTCTTGCCCGGGAATTGCATGAGAGAAAGTGGTTGACCCGGCCCGATCTGACCCGAACCTAAACCAGAAGACGATCCCGAAAGGTTATAATGGTTGTGACTTTAAAGTTTATAGGAACAGGGGTTTAGTGTTTAGTTGTTTAAATGCTAATGGAAATGGTTATGGAGCAGGGTGAGTTGATGGATTTATGAGGTGATTAATGTAAATATTCTCTTAGTTTGATTTTTTATTTTGTAGTCTTTAACGGCCAGATTGTTTCGTATCCACGCATCCCTTGTTATAGATTAGGAAATTTTGAATCGAGATTATATCTTTATTCATTTCATGTTTTGTTGTGTCATAGTTTTATACTTTAATTGATTGTATTTCGAGTAACAATTATGGAAGGCCGTGATAATGTTGAAACATTAGATGAAGTACGTTTTTTAAGAAACGAAGAAAGAAAAAGTTACATGATAGTAATCAGTTTCAAATAATAATCAATTTTAAAAGTATTTTAATTAGATTACTCATATATTTTGTTCAAGTTAGATCATTAAATCATTAAATCGAGTTATCATCGGATTTTTTTTTTTTTTGTACTAAAAAGAGAATGTAGTAAAAAATGTAGGGGTTGAGATTTTCAATATATATAATTATATTTCAAAGAATTAGAAAACGTGCTAATTATATTAAAAGAATAAAAATATTTAAATTTCACGTCACCACTACACATCAATATAAAAAAAATATATTTCCAAATTAGAACAAAAAACACATATTAAAATATGTAATTTAAATATAACATAGGAGTTGGGTAACTTAATTGAAATGCTATTAAGTTTTAATAAAACCACATATTAAAACCAATAATCTAAATATAGCATTCAGGTTGTATGAATTAATTAAAACATTATTAATTTTAAATGATCTAACTAGTATATTTTTAAAATTTTTGTTACCCATAAATAAATGACAAGAATACTTATATTATCGATTTATTTGTACTCATGAAATGTGTATTCAATTTTATATTCTTGTATTCTTAGAAATTTTATATTTGTGTATCCTTAGAAATGTCTATGTACAAACTAGAAACCTGACAAATTTTTTTTCCTTTTTTCTTTTTTTCCTTTTACAAGTAAAACTTACGTCACGAATATGTAAATATTTATTTTTTTCCTTTAAAGTGAGGATACTGAAGATAAAAAAAGACATGAGAATTATTTTATTATCTTGTTACTATAAATAATAATGTGACAGAACAAAGAATCTGCACATATTTGTGTGATTTAAGGTTGTCATGTCTTGAAGTGATGAGTATATTCTTTAAGAAATTTGGAATATTGGAAACTGTCATTGCTTGTCCCTATGGATAATATTTTGCAATTATTCTAATAATAATTGTGATCAATAGATGATGATATTATTATAGTTATATCAACAGATAATAGCCACTTTGAACATGGGAATATACCATTTTAATCATTTTATCAGGGTGTGCATTTAGATTGTGACAACCTTGTCATGATTTCTCTCCTCTCAATGATCTTCATGAAAAGATATTAAGCATATCACAATAGCTTTCTTATAATATCAATGGTTTGGTCGTAGTCATGATGATTATTTTGGTAGATTAGACGCTTGCATTTTTCTGGTTGTTTGTATCAAATTATTATTTACCGCTTATTTGAATATCATTTGATAATTTTGCTGCCGTCAACTTATTATAGTTTATTGAAATCCTCTTAAAATCTAAAGTCGATCCAAATAAACATCGTCACTAGTTAAGGTAAGAAGTGTATGTTCATTTGATGTCATTGACAGTAACTAACTTACTACTAACATAAGGATATCTTCAAGATTTTAACCACAACTAAGTTACTACAAATACTCAAATAGCAATCAATCGTCAAAATCAACTACCAATAGTTTAACTATCAATTTGACCCTCTTTCATACAGTATTGTATCGTTTCATCAAAACATTGTCATGATTCACAACCTATATGACATAAACTTTGGTCCATTTTCCATAACAAAAAATACGTACTCATTTTTTCATTCTTTTTGAATTATCAAATCAGAAATTCGAGGAAACATTAAAGTACTTTAACTTTACAGAGATTATCCAGGGTTTTTAACTAATTGCAAGCTAATCCTGTGCAACTATCACCATATAACTGATTATGGTAAGAATACAGTTCGACCACACTATCTTTTACACATGATAGTAGGTTAAAAAACCGTTTGTAACATTTTTAATACAGTAAACCCTTGCAAGTAGATAAAACATGAGAACAAACTCATAAACCTTTACATATAATGCACTTTATCTATTCATTTTGATATAGCTTCCTATTTACACAAACCTAATGTAACAACATCAGTTATATACTTATATATACACATTGCCAATAAAGCATGAATATAGATAACAATGTATGTATATAATGTTTCGTCTTGAAGATGATCGTCACCGGTTTTATAAAGGCATTTTGGGCAACCATGTCACGATCTTTATGCTGCTTGAGCAGGGCGGTCTAAACCATCGGTCAAAGAAGAGAAAGAGGGGAGCCATATTTCCACACGAGTTCCACCAGCACCACGTGCCGCCTCAATGACCCGAGGGGAGATTACTCTAAGGACACAACCATAACTCTCCAATATTTCACGGGCAACAGTTAACCCTGCCACAAAGTTCCATGTCATGTTGTCTTCAACCATACCTTTCGATAAAAGATCAGCTCCAAAGGGTGTAAGTGAATGCATTTGTGTCTGCAAAATTAAATAAGATATCTTCTTTACATATCATTTTTGTAACTACAAAGGACAATAAATTACAGTTTTTGTCCCTGTTGTAAGAGTGAAATTATGAATACGGTCTTTACAAATGCATTTATTACAAAATGGTCACTGGATTTTTTACCAAAAGAACATTTAGAAATGGGTCAAGCAAAGGATTTAATTAAAAAGAAAACATGTCAAAGGGGTTGAAACTTGAAAGTCATCCAACTTGCGTTGGGCAAATGGCCTTCAAGGGGATTAAAGATACTGCTAGATAGACTCAACCGCTTACTACCAGATCACCCGTTTTAAGGAACCCAACGCGTTAAAAGGCAGACTTAAAAACAACCTGTTTTGAGCAGAGCCTGCCCATTTTCCTACCTCATATCGATAATACAAGTTGAGAGTAAGTCGGTAAACACTTAACATACCATGTAGTGCATGTCTGGTCCATCATCATCAATAATAATTAGAACACCTCCAGCTGGCGCTGAAGTGGACACAATATCAATCATTCCTCCAACATTCGTACGCAATAAAGCACCCTCGATTAAATTGCTTAAAGCCTGGCGTAAAGCAGGTTCTTCGACTGCAACCTCCAAAGATTCAGGAATTTCACATATTTGTATGATGCGTTGTTGTTTATGAGCCAGTGGTTTGAGTGCACCCACAAGATCAGAGAGTACATCAGAAGCATTGCAAGGCCTATTTTACAAGAAAATAGAAGTATTAGTTATCAATTTTTTAGGTATGCTATACTCTAGCTGTCCCAAAATAGAGATGGTCTTTGACCATAAAGGGAAAATCCACAAAAAGGTTAATACTTTTTCATTTTGCACGAATAAGTCCCTCAACCGAATTTTGAGAAATTAAAGGCACTGAAATTGTTGAGTTTATATAAACCTATGAATTAAAGGTGGATGCTCAGTTACTTGCTGAATCAGCACATATATCGCCACCAATTGGGCATTTTTTTTGCTAATGTGGATGTCACATAGACTCTTCAGCCTAACATTTACATAAAAAACATTATCTACATAAGCAAGAAAATCCTGCAACGCGTCTTCGTGTAGTGGTAGTAAACAACATTTACCATTAATTTCACGCGTTTGTACATATATACAAGTTCCGAGTCCTTTTACTATGTCAAAATATTTTTTTTTGGGGGGGGTGGGGTGGGGGGGGGGGGGGGGGGTGAGCGACTTTTTCATACAAAATGGAAAAGTATGTTGGATTTTCTATGCTATTAGCCATAGACATTAATAGAATTAACATATATTGTTGTCACATTTAAGTGCAAGCATAAGTTTGTAACGGTTGAAGCCTATAAATCATACCTAATATTCTGATTTAACAAAGGCGCGAGTGCCATAGGTGGCATGGGCATTTCCAAATCTCCAGATTTTGATGAGAGAGAAAATGGCCCACCATACTCACGTCCCGTGGGGGTAGAAGTGTCATTTGAGAAGAAGTTGGATAACTGAGACCCCATTGACTCATGAGTTGGCTCGTCTATTTTTGTTAGGTTTTCTTCATTGTAGCGAACTATATTGGTCTGAAAGAAATCAGAAAATATTAATAGAAATTTCAAATTGATATTAAGCTATCAATAGGCATATGCACATGCAGCCTAAAAATATCATCTTTAGCCATTCCATAGTGAACTTCACAAGTTACTTGTAAGAGTGAAAGCCACTCTATAAACCACGGGATGATTCGCAATGATAACATTGTTTTTCTATTCTTCTTTTTTAAATAAAACAGTCTGCTATCATTTACTGAATTTACTTTGTTTACTATGAAAATGGGTAACTATGATATTATTAGTATTTTGAAATGATAAATGCCATATTATGAAATTTAGAATGATATATATGAAACTTGAACTTTTAGGAAGATATTCCATAGAAAATTTCATAGATTTAGTTACCAGAAACATTTTGTTTCACTGCATAACCCAAGAGAACAATATGTGTTAAGATGATTCATAATAATAATGTTGTTTTCCTATTCGTTAATTCAGTAACCCGGACTAATTTATCTTTATTTACTGTGAATGATAACTATGATATTATAAAGTTTCGGACACATACGGAATTTTGAGCTTTTAGGAGAACATTTGTATATGCACATATTTGTGTGTGCGAAGTTAATCCTATAAAATATGTATCTGGGCAAGAGCATACCTTTGTCATATGAACAGCGTCTTGCAGTTGTTGAAGAGCATCTCTCATGCCATCGCCTATTACCATTATGTCCTCAACAATATCATAAGAAATCTATAACAAGTTAACAACATATTCAGGGAGTCACAAAGTTAACATCAAAATAGAAATGAGAGGATAATAACAAATTTGGGAACACACCTCATTTTTCTTCATGTTGACGGATAACATTTTGCTTAAAGTACGAATGCTAGAAAGGGGACCACGAATCTGTAGAAAAACAGACTAATTATCATAACATTGTCTAATAAGTTTCATGTCCACAGCATCTGGAGGGAGAAACAAAAGGTTTTAGTCCAAGGTAAACCACACGAAACAGAAACATTAATTCACATTTTTTCCAAATTTTAGTATCCAACTTTTCATAATGCACATTATAGATATCAACTTACAACTTATTACTGATTTAAGCAACCAGTCTCATTTCAACTGATTTTACCTGTAAAATAATGCCACTTGTTGAGATCATGCCAGCCACCACATCGTATGGGCACATACACAAAAGCATGTTTTATGTGAAACGAAATTAAATATGCAGCCAAAATCATGAAAAAGTGTAAACTTAATTTCTAATTCATTCAGTTTGCCCTTTAGTTTTATAATCAATAATGTATAACAAGGGTATAGAATCTTACTTGCTCAACCAAATTACTCATCCTAACATTGTTTTGCCATGAAGATTGCTGAAGTAGCATTGTTTTCTGTGGAAGAACATACACAAGTGAGTACTCAACTCTTAAGATTGTTTTGAACTAAACTGCTAAAGTAGTCTTGTATCATTTGGCCTATAACATTAGGCAGTAATCAACAGTTTCTAGTAATAAACTAGGCATAATATTACAGAGCATTAAATCACACGGCAATTAAAATCACCACTGCACGTCTGCACCTCATGAACAAAAGCATTCAAGAAAGTAACTATCAACCAAAGCATTCATAAAAAATGCCATGGTGATTACAAAAATTGAAGATTTAGTTATCATAAGAAAACAGAAATCTACTTGTATATCTTCATCCATGGAGTCTTTATTCATACTGATTCAATTGAAACTTAGAAGTATTGATCTCATTTTAAAATGTTGTTTCCCAATTTCATAATTAATGTTCTAATTTTTAAATCAACCTTTGGGTAAAAAAATATGAAATCTTTTACGAGCAAAACATAAGAAATTATCAAATGGGTCATTTACCTGGTCCATAACATATGCCATAGCAACAGTGCGGGAGATGTTTATTGCATTTAATCTCTGTTCAGCAGAAAAATTGTGCAACTCCAGTGTTCTATCTATAAAATTTTGGATTTCCCATGATTTTGAGATTGCATACGGGTAGACTGCATAAGTATCCTCAGGTGATGAGCCTTGTTTTACATCATCCTCTTCTTTCTTTATTTCTAGTTTTGGAATTTCAGCAACCAAAAAACCGACAACAAATGGATGCTTCACCATAGGGAAAACCAAAGCCCGAGACTCAGGAATAAATTCTGCCTACAAGTTACATTAATATGTATCCTAAATTGAACAAAGAACAATCAGAAGCAAAAAAGTATATCCTATATGGTAGTGACATTTAGGTGGTGATTGGTTTGTACTCAGGGATCATTATGGGTATGGGTATGATAGCAGGATGGGATGGAATAGGAAGGGTATGCACTTTCATACCTAGCCCTTTAAGTAGGTATGAAAAATATCCAATTATATGGGCATCGACCCCATTCCTTCAAAATCATACCCTTAAACCCAACATACTCAAACACCATCAAACCCATACCCTCAAATCAAACGCCACCTTAGATTGCAAGAAAAAATGTACCTGCTGTTTCAAGAGAGAAGCTTCTGCTGCTCTTAATCCTGTTGGGATACTAAAATCACCAATTAATATTAGAATATCAGCCACATTCCTTCCAGGATAGACAGTAACTCTACGCAACTCTAGTCTGTCCATAACATAACTACCAGCAGGTCTCACATAAACCTGAAGATTACTGGCATATTAATCAGGGTTCAAATTGTGCATTCAACACCAGAATAAGCTATGGCTAAAAGCAACAAGCTAAGATGATCTATAAGATAGAAATCTATGTTCTAATAATTTATAACATTATCATCTCCCTCTAAATGTTTTTTAATGGTCAAAGCGCACACACACACAAAGACAATTTGCCTTCAGCAATGGTTCAAGCAATTCAAAAATCAAAAGTGAGTTCAGTACACCCAATAAATCCCATGCATAGTATAACTATTTGTAGGGGGTCCGGGAGAGGTAAGGTGGGGCAAGCCTTTCCTCTATTTTGGGAAACAAAGAGACTGCTTCCATTGAGACCCAAGCTCCAAACATTTTGAACATAATAGTGACATTTTGTCATATAATAAGATAGCATACAAAGATAAAGCATACAACAAGATAACCATTATGAGGTAACGTACACAAATAAAGCATATCCAAAGGTAGCATACTACATAATAGCATACAAAGGTACAACATAAAACTGAGACTAAGTTGGTCAAGGTGTAAGGGACAAGGAATCCCTAGCTAAACTAAGTGAAATAAGAGTATACACTAACGTAGAGCTAAAGGTAATTCAAAAGTGAGTTATGATTGTGAAATTTTTAGCTGTGTAAGGAATGCACTAACAAGATCACTATAGCTAATAAATGAAGAAACAGTTTGATGCATATCAGACACAATTATACACGGTAAACCTAACAAAATTACCGATAAAAGAGCGTCGGGATCCACAATACGATGAAACAGATCCATCTGTTCGATGCAAAGCGTTTGGAAATCAGAGCTCGGAAGAACAAGCGCTTTATTCTTCCCGTTGTTCTCAAACCTCTGCTCGAATTCCACCGGAGATGTCGACGCCTTACGTATAGCAGCGGCGACAGCGGAGGCGGAGGGCACCATGGCCACCTCATCTTCGCATTTGTTGCTGTTGCCGTCATCATTACTACTGGTACTCACCTGACGGAGAGCGGAAGCACTGTTAGGGTTGCTGCAGTGGACGGCGGTGGTGGTGGTGGATGCTTTGTGAACAACATGACGACGGAGATCATGATGGTGATGACGAGGGTGAAATTGAGGTGCGATTGAGGAGAGGATCATTGCTGTGAGAGTGACGGAAAGCTGCCGGAGTGTAGAGAGAGTTACCGGTGGTTGTTGGCCGGAGTTTTTGTGTTGCGACGGTGGTCGCCGATTTGCTCAGATTGGATAGAGGGTAACGATTGGGGACAGCATATGACAATTTTCTTTTTCTTTTTTCTTTTTCATTTCTTTTAATTTGTTACTCATCTCTACTGCAAAATTCACTTAATAAGTCTAAAATCTAAACTTTCAATTAAAACATCTATGATATGTTAAGATATCATTAAAATATTTGTTGGTGGGCTTATAAAAATGTAAAGTGATCAATTCGTTAAGAAGTTTTTAATATGTTAATTATCCTATATATTAAAAACACAACGCCATGAATAGTACATGGTTACTTTAGGTATTTTATTGTAGAGAACAGTGGGATTACAGACAAACATCAAGAGCTTACATAGGAATAGAAAAAAAAAGTCACCATCTCTCTCTCTCTCTCTTCTTGCAGTTTCCCGTGACGGTGGTTTTAGGGTGTGGCGCCTTCTGGGGGAAGATGTGGTGGTGGTGACAGGAGGTTGTAGTGGAGTAGGTGGTCTTAGATGCCGGCGGTGGGGATGCGCCAGGGATTTTGGCCAGCGATGCCTACGAAGGTTGATGACGATGGTCAAGGTGGTTTGGGGAGGAGTGAAAATGGGCTTATGGTGAAGGATGGTGGTGGCGAATAGAATTTTATTACGACGGATCGAGAGGGCGACGATGCAGAAGGGGGTTTGGGGCAAATGGTGGGTGGGGGTCGATGGAAGGCATTGGGTGGTTGCGCGCAGCTCCGATGAACATCATGCAAATGACTTATGTTGCTGATGAAGTGGCGGCTGCATATATACAGTATATGGTGGAACCTTAATTGCTTATGAAAATGATGAATATACGGTCGATTCGATGTTCTGAGATACGGGTGCTAGGCTGATTTAACATGTACTGGTTAGAATTTTGGCTGAGTTTTTGATTAAGTTGTATTTTTGTGAATCTTGCGTTTTGTGTTCTTCAAGATATTTGATTTGGTTAGAAATGAAAGGCCTAGGAAACCATAAACTTTTCTGGCCTTTTGGAGTTTAGGTATTGCTTTTAAGTTTCGATTCACCTAAAAATGCTATAAAACTAATCATATTAAAGTTTGTGGTTCGAGTTTAAGGTGAATTTCAAACGGGGTTATGAAACCGAACTGCACAAGTTAGTAATTTGACTAATTTTCACTTTAATCGTGCATCATCTATTCCCAATTGTAGAGAAAGTGTTGCTATAAAATATAGTAAATTAGTACTTCATATAACTATGTAGATCACTTAAAGTGATGAGCCGATAGTAAGTTTGGTTTACAAATGTATTGACATCATTCATCTCCTTTTAGCATCAAATGAAAATTGTTCTGTTTGTGAATGGTGGAGCCCAAAACATGGTGGAACTCGATTCATATTTATACTTGCTGACAGATGTATTTTGAAGGGGATGATATTAACCGAGGGTGGTGATGTACCATTCATTTACCACACAGCAAGACTGGGAAATTTTCAGTATTAGTTGACAGTTTTCCTGAGGGAGGTTACTATGTTCATCTTCATTTTGTTGAGATAATAAACACATATGGTCCTAAAGAATTATAGTGTTCAATGTATACTTGCAGGAAGAGAAGGCAAGTGCAATTTGTCTTTAAAGTCACAAAATTTCTTTAAGATAGTTATTACAAACTTAGAATTTGAAATTTCATACTGTTATATAATAGACACTTGTGGATGTTAACGTCTTTTTTGTCGTCAGAGCCAATAAGCCACTATAGTTAATTGTCTTGAGAGTCGATGTCAAGATGGGTGAGGCTATTGTAATTAGGTTCGAAGGATACTCTGTATATATGGCGCACCTCATCTTCTTGGTAGTTAAATTTTCTTATGTAACATTGAAACTACATCATTGTTTTTATTGTGACATGCGACTTATACTTAACTTCAGTTTTGTGTTCGATTGGCGAAAACGAGTCCGGTGAAATATAATATTTTTTCACTTAACGGTGTAAATTCAAGTTATCTTATGTTTCGACGTAAATTTAATTTAGAAAAGGGTCGGAACGATTGTCGTCTATACTTTATTACGCCGTGCACAACGTCGCCGCAACGCGCGACTGGGTAAAGAACTAGTTTATTTAATAAACGAATATATATAATTAATTTTTGATTATTATATATATATTATATATGAGGAATAGGTAATTTTTAGTTTTCCGAGTATTGACCACAAGTCTTTTGAAATGTTGCATATTTGGTCCATTTGTATTCTTTGGGTATTAATAATCACCGCCTCCCCCACTTCCTTATTTGTGCATTCTTCATGCTTTTAGAGTGAGAGGGTGAGTAGTTTGGGGTTTTGACTAGGTGGTGCTACCGGTCCTCGTTGTCTCCGTCGTTGCATGCCGACGGCTAAGGCTGTGGGGTTCTAAGAAGGTAGTGCCACCGACCATCTCCCACATTGTTGTCTGCGCTTGGATCTGGTGGTGTAGCTTCCCACCAATGCATACACCGTTGTGTGCGGTGGCTCACTTGCTGGTCCGGAGATGTACCCTACGCATTCTCTCTACACTGAGGGTCTGAAATGTTGGTGTTGTACGCCGACTCTGACCTTTGCCCTAGGCGGCATCCACTTCGGCTGTACCGTTGTTGATGACGGGGGGCTGATGTTCCCTATCTAAGACGTAGTCGTGTGGTTCCGACACCGGCCTTCTTACGTTGCGGCGACAAAGTCGATATTTCTCCTATTTTTACCTATTTCATTTGTTTTTAGGTGGAGCTTTTATTCCTTTGATGTTTATATGATTAAGGGTTGTGGGTTTTAATAAGCATCTGTTGTTGATGATAGATCTTTATTCTTTGCTGTTGTTGACAAAATGTTTTTGGGGTTTCATTTGAATTAAATGGTTTTTCTGGTTATGTTGGTTTTCTTTTGTGGGTTGCTTGATGACGATGAGTACCTATTCGTCTGAAATGATTTTTTTTTTGGTCTGTTTTCTGATTTAGATGAGGTTAGACCCTAATTTGTCCCTGATTGCTACTCCTTTATTTATGATGTATGTACACCTGAGTAATACGTTGCCGATGTTACGGTTAGGATATTGTTGCAATTGTCGGTTATTGTTTGTAAGTGGTCGATGAGGTTGAACTGTTGTTCATCTGAGGCTTGTTGTCGGGTCAAGGATGTTGAGCACACACTCATCTGAGACTTGATAAAAGGCTGTAAATGTGGCCTCCTGTTGTTTAGTTGTTTTGTTGGCCAGCGTGATTGTTGGTGGTATATTCATAGTGGGGTCGATGATGATGGTTTTAACACATCTGAGACATAAGAAGCATGAAAAGTAATAGGTGGTCTTTTGGTTTTTGGTTATTGGTCACTGGTCTGTTGTAATATTTCATGTTTGGTCCCCATGTGCTCATGTTTAAATGCTCCCCGATTATGTGCGTGGTACAATTTAATCATGCATGTTTATGTGTCAAGGCAGTGATATGGTGATGCACAAAAAAGTGCTTGTCATTTGGCGTGGCATTCTTTCCGAATGCAGCCACAATGGTTATTTATTCTGAGCCTTAAATCTAACGTTGATGATGATGGAGACGGCTTCATCTGAGACGGAATGGCACGATGATGGTCACGATTATGTGTTACTTGGTATTGGTATATTCGGTTGAGAGGCAATGATGCGGGATAAAACGATAGTCTTTGGTGTTTTGGCGTGGCAATGGTTCTGATTGCAGCCACTCTTGTATAAATGTGGATGATAGGCGATGACGATAAACGAATGGCCTTTGACATTGTTATTTTGGCATAGTAAACGGTTAGTTTGCAGACACAACAAGCTAGCATTTACGAGCCTTTTATCAAGTTATCTAAGTATCAATTCAACCCCGCCGCGAAACGCGGGGGAGAAAACAACTAGTTTAATTAAAATAACAAACATAAATATATATTATCATTTCGTTTATTTACATTTGTGAAATTTCATTCATTTTGTTCAATTTGTTTTTTTTATAATTTTTTTGTTTGTTCGTTTATGATTGTTTAAATATTCATACAAAATCTCAATATATATGTATATGTGTGTGGTAATTATTTGTTTATGCATAATATGTTTTTATTTTTTAATGTACAAAACCTGTTCGTTGTGTTTATGTATTATGTTAGTTCAGTTACGTTTATTTATGTATGCTTTATGTAGTTCGTTTAAATTTTTGCGAACTACCACAAACAAACGCAAACATGTTCTTCACCGATATGCACGAGCATCAAAATTCATGTCCATTTATGTTTGTGTTCGTGCTCGTTTAAAGTTAAATGAACGAACATGAGCATGACTATGTTCTTGTTCTTTCAATTCGTTTACAAGCCTACCCGTTGATTTTTATTTACAACTAGTTTTTTACCCATTGCGGCATTGCGGCGGCATCGGGCGCAATGTGATAAATAGACTACAATCGATCCGACTCGTTTTCAAACTAAATTTATGTCAAAACGTAAAATAACTCAAATTTATACCGTTAATGGAAACATATTATATTGACCCGACTCTTTTTCAAATAAAATTTATGTTGAAACGTATACCAATTCAAAACGTACATAAAAAACACTTGCAACACGTCATATGTGACGTGATAAATTATTGCTTACAAATGCCCCGACTTGTTTACGAAGTAAATTTACGTCGTAACGTAGAGCAATTACCATTGAATTAATACATATTATATTTGAGCCGGCATATTTCCAATCAAAATTTACATCGAAACGTAAACCAACTCAAAACGTACATAAAAATAAACACGAAATCATTTTATATTTGACCTAACTCAACAAAATTTACGTTAAAACGTAGACGAATTCGAATTTATACTGACACATACATAGGAATTCGAACGTAAGACATTTGTTTTTTAAATAAAATAGTACATAGGCGAACCAAGATATTTAAAACTTGAGGGGATGAAAATAATATTTTTTAAAGTTTTAAGAAAATATCATGATATGAAAATGTAAAAACTGAAAGTTAAAGAAAGAAAAAATGGCCGGTGAAAACCCACCAATTTTTCTTTTTTAAGTAGCAATATAATGTTATATACTTTTTTACTATTAAACTTGTAACAAGCAACGTGTAATATAATTTTGTATATATTGATTTGTTTAGTTTATTTAATATCTCTTAATATATATTTTATTATCATTTTAACATAATATATTTTTTGGTTATAAGACACGTTATAAAACATACTTTTTAAGATCAATAAAGTAATATAATATTCACTGAAAATTCCCACATTCAAATAAAGTCGAACACAAAGTAAAACAGTCAAGCACATAAAAGCAAAAAATCATTGAATCTTGCACACATAAGAACAAAACCAATGGCCATATAAGTCTTAACTTGAGTGTGGCCTCAAGACTTTTGAGATCACAACTTTAAGCCATGGGCCATTAGCATTAACAAGGGTCACTAGGTGACAATTTTGACTCCACCACATTTTGAAGTTTGACTTCATAAAATCAGCACCACTCATAAGGTCTTCAAAAAAGCCTATAGATTTTAAGATCTCATTCTTTTCTTCTAAAAATGAAATCCTTTTTGCTTGAAGTTTCTCTCCTTCTATTCTTCTTGGTGAAGATCACCAATGGAGACGTGCTCTTCTCATCATTGCCACGAACTCTTTTTGTCGTGGCTTCTTCTGTGGAAGGTCAAGGTAAGACGAATCTCATGTAAAATCGTGTTTTGTTTGAGTTTCGTATGTATTTTGACTTAAGTCTATTAGTTTTGATGTTTGTAATTCATTACATACTCCGAAAACTCTATGAAGATGATGTTTGTGTATAAGGGTGTCAATTTTGTGGGGCTCATGGTTTTGGTTAATGGGTTGAATTGATGAGCCCGGACACAATCCGTATATATATTCGTGTAAAATACATCAATCTATATATACTTAAATTCATATAACACAAACGCAACCCGTGCAAGCTGTTTATCTAAATGAGTTTGTGTAAATTGTTTATCTAAAGAGTCCAACGGGTTCTCTAGTTGTAAACAAGTTGAGGGGTCGTTAACATGTTAAATGAGTCATAAAGCAGGGTGGCATGTTTTGATGGATGAGTCAAATGGATTGACAGGTTGATCTTATGAATTTTTTTTTATATTTTTTATTCTAACTTTAACCAAACAGATCGACCCAAATATAACATGTTTATCAAGCGGGTTATAAATGAAAGACAAAGACCAAATTATTTTCTACTTCTTGTGTTTCAGATCGTACTAAAAAATGACCATCCCTGTTTTGTATGCATATGCTATATGACACGTTACTTTTCTAAAATAGTAACATACTTTTACTTTTTTTTTCTAAACAAGACAATTTATTTTAAATTGATGAAATAAACATGTAATTTGCAGTTCTAAAAGCCGGTGAAGATGATCTAGTGGTCTCATTTGGATTTAACCAAAACATCACAAACCATAACGATGAATCATACAAAAAAGTTAAGGTAAAACTTTGTTACGCACCGGTTAGCCAAGTGGATCGAAAATGGAGGAAAACAAGTGACAACCTAAAGAAAGACAAAACATGTCAATTTACGATATATGACAAACCATACGAGAGGAACGTCGAAGGATTTAAGTGGGATATTAAGAAAGATGTGCCTACGGCTACGTATTTTGTGAGATCGTATGTTTATAATGATGCCAATGAAGAGATCGCGTATGGGCAAACCACAAATGACAAGAAGAGTGATAACTTGTTCAAGATTCAAGGTTTCAGTGGCCTTCATACTTCGATTGATATTGCATCCGTTTGTTTTTCTGTTTTTGCTTTGTTATCGATTGTTGGTTTTTTCTTTATAGAGAAAAGAAAATCCAACGTCAAAAGTTGACTTTAATTGCTTAACGAGGTGATTTCTACATCACATTTTACATTATATCAAGATACATAAAACATTCACATGTTGTACTTGTTACTAGATGATTGTAAAAGTTATATTGAACATATATTTATCTAAATTTTATGCAGTTACTTCCAACCCAAGTTTCTCACAAAACTTTCATGCGAACTTGTATCTTTTCACATGTTAAAACCCTAAGCAAACGTCTATCAAAGATCTTTTCCTTTCAAATCTAAATATTATATAGTTACTTCTAACCCAAGTTTCTCAAAAATTTTCTTGAGAGCACATATCTTTTCACATGTTAAAAACTTAAGTAGACGTATGTCAAAGACCTTTTTCTTTCAAACTCTAGTAAAACCGGTTTAATTTATAACCAAGCACCCTATTAGGTTCGGGTAGAGGGTGAACATAGGTTGATTCGGTTGGTTATGAGACGTCAAACCAAACCTACAACAAAAGTTTCATTTTTTAAAATTTTTTACAAGAAACCGTTTTGATATAACTTCTTAATTAATATGGTTATTGAAAAAGTATAAAACCAAAATTTTGCCATATAAGATATTCTTTATCAAAAATAAAAGAAAATATAGAGGTTGATTTTGATATTGCATAGTTATTATAAACATATAATCAACACCCAAACAATAAAAACTGGTTATAAAAAGAACCATAACCTTAATAATATCGGTTTCCCATTTAGTTATATTTTAGGTTATTTCCGATAATGATTTTGTTATTCGGTTTCTCTGCACACAAAGAACCAATTTTATTATAGTTTTATAATAATTTAAATAAAATTATTCCAAAGTAAAATACTAATTCTGAGGGGGCGTTTGGTTGGAAGGAATGGAATGAAATGGAACGGAATTGAGAAACTAGTATAATTTTCAAATAAAATTGTGTTTGAGTGAGCAATTAAAAGTAAACCCATGGGAATGTTTCACCTTAAATTCCTTTTGTTATGTGATTTTAAAATCCTTCCACCTAAAGAGGGAATTTGAAATCCCACAACCAAGGGAATTTGAGGTGAAACATTCCATTGGGTTTTACATTTCATTACCCACTTAAACATAATTTTGCTTGAAAATTATACTAGTTTCTCAATTCCATTCCATTCCTTCCAACCAAACGTCCCCTGAGGCTTACAACATGGACCATAAAACACCTGGCTAATAGTCCTCGTTACTCACGGCTAAATCAAATAATTAGCTACATGTGTTGGCTAATTGGGTATTGTGTGTGCACGATGTGGGCCTAAATGACCATACTTAGCCCCTAAAAAGCTTGGGTATCATTTACATTACTTGCCTTCCCTGCCTAATAATTCTTTGATTCCTCACCTTTTTCCTTTGTTTTAACTTTCACGTCACCTCAAATATCCTAACTTGTTAACCACTCTCATTTTCATACCGAACCGCTTCGAACCACTCATGTATCAACAGCGCGAAACCAACCCTCATTTTCAGCCACGCCCACAACGCTACGCCCAACCCCATGACCCAGACAGTCCAAATGCCCTAGCAGCACAAGTGCCTCAACGGCCTCCATCTCACTCACCCACTCCTGTGGCACACTCCCAACCTTCAAGCTCTCATTTACCAGTATCATCTTCCTCCAGGCCAGGGTCAGAGCCTGGGTCTGGGCCTGGGCCTGGGTATGGTCATGGGCCACGACAAGGGCTAGCACCTATATCTCTACCTCCAGGGGGGCCATCATCATCACACTCAAGGCCCTCAACCACTACCCGCCCAGGCACAAGTGTCTCCCACTACCCGTCACCACCTCTACAGGTCCCACCACCACGGAAGACCAAAGGCCTAACATGGCTCGGTGCCATATGTTGTGTTTTGTTTTGGATTATTGTGATACTTGGAGGTTTAATTCTTCTGATAATCTACCTCGCGTATCGCCCGCGATACCCTAAGTTTGACATTACAAGCGCGAGCCTTAATGCTGCTTATCTTGATCTCGGGTATCTTCTTAACGGCGATATGACTTTGCTAGCCAATTTTACTAACCCGAATAAAAAGGTTAATGTTGAGTTTCGGTATATGGTTATAAATCTTTATTTTGAGCGTACTCTTATTGCTGCGAGGTACGTTGATCCTTTATCAGTGTCACCGCGAGGGTACAAACTTAGAGATGTTCATCTGGTGAGTAGTCAAGTCCCGTTTTCAAGAACACACGTTGCGCATCTAAACGAGCAAATGAGACTCGGGAGAATCATGTTTGAAGCAAAGAGTTTTCTACGAACGACGTCGACTCTCGGTGGGTTCTTTAGGTACTCGTATTGGCTATACGGGCATTGTAAATTTGTAATGAGTGGTCCTCCTAGCGGAATTTTGGTCGCTAAAAGTTGTGTCACCAAAAGATGACAACCGAAAACAAGAGGATTTTGGTCAAAAAACATTGACAGAGAGAGCAGGATGGGAAAATTTATAGCAACAGTTTGATTGTTTTTTGATTCTTATTTTGCAAGAATTGTAATGATTTTTCTTTCAAACGTGTTATTAATTTTATAAGATATATTATATTAAAGTCTCAGTATAAATCATAAATCATAAATATTATATATCTTACACAAAAACGCAAGACCATGAACAATAACGGCAAAGAGGCGTTGCGACGTGGCAACTGTTGATGACTTTCTTTTAATTTTTAAAATTTTAATTTATTTTGTCTTTTCGAAATTTAACCTAAATAAAATCATTTGGAAACTGTAAATGAAATAGATGTTTGCTGAATGGTTGCTTGGCCTCTCTCCTATCTATGCTAACCGATTCGAGACCCGCCCACACGCCGGCTCTAAGGCTCTTAGGCAGTCTTAGCTATTACTTGTATGTTTTTGGCAATTGTATGTTTTTCCTTTAAATTTATAAAATTACTTATTTTTTTAAATTATGCTTAAAATGCATAGTATTTATTTATGTATTTGAAACTTGTGTTTTAAAAAAATATGCAATTTTTTAATGAATAGAGGGATATATTGTTGAATTTGTGGGTCTCAAACAAGAAATCGAACATAAAACAAACCAAAATGTATCAGATTCATATTCAACCTTCAAACAAATTAAACTTATTCGGGTTAGTCTCTGAATCATGAAATACTATCAGATAAACCTATTTGCGGGTTACTCGCACAATGATTTATCATATTAGACAGAGATATTGTAAGATGCAGAAGAATTTTTGATGTTCTGTGATGATACTTCAATGAAGATATTGTAACCATATATCCCCCTTTGCGCTCTGTATTTGATCGAGTAACAAGAAAAGAAGATGTATTCTGGTTGAGAGTCCATTTCTTTTCTTTTATGACCAAAGCCTACCCACAATTTAATAAGTGAGCTGACTGAGCTCTACTTGAGTGGCCCAAATTAATTTACGTATGTGAATCCAGTAGATTTCAATTAAACCAACATTTAATCAAATGAGCCCAAATAAAATAATTAAACTTAATTATATAATTAAATTCAAATAACATTTAAAATTAAATCGAGCCTGCACTCCCGCAACAACTAAATTGTTTAATTTCTAATATTATTTACTCGATCAACAAGGTAATCCAATTACTAAAATACGCGTTGATAACACTAAAATTACCAACATATATTTCTTTAATCTTTTAATTAATAATAACATATTTGAGTATTTATATTACTTTTATTATTTTTAAATACAACTTATTTATATATTTTGATGACTTTGGCTTTGGCCTTTTCATTCAATTTGATTCTGGCTTCCGATCCTCATACGATTAGCTTTATTGTTCTTTAAATATCATCAGTTAGTCATCCAAACCTACAAATCAACAATTGACATAGAACATGAAATCAACAGATTTATTATCAAAAAATGCTTAAAATGGAGAATATAATGTATTGATATGATATATAATTGATAACAATATCATTCCTTTATACCAAATGATAGGTCTTAATACATCTACTAAGTCTTCAAATGTTAGACTGTGTTATAATGAGTAAGGATAGATTATACATGTTTGAGTGGGTCATATTGGTTATTAAGAGCATGACAACTTGTAATCTTTCTACTCTAATAAAAAGATAACTAAGGGTGACACGTGTCACCATCACATTCCTTCTTAACAAAATTTTCTCGCTTCTCTCTCCTATTAATAATTATATTAATTACTAATAATTTTATTTAATTGTTTCTTAAATTAAAAATAGTTTTTTTAAATTAAGTAAGAAATCTTTTTATTAATGTTATTTTAAATAAACAAATTTTAATAAAATAAAATTTTTCTTAAAAATTAAACTTTATAAATACGAAATAATTTAAATTGATTTTTTAAAAAGTAAAATTTTTATATACAAAAAGTAATTAAAATTGGAAGTTATAGTAAGAAAATTTTTAAAAATGATATTTCTTTTTAAAACTGTTTGTTTTGAAATAAAAATATTTAATTTATTTTTAGAAAAAACAAAAAAAAATTTAAAAACAAAAGTTTAAAAAGTTAATATCATTGTTTATAACTTATAATACTTACTCATATGCAATTTCAATTGTATCTTATCATAAATTATTATTTTATAATTAATAATTTTTTTCATTTAATATTATATTTATTCAACCCGTGTAATACACGGGTTTACTAAAGCTAGTAGTTTATATTCTTTTAATATTTTGGTATTTGAAGAAGTAATAAATAAAATGGATAACTTCACAAGAAGGTAATTAAATTCTTTAAATTAAAGTTACTTAAATTTTCATTAGATGCTGGTGAATAATTTTATTTTATATATGATAACTTTTTTAAACTAAATTAATCTCAATTAATTTAGCATATATGAATCTCGTTCAAAAGCCAGACAGATTGTTGGCCCTTATAAATCTCAAGGATGCTGCACGACACCCATTAAGACGGGTTTGTGACACTAAAAATGCTTTCTTTCCTTGAAATTCAATGGTCAAAAATCACCTACAATAATAATTGGTGTAGAAACAAACAATTTTAGTAAAATGATAGCGCTAATAATGGTATGATCGTAGTGTTTTAAGTTTCATGAAAGCGAATATGATGAGTAATATCAACGTCCACATCACTATATATTTGATTATATTATGAGAAATAACAAAATTGTGACATTTTATGATAAGATTTAGTAACTATTTTATAATTAACTATTTAAAATACTTTTTTAACGGAACATTAGTTGTGGCTAAGAATTATTCTCTCAATATCTTTCTTACCATGAGTTGTAATTTATAAATAAGTATGTAGTTGACATTGACATTATCATTTATAAAATATGCTTGTAGTTGAGATATCCTCTTCATGCAAGGGGACATGAACTATTATTGACTTTTAAGCTGAATGAAAACCTATGACTTAATCTTGCAAACATAAAATGAAAATAATCGACTATACTCTTAACATGTGATCTTTTCTTATAAGTGAGTTGATTCACATTGACATATTTGTTTAACTCGTTAATTAGACATGTTGATCCGTCAATAAGTTTAAAACCCTTAATCTATTTATTACAAGATGCATATTTGTTTAAAACGTTTAGACCTTGATTGCAAGTAGTCAACTGGCCTCGTGAATCATCAAGATAAATGGTTTAAACTAGCAGTTTTGGGTTATGTAGTTTTTGAAGTGTGCCCAAGTTGAAAATGAATAGATATATAAGTTGTGTTTAGGTTTAAGGAATAAACCCGCTAATCCGCCAATTAAAAATCAGAGTTAAGTTCAATTTTACTCCTTGAGGTTTGTTAAAAATAACTATTTTCCTCCAAAAGATTAAAAACATCAATTTACCTCCAAAAGTTTCATAAATTGTTTCAATTTTCCTCCAAAAGTTTCATTAGTTGTTTTAATTTTATCCAAAATAATGAAACTTTTGGAATGAAATTGAAACAACATATGAAACTTTTGGAGGAAAATTGATGTTTTTAATCTTTTTGGAGAAAAATGGTTATTTTAGTTAAACTTAGGGAATAAAACTAAAATTAACTCTAAAAATTATCAAAATACTAAACAGACACTATGCATCTTTTAAATAACATATAAAAAATATCATCAACTCATTAAGGGTCCCTTTACATAACCAAATTGAAGCAGACAAGCGCGTAATCACTTGTATTTAGTGTATGAAAAGGTAACTTTTGGTGGCTCTAAGTTTAATCCTAACTCCACCTAAGTTATTTAGATTGTTTATTGTATAATTTAAACTCTTAACCTTCAATAGAACGAGCACTATTATACACCTAGGTACTATTAAACCAAATGCCCATTGATGCATAAATGGTAATTAAGAATAGCGTGAAAGGAAAGAACGACGGTCACATAACATAACCGCCTAATTTATCACATCTATGCAATAGATAGAAGCGTTTATTCGGCTTTCGTATTTCTTCACTTAAAACTGATTATTTATTTAATTTCGGTAACACTCATTAATACAACAAATAATATCTCCCCATATATGAGATTTGGATTTCTAAATTCTCAGACTTATCTTGATTTTCCAAACAATTAATTCAACTTTAATATGCCCCTCGATGCTTACAGGTTTGGAATCGATCTCATAATTTCCTACCAATTTACTTTTTAGAAATTCAAGTTTGACTAGTGAAATAATCAACGATGTGACATTATAACCAATTTTATTTGACGTTATATATGTTTGTGTGGATGTAACATTCAACATCGATCTTTGATACGATCAATTTAATTTGACAATAATGAACGGCAAGAATCCACAGCAACCTAGAGTTACTTGCAACCCAAGTCATCATCATGCACCCATCTCAGGAAGAAGGTTGGATCCAAAGTATACAAGGATAGCCGATAACTACGAGACGCTTGAACAGGTAACTTGTAGATCAAGTTATGTATTTCATGAAATAATTCGATTTTTGTAATATTGTGTAAGTGAAATGAAAAAACATCACTCGATTTAGGTTACGCTCGCTCTTGCTGAAGCTGGGCTTGAATCATCTAATCTCATTGTTGGCATCGATTTCACTAAAAGCAATGAGTGGACAGGTTGGTATATTTGATTGTTTGTAAAATCAGTCGCTAATTTTAATCAACATATGTTTTTGTTACAAACTTGTGGCTAAAAGTAGCAAATTTGTAAAATGAAATTAGGGATGAGATCATTCAACGGGAGGAGTTTACATAGCGTTGGGGTGTTACAAAATCCTTATGAACAAGCGATATCGATTGTTGGGAAGACGCTATCGGCTTTTGATGATGATAATTTGATCCCATGCTTCGGGTTTGGAGATGGTATACTTTAAATCATATTGTAAGCAAGTTTATAAATGGAATTTGTTTAGTTAACTTGTTTTTTGTTCTATAAACGTGTTGTGTAGCCTCAACACATGATCAGAGTGTATTTAGTTTTTATCCCGACTCGCGTAGCTGTCAAGGGTTTGAGGATGTTTTGAGACGCTATCGAGAGATAGTTCCTCGGGTTAAACTTGCAGGTAGGTTTCTTCCATACAAAGTGGCAAAATTTCACTTTAGGTTATAGAGTTTGGGATCACAACATAGCCGAGTTTGGCTCTAGACCTCATGTAAAACTCAAACTTGGCTATGATTGCTTGACAAGCCTTGATATTGATATGTATATGATCAATTCATCATCACATAACACTAAATTGTTACAATAACAAATTATGCTTTTTTTTGTTGATTAATAATAATTCATATTTTTAAACATTTGCATATTATTTACATAAAAGATCAGCAAACTAAATTATTCATATGTTTCTAATTTTGTACAGTTTACCTATATGTATGTACGTAGGCAATATAAAAAGAATTTACTAATGTGTAGGTCAAATATATAAATGAACGATCAAACTAATTTTTACTTTTCAAAAAGATGAGAGAGACAGAATGAATAGTATCATTTTCTTTTATTTTTAATTGTTTATTGTTTGAAAATATATATTTCTTATTGTTATGTGTGCTATCATAACAAATAGTATTCTGCATAGAACGTACTCTTCTATACATACACTAAATTTTGGCTTAAATGGCATGTTAATTATAAGTTTATAAGGATTATTTTTGTGTTTGAAATCAGGGGCGGACTTACCATAAGTGGGGAGGGGTCAACCGACCCCGCATAATTTTTTTTTTATATGTAATGTGTATTGATGTTTTTCTGTGTCCGCCACTGCTTGAAATTATCTACTGATTTGCAAGTCGATCTAATGTAGTAAAATGGGGTTTGTAGGACCAACATCTTTTGCACCTATTATAGAAACTGCGATATCAATTGTTGAAGAAAGCGGTGGCCAATACCATGTCTTGCTGATTATTGCAGATGGCCAGGTGATCCCTCGATCAAACATTTTAACATGAGTCAAGAAATTCAAGTTAAATCTATCATCAGTGATTTAAAAACCATTTTTTTTAATTCGATTTAGGTAACAAGAAGCGTCGATACCGAATATGGTCAGCTTAGTTTGCAAGAACGTAGCACCATGGATGCCATTGTTAAAGCAAGGTAATATTTGACTCGCGTCATAATTTGATTGGTTATTTTGCCTTTCAATATATTCATTAACTTTGTTGTACGTTTTATCGTTGTAGTAAGCACCCATTATCAATAATATTGGTAGGAGTTGGTGACGGTCCATGGGACATGATGAAGGTATTTGATGACAATATTCCTTCCCGGGACTTTGACAATTTTCAGGTTTGAAAGAATTAACCTCTACTAAAAGAAAGATTGCATATAAATTTAACTTTTTAACTTGTGAGTAACCATATATTATGCTCGTACGTGTTTTATGCTAGTTTGTGAATTTTACGGATATTATGTCACGGAATACAAATCCAATGAGAAGAGAGGCGGAATTCGCGTTAAACGCGTTGATGGAAATACCTTCACAATACCAAGCAACCATTCAGCTCGGGCTATTAAGGTAAACTCAAATGTCATATGTTTAGATCAAATAAATCAAGAATCATATGCGTAAAGTAATTAATAATAAGATTTATAACATTTACATGTTATAGTAATATAGCAAGATCAGTTTTTAAGATTTTTTTTTTTTTGTTTATTTATATGTTTTCAATCAGTTCACGTTCACGTCATGCCGCTGCTCCTCTTCCTCCACCTTATGGTAGCAATTTACAACATTCGAGTGCTCCTCCATATCATGTAAATATGATGCCATCTACATCTTCAAATTATACTTATGATAATAAGGTAAGTAGATCCTAACAAACATTTGTGTTACATATTTAAAATTAACATCAAACAATTTATTTCCCTTACAAATAATCAGTTAAACAGTTTGATACATACACGTTTAATACATCTTATTATTGTATCAAAACCCCTTAATCACATTAACAGCTTGAATATGCAAATTTGTGAACTAGTGGTCAATGTTACCTACCAAAAGGTAGGAGAAAACTATTATATAAGTACAAAAGTAACATACATAAACTTAAATAATGTATATATGAAAAGTCACTGCAATAAAGAACATTAAGTATATCTAATATCCCCCCTCAAGCGGAATGGTGGCGGTCCAAGCCGAAGCATTTCACGAAAGAACTCAAACTGTTGTCGCGGAAGACTTTTTGTGAAAATATCAGCCACTTGAAGCTTGGACGGTACAAATCGAGTGTAAAGTTTGCTGGATGAGACAAGCTCGCGGATGAAATGATAATCAAGATCAATGTGTTTGGCTCTTTTATGAGAGACTGGGTTTTGTGTCAGGAACAAAGCACTTTGGTTATCACACAAGAGAGTCGGCCTGTCTGGAGGTAAGGCATGAAGTTCTCGAAGCAAGTGAGTGATCCAAATGATTTCAGCCGCGGTATTTGCCATAGCTCGATATTCAGATTCGCAGCTGGAACGAGAAATGGTGGGTTGCTTCTTGGCACTCCATGAGATGAGATTACCACCAAAAAAGATAGAGTAACCATATGTGGACCTTCTGGTTTCAATACAACGAGCCCAGTCAGCATCGGAGTAATCAATAATGTTGATGCGTGATGACTGACTGTAGGAAAGACCAAAGGTCATGATTCCTTTGATGTACCGAAGGATCCTCTTGACACACTGGTAATGGATGGTTGTTGGAGCTTGAAGAAATTGACTCACTTGGTTTACAGCATACGAGATATCGGGTCGAGTAATGGTTAAATATTGAAGGGCTCCAACGAGGGACCGATAACGAGTCGGATCTTTATAGGGTTCACCGGTTGTGGTGAGGACTTCATTTGAAGCCAGGGGAGTATGAGTTGGTTTGCACTCAAGAAGTGAAGCTCGATCAA
Source organism: Flaveria robusta (assembly GCA_025506415.1). Taxonomy (NCBI): domain Eukaryota; kingdom Viridiplantae; phylum Streptophyta; class Magnoliopsida; order Asterales; family Asteraceae; genus Flaveria; species Flaveria robusta. Next base: position 893,264 of record CM046471.1, on the reverse strand, counting down.
GAATATCATGAGCATATTTGGATTGGCTGGGAAACAACCCATCTTTTGTATATGTAACTTCCAATCCAAGAAAATAGTTAAGTTTGCCAAGGTCTTTGATAGCAAAGTTATTATGTAGACGAGAGATGAAAGATGACATGACGTTTTCCTGGTTGCCTGTTAGAATTAAGTCATCAACGTAGACAAGGAGATACATAATGCACTTGTCCCGTTTAAAAATAAATAAAGACGTGTCGACTCTACTACACACAAACCCTTCAGATATAAGAAAGGAACTTAGCCGGTGAAACCAAGCTCGAGGGGCTTGCTTGAGTCCATATAAGGCTTTGTTGAGACGGCATACATGGGAAGGAAATTTGGGATCAACAAAACCAGGGGGTTGCTCCATATAGACAACTTCATTTAGTTGTCCATGAAGGAAAGAATTATTTACATCGAGTTGATGTAGTTTCCAGTTGTTTATTACAGCTAGAGAAAGCACCGTACGAATGGTGGAAGCTTTTACCACAGGGCTAAATGTGTGGAAAAAATCAATGCCGGGTACCTGACTGTATCCTTGAGCAACAAGACGAGCTTTATGGCGATCAATAGTGCCATCCGCATTGTATTTAGTGCGGAAAAGCCATTTAGAGCCAACCACATTGTGATCTTTTGGTCTGGGGACCAGAGACCAAGTATTATTCTTATGAAGGGCCTCAAGTTCGCTATTCATTGCTTCCACCCACTTTGGATTTTTAATAGCGGTTTTAACTCCTTTTGGATCGTTGTTGGAGAAAAGAGCCAAAATAATCCATGAGTATGAGTGTGAGCTAAATCAGCCTTGTACTTGGGCTTAAAGATCCCATTTTTGGAACGAGTGATCATTGGGTGACCGGTAGGTGGTGGATCTATAAATGCAGAAGATGTTGTAGATTGAACCTCAATATTGGTAGGTCCAATAGTGATAGAAGATTGGGTTGGGATTGTCATGGGCCCAACAGAGTTGAGTGATGCCTCTGTTGTGGGCTGAGGTATGGAATGAGGTGCGGTTGTGAGTTGGGTAGGGGAATTAATGGACCCTAAAGTGTTTGTGGTAGGAGAAGTGGACTGGGAGTGGGCTTGAGTATTTAGGTTTGAGGTGGATGAATCATCATCACAAAGACTGCAAGGATGTGGTTGAGTGTATTTTGGTGGTGTTACAAGTGGGGGTGTAGTGTCAGGTGTGGGAACAAGTGGCGTATCAAGTAAGAAGGTGGAAAGATTTAACAAAGAAACATCCTGTTGAGGCACATTACCCTTGAATGGAAAATCAAGTTCATCAAACCGAGCATGTCGGGTAATATAGACCCGAGATGTAGTTGGGTCAAGGCAAATGTAACCCTTATACCGAGCACAATACCCAAGAAAAATACAAGGAATGCTGCGAGGTGCCAATTTGTGATCCACATAGTCACGTAGATACGAATATACACGATAAGCAAACGGACGAAAGTTGGTATAGGTAGGTACACGAGAAAATAGAACTTCAAAGGGAGACTTGTTACGAAGAACCGGAGTTGGGAGATGATTTATAATGTAAACCGCCGTGCTAAAGGCATGAACCCAATAGGACGCTGGTACATGACCATTAAATAGCATAGCTAGCCCGCTCTCAACAACGTGTCGATGTTTGCGTTCCACCCGACCATTCTGTTGAGGTGTGTACGGGCAGGATAATCGGTGAAGTGTGCCATTTTCTTCGAGAAGTTTTGTAACATTGTGGTTTACAAACTCGGTCCCACCGTCACTTTGAAAGATTTTTATCTTTCGAGAACATTGTGTTTGAACAAACTGTATAAAAACCTTAAACACGTCATAAAACCCGGCTTTTGTTTTTAGTGGATAAAACCATGTGAAACGAGAAAAATCATCCACAAAAATCACATAGTGACGATAGCTATCAACTGAAAGTACCGGGGAGGGTCCCCACAAATCACAATGTATCAAATCCAACGGGTATGAAGCCTGTTTTTCATTTAATTCAAATGGCAATCGATGTGCTTTTGCCAATTGACAAGAGGAGCAGATAGTTGGTTTTGGTAAGATAGAAGAAACAGATAAATATCCCAATTTATTCAAAAGTGAAACAATATCAAACGAGACATGTCCCAAACGGGAATGCCAAAGTTCAAAAGAAGCTTGAGGCTTGGTACGTGAGGATGCCACACATGCTGTTGGATTATTATGAAGAATGTATAAACCTTGCTCACATTTGCCTTGGGCTAGGACCTCCTTCGTTGACCGGTCCTGAATATAAAAATAAGGTTGTGAAAATAATACATCCACATGGTTGTCGGTTGTTTATTTACTGACAGATAATAAGTTTTTAGTGATGTCAGGAACAACAAGAATATCATGTAAATGAATGTTATTAGGAATGGTAGAGTGACCAGTATGAGAAATAGGAAGAACAGTACCATTTCCAAAAGTAACCTTGTTATCTCCCAAAAAAGGTTCAGGCTTGGAGATATTGGTGGTGGAGGAAGTCATATGATCGGACGCACCCAAGTCAACAAACCAGTCGGGTGTCGATGTGGTGACATGACATTGAGCATTAAACGCTTTGGCCAAGTCGGAACTAGAAGTAGGAGCATTCTGAGCGTACGAGGCAAGTTGTGGGCAGCCATTGGCATAGTGACCATCTATACGACATAGTTGACAATGTGGGGGTCGGTGATCACGACCCCTGCTAGCACGTTGAAACCGGCCACCACGACCACGAGTAGAAAGTCCGGACCTGCCAGTTTGGGCGTTAAACGCCACAGTAGGAGTAGTTGTTCCTTGTAGTGAGCTAATGAACATTTCATGACTTTCAGCTTGAATAAGCAGGTCACGGAGAGTTTCCATAGATCTGGTGGTTCTAATAGAGGTGGAAAAATTCTCAAAAGAAGGCCCAAGGCCGCGTAGGAACCAATGTATTTTGTCTGCTTCAACAACGGGATGGCCAACAGCTGCAAGTTGATCACAGATGGCTTTAAATCTTTGACCAAAATCAGAAACAGATTGAGTACCCTTGGATAACATACGTAATTGATCGCGTAGATTTTGAATGCGTTCGGTTGAGGAGTTGTTGTATGCTGTTTCAAGTGCAACCCAGATCTCACGAGCAGTGGATAGCCCGACAACTTCAGTAGCGGTTTCTTCGGTGAGAGAGGCTTGAAGAATGATAATGGCTCGTTGATCGGCAGACACCCAGGTCAAATATTCCGGGTTGGGGATCGATTTCTCAGAGACAATAACCTCGGCAGCAGGGATGGTGGATGAGCCATCGATGTGAGAGATCAGGTTTTGAAAGGCGAGAACAGGCATAAGTTGATTTCTCCATATTAAATAGTTTGATGAGGTCAACTTGTTGGTGATCATGTGCATAATTTGGTTCATGGGGATGGAAGAATCAAGAGAAGATGATGAAGCCATGGCAGGGAGATGAAAGGGGAGGAATGGACGAGAGCGAAGGGGAAGGGAGGGGCCAGGAAGAGAGAGGCTCTATACCATGTGAACTAGTAGTCAATGTTACCTACCAAAAGATAGGAGAAAACTATTATATAAGTATAAAAGTAACATACATGAACTTAAATAATGTATATATGAAAAGTCACTGCAATAAAGAACATTAAGTATATCTAATAAAATTAACCCAAACATCTTAGTAGTATGTTACATCTAATTTGTGTTTTACAAACTACTTATATAATATCTTACTAGGTTTGCCCCGTGTGTCTTATTAAACCAATGGATATGGCTTTTGGCTGCGGGCATCAGGTTAGCTTTAACTCCATTTGTTTGTATTTTACAACCAACATATATGTATTAAAATAATAAAATTATTCTTATTATTCTTATTATTATCATTGTTGAATTAACAGACATGTTGCCAGTGTGGAGTCGATTTATCATCGTGCCCGATGTGCCAAAGTGTGATCAAGATTAAAATTGTGTTGCAATAATAGACTCAACCGAACCGATGTGTGAAGATGTCGAGTGACCATTGAATTTTGCCAAATATAGAGTGATTGATTTTTATAATACTTTTGTTAGTACTTTGTTAGAAGACATAATAATGTTTTTTTGTCATATCATATTTGTTTTTGTATGTGATGGTTTGTTTTTCATATCCTTGTTCTCTTAAAGCATCTATCATAGCAAAATGTAACTTAAAGGGATATTCTTTTAGTTGTGTGTACAATGATTTCGAGGTTTTTAATCACAAATTTAAGTGAGATGAAAACTCAATTGAAGATTGGGTGAAGGGATGGGACGTTTAAGTCACTTTCTAATGTTGCTTTAACTAGTTTAATACATTTATGTCAGTTGGTTCTAAAAAGCTATCTCATGGGAAGTTTTAAGTCGATTACTAACGATATAAATTATTAGAATATAAAATAATTTGATACACTTGACTAGTGTTGGGGTCTTGTAATAAGTTAAGTGACGGTTCGTGCTATTTGTGGGTTAGGAACATGAGTAAAGTGGTTCCTAAATTATGGTTAATATAGGTATCCATAGACGAAAATTCTAACCTTGAAAGCCCAACAAGTTTTGATCACACTCTCCGGTTCAAGGCTATCGACCGTTAGAAGATGTGTATAACCGGACCTTACCCATTGAGCCAACCAAATACCAAGATGCAGCAGGAAATGCTCAATGGCAGGAGGCTATAAGAGAAGAGATAAGAGTCTATAGAAAGAAACAAAACTTGGTACCTAACCAAGTTACCAACAGGCACAAACCAATTGGGTTAAAATGGGTCCGAAGGTGAAACGAGATGCAAGCGGTAAAATGACTAGACACAAGGCGAGGCTGGTGGCAAAGGGATGAAACAACAATATGACGTCGATTATGATGAGGTGTTTACGCCCGTGGCATGAATTGAAACAGTTTGACTTATTTTGACTTTAGCCGCTAGAGAAAGGTGGAAAGTTAAATACTTAGATGTAAAATCAGCCTTCCTTCATGGAGTTCTAAAAGAGAACGTGTACGTAGTTCAACCAGATGGGTTCTTGAGAAAAGGCAAAGAAAGTATAGTGTATCGTGTAAACAAGGCACTTTACGGACTCAAACAAGCCCCGCGGGCTTGGAATTATAAGCTGGATCAAACACTTAAAAATCATTTTTCTACCAAACCTTACACTTGTAAATATTTGCACCCATACTGTTTTTGCGAGAAGCAACACCAATACCACTAAATCACAAGATTATTATCATTGTAAATGTAATAATAAGTTGTTCAAGTAGTTCCACACATTGTTGTCATTCCCTCTACTCATCACCAAATGCAATGGTCTTTCAATTTCGTTATTTCCATACAATTAAGTTATCGTGTTTCATATGAGGGTCCTATATTTACATAATTTTGATGCTTTTAATTTGTAGATGGTGGGAAAGAGCTCTCTAAGCTTACGATTATTAATCTGTCTTTCATTCTAGAAAAATATATCATTCCCACAACCAATCATACTTTTCATCCTCTCTTGAAAATCAATTGAAACCTTCACTAAATCAGAATTGATTTTAGATATTCTTCTATGTACATGTTTTCCTTGACCAATTCACGAAACATTAATATGTATTATTTTGTATTTAAATATTCTAAATATTTTTTTCATTTAACATTAATATATTGTGACCAAATTTTTCTTTCCCTAATATCGTAACATGATTAATAAACAAGAATATATATAGTTGACATTTACTAAACTAAGTAATTTCACAAGGATGCTTGTAGTTGAGACATCACAATCAAACAATTAACAATTAAGGGGGTGTTTGGCCTAGTTTTTATTTTTAGGTTTATGCTTATATTTTAAAGTATCTTATAGCTTATTTTCTATTATTTGATAAGTTCTTTTTAAGTGTTTGGATTAGCTTATATTCTACAAGTTGATTATACGTTAAATCCATCATTATTTAATTTGTTACGGTAATAAGTTGCTTCAATATTCATTAATATACCATCATTTGATGGCAAATGAGTAACTTACACCCTTATACAAATAAGCTTTTTCAAATAAGCTAAAAAAACCATCTTCAAATAAGCTTATTCAAATTAGCTTATATAAACTAATAAGCATAAGCTTAAAAAGCTAAAGCAAACACTAAATTAAGCTTATTTTGTAAAAAAAGCTAAAAAAGCTACAAACTTTGTTAAAATAGCTAGGCCAAACACCCCCTGAGTTGACATGATTTATCATATATAGAATTTCTTGTTTTTAGTTTAAAAATCATTACACATCAATATTATTAAACTAAAACTCTTTAAAATAAGATGGTTTAGGTTTTCATTAACCCTCCAAATGATATATTCTTTTATCATTGGAGTGTCCAACAACTTTGATTGTTTACAACTTCAGTTTTAAGTTAGTACCAATACCGTAAAAGACTAAAAAAAAAAGAACATAAACAACTTTTCAGTTCAAAGTTGTTTTCTTTTCAACCTTGAAGGTTAGAATCATTACTAAATAAATTTTCGGTCTTTAAAACAATATGTATTTAGAGAGTAATTACTTGAGTTAAAAAATAATTATTTAACTTCGTCCCATCTTTGTTTCTTCTCCGCTTTGACACCATCCTATGAATTCCTATAGCAAGTCTCACTCAATGGTAGAGCTTGAACAAACATACAAGAGAGGGGCGAAAGTAACGGGACCCATAATTTTTTATTCCTATCACTATGATTCAGGTGTTATATGTTCGGGCTGACGATTCGGTTCGGATTGGGTCCAACAATAGAAACACTAAATATCTAATTTTTCTTTATTCACTCAAATGAGGGTTTTACATTAAAAAAATAGATATATTTTAACATACAAAGATCTAAAATATTTATGATGATGTGAGAAAAAAATACCTAGAACAATAATTATAATTCAGCTCGACAATTTTTAAGATCTCTTTTTTAATGGTTAAGATCCACTTCATTAGTGTTTACTTTTGGTTGTGTAGCCTCAAAATTACCAGGCTTTTTCTTGTTGGCTCACTTGTTAATGCTTTGTGACGTTTACTTTCTTAATGGTTTTGAAGATGTCAACTGTCTTAATCACCTTGAATCTGCCGTAATCCCTGATCTCACTATTTTTCTAATTCTTCATTTGATGTCAATAACATACACACCACACAATTCCCAATATTCCTAAATGATTATTCAAACAATTAATTTAACTTTAATATAATAGGGGATGGTTCAAACGTAAACCAAAAAAAATTGTGTAAACCTATAGACTAAATCTGCACCTTTGATTTATGAGATCAATGGCTCATATTTGTTTGACTTTTTGTACACGTGCTCCAACAAAAATACAACTTTTTATTATTTTATTTAAAAAAAAATAAGTCATTAATCTTAATAAATCAAAGTTGGAGATTTGGTTTATTGGTTTATATAATTTCTATTGGTTTCATTTGAACTCAATCATAATATAATATAATAATAAAAGATTGTTTAAAATTGAACTTAAATTTAAATATATCCAGGCGAGGTTTACAGGGTGTGCTTCCTAGTTTTTAACCTCTAATTTCGTAGCAATTTCTCTTTCAAAAATTCCAGTTTGACTTTTCAAGTAGTCAATGTTTTAAACATCTTATATATATATAGATAGCACTCAAATATCTTCGGTGCAATCAGTTTTGGTGGTAACAATGGGAGGCAAGAATTCAGCAGACTCCCGTTATCAAAGGTCAAATAGCGTTACTTACACCCCAAGTCATCATCATGCACCCAAGCCACAAAGAAAGTTGGATCGAAAGTACGCGAGAATAGATGATGATTACGAGACGCTTGAACAGGTAGGTAACTTGTGAATCAAGTTATGTATTTCTTGAAATAATTCGTGTTTCGTAACTCATATTTGAAAGAAGAAAAAAAATGTTGTGTTTTAGGTTACGACTGCTCTTGCTAAAGCTGGGCTCGAATCATCGAATCTCATTGTTGGCATCGATTTCACCAAAAGCAATGAATGGACAGGTTAATATTTGATCAATCTTCTCATAATATCAAACCAGTTGTCTTATCGGTTCACTAGTCAAACCTTTTGGACCAAGTTTAATCAAAGTATACATATATGTGTCTAATATGGAACAAATTATTGAAATACTTTATGTCTTGATATATGTTTTCAATTTTAAAGATTTAAATAACTATAATATGAAGTCTAAAGTATTAAATTAATAAGTGTGTGAGATTTTGTGGCTAATTTTGATCAGCATGCATATGTTGTTGTTACAAACTTTGTGGCTAAAAGAAGCAAATTTGTAAAACAAAGTCAGGGATGAGATCATTCAACAGGAGGAGTTTACATAGCATCGACGTCGTACAAAATCCCTACGAACAAGCAATATCGATCATCGGGAAAACTTTAGCGGCTTTTGATGAGGATAATTTGATCCCATGTTTCGGGTTTGGAGACGGTATACAATCAATCACACTTGATTCATCTTATTTGTAAACAACTTATCTTACAAAATATGTTTCATTAACTTGTTTTTGTTTAATAAATGTTGTTTTGTAGCCTCGACACATGATCATAGCGTATTCAGTTTCTACCCCGATTCGCGTAGCTGTCATGGATTTGAGGATGTTTTGAGACGTTATAGAGAGATAGTTCCCCAACTTAGACTTTCAGGTTCCTTAATTTGTGACAGCGTGACGAAATTTCAATCATCGTTTGATCATTGAGTTTTGGGCTATAACATAGCAAGAATTGAGCTGAGACGAGTTTGAGAACCTTAAACTAAGCTCAAACTCGGCTCATGGTCAATAAAAGTCAGAACCAGCTCAAGCTAACCTAAAATAGCTTAAAAAAATACCAAGTATGAAAATAAAATTCAATTATCAAACGCGTCACATATATGTATTAAATAGCTTAATTACAACTTATAAGATCAAGCTCGACTCGCTTTATATTTCTAGAAAACGATCTATTGCGTAACTTGATCTAATATAGTAATATCGTTTGCAGGACCGACATCTTTTGCACCTATAATAGAAACGGCAATGGGGATTGTTGAAGAAAGCGGGGGCCAATACCATGTGTTGTTGATTATAGCCGACGGTCAGGTGATGCATCAAACATGCGAAAAACGCTTAGGAAATCTGGATAGATTGAAAAACGACTTCTTTTATAACTTGATTTAGGTAACAAGAAGCATCGATACAGAATATGGTCAGCTTAGTGCACAAGAACGTAACACCATCGACGCCATTGTTAAAGCAAGGTAACGAACGCTTCACGCTATGAAATCGACCGTAAATTAAGCTACATATTCATATTTTACATAATGTTTTCTCCTTGCAGTAATCACCCGTTATCGATAATACTGGTGGGTGTTGGTGATGGTCCATGGGATATGATGAAGGAATTTGATGATCATATTCCTTTACGAGCCTTTGACAATTTTCAGGTTTTATTTGAAATAACTAAAGATTGCATATAACTTTATTATGACATTATTTAAGTTGCTCTTGTTTCTTGCTAGTTTGTGAATTTTACGGATATCACGTCGAAGAACGTCAATCCACTAAAAAAAGAGACGGAATTTGCTTTAAACGCGTTGATGGAGATACCTTCGCAATACCAAGCAACCCTTCAGCTCGGGCTTCTCGGGTAAATCAACAATCATAGCGTAAAATAATATATTTATGATTATAGCACAAGAAAGAAAATTTGACATATGATTTTATAATTTATGTGTTTCGGTGATGTAACAAGATTGATGTTTAAGAGTTTCCACTTATCGTTATGTTGTTTATCAGTGCCCGCACAGGTTATTCTCCGACTACTGCTCCTCTTCCTCCACCTTCCGCTGGCGGTTTAAGAAGCCCGAGTGTTCATCGTTATCATGTAAATAAGATGCCTTCATCTTCACATTCTACCTACAACAATACGGTGAGTATAGTAGGTGCTACTGTATAACCATATATACTAATAAACGGATTAAGTAACAATTATTTACTCACAAATAATCAGATAAATAGTCGGATAAACGATCCTATACTTTCAAAAGAAATTATTATCATCATATAATTAGATAAACAGTTTGGATTAAACCCTTGACAAGATAATACTTTTTGTTATAGGTGTGCCCTATGTGTCTTAATAACCCAAAGGGTATGGCTTTCAGTTGTGGGCATCAGGTGAGCTTTAACGCCCAATTTGTACATTACAGTTAACCCACGTACATATTTTAAACATATCATTATTATTGTTGTTGTCGTTGATACTAACAGACATGTTGTGAGTGCGGGGCTGCTTTATCGTTGTGTCCAATTTGCGGGAATCTGATTGAAACCAAAATCATGTTGCATCAATGGACTCGACCGATGTGTGAAGATACTGAGCGACTACATTATTTACCTGTTTAAAGATGCTGAGTGGTCTAACATTTGCAATCATTTTTGGCAGTTTTTTTGGTTTCATCATGCTTGTTTTGTATATAATGGTACTTTTTAAAGACATCAACCTCTTTACTGCAAAAATATGTGCTTGAATAACATGTTTAGTATCCTCACAATAAAAATAGGATCTTTTCGTTACATAACATAACAAAAAGGTGAAAGTAGAACTCCATTCGCTATATTCTGTTCTGAACAGTGGATACCAACAGTCGAACTCCAAGGTCTTTTGGGATTTCAGAGTACCCACAAATTGATGCCAAACAAAATTGTAAGTTTATAACCAAAATTGATATTTAACTAATACATCACATCACAATAACATGAAGAAACAAATCCCACAGGACCAACTTTAAGACATAGACCAAGGTTTTTTTTTTTTTTTTTTTTTGTTTTGCCTGTTCCCTTTTGTGTCTGCTAGAGCGCTCTTTGTAACTTGGTCCCGGGTCATGTGTGAGTTAACCAGGTTGGCCTGGTACAATTACTGGATCATGACAGCTGCAAAGGGTGCACAACAACACCATGCCGAGCATTTGGAATGGACCCCCATCGACCTAAACGTGGTTCCTGATAAAAAGAAATGTAAGCATAGGGATATGTAACACAGTAACAGTATGAAGTTGAAAGAGAGGGTGGTTGAAATTAACCTTGCCGACCCCAGCAACCAAAAACTTCCCGGATTTTGCAAACGCCAAGGAATTTACGTATCCAACCTAATATAAAAGTCAATTAGTAGAAAACCGAAAAAAAAAAAAAAAAAAAAATCCAGAATAAGTAGTTAAAACAAACAATGTGTCTCTTGACCAGGCAAACTTGGGTTGACCCGGTAACACTTATTCTTCTATGTTTTGACCGTATAAATTTTGGGGCTTGGGCAACTATCTACTTTTGTTGACTCGCTAAATTTTTCTAATTAAATTGAGATGAGAGGTAAAAACTTACCAACGGCAGCTCAAAAAGTGGTTTAACGCCTTTGGCGTCATTTTCTATTTCCCACAGACGCACGACACCATTACCAGCTCCTGATGCTGCAAGATCACTGCCTCTACATACAGCAACAGAGCTAACCCAAGAACAAGCAGATGGGCCGAGGCTTTCAGGAACATGATCCAAATCATCTGGAAAAAACAACATTAAACGATTTTGATCAACACTACAATAATTTTAGTTATTGATAGCTGCAGAGTTTTTAATAAAAAGAATAAATCTGAAGTTGATTACCTTTACTACCATTTGACAAACCATCATCTTGTTTGATATCAAGTGTATTAGGAGTTAATAAAGGGTGTGCATTTTTGATAATATGAAGCGGTTTCTTTCTCAGTACACTCCAATGCTCAATACTACCATCATCTGAGCCCGATAAAAATTCATCATTATTAACAAAACAACAGCACTCTAATGATGATGCAGGAGCCCGAAAGACAAGCTGAGACTCCTCAGGAACCTGTTTACATTAAAAATGTAGACATAAATATACATGGTGTATTTTAATATTTTACCGTACTAAAAGCACATACTGCACGCAATATAAACAGACTGTCTTTCCTCAATTTTAGCAGCCAACAATCAAAAATTGCTAATGTGATCTTATTTGTCATTTCCATGAGTGTGTATGCCAAGTCACATCTAATGCAACATCCAGTAACAATAGTTTAGTATAAAACTTACTTTTAAAAAAGACATCAAGTTGTCAAGTGGTAGCATGTCAATCTCAAAGGTTTCTCAAAAACTTGGCATTTTACATGTCATTTAGTGCATGTACATATGCCAAATTGCATCTAATTTGACATTTAATAATAATACTTTAGGATAAAAAAATGTCATTTTTTGAAAATAGTAACTAAATAAATTTATTATTAAATGTCTTTTTTTCACATATGCATTATTTGCATTAATGGGACACCAGTAAATTCAGTTAAAATGAGGCTGGCTGCTAGAATCATTAATAGGTTGCAAGTCCTAGAAACAAGTTTGAACTAGGCACAATATAGAAGCATCCATACATTCCATTAACAATTTTAGTAACCAATGACCTGATCAACCATAGACGATCAGCAACCAACTTACATTTAACTGGTGTGGCATCTTATTTGTCATTTAAGTGTATGTGTATTTGCCACATAGCATCTAACAAGGTACTTAAAAATAATATATTAGCATAAAACTTTTTATAAAAAAGGATAGCTTTTCAAAGAGGTCAGTAAATTTTAACACATAAGCATTCTCTGCATGTGGGTCTAATGTAGAAATTAGCATGGATTCAAAGCATCAACTAATATCACATCGGCATTTAACACTAGGTTAGTTGCTTAAGTTGGTAATAAATGCAAGTTAGTTTCCATTTCCGCGTCCAATTGGGATAAAATTGGGAGGAAAAATATAAAGTTTCTTACTATTTCAATTGGTTTGCCCTATTTAAAACAAGTTAAGGAAGTAAACCGTTTTACCTTCCATAAGTGCATGGTCCTATCACGACCAACAGTTAGCACGCGTTCCTTTCTCAAGCAATCAATAGTTAAAACTTCACTTTGATGACCAAATAATGTGGTTATGTAAGATCTGTCTTCGGCATTCCATATTTTGATTGTTCGATCATATGAGCCAGAAAATAATTCTGAAGTTCCTTGCCTGAAAGTCAAGCAAGAAACGGGCCCTTTATGACCTGAAAAAGCCTGCAAAAAAAACCCATCTTGCATATAAGAGTAAATTCAACCCACTTATGTGAGAATAGGTCTACGGATTATATTGTGTTCGATTAGATAAAACAAAAAACTAAGCTTAGAAAACGAGTAAAATGGTTTAGAAGCCACCCACCAGAACACTCTAGTATTCGTAACTTCCTAAAGAGGTTCTATTAAAAAAACTGAACCACTACTTTTCCAACTGTTTTATAAAACATGTTATATACAACAAATATTTACAAAATTAGAAGATGGAAATAATAGTGCTGAGGGACAATACTCTCTAGAGTTTTACCCAATTTGACCATTTACCTGATATGCACCATTTTTCCACCTATAATCAATTGGAAACTTTCTTACATCAAATTACCACTTAGTACTTAGTAGCTTAAATCAATGAAGCAAACAACTTGATTACTTGGTAGTTTAAATAAAAAAATCATTTCAAGCTTGTACTCCTGTTGTGTAATTCATTTGCATATTATTTTCTCTTATAAGAGTGTGCCCATTCATGTATAGTATATCTAGACAAAGTTGTAACTATAAGTGACAATTTTGGCCCATTATTTCTGTTAGACGGTGTGCCTTTAGCTGGATTTGGTACTAAACAAAAGTGGAACATACTTGGGTAGTTGGGTGGCCTATGAAGTAGATTAAATATATAGGTGACCTAAATTAAAAAAAATCAAATACTTGGGTCATGGCATCCATTTGCATTCCCTAGTGTTTATAACCATACTAAATGCATAAATGATGCAACAAAATAAAGTTTTCCACAACCGAAAAAATACCTGAATGTGTTCCCGTGTGCGTGTATCCCATAAATGAATATGTCGATCAAAGCCACCACTTGCCAAATACCTTCCATCAGAACTTACAGCAAGAGCCAAAACATGTTTACTGCGCCTTTTAGCTCGACCTTGTGGATCTTTCGCACCATGAGATTTCAATACTTCTTCACTAGGCCAAACAAATATTTCTGTTTTCCCACTATCAACATCCCACATAAAAATGCAACCATCTTTTGATGCTGAAAATCCTTTACAATCATCCTCAGATAAAACCACTGCAGTTACAGATTGTCTGTGTTTCACTAGAAGTCGAAATCCTCCTGTTGTTTTTGGATTTTGAACCCTAAGTATAAGAATCATTAACTAGAATCAGCTCCATGAAAAAACAAACAAAAAGCTCGCTCCTTTTCTCAAAATGTCATAAAGTTTGTTTGCATCAGAGTAAAAACTAATACAATCATGAATCATCCCAAAAACAAAGTTCACTCCCAATTTAAAAATATTTCTAAGATCAAACAGTGGTTGTTCAGACCTAAACTTTCAGTTTGATGTTACAATCATTATCAACTCCACAACCAACATAAACTTAACACTATTAAAGGTCAAATTCAGGCACTTTTTCTTCTCCAAAACTGACTGTAACTATGGACCAATTATCACAACTAAAACAATAAAAACTGAAATTCTAGAAAGAACATTTACCTTGAAGCAAGCAATCTGCGAACAAACCCACTGTCTTCAAGTTGTTTAGCCTGCAACAATCGTGCAACCAGAGAATCCCTATCTCCATCCTCTTTACCACCTCTTTCATCAAACTCATCACCCTCCTCCTCCATTTTCCTAGACACCTCCCTCATCTGATCTATAAAGGCTTTAGCTATTTTATTCCGATTCTCTCCCGCGGTCTCCTCGTTCTCCAATTTAGCCCCTTCACCACCGTTCTCCAACGCCGCCGCATCTCCGCCGTCGTAGTCGTCGGAATCACTACTCTTAATGCTGTCGTCGTCGGTTCCATCATCTTCGAACTTTCTCCGGCGGTTGGAATCACCGTCGAAGAACGGGTCTGGTTTGTTCGCTTTGAACCGCTTGCTTTTGTGGCCGTTGGAAGTCTGCTTGTTGTTTTTGAGCTTCTTGCGAATCGTCATGATTAATGGTTTCACGAAGAACAGAAGGCTGAAATTTTGAAGCAGGAGCTGAAAGTTTGGATTAGGGTTTAAGGGGGTTGAATTAGGGTTTATTGTTCGTTTGTCAGAAAGAAAATGAAGGAGATGATACGGAAAATTAATTGGGCTTGTAGCCCATTCAATATAAATTCTTTTGAAGCTTTGATGCCATCCCAATCGGTTTTAGACCGAAATTTAATTGGACTATGGATAATTATAGCTCGTAATAGAGAGGGTACAACCGACTCGGTTTAAAACCCGAAACCAATATTATTACAACCCGACTCTATTAGTTGTATTGAGGTTAGTTCCTAAACCTATACGTTAAATTGGTTGCATCTGATCTGAATCAAACCAATTGAAACCCGATCATTTGTCCGTAAAAAACTAGTTTCAACCCGAGCGGGTTCCAGAAACACATTTGGGTTTTCTATGTTTTTTTCTCTGTTATTTTGGGCTGAAAATATTTACTAGTTGATTAGAATCACTAGTTGAGGGTAGCTTGTTTAAACATTGTCTAGTTAATGTATTCAATTCACCATCTATATGTTTTGAGAATATTCGAGTATTTACCTACCTATTTTATAACTGAAGGCGTTTAGTGAAACCAGAGTATTTCAAAATTAAAAAAAAAAGAAAAGAAAAGAAAAGGGGTACTTTTAATAACTAATCTCAAATACCTTCTTTTCACGTATAGCTCTTAACTTTAATCTATGAGTTCTTACTGTTTTGCTCTTGTTACGTGAACTTATATTATATTCTATATAATATATCATATGTATATCTATGGGTCTTTATTATTAGAACCACACTTAGAATAACCCGAATCGAACATAAACAATACAAATAACGTCTTTAAATTCGAATTTGGGTTTTAAATGGAACATCAAATTTTTGGTTTTAGAACCAATTCGTATTCAGATGTATATTGGATGACATACAAAGTGATTAAATATACTAATATCTTGATCAAAGAAACCAAATGCTTATCTGATATTACATTCTGCATAGTGGTGTTCATCGAGTCGGTTTCCTGTTATTCAACTTTAGAAAGCGAACTTGATCTTATTTTAATTTTAATTCAGTTAAAAAAAAATTTTATTTTGAATAGCTCAATTTAAGTAAACCATATAACCCGAAGCTGACCTGATGAACACTCCTACAAAGATCACATAGGCATTGTGTTTCTCTCGTCAAGATAGTCATATATTTTTAATCGCTTTGCTTGTCATCCAAGTATATATCTGGTTTTAATTAATACCGATTAAAATACATGTTTGAAAAAATGTCTTATAATTGTTTTACTTTCTTATTATCTTGTTTGTGAAGGTTCTTGGCATGGATAAGGTGGGCCTATTAAACACCTCAAAGTTCAAAGAATGAGTCGAGCACCACTTTTGGTATATTTGATATATAGATAGACATACAACAAGAAGCAAAGGTGAAAGAACAAAAGAAAAAGCATGCAATAAGCATGAAACATGCACATCCTTTTAAGAATAATTAAACACCACTATTTAAGGTATATTATGTATTAGACTTAATGACAATGGTAATAGTATTAGTAATTTTATTTAATTAAATCAAATAAATGTTGGAAAAAGGGGAAAGGTAAAGAGGATGGTTAAGAGATTCAAAGGCAAGATTGTATGAAGGTGTACAAGCAAGGTACAAGATTCATTCCCACTTTATTCCAAAAATGTTGTTTTATATATAACATCTTCCAATTCTTAATATGTCACAACTCAAAGTCATTTGTTCTAAAACTTAACCATTTTCGTCAATGGCTACAACTAGGGCTCGACATGGTAGAGGTGACCGACACATGTTTTTCGTCTTCTGACGACAATGCTATGATGAAAAACATAATCGCTACGCATTCTCCAGATGGAACCTATGTTGATGTCGTTCCGCTTCTCAAAATCATTGAGGATATCATGCATAGGGCCCATCCAGACGCAAGTCATCATGTATGTAAGATCATTTTAGTATTTTATTTTCTTATCGATCTTAATACTAAATCTGGGTATATGGTTATTAATTATAGAGTCCTCAAGCGGAAATAGATGCGATAGTGGAGAGTGTGATATATAACGATGTCAGTGAGATGCTTGAAGTTATGGCACTCACAATCAATAAGGTTTCATGTGAGGTAAATGTCCCGATCAAGTCATGAGTACATATTTATGAGACTCGTGGTTTTATATAATGTTCAAAATACATTTCAGATTTCTTGCAAGTGTATCGGAGGAGGAGATGCGCATACAACTACCACAGGCATTTTTAACTTGCTTTCTAACTACGGATGGGATGCAAAAGCTGTTATTACTTTAGCAGCTTTTGCAGTGAACTATGGCGAGTTTTGGTTGGTGGCCCAGCTTCACACTGCCAACCCCCTTGCCAAATCATTGGCTCACCTCAAACAGCTCCCTGATGTATTAGAGCGTAGGAATCTCTCATACCAAGGTTTAATGCCGTTGCTAACCTCATCAAGGCCATGCTTGACCTCACTCATTGTATCATCAAATTTAAGGAGTTGCCTGAACAGTATATTAGCCCCGATACACCAGAACTAGTGACCGCCACCACTCATATTCCTATCGCGGTTTACTGGATCATTAGAAGCATTGTGGCTTGTTCATCCATACTCATTAACCTAATTGGAATGGGACATGAGTACGTCTTTCACTTCCCCTTTTCTTTTATAATGCATCTTAACTCACAACAAAAAATTATTGTCACATCATTAAAAGTGGTGAAAAATAATTATTGGATAAGAGACAAATAGGTATCAACTTTCAAATATGTAAATTTGTGTGGACCTTAAACGGGCAAAATGATGTTAGATTGACCCACTAACAACTTAATTGTTATCCTTTCTTCATATTGTTTTTATAAATAGCCTATTGTGTATGGTTATAAGCTATACTACTAAACTAATAAGAAAAATTATCATACATAAAATTATTTAGGACATCATTGTTGCGTATAACAAGTTCTTTTATCATAGGCATGTGACAACGACCACTGAAGCTTGGGAACTATCAAGTTTGGCTCATAAGATAAGCAATATTCATGATCATCTCAAGCATCACTTGGATCTTTGCGATCACCATATTAGTAAGATCAAGAATGTTGAATTTGATCACTTAATCAATGTAGATGCATGCATCAAATAATCATTAAATTCAAATATTTTTATTATAAACAGATGAGAAGAAGCATATTGAAGCATACCTAACTCTTCGTCGCGTCATGGACACTCCACATCTTGATAACACGAAGCCACTTAAACATTTGATTTACTTAAAGGATGATCAACTACCATTGTATGAGAGCTCTACAAAAATCGGGTGCGTGATAATCGCTTAATTAATGACTCAAACGTATAGAATACACTAATTTATAATGTGCGGAATTAGGTAAGCATTGAGGTGCTGAAGAAGAAGATCGTGTTGCTACTGATATCAGACCTTGAGTTACCCCCGGAAGAGCTATCGGTTCTTGACCAGATGTACAGAGAGGCAAAGCAAAGCCCAGGAAGAGCCGAGAGCCAATTCGAGGTGGTCTGGCTCCCAGTGGTGCCTAATCTTAAGACAACACCATGGACCCAGGAAAACCAAATGAAATTCGAGGCGCTAAGAAACATGATGCCATGGTATTCAGTGTTTCACCCCTCGCTACTTGATCCATCAGTGATCAAGTACATTAAAGAGGAGTGGCACTTTAACCACAAACCACTGCTGGTGGTGATGGATCCTCAAGGTAGGATCGTCAACCCCAACGCGCTACACATGATATGGATTTGGGGAAGCTTGGCTTTCCCATTCACTAGCCTCAGGGAAGAAGCCCTCTGGAAGGAAGAAACTTGGAGGATCGAGTTGCTCGCTGATTCCATCGAGCCAATGATTTTCACTTGGGTACGCTTAACTAACCAACAAATTTTTTTATTTTATTTTATTTCACGCGTCTCATTTTTTATTTTTATTTATACTTTGTGACAGATTGCAGAGGAGAGGTACATTTGTTTGTACGGAGGGGAGGATATCGAGTGGATACGGAGATTTACGAGCACTGCACAAGAGGTGGCCCGTCAAGCCGGAATCAAGCTCGAGATGTTATATGTCGGGAAAAGCAACCCGAGGGAAAAAGTAAGAAAATGCATCGAGGTCATCCGGACTGAGAAACTTAGCTATGTTCTACCTGACTTGACCCTGATATGGTTCTTTTGGGTTCGACTCGAGAGCATGTTACACTCGAAGTTACAACACGGGAAATCTTTTGACGATGACCCGATCTTGCGAGAGATCAACGTGATGCTTACTTATGATGGAAATGATCAGGGTTGGGCTGTGATATGTCGCGGGTCAAATGACTGGATGAGAAGAGCTAATGGCGATACGGTTTTAACCAGTTTGACCAACTATAAGGAGTGGCAAGATGAGGCCCGACAGAGGGGTTTTTTGCCTGCGTTAAACGACCACCTTGAGGCGAACCGACCGCCACATCATTGCAACCGGTTGATCCTGCCGGGAACCACCGGGAGTGTGCCGGAGAGGGTGGTTTGTGCTGAATGTGGCCGCCCAATGGACAGGTTTTTCTTGTACCGTTGCTGCACTGACTAAGTAAACTTATGTTATGCAATCTTCAAGCATAAATATTATTATGTAGATTGTGAAGTCTTGTTATGATTGGTTTGTTTGTTTTCTATTTCTATTTGTGATTAATGGTGTTTAATGACTTTTATTTGAATAAATGATTGTTGCGGATGTTGATTTGAGTTTCTAAAAGTTAAAATCATCACTACCACAAAATATAACTAGATGAAGATCCATTTATCTTCTAGCTGATAACATTTTTTAATGTTAGTAAGGTATTCAAAGGCTAGAAACTTGTAAGAGGGTTGAATTAGAGAACTTTTTTGTATTAGTAGATGGTTTAGGAACGAAGCTGGTGCTTTTTTAATTTTTTTTATAAAATTTGTTGTATTTCTAGACGATTCCTACCCTAGCTTGTAACCTTAGGTGACCTTAAAAATTATAAAGTATTATATACGATAAAAACAGTTAAGTTTTGTTGAAATATATTATGGGGACTGCTTGAATATGCATATAGGGTATCTAGCTTTTTTTAACAACATTTAGAGATTGTTTGGCAATCATTAAACCAGTAAGCGTTGAACTAGTAATACATCTGAATAAGTAAAATACTCTGAACCGATAATTGTTGAATCAATAACTGCTGTTTAGTTAGATCCTTAAATATTATACAGAATAACTACTTTACTTCTTTAACCTATGTTACACCAAATCAAATGTATCTGCATCCAAATAAGGCCATCAAAAAATACTATAATATATATGTATCCAAGCAACAACCCGAACATCTCACGATTGGATAGAAAGATATTTGAAAATAAAGATGTGAAAATTTGCAAGGAATTAAAAATAATATGCAAAAAATCATATTCAATTTATTTTCATATCTGTAGAACACTAGAGAATAATATAAAAGATCCCAAATCTGACTGTGAAGACCACGACCACCTATTTTCACCAACATTGATGATATAATTTGTTGAACGATGGAAACACAATAAACACACTATATTGCACACACTGCACTCGATGATTATGAGGGAGAAAGATCAAACTTGATAAATACAATATGCATACATTTCATTATGACAGAGATGAGGTATTTATATCCCATATAGTTGACGGTTACATTGGTGGTTATTGGCGGTTATATTGGCGCCAATAACTACCTTATAATCGTATTTACCCAAACAGACCCATACTAACATACACTTGGCTATACGGACTATACTATAAACATACATATTTGTTACACTAACTTATATATGCTAAACTTATTTCCAACATAATTTACCAACAATCAGTATACCTTACGTGTTTTGCATGAGCTCAAGGTGGAGAAGATTGCTCCGGCGATGGTGGTTCCAGTGAGGTTGATTGTGGTTCCGGTGAGGTTGATTGTGTTTCGCATGCGCCGGCGAGATGTCGTGAGGGGAAAGGAGCAGTAGCGGAGCTTGAACCATGGCTTAGGGGGGCGGGGGCGAAAGTAAACTATTTTAGGGGGGGCGAACTATATATTTATTAAAAAATTTCCACTACCGGACCGAAAATTTACACTGCCGAACCGAAAATTAACACTACTGACGGAAAAAAGAGGGGGGACGGGCGCCCCCTGGCCCCTATGAAGCTTCGCCGGTTTTTGTCTACTAATTTTGTTTCACCTAAAATGAAATCATAGTATATAAATATTTATAAAATACTATACATCGAAAGATGCAAATATGATTGTAACGACCCATTATGCAAAAAACTAAACTTTTTGTGTAGCTAAAATAAAACAACATAAAAACTTCATGTAGCTAAGATTATCTTTTATCTCTCTATTCTAATAAAAAGCTATCTAGGAGAGACACATGTCAGCATCATATTTCTGCTCAACAATTTTTTCTCACTTATCTCTCCTATTCAATAATCACATTAATTACTAATAATATTATTTATTTTTTTTAGATTAAAATAGTTTTTAATAAATTAAGTAAAAGATATTTTTACTAATGTTATTTCTAATAAAATAATTGTTCATAAAATTAGAAAACTTTTAGAACATCAAACTTTTTAAAAAATACAAATATTTTCTATTTGGTGTTTTAAAAAGTAAAATTTTTATAAACAAATAATAATTATTAAGAGTTATAAGAAAAAAATTTAAGTATAACATTTTTAAAAGGTTTGTTTTGAAATAAAAATATTATTTTATTTATTATAAGAAACATTTTAATCATATCTTATTTTAGAATACCGATTTATAATTATAAAATTTTATTCTGTTTAATAAATTTTTATTCAACCCATGTAATACATGAATTTATTAAATCTAGTATAGATATATAATAGTAATGTAATTTTACTGTTAAAAGTTGTCAAGAAACCTTTCAGTGACCCACAAATGCAAATTGCAAATATTTAGCTTTGTTGACTTATGAAAGTATTGTTTTTTGTGGAAGAATTATTAAAAATAATATACTTTATGTAGCTCTTGAGATCTAGAATTTAGATTTTCTTAAAATTATGCAAATTGCAAATGTTAAGGTTTGTTGACGTATGAAAGTGTAGGCACATGACAACTTGTTTAATACTTGTTGTGAAGTTTGCGTATCTTCTTTAATTTTATTTTTGCGGCTTTTCATCACAAAATATTTCAACATATTCCTATTCTAATAAAAAGTATAAAAAATAACACATGTCAACACTATATTATCCTCAAAACTATGCTTATCTCTCCTATTTAAATAAATTTTACTAACTTATTTAATTTTTAGATTAAAATATGATAATTAAGCAATAGATAACTAATGTTATTTTTTAATTTTTTAGAAATAAAATTTTTATTATTAAATAGTTTTATAAATTAACAATAATAGATTTTTATAATGTTATTTTTGGGAAATAAAATTTTTATTTTTTTACAATCATATCTTATTTTAGAAAATAGATTTATAATTAGTAAATTTTCATTCTATTAAATATTTATTTTATTTAACATGTGTAATACATGGGTTTACTAAAGTTAGTTATATAATAAAAAGTTTAAAGTTATCACATACTATCTTTGTAGATATTCTTATATTGTTTCTCTTCAAAAAGAATACTAGCGGGTTTAAACCCGCGCTTTGCTGCGGGTTCGAAACTTGACTTAAGAGTTAAAAAATTAACGTCTAAATAGTGTGGTGCATGCGTGATGTGATGGTGAACACTATACCTAGGTTGGTGATTTTAAGGGTATGTTTAAAGTGGTTTAGATCGGTAATTTTGAACATTAACTTGCAAAAATGAATATTAAATACTTAAAAATGTAGTTAAATCTACAAATATAATATGTATTCATACCCAAAAAGCGACATAAAAAAAGAAGAGAAATCATAGGAAAATATAAATTAGACGCAACAATTTTGAGCATTGAGTTGTGATTCATGCTAGCATAGAGTACCCGTGCACTACGGCGGGCTATTTTGATATGCAAGTTCCAAATCCATTTGCGACTCCATTGGTAGCTTGTAGCATACACTTCAGCTTCCGTTTGCTTAAACGATCTCTAATATATGAAGAGATCGAAACACACACATATAGATACAAATCATGACTGTTTCATTAAAACTAAAAAATTCTTATCAGATTGTACATAAAGTAGAATCTCTCTACTCTAATAAAATGGCAATTAAGATGGACACATGACAACACCACATTTATTCCCACCAAAATTTTTCCACTACTCTTTTCTATTAAATAATTACATTAATTACTAATAATATTTTTTAATTCTTTTTAGATTAAAATAGTTTTTTAATAAATTAAGAAAGATATCTTTTTATTAATGTTATTTCCAAATAAATAATATTTTATTAAATAAGAAAATTTTCTAAAACATCTAACTTTTTTAGAAATATAAAATTTCAAAATTGATGCTTTTAAAAAGTAAACTTTTTATAAACAAAAAATACTTAAAATTGAGATTTATAATAAGAAAAATTTTAAAATAATATTTTTTGAATTAAAATTTGCATTCTATTATAATAAATAATATTTCAATCATATCTTATTTTAAAATATAAATTTACGATCAATAAACTTTTATTATGTTTAATATTTTTTATTCAACTCATGAAACACGGGTTCACTAAAGATAGTTGTATATAAACTCAAATTCTCATTCATTAAAGTTTAAAAGTTGACATGCTATGATGCCAACTTCAAGAATAACACATACTACAATTACAATGGTGGCTTATAAAATTTACCATAATCAGATACAAAGTTTATCTTATTGGTCGCAAAACTCATCATACCTATCACACTTAATTACTGTGTTTGTACATATTAACCTTTCAAATAAAGGTGAACGTGTTAAATTTTTATTATGATAAGAATATAGTGTAGAAAATTGTATGTTTTCAGTTTCACTTAATAACTTATTTAGAATGTATATATATATAAAATACAGTTGCTAATTGATCTATTTTTTTAACCTAATATTTTTTATTTTAACCATTAGAATAGAGCAAACGATGGTTAAAATGATTGGCTTAAATAAGGTCAAACATTCCGACGACACTTTAAACGATCTTTATGATCGAACCACACTGTAACGAATCAAAACAACCCAAACAACAATCAATGATCCAAATGATCAAAAACACACATTTACATGTCAAAGCAATCCATACACTTTTTATATAGCTTATATTATAAAATATTGAAGAGCAAATAATCAATATTTTCTATAATAATTCATTATAATAAAATTGCTAGATATCCTTATCTTTGTTGGCAAGAGATGATGATGACGCCCCCTTTGAACTTCAAATTCAACCACTTGGTTTCTAATTAGAATTAAGACATCCAACTCTCGATATAATTTTTTTTACACATGATGCATTTATAACAGCATTCAATTATAGTATGAATAATCTTTCTTAAGAACATTTCATCAAACACTCTACATGATTTTATTTATCCTTCTTTCAAAATGAGCATGTAGAAAAATTCAAAATAAACCACAACAGAATACATAAACGTATGCATCACATGTAAAAAAAACACTTTTAACCTTTTTAGGAGCATTTTATCAAACACTCTACACGATTTTATTTATCCTTCTTTCAAAGTGAGCATGTAGAAAAATTCAAGATAAACCACTATAGTACATAAACACATCATGCATAAAAAACGCACCATGAACACTATAATGCTATCACAAAATCACTTTTAACAATTTTCCGATCTGAAAATTGACAAAATGTTTAAAATTTGCACACTTTTGTTACAGCAATAAACCACCTCTATCCTATCCATCATCAACATACTTTGTATACAACAAATTTCATGGTTAGTTGTAAGGTTGATTTTATTCTAAATCGGTAAAATTGGGTTCTTGACTAAGGTCTTTGTCTCTTTTCTTTAAATATAATAACGTATCACAAGTTCCGAAAAACAAAATAGATGTCGTTCCTGCGTCTCCTCATCCTCATGTAATTTTGACAACTACGGATGGCCTCACTCAAGCAAAAAAAATTTTTTTTCAAATCAATATCATAACATTTCCTAATAGCTATCTAGAATTTGATAACAACCTAGTTAACACCAAGCCATAAAAAATACAAAATTTCAATCACCTGAAACCACACCACACCACGCCTAAAATAATTACCAGATGTCACATTTATTAGAATGAAAAAGTCAAAGCATACATGTTTTAGTTTATTTCAATTTCAAAATCAGAACATGATAAAGTTATTAAAAAAAGAAAGTAACTGAAAAAAATAAATAAAGTGTAAAGTAAATTACGTGGTATGTAACCAAATTTTATATATGAATGTCAAAACCCCTTCTCAAATGCAAAATTGAATATAAGTTTGTAACAAAATCCATTCAAATGGTGATTAGTTCATGCAATAGTTACAAATTTAATGCAATCTGCAACATTTTCTCAAAACAATTCATAATCTTCATCAAGTTGGGATTAAATTGACGCTATTGACACCCAGATTCAACATACAATTCATTCATATAGAAATAAAAAACTAACAATTAAGGTATGATGAATTAACTTAAAATCCTTGGAAAGTTGGTATTCGAAGTCCTCAACAAGGTCGTACACTTGCACCTACATTTTTTTACACTTAATCAGTTATTTTTTCTTTGTATTTAGTGGTTTGTAACTTGGCAGACCTAAAGCATTCCCATCCCATTTTGTAAACTCACCCTTATCTTTATAATTTAAATTTTTAATTAGATTCCTTCTCCATCCCATTCTTTAAACAAATCTTTATCTTTATAATTTGTCAAAAAATTTATGGGAGCTACAGTAAATTGGTAAATATACCAATCCACTGTACATGTCTTATCCCAACCAACTTCCTTCTCTGCTTCCTCAAAATGCACCTGCGATTTCAAATCTCAACCAATTTGATCCTTTGATCGATTAAAGAAGCAAATGCATCATCCTGAACTAACATTTTTATGGAGAAATCCAACAAGACAAAGAAAGATTGGGATGAAGCATACATTCAAACCCTAAGCCCAAATTCAAGCGATTGAAGCAAACCGGAAATAGAGATCACCGTTTAGATGTCGAGAAGAGAGAATCACTGCCCAGTTGATCTTTTGATCCCACAGCTTCCGTCGATGATTATATCCAAAATCCCTAGTTCATGCCCTAATCGTGGAACAAAAATTCGAAGGTTCGAGCTATCAGTTTTTTACAATCATAAATGAAATTATTGACTTATTTCTTTGAATTAAAGGTCTGTTTGATGTTTAGCATATGAGTTATCATAGCTCTTTTTGTTAACACCATCTTCATGAGTGGTCTGTTATATAATTTGACACAATCTGTAGGTTTTTGCTTACATTTGATCTTTGTTGTGTTGACTTGAATATTGCAAACATGCTTTCTTAAGAGATTGTAATTCCAGTTTGATTAACTGTATATATTTTGATATCATATCGTAGAAGTACATGAATATAGGAATGTTAAAAGTTCTTATTTAGCATAACTAGGTTTTAGACTAGGCTAGTTTGGATGGTGTTTGATTTGGTTGAAGTAATGCAGTGTATATGACTACCATAGACAGTGAAGACCCAAATGAGATTATGTTTAATTTGATTCTAATGCAAGGGCCTGTTGTGTTATTGACCCACCTACCAGATTATGTTTGGGTAGTGTTTGGTTTGTTTAATACTCAATTTGGTTATGCTTTTATCAAAATTGATTTCTACAAGAATGAGAATCTTCAGAATCATGATTTCTAATTAGCTATTGTAAAATTATGTTGTTTTGCTCCTTTTTTTTATGTTATTCTACTGTTGTTTTCATGTTGTATTGATGCATTTTTTTATGCTATTTTGTTGTGTTTTGCTGCTACATCATTATGTTTTGCTGTTGCTTTATGCTGTTTTGCTGCATTTTTAATGCTATATTGCTGCTGTTTTCGTGCTGTTTTGCTGAGTTTTTATGCTTTTTTGCTGTTGTGTTTTGCTGCGGCTTCTGTGTTGTGTTGCTGTAGTTTTTTATGTTTTTTTGCTGTTGTGTTTTGCTGCTGATTCATGCTGTTTTATGCTATTTTGCTGCTGATCATGCTATTTTTATGCTATTTGCTGTTGCTTCATGTTGTTTCGCTGCTGTTTTTATGCTATTGTACTGCAGTTTTGACGATAGTTAATCAATATCTTCTCTACTGTTATGAATTGTTTTTAATATAAGCAATATTACTAATAAGAAATGCTTTGTACTAGATTGAAAGTTCAGTCAAATTGCATTTTAGAACTACAAATAAGAGTACAATTTCAACTTCTTTCTACCAAATGTCATATTGATAATATATGTTATATTTACAGAAGTTAAGGCTTTCACTTCATATATCACATCGCTCGTACCTTATTTCGGAAAATGATGGCATATGTTTCCTCTGATGACGATGATAATGATGTTGCTCTTAATGAAGATGATGATGTTCCTCAACGTCGTAAGTTTATTCGACGTGATCGTATTGAGGGGCACCACCGTCTATTTCATGATTACTTTGCAGAAAAACCAATGTATCCCTAACCATGTATCCGTTATTTTTTTAGATTAACATAGTTTTTAATAAATTAAGTAAAAGATATTTTTACTAATGTTATTTCTAATAAAATAATTGTTCATAAAATTAGAAAACTTTTAGAACATCAAACTTTTTAAAAAATACAAATATTTTATATTTGGTGTTTTAAAAAGTAAAATTTTATACAAATAATAATTATTGAGAGTTATAATAAAAAAGTTTTAAGTATAACATTTTTAAAAGGTTTGTTTTGAAATAAAAATATTATTTTATTTATTATAAGAAACATTTCAATTATATCTTATTTTAGAATATCGATTTATAATTAATAAATTTTATTCTGTTTAATATATTTTTATTCAACCCATATAATACATGATTTATTAAATCTAGTATAGATATAATAGTAATGTAATTTTACTGTTAAAAGTTGTCAAGAAACCTTTCAGTGACCCACAAATGCAAATTGCAAATATTTAGCTTTGTTGACTTATGAAAGTATTGTTTTTTTGTGGAAAAATTATTAAAAATAATATACTTTATGTAGCTCTTGAGATCTAGAATTTAGATTTTCTTAAAATTATGCAAATTGCAAATGTTAAGGTTTGTTGACGTATGAAAGTGTTGGCACATGACAACTTGTTTAATCTTGTTGTGAAGTTTGCGTATCTTCTTTAATTTTATTTTTTGCGGCTTTTCATCACAAATATTTCTACATATTCCTATTCAAATAAAAGAGTATAAAAAATGACACATGTCAACACTATATTATTCCTCAATAAACTTTTCCTGTTCTCTCTCCTATTTAATAATCACATTAATTATTAACAATATTATTTAATTTTTTAGATTAAAACTAGTTTTGATAAATTAAGCAATAGATTTTTACTAATGTTATTTTTGGGAAAATAATTTTTCATAAACTTAGAAAACTTTTTAGAAAATCAAACTTTTTTAAAAATACAAAATATTTTATAATTAGTGTTTTTTAAAAAGTAAATCTTTATAAACAAAAAATAATTAACATTAAGAGTTATAGAATAAAGTTTTTAAGTGTGATATTTTTTAAAACGTTTGTTTTAAAAATAAATTTTTATTTTTTTACAATCATATCTTATTTTAGAAAATAAATTATAATTAATAAATTTTCATTCTATTAAATATTTATTTTATTTAACATGTGTAATACATGGGTTTACTAAAATTAGTTATATAATAAAAAAGTTTAAAGTTATAACATGCATCTTTGTAGACATTCTTATATTGTTTCTCTTCAAAAAGAATATAATAGTTATTTAAACCTTCATATTTATTTCCTTCTCTTATTAAAAATCAATTTAATTAATTAATACCTCTCTCTCCCCCTCTCTCTCTTTCTCCCCCCCCCCCCCCCCCCCCCCCCCAAAAAAAAAAAAAATCTCTCTCTCTCTCTTATATCAATATTTTTTAAAATCAAGCTCTCTTTTTTAAATAAATTTATTAAATAAATTAAAATTTATATCTTTTTATTAAAAAATAAATAATTAAGAAGCAAAACTTTTATAAAATATGAATTTTCTAAAACACTAAACTTTAAAATAAAATATTTTATATTTTTCTTTTTATAAAAAATATAAAACATGAAATTTTCAAAAAAAAATCTTATCATAACAACCAAAATAATTATAAAAATAGATAGTATTATTTATTTATTTAAAGTAGCTATTTATACGCAATCTAATCATATTTTATCTTCAAATATGGTTTTATTATTAATAAATTTTAATTACTAATTATTTATATTTTATTGATACGAATATATTACTAGCACAAATATATTATAGTAATCAAGCTAGAAACTTCTCACCACCGCCGCCAACGCCAACCACCGGTCACCATCGCCACTAACCGCCGCCGGCCACCACCCGGCCACCACCGCGCCTGAAACCACCACTGGCCACCGCCGCCGGAAACCACCACCCCCGCCGGCCGCCACCACCACCCGTCATCACCCCATAACTACTTTTATATTTATTCTTTCGTTTTTTCATACCTAACAAACAATACAAAGTAATGATTCATTCATTAGGGTAACCAAACATGACAATGAAATATAATGATTCATTTCATTCTCTCATCCATTTCATTCCCTCATTCATTCCATTATTTTGTCCATTACATTATTTATGTTAATAAAAGATCCTTAAATACACTTAAATAACATTTAACAAAAAAACATGTTCATTCAATTTCTATCTTCCTAGTAATAAAAGTAATGAACCTACACAGATAGATTATAAAAAACAATTTGAATTTGTCATCAGACCTTTTACATAAAAATTTCATTATCTTCCTAGTAAATGAAGTAATGAACCTTACACATAGAATATGATTATAAGGTTGAATTTGTCATCAGACCTTTTATATAAACAAAATAAAAAAGTAAATTACACGAATATTTTTTTGGGTTGCACATATGGCCCAGATGGTTTATCGATGAGAGGCAGGAAAATTTTAACTTTATGATAATGTTTGACAAATAAACCTCTATCATCAAGTATGAAATTGACGGTTAGATGAGAGCGAGGAAATTTTAACCTTTATGGTCAAGTTTGACCAGCAATCATTGATCAACAGATATGAAATTGATGGTTTGTTTTATAACTTCTTTAATCAATTAGAAAAAGGTAAATTTATTTCTATTAACTATAATAAAAGAAATTTTAACATTACACGTGTAACATATTAGACATTTTTATTTTATTTTCCTGTCTCTTTCTCTCCTAATCAATGATATTAGCATTTATAGTAATTATATTATTAAAAACATTTCCAAATTAAAAAAAAAATTGATATCACAAAAATAAAAAAACTAGATTTTTAATGAAAAACACACTTTAAAATTATAAGACACGAAAAAAATTCTTAAATACAAAGTATTTTAATACCATTTTTTTAAGTTTTATAGATGATTAGTTTTTTTAAATAAAATTAAAAAAAGACCAGAATGTTTTAAAAAACAATTAAAAAAACACAATCTTAGAAAACGATATTTTAAAATGATATTATTATTGCTTTTTACTTAAAATACTTATATATATACATAACTTAATAATATCTATTTACAAATATTATTTATAATTTTTAAATTTTATTAAATTATTAATATTTTATTTATTCAACACGTGTATTACACGGGATACTATACTAGTATATAAATTATATAAAAATATCTACACAAACTAACATAATAGTAATAATATACCTTTTCAACCTCCAAAAAGCCTTTACAAGCATCTTCAAAATTTAACCTGTTAGAAAAGCCAAAGTTGTAAGTTTGACCTTGAAAAAAAGAAGAGAATAATTTGACCATTCGTGTATAAAATAACCTCCACATAATTTCCAATTAAAAGGGTTTTAATAGTGCTACAAGCGAGCTCCATAGCAAGATCTTAAAAAGTAGTGTTAATCTACTATCACTAAGAATTATAGTGGATTTAGACGTTGAAAAAAAAAAGAAAAGAAAAAAAAAGAAAAACTCTCTGCAAGAGGATGAAAAAAAGTTGTGCTACAATATTTCATATTTGCAAGATAATGAAAAAAAGTGTCATGATGTAAAGCCGCAGAATAATGCTAAGTAGATGATGAAAGAGATTAAAACACCACAACTAGCGTTTACGATCAAGGTATTTGGCACCAATTACCTTGCAATAAGAAAGTTGGTTAGTAAATAACTCATAAAAAATAAAACCGTTTAAACATGAACTAAAACCTGCAGCGAGGGTTTGCAAACGCAATTACAATAGAAAGAACGTCTTAAACATGATACGAATCAACAAGTAAGGCTGAGATTAAACCACAAACTGAGAATAAGGTAGAGAAAATCAAAAGTTCAAGAAAAAACAAGTGCTTCAAGGTCATGTGGACTTATGTGTGGCATTGTAGAACATGACCAACAAGGCAGTGAGGGGGGTTTGAAGTAAAATGAAAAATCCTTCCACGATTTTTCAAAACAAGAGAATCTATTACCTGCTTAAGGACTTTGCGACTGATGTCATGGCACCACCTCCTCTTGCCTCAACAACTTCTTCAGCAACTTGTTCATCAACGATTTGTCGCATTTCAACAACCCTATAAGTGTAGCAGAAAATGTTAGTTGTTTTAGTTTAAGACAAAAAGGTTTCTAGAAGAATCAACAAATCCTATCAGAATAATGTTAACAGTGTTGAGTAATAAGCATACCTTAAATCACTTACAAGTGTTTGTGGGTTGATATTATGACACATGTTGACACTTGGTAAACCAAAAGTTACAAATTAAGAAGCATGTCATACTAAGAACACATGCGTTTAAAGCTATAATTTGCAATAACGAAATGGAAAGCTCATAGATATAAAAAAGGCCTTATTTAATGAAGGATACAACAGTAAATTATCATACCTTTAGCAAGTTCAAAAAGTTGGAAACATATAACCCATAACGTCTGCTCAAATGTGTCCCAAGTCTGATCTGCTTCTTCAAAATCCTCCATGCAGTGTTTTGCACAAAAGAACCTACAAATAAAGCAAATTATGTGATTATATATGCTTTTGTATGAGAATGAAAACGAGAAACCAGAGAATGAAAAAGGTAGATTTGCTGACAATAATACGTATGCGTCACGTGTGCAGAGGGTTTGTTAATGATGTCATGGCACCACCATCTCTATCAACAGCTTCTTCAACTAAACCTTCATCAACAATCTGTTGCATTTCAACAACCCTATAAGCATAGCAGAAAATATTAGTTGTTTTAGTTTAAGACAAAATGTTTCTAGAAGAATCAACAAATCCTATTAACATAGTGTTATAGGTGTTGAGTAATAAGCATACCTTAAAGCACTTACAAGTGTTTGTGGGTTGCAATTATAACACATGTTGACACTCGTAAACCGAAAGTTACAAATTCAGAAGAACAGATGCATTTAAAACTGTAAACACACAGTTATGAATGAACAGCATGGTAGATATAGATAATCTAGGTGAAAGATACAACTGTAAATTAACATAGCTTGAGCAAGTTCAAATAAGTTGGAAACATATAACCCATAAGGTATGCGTAAATGTCTATGAAGTCTGATCTACTTCAAAATATCTCCATAAGGACCATAATATTTCTCATAGTAAAAATGTCAACCCAAACTCTTTAAGTGTGATTTGTATTCACTTAAAAAACTTCTTGCAAGTCATTAAATGCATAATATGAATCATAGAATTTGATCCAACCAGTCTACCACCTCCCCTTTCCATGAAGAGTGAAAATTATTAAGAAACAGATGTACTGTCAAGATATCATGTTGGAACATATGATGATTTCTAATACTTTGTGTAACATCGCATCACTCTTTGTCACCGTTTATAGAATCCTGTGTTGCAGCAGCTTACACAGAATCCTTTGTTAGTTTTATTTTGTCACAAGATTAAAAGATAAAATAGACAAAGAAAGAGAGAAATGGCTCCATGATTGGCCATTATACATGCATACCTTCAATGTGATGCTTACGTTAATTTGTGCATTGCTAGGAAGCTTAATCTAATCTCTAATGAAAGTTCTCAATTAAATCTCAACACTTGACATAACCTGAATAAGTAAGGCGCTATAATTAGCTCTAAATATATACTATATGCAGTAAAAAGACATGTATAGTGATTTCATATGTCATCAAATGTACCTCTGTTGTAACAAAGATCCCTGTGGAAATTTATAGAAGTGAGCACTCAAGTTTCATATTTCTAGTGAAATTTCATAGTAGAATGGAGAGTCTGGTACTAACTTATGGTGGCTTTACTAACCTTATGATGGCTATTTCTGACTTTATGATGGCTTATGACAAGTTTTTACGATGGCAATTTCTTAGTTTTAGAAAACACATCTTGGTCTTCCTCCCATTCAGACTCTGATAGCAATTCCCCTAGTGTTTGGAAGCACACCTTTGCATCCTTAAAATAATCAACAAATGTTTCCACTAGGTTTTCAGTAACCTGTCCTTCATGACATTCTGCATACACAATAAAATCTATAATTCCACAAAACGATAATTCAAACTAATAGATAAGTGAAGACTCACCATGAGCTGGAATATTCATATGTGCAAGAACAATAATTCAAACTGATAGATAAATGAACAGAAATACTGAAATCAAATAACACAAGGAAAGAAATTAATGACAAACCGTAGAGGAAACAGGGAGCCACACGATCGTATATACCTCTTGGTCTTCCCCAATCTGAAATAGTTTACAAATAATTGCACAGCTGGCAACTTTTATCCTTATTCTTTAAATGGAACACATCAATGATTTCCTCATCTATTGTGCCTTTAAGAGTTTCAAAGACAAGCTGTCATAAGAATGTTGTTACAATCATATGGTGAAAACGTACTACTGAAATCAAAAAACATAAGGAAAAGAAATTAATGACAAACCATGAAGGAAAACAGGGAGCCACATAATCATATATACCTCTCGGTTCTTCCCCAATCTGAAAAATAGTTACAATAGATGCTCAGCTTGCAGCTTTTATCCTTATTCTATAACTGGAACAGATTAATGAACATACCTTTTTTTACTCAATGATTGTGTATTTAAGGGTTTCAAAGAAAGTTGTCACAAGAATATTGTTACAATCATATGGTGAAGAAGTATGGTAAAAAAAAAAACTGCATTAATACGTTGAGGAACTTTTGAAAAAAGATTGCTAATTTTTATGAACAGCTTTTGTGATATGCTCATAACATTTATCTTTGTAACTTTTTCCTTGTTTTGCTTTTTACACTGCAAGGTTTTAGAAGATGCAAGTATGCAACTGCAGTAGTAATTTTCTGCATGTAAGGATGAAATGAATAACATTTAAGAAAAAGTATAATTAGGTAAGTTGATGTGTAAATTTAATTCTGTACAGTAATACTAATATGTATGGCTAGCTCCGAGGTCTTGCTACAGATGTCATTGCACATCTTCACCACCACCTTCGTCAGCAACTTGTTCATCAAGAAGTTCTCACATTTCAACAACCCTACAGAAGTAGACAAGATACTCTTTTTATTTTGGGTTGGGGTGGGGGAGAAGAAAGTTGGAATATTATAAAATATAATAAGGTAATAATAATAATGTAAAGGTGCAAAAGGAATTCTGCATAGTGCACATCTTACCCTTTTTGCTTACCTATCTATGGGAGTGATAATTGATAAACACTTATCTTGAATCCAGATCATGATATACAAATGAAACAATTCTTTTGCATTGACCCCATGCAGGACTGAATATAAATAGAAAAACAAAGTAATCCACACAAAGTCAAAGAATTAACAACTAAAATAATTTGGTCAACATACTTAATATTCCAGCTGGCAAGATCCTTTGGAAGTCTGCAGTTGCAATTACAAGGCCAGTACATGAGGGGAACGAGCAGTTGGAGGGCAAGCAACAAAGGGGCTCATATGCTTGAGATGTCTGCACTAAACTGCTGATGAATGATTAGTAGGTTGATAAAACTGTATAAAAATTATTACAAAATAAAACTGCAAAAAAGGGAACAATGATAATTGCTCGTGTCACTAAATTTTGTAAATTACTTCTTAAATTTCTAGTTTATTAATTGTATTTGAAAGATTAGAAATGGAGATGAAGGGAAGCATTGGAGAGAAAGTAACCAAAAGGCATTATAATTTTTTAAAAGACAAACTAACTCTTTAAAATCTTCTTAATTGATAAAGAAATATAATAATAAAATTCTTAGGCTTAAAAATCGTTTGGCTGACAAGAAGTAAAACTCGCATTATAACTTTTAAGAAACAAAACTAATTACCTTGTAAACTCTAATGGAATCAGGTTATCCTGGCACTCAACCACCCATCTAGTCACCAAATTTCATTAATAATAAATCATCTTAAGATTGAAATGATGAAAAGAATGCATGTAAAAATACCTTTAAAGTTTCAATATTTGTACCATCACTCAGCAGTCTGGGAAGCTAAATAAACACTGTTTAAAAGTTCAGCACGGGCTGGAATATTTGTATCTGCAAGAACATAAATTTAAAGATAGAATGATCAGAACTACTTAAATTATTTACAAATAATTGCTCAGCTTCCAATTTTATATTTATTGCTATGTAATCATGGAGAAAATCAAGGAGCCACGTAATCCTATGTAAATCTTCCAACTCTTCCCTATATAAAAATAATTACAAATAATTGCTCAGCTTCCAACTTTTATACTTATTTTTAACTGGAACAAAATCAATGAGCATACCTATTTTTCTACTTCCATTGCACCTTTAAGGTTTCAAAGACTAGCTGACACAAGAATATTGTTGTAAATATAGGGTGAAAAGGTACAATCCAGAATTGAATTAATAGGTTGACGTGCTTGTGTGAAAGTTTGCTAAACCATTCTCAACAGCTTTGTTATATGTTCATAACATTTATCTTTGTATACTTTTTCTTGTATTGCCTTTTGTACTGAAAGGATTTTAGGGGAAATCTTGCCGAATCAT
Organism: Flaveria robusta; assembly: GCA_025506415.1. NCBI lineage: Eukaryota > Viridiplantae > Streptophyta > Magnoliopsida > Asterales > Asteraceae > Flaveria > Flaveria robusta. The sequence continues at coordinate 857,070 of CM046471.1, read as the reverse complement.
CTTTAACATGCTAGCATTTGAGAAAGATATAATAATGCAAATAAGACTTATCATAAGGATAAAGAAAAAACCCAAAATGTTGATCATGTTGGCCAGACCATGATGCTTGGTACAAAAGAACCTACAAATAAAACACATAATGTGATCATGTATGCTTACTTGTGAGAGAAATCAAAGAAGCAACAGGAAGGTAAATTTGCTAACAATAATGCGTATGTGCCAACCTCGTGAGGATTTGCTAGTGATGCCATGGCAGATAGCACCACCACCTTCTGCTTCAACACCTTCTTCAACAACTTGTTCATCAAGAATTTCTTGTACTTCAACAACCATATAAGCTTAGTAAAAGTATTAGTTGCTTTCGTTTAACACAAAAGGTTTCTAGAAGACAATATATAACTATCAAGATAATCTTAATTTTAACATGTTGAATAATAAGCATACCTTAAAGCACGTTCAAATATTTTGGGCTCCAATTACGACACAAGATGAAATTCATAAATCAAAAACTACAAATTAAGAAGCATGACATACTAAGAACACATACATTTAAAACTTCAAAGTTAGAATTTTGATATTACATATCAACGTGTATATAAGAAAACCCTAGATTAAGAAGATACAACTGTAAATTAGCATACCTTTCTTTATCAAGTTCAAATAAGGTGAACGTTTGACCAGAAGGTCAGCTCAATGTCTCCCAAGTCCGATCCACTTAAAAATATGCCTTTGTAATATCTCCCATAATAAAAAATGTCAAACCTAAAACTTGTTTAGTCACATAAAGAACTCTTGCAAGTCATCAAAATGTAAAAGATATTAACAAGAGAATTTGATCATAACCTTAGTCTGCCAAGCTCCTCTTTGTGACATCTACTGCACTCCTTCCACAAGACAGAAAATTATGAAGATACATATGAACAGTCTAGATACTGTTTTGAACATAAGGTAATTTAAATTCTTTGTGTAACATTGCACCTCTCCTCGTACATGTTGATGAGCTATTGTCATCAATATAGAATCATGTGCTTGCAGCAGCTTCCACAGAAATTGGCATCATCCCCTCTACATCCTTATAGGGGCATTAATCTTACTTTGTCAAGTTTAAAAAATGAAATGGAACAGGGAAAGAGAATAGGCTCCATAATAATTGGCCATTTTAGGTGACCTTCAATGTGGTGATTAAGTTATTTCATGCATAGCTATGAAGCTTTATCTGATTATGATTTTCATTAGCATTCAACATTCATTGGCATTACCTGAACAAGTAAAGCACTATAATTAGCACTACGTATAACTTATAGAAGGAAAAATATACATGTAAAAGTGACTTCATGTGTCACCAAATGTGCCTATCAGTACAACCAAAGTTCCCACAGAGATTTATATACCTCTAAGATGAAGCAAGTGCTTTAGACCAGCTTCTGCATGTTCAACCTGTAAAAACAGTTACATAAAGTTGATGAATCGAATTCATTGAAAGCATTTCATATCATCATTCACTTGAAAGATAACATTCAGAAATAACTCGTCAATAATTGTCATATCATTAGCACGATTAATCTTAGCCAACGAATACTCATTATTTGTGTAAGATTCGTGTCTGACCGGAATTATTTGATACCCTTGCAAGAACAATAATTCAGAGTTATTAATAGACAAAATGAGAAGAAACACTAGAATCAACTAACATAAGGAAGAAATAAATTATAACAAACTGTGGAGGAAAACAAAGATCTAAAGACCGTGGAGGTAAAACATAGACCTCACTGTGTGTGTAAAGATTCAGCGTGACCTGGAATATTTTATACTGCAAGAACAATAATTATCACTATATTAATCCATATGAAAATGAACGGTTATGATATTGGTTTTCTAATGGATTGGAAAATGAACAGTTATAATATTGGTTTTCTAATGGATTTTGTTATAGGAAGAATCCATAAGAAAATGAACAGTTATAATATTAGTTTTTTATAGAATTTTGTTATAGGAAGTGCGTTTTTTAAAAGTAGACAAAACCAAAAACTCACATTTAATTTTGGGAGGGGAAATTGGAATATTAATACAGATTACAGTAAGTAAACAATTATCATCTAGAAGTGTAAAGAATTCTGGTTCAGCTTACATGATTCTGGTAGATAAACACTCAGTCACTTATCTTGGATCCAAATCAAGATATACACATGAAACAATTCCTTTGCATAATCCAAACAAGACAAACAATTAGCAGTAAACATAATTTGGTCAAATATACTTAATATTCCAACATGCAGGATCCTTTCAGAAAATCAGGAAAAACAATTGTAACATAACACTCAGTATGATAACACATCATAAGTTAAAAGTGGACGAGTCAATTAGTAATGCGCCAAGACCCAAACTCAACCACACAACCTAATGTTTCTGTTTAAAACTCTGATTAGAGTTCAGTGGCCAGAAAATCACAACGCTTAAGTATTTAGTATTAGGGTTCAGTTGCCGGAAAAACAACGCTTACTGAGGTTGAGTGTTATTATCAAGTAATAAGTAGAAAGCAAATAGTCTTTCGATCGATTGGAAAGTATACCTTGAAATGATCGAAGGTGGTCCGACCGCAGTCACCCAACTTGCGCTGGTCTGGCCGTAGTCGGCATGAAAAGTCGTCGACGGCTGAGATGTGATGGAGATGATGAACAACTAATCAGATGTATCGATGGTGTTCGAAATCAATGGCAAAGGGCCGCAGATCGAGGGTTTTAGACGAAACATGTTGGGGGGAACTCGTTGATTTAGGGGGAGTCTACTGTCTATGGCTTTGCGAAACAATGGCATAAGCGATGGGTTTAATAGGCGTAAAATTTAGAGCCGTTTGGGAGGATCTCAGGGAGATTGTTGCAACGAAGAAACCGGATTCGCGATCTCTCTCATTTATTCATCAGATTTCATACCAAAATGAAAATCACTTTTCATTTATTCACCTTTTCAAATTATATTATACTAGAATAAAAAACTCGTGTATTACGCAGGTTGGATAATTAAAAAATATAAATATAAATTGTATATATTATAATTACTGAAATGTCTTAGTATATATAAAATATTTCAGAAGGTATGATAAATATGATATCTTTTTATTTACAAATGAAAAGTTATTTAAGAAATATTTAATTCTTTATTTGAATAAACAAAAATTAAAACGATGGTCATAAAACCAAAGATGGGTTTCAAGCAGATCCTGATAGAAATGCAAATGTGCTATCAAACGTCAAAATGCGCCATGAAAGGGCAAAATTGAAAACATCGTCCACCCCCCACCCCCTTGCATGCATTGTTCCTAACAGGTGCTGCATCCCTTTTATTGTTCTTGCTTGTATTTGCCTTAAAGAAAACA